>CM076580.1:515252852-516452852 GCA_034641835.2 Pinus albicaulis | reverse complement strand
ATCAGACCCAAGCCCCAGTTAGTGAGCTACTCTACCACTGAGCTACAAGCCCATCCAACTTTTTTTTGTAAGCCATATCGTACAAAATATTTTATAACAAGCTTAAGATCTTAAAATGGCATCAAAACAAGAGGCAAATGCAAGGACAATAGATAGTAGCCACAAGCACCATGGCCACTTGCTGCAGACAAAGTAAATGTATCATAAAATGCACATTTTCTCATAGGAATTTAAAGTTTTGGACTTCCAAAATGAAAAGCAAGATCCAAAGATTTTGAGTTTTGTATATTTGCATTCCACTTGATATAACTTTAATGTGTTTTTAATTTGTAATGTGGAACTACATGCTAATTACACAGGCATGCAGTGATGTTTTGGCTTCTTATATGCAAAGAGTTGCATAACAAATTATTAATATGTTATGGCCTTTTCAACTAATGTATAACAGAAAACATGTCATCTTAAAACTGTATATCCTCTTAGAGGCTTTTGAATATAAGGCAACAATTTTTCCATGTCAAACTAGAGCAATAGTATTTACTCATGGTCAATGAAAATCAAGTGCAAGCAGAAACAGTTGTGTTGGAAGATCACAGTATACCAAAGGAAAGTCTCAAATATATATGACTCTAGAATTAGTGAGCTTATTATGGGTTATTCTCATCATCTAATAATAAGGTGAGAATTAGTGCCCAAGCCATAAAAAATTTATGAATGTATTAATTAAACAACTTCACAACCTTCTTTGGTGAATAATAACTCCCATGGTTTGCTAGCACTTCTCTTTATCATTACTGTTTGTTATCAAATTTGATTTATCTCTTGTTTATCCCAATCAAATTTTGATTATACAGATTCATTGGCAATACAGAGTTTGAATAAAAAAAATGTTGAATCTAATTGTTTCAAAAGTGTTAATCTGAATTTTCTTTAAAGGTGGTAAACATAAAAAGTGTTATTTTGTGTTAAGAGAACTTAAGTATTTTTAAAACAAATCCTGATAAATTCTAGAAAAAAACAAATTTGAACATAAAATTCTTGCTGCCATAATGAAAATTAGAGAACCAAATGCTCAAAGATGGATTAAGCTCAACGTAAATAAGATGAAATTGTGCATAAATCGATTGAACAAAATGAGACAGGCTCCAAGAGAAGTAGCTTACAACGAAGATCAGTTTCCTATACTTCCAAAAACCATAATCCAAAAAAATTCCATAATGTGAAAATATGCCCTATGATAATTTTTATGAGTGTACCTGTAAAAAAGTAGTAGACATACTTGCAGATTCACAGAATAGGATTCCTTGACATAAATATGAAACCAAACACACTAGATAAATCAGAAACACAGAGATAACATTTTAACCTGATTCAATTACTTAATGTAGAATTCTTCTGATCAACAGAATCCATCCTGATTCTCTACACAAATCTCAAACACAGTATGAAAACTCTGCACATAGAATTTGACCATTGCACTACTACATTATATAATAACGCACATCCAACATTTCACTAAACTACCATTTCACTACACTATATAATAACAACCACGTATGTAATCTAACCAAGTGAAATGTGTTATCAAAAACATTAGAAACTAACATGTACTTAAAAATTATTATATATGATGTGATTTGCGTTCACCTCTGTCAAATCACCTGCACCAGCTTAACAGATGTCATATGTTTTAGAAAAATTTGATCTGTGTCCCGATTCTCATACATTAAAGGATGGAGATCCTCATAATAAGGGTTATCGTCCCTATCTTTCAAACCATCCCTAACATGCCCAAAAACTACCATAGAGATTCCTCTGGCCTCCGAATTCCGATGACCCAATACAACTTTTCCCCAAAATGCTCACTCCTCGTTGTTATTCCTACCTACTTGGCCTGCCTACCTTGCATTTGGGTGAGCTTCTTAATGCTCCTCACCCTCGTACCTAATTTTCTTCCTTCGCCCTCAACCATTATTTAGGGCTCATAAGATGGGATATTGGGCCTTTTCTGCTATTCCCGAATCATCTCTCGGTGTAGGAGCATTCCTACTCGGAACCACCCTTATCTATTTTAGCTTGTTCAGCCCCAGTCTACCATTCCCATTCCCACCCACTTTACCCAATCCTGCATTCTCCATTCTCCCATGCCCCATTCAGTTCAATCCCCAGTACGCTGCATTCAGTACGTGTTTTGTTCAAGATGTGGAGATCAGCACCACCGCTATACCCGGATACCTAAGATCCCAAACCCAACTCACGGAACAAGCAAGCCTCGAGTTTATAAATGTCTTGGTCCCAAGGCTCGTGAGGTCACTGTGATCGAGGGTATCTCCGATTCCAGTTATTCGAATGCGGCAAAGGAAGCATGCTATTGTAGAACAACCCTAGTTAGGGTTTTGGATGGTCAGACGAGGTTGTATGAATGGGGACATCCACCCTCACATGCATTTTTGCCCTTCCTCTCAATTATGGTTAGTGACAACCAAGAGCTACAATCTCATGATCTTGGGTTGCTTGCACCTGTCATCTTTAGAACCTCTATAGGGACCTCTTGTGAGCTTCACTCCAACCTTGAAGGCTTATTTCTTCCTCTTAGGACCTATTCATTGGCATAGTTCCACTCATACCTTGAAAATGATATCCTACAACCAGGCCTGCCTCGCATGGCGTCTCCCTCTGCCTCTATAGTACAAATAACTGAGATAATTGTGGGTTCACGCCCCAATAGTGACAATCGACCCAGAGTTCTGTCTTACTGTTCTTTTCGTAGAGACTTGGATATTTCGTCCCAGAGTTCTGTTTTTCTTCCGCTGTGAGAAAACCTGGGCTCCAATTTTGTTCGAAGCTTTATAAGCTTGAGGGTTTTATTTCCCTGCCAGAAATTTCCAAATGCCGAGAGTTCTTCTTCTCGTTACGAGTATAATCTCCTTCCTTCTTGAAGCTTTCCCTGTGCAGGTATTTGCCCGAAGTCTGTAGATTAGGGTTCCCAACTATATTTGATCCTGGGGACTAACTTCACTTACGGCTCTTCACCCCACTATAGCATGCCTAACCAGGGCGGACTGGAGCTTGATTGCCCTACCCAACCAGTTTTCGTATCCAATCTGGGCCTAAGGGAGCAACACCCCCAAGAGCAGGAGAGTAAGGGGCATAGGTAGGAATAGAGTCAACATCGCTCCATGTTCAAAAGCCATCATCTTCGGCCTAGCTAGCGTACCTTCAAACCCCCCCTAACATCTTTAAAACCCACCATTAATTTCTCCCATTTGTCTCTGCACTGCTCGACATCTCTGAAAAACTATTCTTTTCACAGAGACTCAGCTATTTCGTCCCAGACTCCCGTCTTTCTTCTGCTGCGAGAAAACGTGGGCTCCAATTCTATTTGAATCCTCTTCGTCCTCGCCGTGAATGAGTCTCATGCCCTGCTCTTTGAGTTTATGTTGATGCCTCAGCACGTGGAGAGGGCCATCAAGCAATGGGACCAGGCAGCAGAGGACCTTCGGCAGACATACGTCTTTTTCTATAGGTTTTTGTAGTTCCCTTGCCTCATGAACTGTCATTATCGAAAGCAAAACCTATTTCATGAATGGGTCTCGTGCACTTGTGGCAGATGAGATGAGGCAGAAAAGAACAGAAAGAAGCTTCTCTTCCCTACACAAGACAAGTGGAACATGCAAATTTTAATAAAAATTTTGTGTAAATTCTCCAAAACATTTTATTTTTGCTAACTAATGTTAGCATTAGTGAATAGAAACTAGAAAAATAGGAATCAAGTTACACTTACCGAAATTTTTGATAGGTCTGGGCTCGATATGAGGCCAAATAAGACCTCCAAATTGTTGATTGGCTCTTACATGACCCTTAAATAAAAATCACTGGGAGATACTAAAAGCTAGTTTTTAAAACTTTATAATAAGTTAAATAGCTATATTTCATTCTCCTGCAAGAACTAATGAAGCACTAAAAACCGATTACAATAGTCCCTGCCAAGCCACAGGAGGCAAGGACTAATAAACCTAGACAACTTTCATAGCTTATATAGAATTGTTATGCAGTAACTCCTGGACTCCATATCCGTTTAATTGTACAATATCTTTCACTATAATAAGTTTCTGTCAAATTCACTATCATCATCAAGAATGTGAAAACGTACATCTCCGTCTCACACGATAAACAAGATGCATCAAGAAAAGGAAGCTGGTAAATTTCTATCCTTTCTCACAAAACCATAAAAATAAGAATGTGCTAGCCTTGAAAAAGAAAAATCAAGATTTAATGTCTAGTGAATTGATGATCTAAACTATTATTACCGTTGGTTAAGTACAGATTCTATACCTTGAAAGGAATAATTATTCCACTTTAATGTATATAAACAATAACAAAAAAAAAAAACAGCTCTTTTAATAGGATGTCGAAAATATTAATACACGAATTTAATAGTTGAACTATAGAATAAAATATAGTTCAACTATTACATTAATTTAGCACATACATTTAAACATCAATATTTTATAATGGGAGGAAAACAGAACTAAATAGATTTGATACATTTAACAAATGCGTAAACCCTGTTTCTATTTCATAACCAGTTATTCCTGGTTCATAGCAACATTTATGTAATTGTATTTTGATTCGCTAATTCATTCTATTATATGTATCTCTACTTTTTTGAGTTATTGTAAATACGTTGATATGGTGAGTTGTTACATTCATTGTGTGGTTGATATGAGAAAAAAATATTTGACAAATTCATGTTGTTTTTTTTAATGTTTTCTATCATTATTTTCTATGGTTTTCCTTACTTCATGCCTTTATATATGTTCTTCTCCATTAATATCTTGAACAGGGTTTGATATTTTACAAGAATATTTATATCACTAACATTGTTTTCGTGCCATTCTAAAATATTGATGTTTAAATATCGAGCTCACACTAAACACACTTATCGATGAGGCTATCAAACAACTCATAGCATATAGGAATGCATAAGATTCCCATTTTTATCTATGTGATGCTCAACCTATTGTTAAAAGTTGATTAAATATTAAGATTTTTAATAATGATGTTTAAATATGGAGCTCACACTAAACATACTTATCAATGAGGTTATCAAACAACTCATAGCAGAGATTCTCATTGTTATCTATCTCATGTTCAACATGTTGTTAAAAGTTGATTAAATATTAATATTTTTTTGTTATTTTTACTAAAATGGTTTACTTTTTAATGGAACATATGGTATCTTAGTTTAGAATATTCTTAGATCTAATTAAATTTAAGTATATTGCGTTACCCTATTAAATTTAACTATATTATGTTACTATATTAATAATAATTATCAATATTTATTAATAATTTTAATGAAATTTACTATTAATAATAAAATAGTTATAAATGATAATTTTTAAAATAATAATAATAATTATTAGTAACCTTTGGTTTAAATTAATAAATTAACAAATAAGTATTATTACACAATAACATTATTAAATATTTCTAAACAATAATATTATTAAAAATAATAATAAAAATATTATTAAAAATAATTAATAATATTATAAATAGATAAAAATATTTTATTAATTATTATCTTAATAATTTTAAAAATCATTAAAAAAACAATTGTTTTATAATTTAATTATAAATAATTTATTATTGAAAATATTGGATAACATTCTAAATTAATTTAACCATGTTTAGATTAATATATTAACATTGTTCTTAGTATTAATAGTAAATATTATAAATAAATAACTTTCAATCAATTCTTGATTCATTAATTAGTTAATACTAATTAATAAATTAATAAACATTATTATTGAATTAATAAAATTGAATTTGCTCAACTATGTTCAACCACAGTCATCCTCTATCATGATCAACAACGTTTAACAATGATATTCCATGGTCTATGCTCCACCATCATCAACCATGGTCGTAATGGTTAATCAATGTCTCTATGGGGAACAATATTGAATAATGGTTAGTCATGCTTGAATATGGTTGACCATGGTTACTAGTGTTATGGTCAACCATAGTCATCCACAGTTAGCTATGATCCACCATGTTCAACAATGGTTAACCATGACTAACCATGGTTGAATTTCATTAACCATGATCAACCTTCATTGAAGTGTATTTGGTCATGATCAACGATGATGGTCAACCATCGTAAATAATGGTCAACAATGGTCAATCATGTCCAACCATGGTCAACCATTGTAAAATGATGCATTCTCACAAAGATTGTCTCAATATGAAACTCAACCATGGTCAAACGTCGCGCTTTTACAAATATTATCTCGATATGAAAATATATCATGGTCAACCATGGTCCAATGTCACATTGTCATAAGTATTTTCTCAATATGGACATCAACCATGGTCAACCATGTTTATTTTAGGGTTTGTAAAATTTATCTTAGGGTTTATATACCTTGGGTTTATATTTTTTAATCCTCTGGGTTTATAATATCAATCCCTTGTGTTTATTACTCTATTATTCCCTTAGGTTTATAGTCCCTTGGCTTTTTAGTATTAATCCCTAAGGTTTATTTTTCACTTGGATTTATAATATCAATCATGGTAAACCATGGTCCAACATCGCATCGTGATAAATATTCTCTCAATATGAGAATCTACCATGGTCAACCATGGTCCAATGTCGCATTGTGACAAATATTCTCTTGATTTGAAAATTAATCATGGTCAAGCATGGTGAACCATGGTCCAACGTCACATTATGTCAAGGATTATCTTTAATATGTAAATCAACCGTGGTCAACCATGTTTATTTTGGTGTTTGTAATATTTATCTTATGGTTTATATACCTTGTGTTTATAATATTGTTCCCTTGGTTTGGATGTTATTCAACGATGGTCGACGATGGTCAACCATGTTTTATAAAATCAATCATTTTCAACATCGTCCAACGTCACGTTGTGACAAAGATTGTCTGAGTAAGAAAATCAATCATTGTCTCAACCATGGTACAACATTTCATTATGAAAAATACCATCTCAATATGATATCCATGGTCATCCATGGTCAATCATGGACAACCATGGTTGAATGTCGAACTGTGAAAAAAATTGCCTTGATATGAAAACAAACCATGGTTAACCATGGTCAACCATGGTCCAACCTCGCATTGTGACAACGATTTTCTCACTATGAAAATAAACCATAGTCAACCATTTTTATTTTAATGTTTATAATATTTTTTTAGGGTTTATATACCTTGGCTTTATAATATTAGTGCCTTGTGTTTAATATCATTCCCTTGGTTTCATAATCACAATGGGTTATAGTATTACTCCCTTTGGTTTATTATTCCCTTGGGTTTATAATATCTATCCCTTAGGTTTATTATTAACTTGGGTTTATAATATCAATCATGGTCAAACATGGTCAATCATAGCCAACCAAGGTCAACCCTGGTCAAAATTCATATTGTTACAAAGAATATTTCAATATGAAAATTAGGAGTGGTCAACCATGGTCTAATGTTGCATTTCTACAAAGCTTGTCTTGATATGAAAATCATTCATGGTCAACCATGGTCCACCATGTTTATTGTAGGGTTTATAATATTTAACTTATGGTTCATATACCTTAGGTTTATAATTTTTATCCCTTGGGTTAATTATTCTCTTGGGTTCATAATATGAATCCCTTGGGTTTATTAATCTAAGGGTTCATATTCCTAGGGTTTAATATTATTCCCTTGGGTTTATAATATCAATCATGGTTAGCCATGTTTCATAAATTAAATCATGGTCAACCATTGTCAAACGTCACATTGTGACAAAGATTGTCTCAAAATGAAAATCTATCATTGTCTCAACCATGGTTCAATATTGCATTATGACAAATATTGTCTCAATAAAATGCTATTAATTAATCATTTTCAACCATGCTTTATAAAATCAATCATGTTCAACCATGGTCCAATGTCACATTGTGACAAATATTGTCTCAATATCAAAATCAATCATTATCTCAACCATGTTCCAACGTCACATTTTGACAAAGATTGTCTCAGTATGATAATCATGGTCAATCGTGGTTAATAATGGTCAATCATGGTCAACCTTTGTCAACCATGGTCAACCATGTTTTATAAAATCAAACATCATCATCCATGGTCAATCATGGTCAACCATGGTCGAATGTCGCATTGTGACAAATATTGTATTTATATGATAATTAACCATGGTTAACCATGGTCAACCATGGTCCAACGTCACATTGTGAAAAGGATTGTCTCAATATGAAAATAAAAAATGGATAACCATGGTAAGCAATTTTTATTTTAGCGTTTATAATATTTGTGTTAGGGTTTATATGCATTGGATTTATAATATTAGTGTCTTGGGTTTAATATTATTCCCTTGGTTTTATAATATCAAACATGGTCAACCATGGTCAAAAGTCACATTGTGCCAAATATTGTTTCAATATGAAAATAAAAAATGGCAAACCATGCTCCAACGTCGCATTGTGATAAATATTGTCTTGATATGAAAATAAATCATGGTAAACCATGGTCCAACGTTGCATTTTGACAAGGATTGTCTCCATATGGAAATAAACCATGGTAAATCATGTTTATTTTAGGGTTTATAATATTTATTTTATGGTTTATATACCTTAGGTTTATAATTTTTATCCCTTGATTTTATTATTCTCTTGGGTTCATAATATCAATCCCTTGTGTTTATTAATCTAAGGGTTCATATTCTTAGGGTTTAATATTATTCTGTTAGGTTTATAATCCCTTGGGTTTATAATATCAATCATGGTAAACCATGTTTTATAAATTTAATCATGGTAAACAATGGTTGAACATCGCATTGTGACAAATATTGTCTCAAAATGAAAATCAATCATTGTATCAACCATGTTACAACGTCACATTATGACAAAGATTATCTCAATAAGATCATCTTGGTTAGCAACATCCAAACATGTTTTATAAAATAAATCACAGTCAACCATGGTCCAATGTCGCATTGACACAAAGATGGTCTCAATATGAAAATCAATCATTGTCTCAACCATGGTCCAATGCCACATTTTGACAAATATTCTTTCATTATGATAATAATGGTCAATCATGGTCAATCTTGGTCAACCATGGTCAACCATGGTAAATCATGGTCAACCTTGGTCAACCATGGTCAATCATGTTTTATAAAATCAAACATGGTCATTAATGGTCAATCATGGTCAACTATGGTTGAACATGGCATTGTGACAAAGATTGCCTTAATATGAAAATCAACTATGGTCCAACGTTGCATTTTGAGAAGGATTGTTTCAATATGAAAATCAACCTTGGTCAACCATGGTCAACCATGTTTTATAAAATCAAACATGGTCATTCATGGTCAATCATGGTCGACTATGGCTGAACGCGACATTGTGACAAATATTGCCTTAATACGAAAATCAACTATGGACCAACGTCACATTGTGAGAAGGATTGTCTCAATATAAAAATCAACCATGGACAACCATGGTCAACCATGTTTATTTTAGTTTTTCTAATATTTTTTTATTGTTTATATGCCTTGTTTTTATAATGTTGGTTCCTTGGGTTTACTATTATTCCCTTGGGTTCACAATCATAAGGGGTTTTAGTATTAATCCATTGGATTATTATCTCTTGGGTTTATAGTATCAATACCTTTGGTTTATTATTCCCTTGCATTTATAATATCAATCGCATTTAATCATGGTCATTCATATCCAACCAAGGTCAACCATGCTCAAATGTCGAATTGTGGCAAAAAATGTCACAATATGAAAATCAACAATGGTCAACTATGGTCCAATGTTGCATTCTGACAAAGATTGCCTCGATATGAAATAAAACACGGTCAACCATGGTCCAACGTCAGATTGTGAAAATGATTTTCTTTATATGGAAATCAACCATGGTCAACCATATATATTTTAGGGTTTATAATATTTATCTTAGGTTTATATACCTTGGGCTTATAATTTTTATCCCTTGGGTTCATAGTATAAATCCCTTGAGTTTATTAATCTAAGGTTTCATATTCCTATGGTTTAATATTATTCCCTAAGGCTTATTCCATTGGGTTCATAATCCCATTGGGTTATAGTGTTAATCCCTTGGGTTTATTATACCCATAGGTTTGTAATATTAATCCCTTGGGTTTATTATTCCCTTCCGTTTATAATATCAATCATGATCAACCATGGTTAATCATAGGCAACCATGCTCAACCATGGTCAAATGTCGCGTTGTGAAAAATATTGTCTCAATATGAAAATAAAACATGGTCAACCGTAGTCCAATGTCACATTGTGCCAAAGATTGTCGTGATATGAAAATCAATCATTGTCAAGGATGGTCAAACATCACGTTGTGACAAGGATTATCTCCATATGGAAATCACCCATGGTCAAACATGGTCAACTATATTTATTTTAGGGTTTATAATATTTATCTTAGGGTTTATATACCATGGGCTTATAATTTTTATCCCTTGGGTTTATAATTTTTAGTGTTTATAATATTTTTTTAGGGTTTATATACCTTGGTTTAATAATATTACCTCTTTAGATTTAATATTATTCTCTCGGTTTTATAATCCCATGGGGTTTCAGTATTAATCCCTTGGGTTTATTTTTACCTCGAGTTTATAATAGAAATCCCTTGGGTTTCTTATTCCCATTTTTTTATAATATCAAGCATAGTCAACCATGGCCAATCATAGCCAACCATGGTGAAATGTCGCAATGTGACAAATATTTTCTGAATATGAAAATCAACCATGGTCAACCATGGTCCAATGTCGCAATGTGACAAATATTTTCTGAATATGAAAATCAACCATGGTCCAATATCGCACTGTGACAAATATTGTCTCGATATAAAAATCAACCATGGACAACCATGGTCAACCATGTTTATTTTAGCGTTTATAATATTTTTTTTAGGGTTTATATACCTTCATTTTATAATATTATTTCCTTGGGTTTAATATTATTCTCTTGGGTTCATAATCCCATAGATTTTTATTATTAATACCTTGGGTTTATTATTCCCTTAGGTTTATAATATCAATTGTGGCTTAAAACAATTATAAAAATACTTGTTCTTGTTTAAGTAGACATATATTTATTATTACTTATATATTTTTATTTATTATTTATTATCATTTAATATAAGTTAATATTTATTATTACTTATAATAGTTTTTTTTCTTGGTGATTATTTTATTTTAATTAAAATAGTTTTAATATAAAAAAAAATATTTTTTTTTGTTGATTATTTTATTTTATTTAAAATAATTTTAATATAAAAAAAAAAATTTAAAATAAATGTTTTATTATTATTATTATTATTATTATTATTATTATATATATATATATATATAACATTTATTATGGCTTCCAATCAGATTTGTTAATATAATTGTGCATCACATTTATTAACGTGGAGTAAATAATTCTCATTCCCAAAAAATATTGATATTCTGTTTTGCCCTAAGGACCCAAATCAATATTAGGGATTTCTTCCCCTTTACATTTGTTAGGGCATTTCTTGCGAGCAAAATAAGAATCATTTGGTAGAGTAGGATAACGTATCTCTACCAGGTTGGAAAGACCACCCATTTATACATAGCGACACGAAGAACTCTATAAAAAAAAATTGACTTATCTGAAGTAAGGACACGCTCTTCGGACCCTCGCTTCTGAAAAGTGATCCATTGACCTAGGGGATTTCGATACGGTGAAAAAACGGCTTACCTTGTCTTGGATGAAAGATCCGCCGACTTATAAAAACCCAACAATAACCTATTCCAACCATATGTGAGAACAAAGATTCAAAATCTCCTTTAAAAACCCTTTATATATGATGCATTGTAGCACCATAGGTGTTATTCTTATCGTTTCTAAGTAGGGTCAAAGCCATAGCCGCTAGAAACCCTGCTTGCACACAAAGTCTACCTCCATTTCTTCTGCACAATTTCTTTCATTAAAAATACACTACAGAATAGAAAGTTAATTATTTATTAAAAATACATTAAATAATAAAAATTTAATCATACATAGACATTTAATGTAATAACAAATATTCCAAAAAAATTACAATATTAATTGCGCCTTCGAATTTTAAATTCAAAGTGATTTGATAAGTATGCTAGTAGATTAAGATCGTTAAAGATTTAAAAATTATTATAAATGCAAAATATAAGTTATTTTTAAAAATAACTAAAACATTATAATCATAAAACTTAATAAATTTTACCAAAATAAATTAATTTAACAAATATTTATTTGTATAACATTGTAAATAAATAAAAGACTCAATTATATATTAATCACTTTTAAAATTAATAAAATATTGAATTATATTAATTTAATTTTAAAATAATAATTTTAAAAGTACATTGTGTAATTATTATAAGTTTTGGAGTTTTATTTAGAAAAGCACAGAGAACATTTAGATTGTAAAAAGTTGCAGGGTCAAATTTGTAATATTCTAAACAAATTCAATTAGAAAATATACTCAAAGAAACTCCATAACATGTAATATATGACCTATGTAATATATGACCTTTAGGAAAATTAATGTAAAAAAATTCTACAATCCAAACTTAATTTTATCTTTTATTATATAAATAGAATATTAAGTTTGTCCTTCCATCCACACTATTACATTTATAATTTTTAAATCAGAATTCATTAATTTATAATCAATATAAATAAAAATGAATATATGAATTTATAAACAATATTAAAATAAATAAAACTATCATAACTATGAATTTTAATACCAATTATAAATAATTTTAAGAAATTATAAATTATAATAAAAAAAATATATATTGAAAAGAAATTAAATAATATTTTAATATTAATTTAAATAAGTTTAAATGTTCCAAGGGGCATCTTAATTAGTTAATCCAAGAAATGTGAAATTGTTGTAACTCAAAAGACCCAGATTCAAATCCCCTTGTTGTGACCCGGGTTGCAGGGAGGAGGACATATCGTAGCCCCCGAGAGGTTTGCTAGTACTTACAGGTTAGGCATGTTACTGGGTTCCTCTCGTAAAAAAATAAAAAATTTAATTTTTTTTTGAAAAATTACTAGCATTTTCATATTAATTTATCAAAATTTATTATTATATGATTATGACAATGATGATTAAAGTCCACGAACACCAATGTGGCCTATTAGACCTTAAGAAGAAGAACAATCTAATTGTAATTCTTTAGAATCTTATTTCTATGCTAAAAAATAAGGAAAAGAAACGCACCAAGATCACTATAGTTTGGCTCACTTAACAAATCAATAACATTAAAAGTGTGACAAATGTTAGGGAAATGAGAGAAGATGTGAGGAAGGGTCAGAGAGTCTAAAAGAAAGTGCTTTTCATCCTCCACCCTCTTAGTATCATAAAGCTGACAAATTATATCATCCCAAGGAGTCTTGGGAGTAGACCACTGTCCGATTTCACTTCAAAGTTCAAGAGAATACATTCTAATATTAGTGATGTTCATCGTTTTCTTCTAGCTAGTGAAAACAAAAAGATACTTCTGGTTCTCAAGGGTGGGGTTGACTGCCTCCTTATTATATATACATATATATATATATGCAAAAAAAATCATTTCTTCTAGATATGCAAGGGTTGGGACCCTGTCACATTTTTCCATTATGGATGAGCATGACAAACCTGGACTTAAACGAATATCTATCTTATCTCTGGTATATATTCATATCCATTTTATCTTTGGCTATAATCTTGTTAGATGGATAGTGTTAGCCCCCCTATGAAATTCTTGACGAGAAAGCTGGGGGCTGGATTGTTTTGGAGCCTTCAAGGGATGCCTTTCCCCTGAAAACCCATCACCCTTGAAGTCTCTAGGTGCTATGCCTAAAACAGTTTCCCCTACTGACCCATTTCTCAAAAGGGCCTGAGTTCCCCCTTGTATCCCTGCAAATGCCCACATTTTAATCCCTTGCCCCCTTTGTCAAAGTCCCCTTGTTTCCTCTATCCCCCCTGTCAATCCTCTAAAATCCCCTTCAAATTCTACCCAGGTCCCTTATTTAGCATGATTCTCTATTTATCTTCCTATTGCTACCCTTATAAGGCTTCAAAATGCATTGAAAAGGCTTAAAAACCCACTCTGAACCTTATATCAGGCCTAGACCCTTTTCTGATAGCCCCGCGCTCCTTTACCTTCCACAAAACCCAGCGCTGTGACCGAGCCCCTACACTGACAGGCGCTTACCCTGTTTTTTCATCGGGCACATCCTTGACCGTCGATCTTGACAGATCGGATGGCCATCATTTAATCTGCAGCTCTCCGTGTTTCCCTGTTAATTTTCCACGTTGTGCCATCGCTGTCCATTTCGAGTTGATCTAACGGTTCGGAGCCTACCCACCCAGTGGACCCCGCCACACACTGTGCCCAAACCACCGATTTCCATCGCACCGCTTATGCACGGAGGGCGGTTTCTCTATAATGCCCAGCGATTCCACTCATCGCACACCGTGTGTCCCTTGTACGACGGAAAAACCACCATCCCATCGCGCATTATCTTTCGGATCAAGCCTCGGAGCGATATGTGTAATACCCGTTCGATCTGTCGACGCCCATCCGACGGCTATCGTCCCTCGAAGCTGTGCACTGGTTAACTCATGTCCCCCGTACCCCAGGCCCTCTGTCTATTTCCCTCCGCCGTTGATCTCCACCACGATCAACGATCCAGATTTGTTTGCCCGCCATTGACTTTTCCACCATTGCCCGACCGCGCCACGTCACCCCCCCCACATGCATTCATCGTACCTTCGACCATTCCATTTCATATGCCAGTTCATTTTCGTGTTTTTTGAGGTTTCTTGTTCAAAATTGCTCCGCAGACCGCAAGTCTCCACCAGAGTAATTTGTCATCATTTCTCCGCAATTCTCCTCCATTTCATCATCTACACTATCTCTCTCATCATACACATCATCCGCCACCCCAGCCATTTCTTTCTTCACAGCTTTCGTGCTTTTGCAGGGTTGTCAATGGTAAATGACCACAAGGACGCGTAGTCTCTGTTACAGCGACGGAGAAATCAAGGAAGATCATCTACATCGGCTGAATTTATGAGCAAAGACCCGGGAGGGTGAAGACATGACGTTCATTAAAGGGAGCAGGGTTTAGACTCTGTATAAAACCTTCCAGCGCCATTTAAAGCTCGAGCTAACCTGTCAGAGGCAAAGATGGAACGGCAAAGTGTTTCAGTACAAAGCGAAGAGATTAAGGCACGCCAAAGAAAATTTTGAGCCTTAAATCTGCAGTTTAAAGAGGCAAAGCACCAGTTTGAAGACCCCGAGGATCAATCAAAGATCCTGTGTACAAGTAAAAGGTAACATCTGGGTTTATTCGTCAGCAAAATGTTTTTCTTCGTCAAGTACAGGGCACCCATACAGCTTTTATTATGCACAGTGTCCCTGAAGGAATTTCCCCCCTGACAACAGTTCCAAACCACCAGAGCATTTATATGGCAGACTTCTCAGTAGTTTATTTTATTTTTGTTCAAATCACCAGGAGTACCTCAGCCAAAACCATGGAAAATTTTAGGGGCTAATATTCGTAGGTGGGCTAATTTTCCATGGTTTTTCCAAAAAAGGGATTCGCCAATTTCCATTTTTATATAAAAACAATTCGCCCAAATTTTACAATAAAAAATTATTTTACCTTAAAAATCGCCAACATATATAGACAACATATATAATATCATTATAAATTTGAATAATTTTACAAATACATCAATAATTTTTTTATAGTTTTCATATTAGGGACTAGTGATATTCGCCAATTTTTTAAACTTCGAGATAATTTCCCATCCTTAAAATTTTCCCTGGCAAAAACACGTCAAAGTCATATCCAAAAGAAGATCACTCTTTCATAAAGGGGTGACAGAGATTAAAGGCCCAGCGTTCAAACAGAATGGGCTTCGGCCTTCTTTCTTTTCAGGGGTTTAATACAGCATTTAGTTCTTCACCTACCACTTCTGCTTCTCTTCAGCTATAAATGCATGATAAAATATGGTATTGGTTGTTGATTGGATATCAGTAGATTGCAAGTTGTTTCTCTTGAGACAAGTTCTCTGTGTAAATCTATAAGATAGACTGAGGAAGGTTATCAGGCAGAATATCAAGCTGTGAGTAATGTTGTATTCGATTGGTGTTGTTTTTAATATGACAAGCACATTTCTTTGGATCCTGATCTAAAGCAGTGGTGAATGTTTTCCTGTCTTTGTGTTCATTTCATTTCATTTCGTTTCTTCAGGCTCGCATCAGAAGTTTGGCATTAAGATTTACCCTTGTTAGGTACCTTATGTTTCTTCTCTCCCAGCCTTTAATGTTTTCTGCTCAATGTGTTATCTAAGAATTAGTTTCAGTTGATTTAACCAGTGTAGTGGATGTTATTGCCTGCTCTCTGATGTATGAGTTAAATGAAATTGATTTTAGATGTTCTTGGTAGGATTTAGCTGGAAGATTTGGGAACACTGGGGATTAGTGTTAGCCCTGTCTACTAGGATCCTTGTGCAACCAGCTTGCCTTTCTAAGTTCCCTCAGTTTTCTCCTTACCTTTCTTTGAGAGTTGCCTAAGAATATGTCCAAGCATGTCTGGAGTTAAATGACCTCTGACCTGATCTATAGACAGAAATTTGGTTTTCTCTCCTTCCTTCATTTTCTATCCTTAATGTTTCCATGCCACATTATCTTTTAGGATCCAATGCTTTAGATGACTAGCCCAACTGAAAGTTTGCATGTTGATGGTAAGTAAATCCTTTCCTGACTCCATTTCCCAATGGTCTTGATGTTTTCCTGATTTACCTCTCTTTGCCTAAATCACTTTTTGCTCAGCCTTGCCTTATGTTGGACCCTTCCTTCCTGATTCCCAACAACCAAACTTTAAATCAAACAAACAAACCCTATGCCTATAACTAGCCTAAAATCATTATCCTTGAGCCTCAAAGACACATCCTTTGACTCATATGGAGAGATCCCTCTCTGGACCCAGGAGGGCTAGATCCTAAGGTCCGAAAGTGGTTCTGATGTTGTCTCATCTTTTGGTCTTGCCAACCTGGCCAAAACATGGGAACCCCAACATAATGGCGACTCCACTGGGGACGAGACTAATCAACCTTGATTTGGTAAACCACTGTGGTGGACAGTAAGTTGTAAATCATCCACCTGGCGACTCCACAATTCCTGAATGATAAAAAGACTCCACTGGTGATCAGCAGGCCACTGATTATCTTGGTTTCACATAAGACTCCACTGGGATACCAGCCCTTGAAGCAACATCAACCACAACAGAGTAACCAATAGTGTTAAGATTTTTGTTGGAAAACAACATTCTGGCTTCAAGGAACATTTATACAAGAGCTTACCCTAACCCAAACCCACCTAAAATAGTTGATAATCCTGAGAGCGTCCTCAAGGGATCACATACACCTAGAAGACCAACTATTTCCAGTCACATCTATAGAGCTAACTCTGCACTAGAAGACCTTACAGCTCTATCACATTTTCACCGTGACCTAGACCTACCTAATAGACTACCAAGAACTAGGTCATTCAGTGCCCTAGACCAGCCAGACCCCGAGCTTCTCAGTTCACCATCCCATAGTGGTCGACACATTAGGAACAGGGATACCCCTCCATCCACTCCTCCTGATATTCACTTCATTCAAAACTTGGGGCTCTACCACCCTAGGTCTGCTCAACAATCTTCTGCTGGTCCTAGTATCCCTGTCATTCATATACCAACTACTCAAGTCAACCCTCTACCTCATCATAATATCATCATGGCAGCCTGGTACGCACCTTGGATGTTACCTCAGCCTCTAGTGCCCCTAACAAATGATTACCAATCAAAGATCCCACATTTCACTGCCAAAGATTCCATCACAGCCCAGGCACATGTAGATAAGATGGAAGATTCTTTTGACTACATGGAAATAGATGATGATACAGTCAAAATGAGAATATTTTCCCAAATCTTAGGGGGTGATGTGAAGAAATGGTTTAAAAGCTTGCCTCCTGGAAGTATCCAAGATCTTCCTGGTTTATATCAGACCTTCATCAATATATGGGAAGTTAGGGCAAACCCTCGCCAACTCCTAGCAGAATACATGAGCCTCAAGAGAAACGTAGGAGAGAGTGTCCATGATTACACAACGAGGTTCAATAGCATTTACAATTATCTCCCTCCCCATATGAAACCTCCCCAAGGTATGGCCCTAGCCAAATACCCTGATGGCTTTGATGCTAACATGGCCTATGAGCTTAGGGACAAAGAGTACAACACATTGGAGGACATGCAGAAAGGAGCGGTGAATATAGAAGCAAATCTGATTGAGAAAAGAGCAATACTGAGAGCTGAGAAAAGGGTAACATATAGAGATGACAATTTAGCCTCTACATCTGATCCAAATTATGACAGATTGTCTAAAAATGTGGACATACTACAGCAAATGATAGAAAATATGGTTGTCTCAAAAATTAACCAAAACAGGAACCAGAACCAGAATCAAAACTTTAGAAGAAACAACAACACTCCCAACAGACCAAAAGAATCAGATCAGCAAGTTATTCCCCCATTCCACAATTTTCTAGATGAAGACGAGGGAATCATAGAAGAGTCTGAAGGGAATGAAATAAACATGTTTGAAATAGGTAATTCAATCCACAACTGTGACTCAGAGGAAGATCAGCCCTCACCCTCTTATGAGGAGGAGTGGTTGAAATCCAAAGATTACATAATTGGATTTGAAAATGCGATCATGCAGGTCAGAGAGCAATATGAACTCAGAAGCAAGAAGATTCAAGATAATCCCAAAGCCAAGGCTTCTGAGGTTATCATCAAGAAAAGGCCTGAAAATACTTCTAAAGTAACTGCTGAAAGTAACAAATCAGGAGCTGAAAGTTCTGGGAAAAACAAATAAAAAGACAACCAAAACACTAAAAAACAAAATCAACCCGCTAGTAGCACTAGAACTGCAGTTAGTGCTCCTAATAAAACTGTCACCATCACTGTACATAATGAGAATCCACAAGCTGATTCAGCCACTAAGACAGTGGCTAAAAAATAGAGTTATGCTCTTCCAAGAGTCAGTCCACTTTCAGTCTGGAAAGTGAGATTGCAAAAATCAAAATCTCTGTACCATTGTCTGAGTTGGCCACTCAGGATGTATATAAAGGCCAAATTTTGAAAGCATTGAATCTAGGGGAAAATAATGATACTGTAAATCTGAATGATGATCAACCTACCCTCCTGTTTGGTCCAAAGATTGAAGGTAAGTTTCAAGAAGGGATAGTCCCACCTTTTTATATCAGTCTCAACATTCATGACAAGATCCTCCACAATGCAATGCATGACTCTGGAGCCTCACACAACTTGATGCCTAAGGTAGTGATGGAAATATTAGGCCTAGAAATTACCAGTCCCTACAAAGAATTATATTCATTTCACTCCAGCAGAGTAAAATGCCTTGGCCTAATCAAAGATTTGTGTGTGAGCCTTACTCAGATTCCTGCTAAATGTATGGTCATGGACGTTGTGGTGGCTGATGTGCCACCCAAGTATGGCATGTTACTTTCTAGATCATGGGGAGCCAAGCTGCAAGGCACAATGCAGATGGATGGCTCATATGCCACTATCCCTATATTTGACCAACTGAGAAGACTGTATAGAGAGGCTCAGATGAAATTCCTAGTCAGCAACCCCGAGAAACCTAAAAATTATCCATTGTACTCTATGCACACTGATCTGGATTATTTCATCCTTTACAATGACCAATCCTTAGGAGAGCCAGCATCAAAAAACAGGGATACAAATAGTGACACAGAGCCCATGAACCTTAACATAATGGCTACACTAGACTCAAAAGAAAATAATGAAGGAAGCCATGGGCAGAACACTAAAAACGAAACTCTGAACAAAACAGAAATAGAGACAGAATGCAAACAGCAAACTGGTCAGCTCTCTGGATGCCACGCAGATCACGAAGATCAAAACAACCCACGGCCTAGTACAAATTCTATAACGCAGCACAATGGCGAACCCAGCTGTAGGGAAGAAAATGATAACGAAACAAAGAACAAACCCCTATGGGAGATGAACTTTGATGGGTCTTGTACTAGGAAAACTACTGGGGCAGGGGTGTGGATACGTAACACAGAGAGCGACTATGCAGAGAGCCATGTTGTCAATATGTATTTCAAATGCACAAATAATATTGCAGAATATGAGGCTCTTATCTTGGGTTTGAATCTGCTGAAGAAGTTAGGAGCCCGTAGGATAGCTGTGCAAGGGGACTCAGAGTTGGTTATAAAACAGGTGAATGGTGAATACGTAGCGAAACACCCTAGACTGAGAGGATATAGGAATAACACTATGGATTTACTGAAAAAATTTGTCGCATACGAATTAGTGTTTGTTCCTAGGGGTCAAAATGTCATTGCAAACGGATTAGCTTGCCTAGCCAGTTCATATCCTAAGACTCCAGCTAACCAACAAATCATCATTCAGACCAAATTCAGACCTGCAGTGCCAGATAATGAAAAATATTGGTAGGTTTTTGAAGGAGACAAACAGATCGAGGATTTCCTGATAGGCAGAAGTGAGTTTGAATTTTCTGATTTAGACTCTAAATCTGAGGACAACTGCCTAAGTAAGGAGTCCTCTGATGGAGAAACCCCACCTTGTAACATAGAAATAAACACTTTTTCTGTAGAAACTGGAAATCCGACCATAGAATGTGAAAACGCAGATAGTGAGGAAATGGAGGTGTTGCAGGCCAAAGATAAGAATATACCCAAAGGCCTGGCACCCTTAGAAGACCTTTTTGAATTTGATGATGTAGCAAAAAATCCCACTATAGAACATGCAAAATCTGATGTAGAGGAATGCAACATAGGCACTGAAGATAAACCCAAAATGATTAAACTAGCTAAGTCTTTGCCTGCAGACATGAAGCAAAAATACATCGACCTTTTCAAGGAATTCATTGACGTGTTTGCATGGAGTTACAAAGACTTAAAGGCCTATGACACAAACATAATACAGCACAAAATACCCCTGAAAGAAAATCAGAAGCCCTTCAGAAAAAAACTCCACAGAATTAATCCAAAACAGTTGCCTGCTGTTGAGAAGGAGATTAAAAAGATGTATGACGCAGGCATAATAGTTCCTGTGAGGTTTTCTGATTGGGTATCAAATCTAGTGGCTGTGAGAAAGAAAAGAGGGGATATCAGGTTATGCATAGACTTCAGAAATATTAACAGAGCCTCACTAAAAGATAATTATCCTTTGCCTAGAATGGAACATATCCTTCATAAGGTAGTAGGCTTAAGAAGAATCTTCCTGTTAGATGGCTTTTCAGGTTACAACCAAGTGTTATTATTCCCAGAAGATCAGCTCAAAACAACATTTACCACTCCTTGGGGCACCTTTATGTATGTAAAAATGCCTTTTGGACTGATGAACGCTGGAGCCACCTTCCAGAGAGCAATGGATATAGCTTTCTCAGATGATATAGGACATTTTATTATTATTTACTTGGATGACTTAACGGTCTATTCTAAAACTGAAGAAGAACACCTAAAACATCTGAGGAAAGTGTTTGAGAAATGTAGAAGGTTTGTTCTGTCACTGAATCCCAAGAAAACCGTGTTTGGGCTGCAAGAAGGCAAGATTCTTGGTCACATTATATCTGAGAAAGGGATTAGGATAGACCCACAGAGAGTTGAGGGGATACTACAAATCACACACCCAAGAAACATCAAGGAGTTACAGTCCTTCATTGGGAAGATCAACTTCCTCAGGAGATTTATTCCCAACTTAGCTGAACACCTTAGGAATATGACTAACATGCTTAAGAAAGGTGTAGGGGTTAAATGGACTGTTGGAGCTAAACAATATTTCGAATCAGTAAAACTTGCACTCACCCAAACTCCTGTCCTGATCAGCCCAGATTTCTAAAAAGATTTCCTAATCTTTTCATTTGCCTCTGAACACACAGTAGCTGCAGTTTTACTGCAGAAAAATCCCGAGGGAATGGAACAGCTAATAGCCTTCTTCAGTAAAGCATTAAGGGATGCACCCTTGAAATACAACATAATGGAGAAACAGGCCCATGCTCTGGTTAAGGCCTTGAAATACTTTAGGGTATACATACTGCATTCCCACACCATAGCTTACGTACCAAATATAGTGGTCAAAGATATCTTGTCCCAAGACCCAGATGGGAAAAGGGGCAAATGGATTGCTACAATCTTAGAATATGACCTTGAGATAAGACCCACCAAACTGATCAAGGGTCAGGGCTTAGCTAAATTAATGGCTGAATCAAACCTGCAAGCCCTTGACATCAATATGATAGCTGCCTTGGATGAACAGGGAAGGGTGCCCGACCCCACTGTGGAGGAGAAGTTTCAGAACTCTCCTTGGTACTCTGATATCCTTTATGTGCTCACCAACCTCAATGCCCCTCCTGAACTGTCAAATACCAAGGCCAGATTCCTCAAGCTAAAAGCTAGAAATTACTGCATTCTAAATGAAGACTTATACTGGAAAAATCAAAACTGTCTATTGCTCAAATGTTTGCCAGAAAATGAAGCTGAAAGAATTAAACAAGAATTCCATGCTGGAGAGTGTGGAGGCCACCTGAGTTGGAAAGCCACTGCGAACAAAATACTCAGGGCTGGTTATTATTGGCCTACACTCTTCAGTGATGTCCATAAAATGATCATAGCCTGTCATAAATGTCACGTCTTTGAAGGAAAAAGGAAGCTCCTCCCCCTCCCTCTTCAACCCATCACTGTGGAAGGTCCTTTTATGCAATGGGGCCTATATTTTATAGGAGAAATTCATCCTGCTTCTTCTACACGACACAAATGGATCCTGACTGCCACAGACTACTTCACTAAGTGGATAGAGGCCATACCTACTAGGAATGCCACATATTTTGTCATCATTAGGTTCCTAGAAGGTCATATCCTCTCTCGGTTTGGTTGCCCAAGGAAAATAATCACCGATAATGCTGCTGCTTTTGGGTCCAAGAAAATGGTTGATTTTTGTCACAGGTATGGAATAACTCTCGGCCATTCAACTGCCTATTACCCACAAGGTAATGGCTTAGCTAAATCATCAAACAAAATCCTGGTGATCATCATCAAGAAGCTGTTGGAAGAGAACAAAAAGTCTTGGCATAATAAGTTGGTACATGCTCTGTGGGCTGACAGGCTTACAACGAAGAAATCTATTGGCATGTCACCATTCCAGCTCGTTTATGGAACAAAAGCAGTATTCCCTACCAGCCTCGGAATACCGGTGATCAAGCTTGTTCAAGAAATTCAGACAGAAGAGGATAGCATGATGAGGAGAATAAATCAAACAATTCATCTTTAGCAAACGAGAGAAGAGGTCTACAACAGAGCAGTGAAAGTTCAATAAAACATAAAGAAATTGTTTGACAAAAGAACCAAAGCTGTTGATTTCAAAATTGGAGATAAAGTTTTGAAATGGGATTCAAGAAGAGAGGACAAAGGTAAACATGGAAAGTTTGACAGTTTGTGGTAGGGTCCATACATCATCCAGGCCACTGTGGGTCCCAATGTGTTTTTTCTACAAGAGCTTGATGGTACAGAGCTGTTTGGGGGTCCTGTCAATGGCAAGATGCTCAAGCATTACTTCTGCTAAATTTCAGTTTCCAATTTCCATTTCATTGTACATACCATTGCAGTATTTATGTTAAGAAAAAGGAGAGGTTCAGACATGCGCAAAACATGAACCTCAAAGACACAAAGGAGCTGGTCCTAACATGCTCAAAACGTAGACCAGCAAAGGAAAAAGAAGAAATCAGCTCTAACAGGCCCAAAACCAGAGCTGGATCAAGAGAAAAGAAGTGACTCTAACCAGCTCAAAACCTGAGTCACAAAGAAAGAAGGATGTTTCAAAGCTGCAGATTTCATGCCTTCACGGTTTGGTCTTCCGTATTCCTACAAGTTTGGTCCAGCAAGTCAGACAGTCTAATCCTGGCTTGGCTGTTTTTCAATTTCTGTCTTAGAATGTAGTGAAGAAACCTGTTGGACAGTTTAATCCCAGCAGGTAGTAGATTAGGTAGAGAATCATATGAGACCAACGGTCTAATCTGGTCTCATGGAGTAATAAGGGTAGATTTATAATAGGTTTGCTTTCTGTTTTGCAAATAAAATGTAAAGGGTCTGCTAGTTCAAATGCACCCAAGGGAAAATGCTAGGATTCTAGTTTGGGTAGGTATTTGGTTGGGGAAAAGTGTTTCTGATGATGTAATGTTTCATATGTGGCAGCTGATCAAAGAAAGGGATGTGCCAAGCAGCAGGCATCTGGCCTACTCCAAATATTATTTCTGGTTTCTTGACTCCTTCAAAAAGAAGCCATCCCCATGTGGAGCCACTGTTAGCCCCCCTATGAAATTCTTGACGAGCAAGCTGGGGGCTGGATTGTTTTGGAGCCTTCAAGGGATGCCTTTCCCCTGAAAACCCATCACCCTTGAAGTCTCTAGGTGCTATGCCTAAAACAGTTTCCCCCTGCTGACCCATTTCTCAAAAGGGCCTGAGTTCCCCCTTGTATCCCTACAAATGCCCACATTTTAATCCCTTGCCCCCTTTTTCAAAGTCCCCTTTTTTCCTCTATCCCCCCTGTCAATCCTCTAAAATCCCCTTCAAATTCTACCCAGGTCCCTTATTTAGCCTGATTCGCTATTTATCTTCCTATCGCTACCCTTATAAGGCTTCAAAATGCATTGAAAAGGCTTAAAAACCCACTCTGAACCTTATATCAGGCCTAGCCCCTTTTCTGATAGCCCCGCACTCCTTTACCTTCCACAAAACCCAGCACTGTGACCGAGCCCCTACACTGACAGGCGCTTACCGTGTTTTTTCATCGGGCACATCCTTGACTGTCGATCTTGATAGATCGGATGGCCATCATTTAATCTGCAGCTCTCTGTGTTTCCCCGTTCATTTTCCACGCCGTGCCATCGTCGTCCATTTCGAGTTGATCTAATGGTTCGGAGCCTACTCGCCGAGTGGACCCCGCCGCGCACTGTGCCCAAACCACCGGTTTCCATCGCACCGCTTATGCACAGAGGGCGGTTTCTCTCCAATGCCCAGCGATTCCACTCATTGCGCTCCGCGTGTCCCTTGTACGACGGCAAAACCGCCATCCCATCGTGCATTATCTTTCGGACCAAGCCGTGGAGCAATATGTGTAATACCCGTTCGATCTGTCGACGGCCATCCGACGGCTGTCATCCCTTGAAGCTGCACACTGCTTAACTCATGTCCCCCGTACCCCAGGCCCTCTGTCTGTTGCCCTCCGCTGTTTCTCTCCACCATGATCAACGGTCCAGATTTGTTTGCCCGCCATTGACTTTTCCGCCATTGCCCAGCCGCGCCACGTCACCCCCCCCACGTGCATTCATCGTACCTTCGACCATTCCATTGCATATGCCGGTTCATTTTCGTGTTTTTTGAGGTTTCTTGTTCAAAATTGCTCCGCAGACCGCAAGTCTCCACCAGAGTAATTTGTCATCATTTCTCCACAATTCTCCTCCATTTCATCATCTGCACTATCTCTCTCATCATCCACATCATCCGCCACCCCAACCATTGCTTTCTTCACAGCTTTCATGCTTTTGTAGGGTTTTCAATGGTAGATGACCGCCAGGACGCGCAGTCTCTGTTACAACGACGGAGAAATCAAGGAAGATCATCTACAACGGCTGAATTTATGAGCAAAGACCCGGGAGGGTGAAGACAGGACGTTCATTAAAGGGAGAAGGGTTTAGACTCTGTAGAAAACCTTCAAGCGCCATTTAAAGCTCGAGCTAACCTGTCAGAGGCAGAGATGGAGCGGCAAAGTGTTTCAGTACAAAGCGAAGAGATTAAGGCACGCCAAAGAAAATCTCGAGCCTTAAATCTGCAGTTTAAAGAGGCAAAGCACCAGTTTGAAGACCCCGAGGATCAATCAAAGATCCTGTGTACAAGTAAAAGGTAACATCTGGGTTTATTCGTCAGTAGAATGTTTTTCTTCGTCAAGTACAGGGCGCCCATACAACTTTTATTATGCACAGTGTCCCTGAAGGAATTTCCCCCCTGACAACAGTTCCAAACCACCAGAGCATTTATATGGCAGACTTCTCAGTAGTTTATTTTATTTTTGTTCAAATCACCAAGAGTACCTCAGCCGAAACACGTCAAAGTCATATCCAAAAGAAGATAACTCTTTCATAAAGGGGTGACAGAGATTAAAGGCCCAGCGTTCAAACAGAATGGGCTTCGGCCCTCTTTCTTTTCAAGGGTTTAATACAGCATTTAGTTCTTCACCTACCACTTCTGCTTCTCTTCAGCTATAAATGCATGAGAAAATATGGTATTGGTTGTTGATTGGATATCAGTAGATTGCAAGTTGTTTCTCTTGAGACAAGTTCTCTGTGTAAATCTGTAAGATAGACTGAGGAAGGTTATCAGGCAGAATATCAAGTTGTGAGTAATGTTGTATTCGATTGGTGTTGTTTTTAATATGACAAGCACATTTCTTTGGATCCTGATCTAAAGCAGTGGTGAATGTTTTCCTGTCTTTGTGTTCATTTCATTTCATTTCGTTTCTTCAGGCTCGCATCAGAAGTTTGGCATAAGATTTACCCTTGTTAGGTACCTTATGTTGCTGCTCTCCCAGCCTTTAATGTTTTCTGCTCAATGTGTTATCTAAGAATTAGTTTCAGTTGATTTAACCAGTGTAGTGGATGTTATTGCCTGCTCTATGATGTATGAGTTAAATGAAATTGATTTTAGATGTTCTTGGTAGGATTTAGTTGGAAGATTTGGGAACACTGGGGATTAGTGTTAGCCCTGTCTACTAGGATCCTTGTGCAACCAGCTTGCCTTTCTAAGTTCCCTCAGTTTTCCCCTTACCTTTCTTTGAGAGTTTCCTAAGAATATGTCCAAGCAGGTCTGGAGTTAAATGACCTCTGACCTGATCTATAGACAGAAATTTGGTTTTCTCTCCTTCCTTCATTTTCTATCCTTAATGTTTCCATGCCACATTATCTTTTAGGATCCAATGCTTTAGATGACTAGCCCAACTGAAAGCTTGCATGTTGATGGCAAGTAAATCCTTTCCTGACTCCATTGCCCAATGGTCTTGATGTTTTCCTGATTTACCTCTCTTTGCCTAAATCACTCTTTGCTCAACCTTGCCTTATGTTGGACCCTTCCTTCCTGATTCCCAAAAACCAAACTTTAAATCAAACAAACAAACCATGTGCCTATAACTAGCCTAAAATCATTATCCTTGAGCCTCAAAGACACATCCTTTGACTCATATAGAGAGATCCCTCTCTGGACCCAAGAGGGCTAGATCCTAAGGTCCGAAAGTGGTTCTGATGTTGTCTCATCTTTTGGTCTTGCCAACCTGGCCAAAACATGGGAACCCCAACAGATAAGATAACTCGATTTCCTGGTTTGACACTACTATAGATGAGCACATTTCTGTAAGAGGTTTATATAACTATATTTTCTCCTCATGCAGAGAACTAGAAGAGAAATTTTAGTCTTAGAGAGCTTGGAATTGGATATTACCAAAAAAACTCTTATCTTTTGGATGGCTTGTTTGGAGAAATAAATTTTTGACATGGGACAACCTATGTAAAATAGGGTTTCGGTGCCCTAGAAGATATTCATTATGTTACTGTACATGTGAGAGTATCATGCACCTTTTCATTGAATGTTCAATGGCTAACAAAATTTGGAAATATGTTATGCATATTCTAAAGATCAATATAGATCGAAACTAAAACTCTATTGCGACTTGTCTCAAACAATGGTTCAATGCAGCCAAGGATAGCAGATGTAACATACCTCACTTTCTAGTTTTTTTTTTATAATTAGTTCATTATAATTTCCATTTACTCACTTTCTTAGATTGTTCCTTGAAGAGCTCAAATCGTAGAAAAGACGTTACTGTACACACATCATTCATTTTACTTATTCTTGTCTTTCACATCCAAGGTGCTAAACATTTTTTTGCCCTCAAGTAATTAATCCATAGAATTTGACATAATAATGCTTTCAGTTTTCTAACAAATTATTTTCGTAGGCCTTACTACATGTAGAAACTTGTAACGAGCGAATCCAATTTGATGAGGTGGAAAGAAGACTTAATAAGCTTTTGGTTATTAATACATATCTCCTCTTTCCCATTTTAGCTCCAAAATTCAACCTATAGAGTTGATATCATCAATGAACAATTTCTCTACACATTTACTATACCATGTATCTTGCCTTGCATATCATATATTCTATTTACTGAATATGGTGAATGAGACAGATTCACATAGGCTATGTGATTTTCTCTATTTTCATTTATATTTTGGTATCTAATTTCGTTGTGCTAAATCTAGGATCATTTTTATGATATGCTTGATTATTGAAATAAATTGTTGGAAGGATGAAGGCCATGTGAGGGTTATCATGTTAATTTCATATGAAGCCCCTATTGTACCCACTTTTTACGACGTCAATTTAATTTTGAGATCCAACAGTGGAAAATCGATAGGGTTGTAAAAGACTAAACTTTCCTTTTGAATCTGTTAGGCTTGTTTGTAATTTCTTTTTTCAATCGCAGCCAGAGTGTGACTCCAGGGTTTTGCAAGGAATTCTTAGTTAGGGTCGAAGATTATGGCCATTTGGCCCCTAATTACGCTAGCAAATTTTCTATTAAAGTATGCCTGTAACGTCAATTCTTTCTCCCTAGTTTTTATCATTACGTGGGTATTTTCATTGGAGGTTTTGCATATTGATTTCTTAGTTCTTTTTACTTCTTGCTGCCATAAGAGACCGACCCATTTTCCTTAATTTATGGCCTCCATGCGAGTGAATTGGGGCTTAATTCCTTATTTGGAGGTAATATAAATAAATACCTTCAGTTTTCTTGCATCTTGACTTTTAATTTCAAATATGGCAAAGGGTTCCTTAGAATACGCTTTACAATGTGTAGGATTGTACATGACGGTTATGTCCAGGTATACGTACGATGTTCCCTAGATAATGTAGGGGTAAGATTTCACTTTGTCCACGTCATTTAGAACCATAACTTCTTGGTAATTAATATTCTTTATACAAGGGTTTTTATATTCTCCCATTCTAATCTGGAGCTATGTTTGTGATGTGAACAATTATGGAGTAAAAATTCAACTTTGTAATTTAGAGGTTTATCTCTTTCTGAAACTATTGCTTTTCCTTTTCTTGGATTTTTTTAAGTACTTAAGGTTTTTAATTACGGTTTATAACTTCATGTCTGCAAGTATGATGCCCAATCAGTTGAAATATTTCCTGAAATATTTCGTTACACTATCAACATTTTAATTCCGGCTACAGCTATTTGTAGGTCGGCCAAACTCCTAACTTATGTTCATCTAACTTATGTACATCTAAGTTGAGTGATAATACTTACTGACAAAGGTTTTCAAAGCTTCATGCAGGATTTTCTAATTTTTTTCTTATTTGTTGTTGTTAAGCCAGGCTTGATGCAAATTTTGAGGGACATGATCCTTTATTTTCAACATATATTATGGCATGGGACTTAACCATAATGAGTTCCCAGTTATGTTTGAATTTATATATCGGTAATTATGTTGTTCACTTTTTTTTGTATTCTCTTTTAGATTTGTTACCGTATACAATATGTGTACCATATATGTAAAAAAATATAGACACACTTTCTTAGTTATAAAATTAATTTGTTACTATTGTTACTATGCTACCTATGTGAGTCTATTTTCTATATTTTTGTCACCATTCTAATTCTCCTATAATTTATATAAGGTTTACAGTTATAATTTTTTAATTTGTTACTATGCTACCTGTGTGATTCTATTTTCTACATTCTTTGTGACCATTCCAATTCTCCTATAATTTATACAAGGTCTATAGATATAATTTTTTAATTTGTTACTATGCTACCTATGTGAGTCTATTTTCTATATTCTTTGTGACCATTCCTATTCTCCTATAATTTATACAAGGTCTATAGTTATAATTTTTCACTAGTACCAAATAAATCTCTAGCCTAAATTGGCTTCTAACATAATGTGTGATTACTCATATCATGGTTATAGATTTAGTGTTTGCATAGTATTTTTATATGCACTCGACACAATTTTCCTATATCAATTACTATATATCACTTATGGTAATTTCTAACATTTATGGTCTTGCAATAATTTAATAGAATATATATATATATATATATATATATTCCTTCCATAACTGCTACATGCATACGTTTAATCAACGGGGATCAAGAGCTAGTTGCTCTTCACATGAATATAATTGTATCATTTTGTTATAATATCCTACTATTACTCTTCTTTGTCCTATAACCATCCTATGGTTATCTTAACCTTTGTTCGGACAACTTTGGAACTCTGTTCGGACAAATTTTCCAATTGTAACCAATATATAGTATAGACAACTTTTCGAAACTTCCTTTGAGGAAATCAAGTGTTAACTAATTCAATTAATTTCTCGTTATCAATAATTTTAAACAAATGGGGTCTAAGTCTCTTTTAAAAGAAGCGCATATTCCAAAAATTCATCATTACCTATATATGATAATGCACGGAAGTCCATTTATTTTCTAACTAGACTCACTAATAGAAGTGTTTAATTTAATTACGGAATCAAAGGCTCTTCAAGTTTTCTTTTTCATAAAATATTCATTCCACTTTGCATGTACATATGTTTCTTTGATTTGTAATGTGAGTTTAATATCATTTAATCTAAAAGTGATTTTTTCTTTTCTCTTCTTTTTGAATTGTTACATTATTCTAGTATAAAATAACTAATAATTTAATTAAAATTGATTTAATTAGGAAGTTATTTTGCTTTGAAGTATTTTCCTTATAATATTCAACTATAAATCAAAATATTCATTCTCCCACTTGTAGATCACAATATAATTTCTTCTTAGAAATGGCCTTACTACTGAGTGCGGGGGTGAATCAGTAGTAATAGTATTTACTTAGCTTTTTAATTATTTTTTATGAAAACACCAGATTCAATAAAACATCAGTTATGATTATGAAACCGGAATGAAATCAAAGTATCAAAGCATGCAGTCACCATAAAAGCACCATAAAGAATCAACAAGGAAAACATGCACATAAGAGGACACAATTATTTTCTGGTGAAAAACCCTCTCCAGGGAAAAAAACCACTTGCTCCTACTGTTGGTCAAATTTTCTATTATTTTGAACAATTTATTTTACATAGAGTAGCTAGCACCCACTAGCTGGAAGACTCGACTCCTACAACAGTGTGCTGACATCCATCAGCTGAGAAGTACCTACTCACACGAATCTACAGATAAACATATACTTGAAGCCTCCACCACAAACGAGCCTCAAACAACATCCATCGGACTATCCAACCACCATTGGATTGAGATTATCCTCCTATAATCATTTTCTCCTAGTCTCAGCAAAAATTAATTATCTATGCCTCCTACTCCTCCATGTGAACCACTTTTCAGAATGTTTGAGACTATGTTCTTAAAACTTTCTCAACATGACCAACCGAGTAACATCTCTAATCCAAATAATAAAATCTAATATGCACACTCTAAAACATGGATAAATAAGTATAATCATCTATGTAAATTATTGTAGCACTCACTCTCTCCACCCATACACTCACGCCAAATCAATCAATCAACTCACACAAAATCAATCAACACACCCACTCAAAAATAATCACAAGAATATATGTCAAAATATCATCAATAATATCCAACCAATACCATGGACATATGTACTAAGGTAAACTCTTAGGAAATACCACGAGTCAATACCATGACTATGCCAATACCATGGATCCATGTACCATGTCATATGCAATCCAATACCATAGGCATATACCATGGTTAATCTGATACCAAGGATACTTGTACCATGGTAATACCAATACTATGGTGATACCAAAACCAAGATCACATGTACCAAAGTAATACTGACTCTGATACCATAATAATACCAATACCTATAATTCTAATACTATGGTAAACATCCTGCAACCCAATCATCATCCAACCATCAACAAGGAACCATGTTGACATCAATACTTGTAATGCCAATACCATGGTAAACATCCTGAAACTCAATCATTATCCAACCATCAGCTAGGAACCACTTTGGCATCAATGCCAACCAATAACACTACATCCAAAAACTGTACCAACAACTGCACCCATAATTTCATAATCAATGCCAACAATCTCCCCCTTCGGCATTGATGACAACCCCTGTTGAACCATCCAACTGATACTATCCTTTTAACCACTTATCCACTCAAGCACTCCCCATTTGACATCAACAGAAAAGGGATGAAACCTCATCAATGGTAGTGATAACTAAACAACCAATAGCTACCCCTCGAAAATAGCCAAATATGACCACAATACATATCCAAGGAGAAAACACACTCTCTCTATCTTATATGAGTGCATGAAAAGAAGTGAAGAAAACACAACCAATAAAATTTGATCACCAACATAAAGAAGAAACAAATAGATATAACATAGTAGCAGAATAGTTGGGTCAAGAAAAAATAACCATAAATCATTTTATCCAGAAGCAACAAAAACAAAATCTCCATGACATGAAAGTAGCATCAAATATGAGCACCATCATATTGCAACAACAATAGAAAATTCACTGAGAAGATCCAACAACATCAACCTCACTCTCAACCATCGGCAACATTAGGAAAACATGAGCAACATCAAACTCTACCATATTATCATCATCAAAAGCATAGAGAGACACATCAATAGCATCAATCATGATCATACATGTCCAACAAGAAGCAACATATAAGCGAAAAACATATACAACAATTCCAACCACCTCACTCTCAACCAGGGCAACAACATAAGCCTCAATAATATCATCATCATGACTATATCATATCAGCAAATACTTATCATACATGCCCCCCCCTAAGCAACATAACAATCTACAAAGAATGCCTTCTTGTTGACTGATTCTACCTCATATATCATGAGTAGAAGCAACAACCATAATGTCTTCATCAATACATAGTAGCAACATATGCATGATGAAAAAGCCAAAGAAAAAAATAAATACAACCATCCATACTCCCTCAAGCATTCACATTTGGGCAGTAACCATGCATTAGATATGCTCACCTTAAGCATCATGATCATTAAAAACATCTAGGAAATATTTCTTGTTGAAAATTGTACCTTATGGATAAAAAGACTAAATCTTGACCAAGGACTTAAACATAACATGGATTTACATGCATTTGACATGGCTGTAAATGACACCAATTATTGTATGGACCCAACTTTGACATATTGACACTAGAAACACATGCAATGACTGATTATATCTAAAGTGTGTTTACATGCCTGAAAAACTCTTTTTATGACAAATACCTTCACCTTTACATGACCCTACATGGTTTACCATTATAGAAAATACAAGGATAGTAGCATAAAAATACTCTCAGCATATTAAAAATTACATGGATTCAACTCACTATGAAGATGCACATGATTGAATAGAACATTAAACTCAATGAATGACACTTTTGTCACTAATATATAGCCCTTGAAAAACACATTTTTAGATGAAAAAAGTACCTCATTTCTATAGCAATAGACTGAAGCTCAGTCAATATTCTAGCTCCAAAGGGTATGCACCTAGTTACATGACTCTGAACACACTATACAACAACTCATCCACTTAAAAAACTCATTCAACGCCTTCAATTTCTTTCCCAAGCATTCATGTGCAACATGACATATTAGAAATATCTCAATACTTAGCATCAATGTGTAGATAGTCAACTTTGGGTTGTTGGAATCCTCTTCAAACACAAGGACATTTTTTGTTAATTCTTGTGATCGATATATGGAGAGTAATTTTGGCATTGAATTATTTTCTCTAGTTCACGTAAAGGAAAATAAATAACTGATAATTTTAAGAGTACATCCTTGCAAAATGAAACAACCATTGCATAAAGAAATCCACAACTATCTTAGTTGGCGAATGAAATGGATCAGCTTCAAGTTATATGCCATCTACATTTTTGTTTATCTGCAATGCAAGACATCTTGTTTCATAATTTAATCCTCACATGGGAAAGAAATTTTCTCATATTTATTATAAAATATTATGCTTAATAATGTGGTGATGTGTCATATTGGAATTTTATCCTCGCAAATGAAAATTTTAGCTAGGATATTCTAATATAGTCGGCCAACAATTAACTCTGAGGATAATTCTCCTCTAAACTACTATAACGATGTGGCCTGATTTAGATACACAATTAGATCCACCCATATTCACATAGAGTATCCTTACCCTAAATTTTATTTGGTTAAAATATAATAGGTTCAAAAATCCTCCCATATAGCTTGGAAAATCTTTATTTGAATGCCTTGGTTTCTTTGGATTGAAATATGTTGTCATGAAATTAGTGAAGATCCATCACTTATTACATAAAAATAAGAGAAATTTTTCTCAACATGAAATTTAACACAAAAACATTCTCCCGAATCCTCTTCCCGAGGTGGAATTCTATAGGTCAGAAGAAATAATTTCCATTCATGACGCGCCAATATCAGGCTCCATTTGGCATCTTTGTGCATCAAATTAATTCAATAAGAAACTAATCCAGTCATAAATTTACAGAACATAATTCGGCCTTCAATATGCACAGTATCATATCACACTTCCTGTAGGTAATTGAACATGCCCATAAAAACCAAATCACATTTTTTGTGGAGTACCAGAACATACGCTCCACATCAATCTTCAGAGACTAAAGGTTGTTCTACTTTGTTTAAAATTCGAATTGGATGAATCCCATATTTAGAGATTTTGCGACAAAAGAAAATGTTTTTCAAGGGGCCTTTACTAGCATATACCTCTAAAACTACTCCTTCCACCATGCCAACAAACCTCTCTACCTCTTCTCCAAAATATGCATGACCAGGTGTATCAACCATGTTTAGCTCATTTCCATTACAAACTTGATCAGATCCACCATAATAGGATTTATTTTTCTATAGTTCCCATTTCATTGTTGTTTCAATCGACTTGAGATATGTGACATCCACCACTGGAGCCATAAACATGATTGCGAAATTGGAGGATGGAATAGAGATTACAATAGCCAATAAAATTAGAATCGACTTAGTTTCCTCTACAAACTATTACAAATCCAATTTCATTGCATATTCACCTTTTTAATTGACCTTGAATACCACCTATGTGTACAAGCCATGTGCACCTAATTTTTTTTAAATTATAAATTCCATAAAATAATAATTGTCTTCACCTTTACCAACTTCCCAAAAAATTGTTTCCCGCAAAGAGTCTTAAAATTGTGCACTTAGTAATAGATAATGGATCAACATCAAATAAGTGCAATGAATCATGAAAATGGATTTGGATAAGTGTTGTAGATCTCGGTTTAGATTTTTTAAATCAATTCTATTAATTCTTAGTGAATAGATCTTGGATTAACCTGGATATGTGTCATTTTTCCAGCAAACACGGGACCACTGATAGGTGTTAGGCTACTTCGTTACATTTCAAAATTCACATACATCAAATATCAAAATGTGCATAATTTGTTTCTTTTTTTTAATATGAACTGCCCTACAATAGTCTCTAGTTTTGTTCGCCCTGTAGAGTCTACTCTATGCCCACACACATGAATATTTCAGCCACTCCCACATTTCTATAATGTTGGAAATTTGTTTTACACCCATTGTGCCATATTTTTTGCTTATGTTTGATTAAATAAAATAATTTAACATGTGTTGACTCATCAACATGTCCTTTGACCTTATCAAAACCACAATGGCGTCACTCCTGATGTGTAGCATTAGTTACCTTCGACACTAAGTAGAATCTTTAATGCATGCAGAGACCAAATAAACGTGCACTGATATTCATCCCCTATTCATATGACATCACCCAGATTCATTTCTTAATTTGAGAATTGGACCATTAAAGTTAACTATGACCCAATAATATTTTTGCAAGAAAAAACAATTTTTTTTTGGATCAGATCCCTACCACTATTACTTCTACAATGAATGATCAATGCATTCACACATTTGAAACCAACATAATAAACCAACCCAAATTCTCTATTGCGAGCTTATTGCTATATTGGATTCTTGTGCACAATGCATTTCATTATTTATGTGGCCTACCTTTGTTATCAAAGTGCACTCTATATTGATAAAGAGCCATCATTATCCATACTCTACTCATCTAGATAATGTTGTTTGTTTTTTATTATTATTATTAATTTATTCTTCTCAAAAGCTAATCATACAAAATTTTATATGTGCATGTAATTTCTCATCATTTCATGTGCAGGAAAAAAAGATGGGAATATTTAAATAAGATCATTTACCCCCAAAAAAAATGTCAAATATGATTACACCTTTTGATAAAACTTCCTTTGAGGAGCTCCGCTAAATTTATGTAGTTTTTCTTTCATGCTCACCCTGAGACCAAGATGGCCTTAGTTTTCTTCTTTCTCTTTCTTTCTCTAAACCTTGATGTACTGCTTCTTGCTCAAAAAATATTTTGGCTCATTTTTCCTCCTCCAATCCCTCTTTTTTTGTTTATATCCCTCAAGGGATGTAGGAAACAATTTGTCTTTGGCTCTATGGCCAATATTATTGCATATAAAACATATGATGTGTCCAATAAATGGTGGAAATGGAAGATTTTTAAAATGAATACCTTTATGCCCAATTTTATTGCATAAATAACAGTACCCATAAAAGACATTTTTATACATGGAGAAAAATGGGGTTGCATTCCCTTGACTAAATTCTCGCGAGTTCTCCACATTTGACTACTTCTTTTGTTGGGAATTTTTTATGATTTTTCTTCTACAATTTCCAACAATGTGTCCAAAATTTTGACAACAAAAACACCTTACATTTTCATGTTTTTCTTTGTGTTTTATTCCTGATGGAGACTTCTTGTAGAGATGCTACAAATTTCAGTTTCCTCGATATTCGTCTCATTTTCCCCCTTTTGGCTTAATCTGCTTTCTTCTTTTTCCGCTTCAATTTTTCTACAATTTTTATTTGTTCCTTTACCTAGTTTTCAATCTCTTCTCCAATCTTCCTTATCTTCTCCAACTAGGTTTTTATATCAGAATTTTCTTCTTTGAGAATAAAATCTCTTTCCTCAATATTTTCAAGCAATTTCTTCAAATATTTGTTTTCAACAACCAACTTTTCAATTATCCTTGCTTGATATTTGTTTTCATCTGGAAGCAATACTAATCTTTAAGTTCATCATCCTCATATTCCTTCACTAGAAAAACACCTTCCTCATATCTTGATGAATTAACTTAAAAAATATGATCATTATCCTCTTCAATGATTCCAAGGTCATCATCAATAGACTCAAAACAAGAAATAAAATTTTAATGACTGAAAAAAAATAATTTCCATTCCTTTTACTAAGAGGAGAGGTTCTTCTAATTTTGCAACATTCTTAACTTGTTTGCAACTCTTCATTTTCTGAGAATGTTTCCTCTTATTCTTCTCCATGGTTCCACGATCTTCTTTTAGGTGATCAAGCTTCACCAAGAGAACCTAGCTCTGTTACCAATTTTTGGAAATGGCCTTACTACAGAGGGGGGGGGGGGTGTGGGGTGAATCAAGAGTAATAGGATTTACTTAAATTTTTAATTCTTTTTTTTTCAAAAAACCAGATTTAGTAAACCATCAGTTATGATTATGAAACCAACATGAAATGAAAGTATCAAAGTGGAACAAGAATTTTGTTCACTTATATTCACCAAGTGAATACACATTTATATGCATAAAATATATATTTTTATTATTCGATTTCAAATGATGATTTACAAGCCCTTGGGAGGTTCTCCTTTATAGGATTTGAATGGCCACAAGGGTTAAAGAACATGTCTCTTCACATAAATTCCCTTTCATAATTAATGGGAAACTAATTTAATTATTATTATTTATTATTATTTATTATTTAATTACGATATATATATATATATATATATATATATATATATATATATATATATATATATATAAGTTATGAATATTTTATTCATAACAATGCCTCTTCCTTAAAATTATTTGTCCTCAAATCATAGGAAATGTTGGGTGTTGTTAGCAAAAACATTTTTCCCCCATGATGAGTCTTCTTATGGTAGTATTTTCCATTTGATAAGGTATTCTTTAATAGTCTTGGTTCGTAGTAACTTCTCTCTGGTAGCGAGTATGCCTTAAGGTTCTAATATGACCCTTCCTTCTTCGTTAGTCTCACGTATCTTTGTTTGAACTGTTTGATATTGACCAAGTACCTTTTTGAGGCTTGATACATGAAATGTGTTATGAATTTAAAAATAGTCTAGTAGCTTTAATCCATAAGCCACACTACTTATTTTTATTATTATTATTTGGTATGGTCTATAATACTTAGGACATAATATATTTTTCCCTTATTGTGTTTAATGATAACTCATTATAGGGTGGAATTCTAAAGAAAACCCAATATCCTTCTTCAAATTCTCTTTATGTGCGGTGTTGGTCAGCTTGTTGCTTCATTCTATTGTGTGCCATTGTTAAATTTTATTTTAACAAGTTAATAATTCTTTGGTTTTCTTCTAAGTGATTCTTTATTCCTTGAACCTTAGAATTGTGCAGCACTCCACCTTGGTGGTTAATAGCCATATAGGGATTGGAAGGGAGTAATTTTAGTTAAAGTATGATAGGTGGTATTGTACCACCATTCTGCCAGGTGTAGCCATTGAGACAATTTGTTTTGTTTTTGGGTGACGAAACAACAGAGATATGTTTCCAGACACTTATTTACAACTTCAGGTTTACCATATGTCTAAGGGTGATAAGATGAACTAATTTTGAGAGATATTCCTTCTTGGTGAAAGAAATATTTCCAAAAAAATCCTTTAAATTTTGCGTCTCTATCACTAAAAATAACCTTGGGAAAACCATGTAGTTTGTAAATGTTTTTAAAAAAAACTTTCACAATTTTCTTGGTTGTGTCAGTTTTTATGATTTCCATGAAGTGGGCATATTTGGTGAATCTATACACTATGAAAAATATATTTTCCATACCATCAGACATAGGAAGTCCTTCAATGAAATCTATTAAGATTTTCTCCCATTTGTCATTTGGAATTTGTAACAGGTGTATTAAACGAGGAGTTGGAATATTTTAACCCTTATTTCTCTGACAAAAATTACATTCAACGACATAATTTTGGATTTCCTTACTCATACCTTTCCAGTAAAACAATTTTCAAATGTTGTAGTAGGTTTTGAAGTATCCAACATGCCCAACTGTAGGAGAAATGTGATATTGTTTTAAAATTTTCATTCTAAATTTGGATGATGGGGTTAGATAAATTCCACCTTTGTACCATAATATGTAATTTTTATATTCAAAATTGGCATTATGACTGATATTTTCAATCATATAACCACAATCCAAATCCTTGGCATACACATATCATATTTCATCTAACCAGTTAGGAACAACTACCACGGCGGGGCATGTTGTGTTGTCATCATATTTTCGCGAGAGTGCATCAAATACAAAATTTTCCTTCCCATTTTGTGCAGTATTTCTAGGTCGAATGCCAAAATTTTCTCCGTCCACTTTTGTTTTTATGTTGATAATGTTTTTTTTGAAGTAGAAAGTGAAGACTATTGTGATCGTTTCATATTGATAATTTACTTCCAAGCAGGTATTGTCATCATTTAGTTAAATAATGTATGATGGCAAGGATATCCTTTTGGTAAGTCAATTTCAAGCTTTCATGTTTGTTAGGCTTCCTGCTTTCAAAGGCTATAGAATGGTTTTCTTGCATTAATATTGCTCCAATTCCAAACCCTGAAGCATCAAATGCAACTATGAATGGTTTGGAGAAGTCTAGAGTTCGTAGTACCAGTGTGGTTTACATCACTTATTTTAGATTCTTGAAGAATTCATCTGCCTTGTTATTATATTGGAAAGTGCTCTTTTTTACAAGTTTGTCAGGGGTGCTCTTTTTATATTATATTATGAACCTTCTGTAATACCCAGTTAAACTTATAAATCCTCTCAGTTTTTATATGTTCTTTGGTTTGGGCCAGTCTTTAATTTATTTAATTTTTTTGGGGTCCACTTTGACTCCTTCTTTAGATATGAAGTGTCCCATGTATTCAACATCCTTTTCCCCAAAGGTACATTTTGATAACTTGGTGTAAAATTGATTCTTCTCTAATACGAAAAGTACTTCCACTAGATGCTTGAGCTACTCCTTATACATTTTGTTGTAAGCTAGGATATCGTTGAAGAATAGTAATACAAATTTCCATAAGTATGGATGGAAGAAGACTAATACATTTTTTTTGTTCACAGTTTCCTGGAAAGTGGCTGGTGAATTTTTTAAGCCAAATGGAATTACCTTAAACTCATATTTCCCTTCATTAGTTCTGAACACAATCTTTTCGACATCTTCTAATCTCACTCGAATTTGATAGTAGCCATATCTCAAATCTAATTTTGAGAAATATTCTATGCAATGGGGTTCTTCTAGCATCTCATCAATGAAGGGAATAGGAAATTTGTGTTTAATAGTAATTTTGTTTAATCCTCTATAATCTATACACAACCAAGAATATCCATCTTTCTTCCTGATTAATACTAATGGTGCAACATATGAACTTCTACTTTTCGTAATGACTCCATGCTTTAATAGATCTTGTATTAGTATTTCTATTGATGCTTTATGATGATGTGGGTAGCGATATAGTTTGATATTTATCGGTGTCGAATCTGGTTTGAATTCAACGATATGTTCAATTCTCCTTTAAGGGGGTAATTTATCAGCAATTCTTGAAATACCTTGTCATATTTCTGGATTAGGGATGTAACTTCAAAATGTTGTTGAACCCCTTCCATCAATAATAACTCTAATAAGATTCTTCATTTTCTGAGCAGAAATGACTTGGGTAGGTGGGGCTTGGAATCTGAACAACTTATACTTCCTTCCATCCATTTTGAACTTAAGGAACTGTTTTTGGTGATTTGCATAATATGTCCTTAGTGTTTGCAACCATTGTACCCCTAAGGAAACGTCTACACCTCCTAAAGGGACTGTATATAAACTAAACTCCATTTCATATTCATTTGGTTGCATTTTAGCTTTATGGTACTTCCCTACTCCATCTATTTGTTTCCCATATGTCAACATAAATTTTAAATCTACTAAGGGATAGGCGAAAATGTTTAGTCTTTTTGCAACATTGAAATATATAAAGTTGTGTGTAGTTCCTGAATCTATTAACACAATAATGTTCTTCTTATTAATATTTCCTTTAAGTTTTAATGTTTGTGGTTGATTTATCCCTGTGATAGCTGCTAGAGAAATTCTTTCCATATTTTCTTATTCTGGGTCTGGATTAGGAGTCTCACTTTCTTCATTGGTTTCTTCATAGGATATATTCTTTGAATATTCCTCTTCATTTTTTGCTTTGTAGTTGTAATTTTTTTGTGTATTGAAGCTATGCCCTAGGGAATAAGTATCTTTGCATGTCCAACATTTTCCATATTTTTTTTCGAAATTTGACTATTCGTTTCCTCCATCGCGCATTGGTGGTGGATTGTACTTACCAGTGTTTTCTGAAGACGACTTACTTGACTTCCCTTTTGAGTATTTTTATTTTATTTTTCATTACTGGAATATGTCGTTTTATGGAGCTAATATTATCGCTCAATGATTATTGTTGCATGTCTAGCTTCGTCAATGATTTTGGGTTTATATAGTTTTATTTCTTCTCGATATATTATTTAAGGCCACATTGATACATTTTTAGCAGTTATTCATCTGAGAACCCCATTTACCTTATAGATAATACTTCCCACTCGTCGATGTATTCACTTACTGATCCATTTTGTTTGAGGTGAATTTTTTTTTTTTTGTAAACTTCGTCTTCTTCTTCGTCATGGAATATTTTGAGTAGGGCGTCCATAATTTTTTTCCAATTGAACGAACGAGCCACACATCTATTGGACCACCATAGGAACCCATCATATGTTTCAGTTCCAAGTTTTTGGATGCGGTCATGACCTTCTCATGTTCACCTATTGGCGCGTTTGCTCTGAAAATGGCATTTTATTTACCCATTCAATGGCACCCTTTTGGTCCTTACCATCGTACTTAGGTATTCCTCTTTTAATTTTGAGGTAGTCTCTTTCAACGTATTATGGTTATCTTAACTTCTATCATGACAACTTGTCCAATAGTAACCAATATATAGTATAAATTTATATTCTAACTTCATGAGTTAATTTAAATTGTCACCCTAATTTTCATATTCTACAAGCTTCCTTTTAGCAGATCAATTGTTAACTAAATTCAATTTATTTCTCATTATGAAGAATTTTAAACTAATGGGGTCTAAGTTTCTAAAAGAAGCACATACTCCAAAAATTCATCATTACCTACATATGATAATGCACGATACTCCATTTATTTTTTAACTAGACCCACCAATAGAAGTGTATAGCTTATTTAATAGAGTCAAAGACTCTTCATGTTTTCCTTTTGATAAGAGAGTCATTCCACTCTGCATGTACGTAATTTTCCTTGATATGGGATGCGATTTTAATATCATTTAATATAAAAAATGATTTATGGTTTCCCATTCTTTTTTCAAATGTAACATTTATTCCAATAGAAACTAACTAATAATGTGATTGGTGTTTTGTTGAGAGAGAGTCCCAAAATTCCTTTACTTGGAGCTTGGTTGTACCTATAAGGAAGATTAAAATAGCTAGTTGTTGTTAGTGGACAGCTATGAATTAAAAAAGCATAGAAGTAATTCATGAACAAACTAAAACTACATAACATGAAACATAAAATTGCTTAATGAATCTTAACCACTTCAACAAAAAGACATAGGAACATAATTCCCTTTATTGGTTTCTAGTAGAAGATCTACAAATGAGATTTTGAACACTTGAAGGGAATTCTTTGAGCAATGCTACTCAAGAATCCTCAACAAGGAAGACCTTTATTCAATCTCCAATGCAAAACTCTCTCCCTTTCTCTAGGAAGCGAAGAGAAACTCTCAATGGTGGTATAATATCTCTCTCCAATGTAATGTAGGATTGTCTTGGGACCATTTTTCCAACATCACAAAGCTCTAATGAAATGCAGAATTTCTTGTGAGAAATTTGGCCAGCATAAATTTTTTTCTTTTTTTTGTCGTCCAATGGCATGTTTATATATAATTTTGAACTCCTCCTTCCCTCCCTTAGCTCATTAATGAGAAAATGACTTCAGAGAAGGACATGAGGATCCCTTGTGGGTTGAATACCTCCAAGTCGACTCAAAATTGGTTTTCCTTTGGTGGTACATCTGAAGGAATCCCAAATCAAAACTTATGTGAAGTTGTATTGGACTACTAACTTAGAATTTTGGTTGAATTGCATGGCCATTGAAGAAAAAATCGCGCGGTTGTTAATTTTTGTATTTGGAGTGCCCGCGCGATTTGATTTTTTAAATTATACCTTTGGAAAACTTTTTATTTTTGGTTTTGATGATTTCATTAGTTGAGAAATCTTCACTTATACATATTGTTGTCTGACTATGGATTTCATCTGACTTGTAAAAATGTGTGTATGATTTTTACATATTAACAGTTACCCCATGATGAATGATGTTAGGAGAAAGCGTATAGTCGAGGTACACCGTGTTTTTATATTTTGACTATGGATCTAACTTGATTTTTTGAGAGAGAGGATACTTCCATGGAGACGATTGAGAAGGTGTCCTTCACTGAGAACTCATAGATAACTAGTTCTCTAAATAAATGATAATAAAAAAAAATTCTGTACAAGGTAGGAACATCCCATGCTCGTTATAATGAATAAGACCAATGTAATAAAAATACATAGGAAAATTGGTGCCATGTTAGTGATGAGGTAGCTTATGTGTCGATAGTTGATGAAGACATCTTCTTTCAACCTCGGGGGCGTTTCTGACAAACAGGCTGGTTTGGGTGACCCCATGCATCTGATGTAAAGCACTACAAGAGGGAGGTTTGCTAGGATGCATGGGTCTTCGACTGAATGAAATAAAGGGAAATGATTCCAATGTATTATAATACCTAACATGAAGGCTTGTGCTAGGGTCGAATGTTAGGGAGATTGGTAAAATCAATGGGAAATTGGTGGCTCCCACTGTGCCACCCGAGATTATCCCTATAGGATGGGAGTAACCAATGTAATACTTCAATCCTAGAAGATGAGTGTGGAAGTTGTCATAATGAAGTTCCAACCATCTAGAGAATTGTACCGAGGAATATTTGGTACAGATATTTGTAAAATAATAGGTCATATGCGTGATGGCAAGAATCGATAGTATGCGAGGGATACAAAAAACCTGCCTAAGGTTGGTGTACTGATGCAAGCAGTGACAGTCAAAATAATAGTGTTGAAGGATGTGTGATTGGAGCTAGTAGGGCCTCCAGGGGTGGGGGTAGTGAAATTATTGTTCTGATTGTCATAGGATGGTGTGAGATAATGATAATCACGAAAAAAGGGGTATAATATGAGCGAATGATAACTACAAGAGAGGGAGCATTCTATTCGTTAAAAAGATAAAATAAAAATTACACTTTTCAAAAGAATTTAAAAGTCGTTTGGGATATACAAACACGGAGACGGGTACCCCAAGGAAGTGGTGTTCTATGCAATGATGCAAGTGGGTTTGTTGTTGTTGATGGGGGCTCGATTAGTTGGTCTCAATGTTGGGTTGATGAGGCAGATGGAATGACGCATATTTCCTACTACAATATGGGTGGACGATAGGCCAAGTGTTTCATGTGGTGGTGCATGCGGTTCAATCTGTTTGTGAATAAGAGTGGTGACCTGAGAGTAGGGGTGGTAAGAAATATGAAAATAAGAAAATTATGAGGTTGATATTTGAGGCATGTGTATGAAATGGATCTCGAGCCTAAGGGAATTGTCATGGATCCCAGTAGTGTGAAGGAGACCATGAACTAGGGTGATCTATGTAGGTGAGGCTTTATCAATCGGTGTAGACGATTACCATGTGTATGTGGAAGGTGATGGTAAACGTGATCGAGGTGATGGACCCTATAGTTTATTTCAGAGAAATGATTTTAGGGTATGCAAAATCTTTCAAGGAAGCCTATATTCCTGACTGGAGAATGATACCTTAACTTTCACCTGTCATCGAGAGACTAATTCTACTCGAAAACTGCAAGGGGACTTGCAACATTGACAACCAATACCTCAAGTGAAAAAATCTTGATGAAACCATTTTAAAATTGAAATGGTTTAAACAATATGAAATAAACAACATGGAAAGGCACACTTGATGGGTACTTTGAACTGTGAAATGAGTCAAAAAATGAGCATGTTAATGAAATGTAATGGAGGGTATCATGATGTATATGATGTTAGCCTGATCCTCACACCATTGATGTTTTTGCAAAAGGAGGTCACAAGTTCCGAAATGGGCCTCTAGAAGGTGACAATGAGAACGATATATCGGGGAAATGGGGCATATGCCAACTCACTTGTACTTATTGAATTCAGCTCTATAGCAGGGTCCACGAGCTATTTTGGACTATATCAGTTAGCTAGAGAACATGTGTAGCGCGTGAGGGCAGCGAGGTAAGAGGTTATAACCCTAGATTTTTGGTTTCAGTAGCATAGGCTTGATAGGCGATACAAGGTGGCCTTTATATTCTTTTTAGGAAAAAAGGTCAAAATCCATGCAGGGGGACCATTAGGGGAATTTTGAGGTCTAAAATGGGCCTCCTAAGAGAAATGTACAACCAAAATAAAATTTATAACAGCCAATAGGATTCAAGATGATGATGTCAACCATGGGGGATGATTCACCATTTTTGGAGTAAAAAGGCTAAAATAATAAAAAATAATAATAATAAAACTACTTTTTCAACTCATATTTTCAACTTATCTCCCTAAATTTTTACTCAAATTTCTAGCGGGAGTAATTTTTGGATGCAAAATTTAATTTCACATCCAATGATTATCCATGTTTCATACTTTTGATGGACCCTCCAACACGAAAAATGAGAAATACATGAAAAATTGTGATTGCAATCACGTTTTTCATGTATTTCTCATTTTTCATGTAGTAGGGTCCATTGAAAGTATGCAACATGGGTACTCCTTGGATGTGAAATTAAATTATGCATCCAACGAGTGTTTCCACTCTAAATTTGAGTAAAAACTTAGGGAGATAAGTTGAAAATATGAGTTGAAAAAATAGTTTTATTCTTTTATTCTTTTTTCCCTCTAAAATATGATGATGTAATCTAATATTAGTTTATTGTTTCCACTATTATTTTATAATTTCCTTAGGATGCCCATATTAGACATCAAAATTCCCCTAATTATGGATATGATAAATACATCAGCTTAGGTGCGCGGCTAAGGGAATGATAGTTGCGCAGCCTCCTTACTAAGGATTGCATGACTAAATGTGTGACAGGCACACAGAACATGGTCCTATATGGAAAAATTTAGTGTGGTATCACATCGCCGTAGTGGGAAGAGACATGTGACCGTGCGACTGTTTCGAAAAAAGACGTGTGATGCTGATAAAAAGGGAATTTTGGGCCCTTAGGATAATTTTTTTATTTTTTGATGCTTTAGGCAGGATGGGTATGACATTGCATGAGAAGCACTAAGACCAGATTCACGAAGCAGTGGCAAGAAATGCTCCAGTGTGAGCATGACTGATTAAATGGGGGTTACTAAAGTTCATTCAGAACCCTTCACATCAATCGTAGGAGGAATTTCTACACTTTGTGATTTAGAATTGGCAGCTGGATCGAGAGGTTTTTGATGTCCTCTACCAAGATGTAGCATTCACCGCTAAGGTGGATGTTTATTTTGTTAAAATTCTAGTGCCTCAAGGTGAAGTAGTTCCTATACCGCTTCTGCCTGGTCACATGGAATTGACGACATGGGATAGGTTGCATTTCGGCCCCAACCATTGTAATAGGGATGCATGCGCATTGGTACGATCTTGGACATAGTTGAGCATGCGACGTCATAAATGATTATTTGAATTTTATGGATAACGTCCCCTCATTGGATTTCAGAGCCACAACTGGCAGTTCTCTAGAGGATTCAAGCTGTGGTTTTCTATGACTGGGCAGGCTTCCTGTAGAGGAGGAGGATGACTCAGCTAACCCAGGTTCGCATAGGTGAGTCCAGGAGCTTCTGCTATGGTAGCATATTATGCAACATACTTTACGAGAAGGTGGTTATTTTTCGCTCGATATTGGAGGTGCTAATTGGGCCACTGAGAGATCCCCGAATACGATGATGGGAATTAGTCATATGGCAGGAAAGTGAAGAGGAAGTGAGGATTTACTATATTCCCACACATGATGTTTGGTTCTTGTCCAACCCTCACATGATTTTTGATTTCTCCTATGTTGGAGAAGAATTTAGGGGAGATTCACATATGGGTTTTCCCCTAGGGGATTCTTTAGGAATAGCAAGTATGTACTTATTATTTTAGCATTTTGATGATTTATATGTTTTTTTATTCATGACATATATGTATGTTGATACCATATATTTTTTCTTATAGATGAGGGACCAACTGGACGAACGTTTTCCCAATTGATGGGAAACGATCCTCATTGTCTGAGTGGAGCAGTAGCGGCAAGAGGACCATGGCCACAAAAGGATGACAGGGTGGGTGATGACCCTGAGAGGCCAACTCGGCACTGAAATATAGATATTGGTGGCCCATCTACTGAGAGGGAGATTTCATCTCTTCAAGTGTAGGTGGACAAACTATGTACATCTGCGTAGGTGGTAGAGGCACGTGTTGAGCGTTATAAGGCATGTACGGAAGGTGAAAAGGATGCATCGGGTCACATGGCTTCCCTACTCATGGGTTTCCCATTGCTGGGTGGGCTATGCTAGATGATATTTCTATGGATAGAACGATGGAAAGGGAAAAAGAGAGGTGCCTTGTTCTCTAACAACTTGCAGTGGAAGCTTCTATTTTGCAGCTAATCTTGGTTCCTGCACTAGATGAGGTAGGCGGTCCTTCTAAAGAGGGTGTAGGTGGGGGTGGGGGTGTTAGCCCCCAACCCTAGATATATTTTATTTATATGCACCATGGAAATTTCCTATTATGATGACGCTCCCATTTTTTAAGACTTATTTTTCTGGATTCGGCTAACGAATGTACATATACATACATACATATACATATATATATATATATATATATATATATATATATATATTGCGTCTCTCATCATGTGTTTACTATGATATGAATTTTATACATGTGATGTAATTTTTCATTTATTAGACATGTTCTTTATTATTTATGTGTCTCGATGATGATATATATGTGATATATTCTAGTCTAGGATTTGATTAGCTATGAAGAAAACAACATGATTGTGATCTCTTGGTATATGTGTGAATGTTATATGATAAAAACCACAAGTGAAGATTTCTACATGTAGATATTTCTGAAAAATGGAAAGGGTCACACAGATGGAAGGATCGGTTCAACTGCGACACAACCAGTTGGGAGTCAAGGAACACACGCAAGAAACTGATACCTAAATAGTAGGAATATGCCAAGAGGACTATGATGGCATCATATTCATCTTGATTATTGGTGGCTAACATGATGCAAAGCATGTTCTAGTGGACGGGAGTTAGTTCAGGCTCATATATGGCCCAAGATGTTGCAGCAAGATTTTTCGACCATCAAGAAGCACCATCTGGGAACCCATTGTGGTAGGTTGGAGAGCGCTCCATCTGTGGCATAGGATGAGAGGAATGATTTATTATACATTCATGATGAGTTAATCATAATAAAAATAATTCATGGTACATGTATTTATATTCAAGGGTTGAATTTAGTATTTATGGGTATAATTTTTTGAGGTAGAGCCTGTTGATGGGGTTTTTGAGAAAATTCCTGTCAGGCTCTATGGCATGTATGCGCCTTTCATAAGGAAATTATTAATAATATATGGTCCTTTCCATAAGGTTTGAAACATTCCTAGTCCTAAATATTCTTGGGAAACGTCATAGCGAAGCACTAAATCCCCTTCAGTAACTGATCAAGGGGTGACGTTGCGATCAAAAGAGGCTTTGATCATATTTTTGTGGGCTTCACTATGTTGGAGAGATTCTCAAGGACGTGTTCCAGTTGTACTAAACTCTACTCTAAGGGTGAGGTATCTGTGAGAAGTTCGATGGTTGAGTGTAGGGTGGGAATTTGTGACGCAACAACGCTGAAAGTCCGCCCCCAAGGAGAGCTGGTCCTCTGTGACGTGGCTTGGTCTCCTTTTCCTTTTTTTAAATCTCGTTCTTCACTCCATGTGGTATATTTTCCTTTTATTTTTCTTGTCAATTTCAAAGGAATAGGCAAATAAACATATTCACTACCTTCGAATGTTATATTATATTTCCCGGCTTATATATATATATATATATATATATATCTCCAAACTTTATGACCAATGGTTATAACTTCACACGTTATATATACACTCCGCACCTTATATAAGATCCCGACACCTTATGACTAACCGGCGTTATAATATACTTCCGGCCGGCCCCACATATATTTCAATGGACCAATCAATTATGCAACCGTACCTAGCTATCCTCCGCGCACCTTGATTAAACTCTGGGCAAGTCCGTCACGTGACCTCCGTTAGATCACAAGGCTCCAGATCGACAACTTATACGCATTTCGCTCGGCGTCCTTGGTCGAAGTATAACGTGCGAAATGAATACGGAAAGGCGGTTTCTCCACGGTCCACTCTGCCACGCATCGGTTTCTCTATGGAACCGCTCCCCCCTCCAGGAATACCACTTATGGTCGAAAGGTGGTGCGAAATGGGAAATCCGCTCTTGGAAACCCACTTGTGGTTTTGCTACAGTGTTTAACTATGGTTCACGCCGGTATACGGTCTTCCTCATCCATTAATTCAGGGTTGCTACCCTAGGGTTTAGTCTCGGTCCCGGTCTTCAATTAACAATAAAACAAAGTTATCTCTTTATACGGGAAATTCACAAATATTAACTAGGATTCTTTACACAGACCACGCCTACGAGTGGGTTTAAATTCACAGGTTTTTCTCGAATAATTAAGGGAAATACCAAATAGAGATATGTGTAACTCATACAATAACCATTCTCAAAGATTTCGCACCGAACCAGTGTACAATCGTTTCTCAATCAAACAATTTCTTCATTAATAAGAATTCGAGACAATTCGATGGCCAATGAACATTGAAACCATTAACTGGAAACAATTGCTAACACACAGAGGTTTATTGCAGAAATCTCTCTACTCCCTCTCTCCCTCTTCTTCTATATCCCTTAATACATCCGAGGGATTACATCTATATACACCAACATATGCCCTTTCGGTTCCTCTGTGAGGACAGTTTAGGAAATCAAACACCTAAGTACAATTATTCAACTACTGAAATATGACAGATGGATCGAATCCAAATATATTCGACTTCTACAACTCTAACTAGTCTAAATAAAACAGTCAGTTGAGGTATTGACACCTAGCTGTTACAATTCGATGGATTTCGAACCCTCCTAGCCACAACATGTGGACAAAACCTCCTACATTGCTGGCTAGTGTCTAATGCCCCTCCATCAGACTCCCGAGGGAAATTTTCTTCATGGGCTCCTGTCCATGAGCTCTTCCACTGATATGCCTTTCTTCTACAACATTTCTTCAGTCACCCAAGTGGCATCTTCCTCTGGCTTATCCTTCCATTTTATCAAGTACTGAAAGTACTCTTGTCCTCTGGTCCTTTTGAACACCCTCTTGTCCAATATATTCTCTGGTTGCAATGGTTGTGCTGGAGGTAGCTGTTCTTTCCACTCAATATGTTCCTTGTCTGCTGATCCTTATTTTGCACCATCATCTTCATACTTGTACAAATATGCAACATTAAAAATGGGAGATATTCCAACATCAAGTGGCAATTCAATCTCATAAGAATTTGCAAAAAACTTCCTAAGTATCTTGGATGGCCCAATCTTCTTGAACTTCAATTTGTTGTACTGCTTCTTTGGGAACCTCTCCTTTCTCAAGTGTGCCAAAAGCAAGTCTCCTACTTCAAAATGAACTTCTTTTCTGCTCAAGTCTGCTCTGTTTTTATATTTGATGCTGCTGCCTTGTAGTTGCTATTTCACTTGTTCATGTATGGCCTAGATCTCTGAAGAAAATTCCTCACCATATGCACTCCTTAGCTCTGCTCTTCCCAGATTTCTTAACTCTGATATTCCTCTGGGGTGCATTCCATAAACAATATGAAATGGGCTCTGCCCTGTGCTCCTGTTTGGTGAGTCATTATATGCATATTCTGCCTGGGGAAAAATATGATCCCACTGCTTGGGATGCTCTCCTGCAAGACTTCTCAACAAATTTCCCAGGCTCCTATTCACTACCTCAGTTTGTCCATCAGTCTGGGGATGATAAGCTGAGCTGAAACTCAGTTTGGTACCAAGTTTATTCCATAGTGTCCTCCAAAAATGACCCACAAATCTGGTGTCTCTGTCTGAAACAATACTCTTGGGCAACCCATGCAATCTAACAACTTCCCTGAAAAACAAGTTAGCAACATGGGTGGCATCACTAGTTTTATAGCATGGAATAAAATGTGCCATTTTGGAGAATCTGTCCACTACAAAAAAGACTGCATCATTCCCTCTCTAAGTCTTGGGAAATCCTAGAACAAAATCCATACTCACCATGTCCCAAGGCCTGTCTGGAATAGGCAAGGGAGTGTACAATCCTGCATTCTGGCTCCTTCCTTTAGCATATTGACAGATCTTGCAATTCTTCACAAAATTATCTACTTCTATTCTCATCCTGGGCTAGTAATAGAAGTGACTCAGCTGCTCATAGGTCTTGTCAGTACCAAAGTGTCCAGCAAGTCTACCGCTATGCTTCTCCTTGATCAGATTTTCTCTCATGGAGCATTTTGGTACACACAGTTGGCTTCTTCTGAATAACAAGTCCTCCTGCAGGAAATAATCCAGCCACTGGCTTCTATCTGTTAAAATAGGGTTACTACATGCCTCAAATGCTTCTTTAAAATCTGGATCTGTCTTATACAATTCTTTGAGAAAATCAAATCCTACAACTTCAAAATTAGTTTCTTGAACAAGCATGTGCCTCCTACTCAAAGCATCAGCTACTTTATTGGCTTGACCACTTATATGTTTCAAAACTAAATTAAAACCTTGGAGATACTCAACCCATTTAGCATGCTTATGTTTCAACTTGGGCTGCTGTACAATATACTGCAAAGCATGATTGTCAGAATACAACACAAATTCTCTGGACATCAAATAATGTCTCCACTTCTTCAATGCCTGAACAATTGCATAGAATTCCTTCTCATAAGAGGAATACTTTCTCTTGGTGTCATTCATATTTTCACTGAAATAGGCTACAGGCCTATCATCCTGACTCAACACAGCTCCAATGGCCTCTCCACTGGCATCACACTTTACTTGAAATGGTTTATTAAAATCAAGCAGAATCAAAACAGGCTTCTCTGTTATCTTTTGCTTCAAAAATTTAAAGTTTCTTTCTGCTTCAGCAGTCCACTTAAATGGTTGTTTTCTCTTCTTTATTGTCTCAATTATGGGTGCATTAATCTTACTAAAGTTTCTTATAAACTTTCTGTAGAAACTAGCAAGTCCATGGAAACTTCTTACCTCAAAAATATTCCTGGGTGAAGGCCACTCCACAATTGCCTTAACCTTTTCTGGGTCCATCTTCAATCCTTCTGCAGAAACAAAAAAACCCAAATATACCAACTCTTCCTTCATGAATGAGCATTTCTTCAAATTTATCAGCAGTTTCTCTTGGTGCAGCTTCTTCAAGACATGATTAAGATGCCTTAAATGTTCTTCTTTAGTTCTGCTGAAAACTAATATATCATCCAGATACACTATCACAAATTTACCAATGAATTCCTTCAATACTTCATTCATAAGTCTCATAAAAGTACTGGGTGCATTTGACAACCCAAAAGGCATTACCATTCATTCATACAGTCCTTCATTTGTCTTAAAGGCAGTTTTCCACTCATCACCCTCTCTTATTCTAATATGATGGTATCCACTTTTTAAATCTATCTTTGAGAAATATTGAGCACCACTCAAACAGTCCATCAAATCCTCAATTCTGGGCAAAGGGAATCTGTACCTGATTGTGATCTTATTAATTTCTCTGGAATCAGTACACATCCTCCAGCCTCCATCTTTCTTTGGGCTCAATACTGCTGGTACTGCACATGGACTCAAACTTTCCCTTATTAGTCCCTTGTCCACTAATTCCTGTACTTGTCTCCTGATTTCTTAATTTTCCTTGGGAGTCATTCTGTAGGCTACTTTATTTGGCAGATTAGAACCAGGGATAAAATCTATCTGATGGCTGATTCTTCTCACAGGTGGCAGCTCATCAGGTAAATCATCCACAACAATGTCACAGTAATCATCTAACATCTCTTGGATTTCTACTGGTAAATCAGAAATCTTTGTAGAAGTAAAAAGTACTTTAGGCTTACAAACTAAAGCAAAAATTACCTCTTCTTCTTCTATCTGCTGCAGATATTCCTTCCCGCTCAGCAACAAGGTCTTTGGATCAATCACTCCGCTGGATGGATCTCCTTCCTCCATGGGTATCAATGTATGATGTACCCCATCTTTGAAGAACTTGTAAGTGTTCTTCTTGCCATCATGCACTGTTGATCTGTCAAACTGCCAAGGTCTACCCAGCAGTATATGACACACATCCATGGGCATTACATCACACAGGACCTTATCTTTGTATTTTCCCATTTGCAGCTCTATCTCACACTGTTCTTTTACAACCAACTGGTGCCCCTTGTGCAGCCAGAACACCTTGTAGGGAGTTGGATGCTCCCTTGTCTTCAACTTCAACTTTTCTATTATCTCAGTGGAAACCAGATTGTCTGTGCTGCCACTATCAATGACTAGCTGGCAGCATTTCCCTTGGACTTTGCATATGCTCCTAAACAAAGTCTTCCTTTGTGTAGGCTCAATGACCTCTTTGGCTCGCTTCAACAGGACCTTATTCACCACCAAGGATTCTCCCCTCTCTAGAAGAATTTCTTCTTCGATCTCTACTTCTTCTCCAGCCTGGACAACAACAACATTCCTTGGACCAACACCCACATTCTCTGGACATTCGTAGTGCTTATGTCCCACTTGCTGACATCTATAACACCTCAATTCTCTACCTTTGCCTCTGTCTCCGCCTCCTCTTCCTTTTCCTCTATAAGAACCCCTTCTGCCCCTTGCATCATCCTCTGTAGATGCATTCTGAGGTGAGCTACTGTTAGCTCCATCCCTGGGTGTATCAGGCTTTCCTCTACCACCACCGGCTCCCCTTTCCATGGAAAAGAACCTCTCGACTTAGCGGTGTTTCCTTAGGAGTTTCTCCTCTGCTTTCAAGGCCATCTGATAGGCCTCTTCCACTGTCTTGGGAGACAGAAGACCAATCTCATCTTGGATCTCCAGCTTGAGACCATTCACATATCTGGCAGTCTTCTCTGGTGTATCTTGAAATTGCCCAGCTCTTATGCTCACTCTTTAGAATTCCTCTGTGTATTCTTTTACTGTCAGCAACCTCTGTCTCAGGTTCTGCATTTGCCTATACAATGTCAGCTGGTAATCACTAGGCAGGAATTTACCTTTTAATTTAGCCATCATTCTGGTCCAGCTTTTGATAGGTTGCTTGCCAACCCTCCTCCTTTCTGCCTGCACTCCATCCCACCAAAGTGCAGCATGTCCTTTCAACTTTTTTACTGAAAACTTGACCCTTTTATCTTCACTTATTTCTTCATAATCGAAGGACTTATTCATTTCATTTATCCAGTCCACCAGTTCCTCTGGATTCAGTCCCCCTGCATAACTCGACACTTCAATTCTGGGCTTAACTGCAGATCCTAGAACAGTTCTGAGGAGTCTCAAGTCAGGACGAATTTCAACATTTTCTTCTGCTTCTTTTGTTTCAGGTTCACTGGTGTCTTCAGGATCTCTAGGCTGTCCTCGCTCTATGGCATCCATTCTGGCCTCGACCCTCTGCAACATCCCCAACACCTCTGCGTTGGCAACGGGCCTCCTTCTGCCAGCACCTCTACCAACTCGGATTGCCATGTCAGCAAAAACAACTCAAAACAACTTGGCTCTGATACCACAAATGACGCAACAACGCTGAAAGTCCGCCCCCAAGGAGAGCTGGTCCTCTGTGACGTGGCTCGGTCTCCTTTTCCTTTTTTGAAATCTCGTTCTTCACTCCACGTGGTCTATTTTCCTTTTATTTTTCTTGTCAATTTCAAAGGAATAGGCAAATAAACATATTCACTACCTTCGAATGTTATATTATATTTCCCGGCTTATATATATATCTCCAAAATTTATGACCAATGGTTATAACTTCACACGTTATATATACACTCCGCGCCTTATATAAGATCCCAACACCTTATGACTAACCGGCGTTATAATATACTTCCGGACGGCCCCACATATATGTCAATGGACCAATCAATTATGCAACCGTACCTGGCTATCCTCCGCGCACCTTGATTAAACTCTGGGCAAGTCCGTCACGTGACCTCCGTTAGATCACAAGGCTCCAGATCGACGGCTTATACGCATTTCACTCGGCGTCCTTGGTTGAAGTATAACGTGCGAAATGAATACGGAAAGGCGGTTTCTCCACGGTCCACTCTGCCACGCGTCGGTTTCTCTATTGAATCGCTCCCCCCTCCAGGAATACCACTTATGGTCGAAAGGTGGTGCGAAATGGGCAATCCGATCTTGGAAACCCACTTGTGGTTTTGCTACAGTGTTTAACTATGGTTCACGCCGGTATACGATCTTCCTCGTCCATTAATTCAGGGTTTCTACCCCAGGGTTTAGTCTCGGTCCCGGTCTTCAATTAAAAATAAAACAAAGCTATCTCTTTATACGGGAAATTCACAAATATTAACTAGGATTATTTACACAGACCACGCCTACGAGTGGACTTAAATTCACAGGTTTTTCTTGAATAATTAAGGGAAATACCAAATAGAGATATGTGTAACTCATACAATCACCATTCTCAACGATTTCGCACCGAACCAGTGTACAATCGTTTCTCAATCAAACAATTTCTTCATTAATAAGAATTCGAGACAATTCGATGGCCAATCAACATTGAAACCATTAACTGGAAAAAATTGCTAACACACAGAGGTTTATTGCAGAAATCTCTCTACTCCCTCTCTCCCTCTTCTTCTATATCCCTTAATACATCCGAGGGATTACATATATATACACCAACATATGCCCTTTCGGTTCCTCTGTGAGGACCGTTTAGGAAATCAAACGCCTAAGTACAATTATTCAACTACTGAAATATGACAGATGGATCGAATCCAAATCTATTCGACTTCTACAACTCTAACTAGTCTAAATAAAACAGTCAGCTGAGGTATTGACACCTAGTTGTTACAATTCGATGGATTTCGAACCCTCCTAGCCACAACATGTGGACAAAATCTCCTACATTGATGGCTAGTGTCTAATGCCCCTGCATCAATTTGACATTCTATAGGGATCATAGCCTCGACGTCGTACACTGATGGAAAGGTGTAAACCCTATAGATGTCTTGACTAAAGTGCGGTTGGCCCACAGGGATGAAAAAAACATATGATCCCTGTTAGCGCTCGAATCTGCCTCAGGCTGAGGAAGGCAAAACTCGAGGCAACATCAAACCAAGCTTAGCCTCGTAGCTAGCCCTACGAGGGCAGGAGAGGGCTCTCTCCGGGTCAAACTCAGTGAAAGATGTCCAATAGGATCTGAGATGACCTTAAATGAAACACTGATATTGATTTTAGGCTAGTAAATATGGATGAGGTTTTTAATAAATGATGGGGTTTTCTGGGCTGCATGGGGCAAAGACAGCAAGAGCAGGGAAATTAAATGAAAATGCAGATTATCTCATGATGCAAGATAGGCAAGAGCTTAAGCATCCAATTTTGAAATTATATGGAGTGTAAAGAATGTTTAAGAAGCTGAAAAGGGCATGAAATCATGAATCCTTTTCAGACGGAAGAAAACATAGAACTTGAAAACTTTCCCAAGGCAGAGCAGCAAGCTGAATTCTGCCCTTCTACTTAAAAGCATTCAACAGAAAATGATTTATGAATGAAATGTAAACATTACAAGATACATATGAAACAGAGAAAAACATATGCCAAGTTATTACCACAGGGATCTCCTGAAACAGAGCTACATCATTTCATTAATCTCCAGCCAGAACTGTACAATGAAACACTGTTTTTATCCTCCACACACCTCTCAGAACTCTCCCCCCCTTTACAAATCATTTGCAATACAATAAATAAACTCTAATGTTGAAAAAAGATCGATCCAAAATGAGGAGCTGTTTCAACTTAAGTTAAAAATAGAAAAGAGAACAACCATATCCTTGAAATCCTCTAATGACTAACTAAAGACTAAAAACTAGAGCGTAGACCCATCTGAATTACTAACTGAAGTCATAAATAGGAAATCGAATCCTATTCTTCTGCTGTAGTTGATATCTTTGTTTAATTTTGGCTTTTTACTTTGACTGCCACGTTTTGCCCGTTTCAGGAAATTGGACAGTGTTTCATCCTGATCGGAGTCATGAGGCGGGACATTCTCTACTAGGCACCTTTGATCATCCAAACATAATTTCCGAGTTTCATCCTGCAGAACTCACATTACATTTTCGATAATTTTCTTCTGGCAGATGTATCACTGTTGATAGAAGTTGAACCTACACTTTGATTTTCTCTATAAACACGTTCCTCAGTTGCATTTACCATGTGCCAGACCTTAACAGCACCACTCTGATGACCAGTTATATACCAATTTGTCTCCATCCAATCCGAAAAGCTTGAGCTTGTTACTGAGATGGAAAAATCTGAAGGCAATTGTGAAGTATTTACAACAGCTAAACAATCACCACTTATACTCCATACAACAAGCATAGTACCAGCTACTCTTACCACCTCACCAGTCATTTAATTTGCATGTATAGCTGAAGCTGGTGCTGGAAATTTTGGAAGCTGCCTCACAAATTCAAGGTTGTTGAGGTCCCAGAAAATAACACTACAGTCTTCAGATCCAGTAACAATCAAACTGTAAGGTTGGAAAACAGCTATGCATGTTACTTTTCCAGTGTGTGCACACAAAGACCTTTGCAAATGCAAACGACGCTGACCACGAAAACCATCCTTTCGAAGCCGCCAGACTAGAACCACACCATCATCACTGCCAGTTACTAGAACTTTTCCATCACGGCTAATTCCTGCACATTGCACTTGACTTCCACCACGAGGTGCCTCATGAGTTGAAATAAGTTTTTCCTGGTCATACAAAATAACACGCAAGCTACGATTTGGAAAACCCCAAGAGATGTATTTGGTGTATGACCTAGGTTTGAGCAAGCAGTTTTGACTAGCCACAAGAATTTTTTCATGAAAAATTACAATCTGAGAAACAGAGGATATGGTCTTTCGAACTTCCTGTCCTACTAAAATGTTAGAATTACGGAGTACATTCGCAGGGATTTTTTGATGGCAACGCCGCTTGACATGTGGCTTGAACAAGAGCTGTCTAGGAGTCTATCCAAAATGATTTATCTGAGCCAAAATAGAAGCCTTCATTCCTGGGTCTGATACAGAATCAATATCTACACTTCCTTCATATGTATAATGATAGAAAACATTGGTTGCCTCTTCAGCAGCCTTTCCCCTCTGCGTTTTCTCCCGCATAGTTCAGGTATGCGAATACTTAACATAGCAAACAGCACAATGGTCATCTTCCATTTGCATATGCATTTGAGTTTTTCTCTGTCGGTTGAAATTTCCGCAGGAACATCACCTTGATTTATTACAAGTTCCAGGAGCCTTGGGATCATTATTAGTGATGTATGCGTTTCTTTTTGCAATAACAAAAGTTTAAACAAAAGTCTTATCCTGTATCCTCTCCTTAGCTGACATAATATCATTTTCATCTTGTTGTGATTTATGTTTTACTCCCGCAGCAAGTGGCAGAAGCCGACGAATGAAATGTGTTATATAGCTTGGATCAACCAACGACGCAGCCTTTACGATGTCCATAGTCTTGCAGGGCCATCATTTTATGTTGAAGCCAGAAAAGCCGAGACCAGGTTGAAATCTAAGTCTCCAAATGAATTGTGGGCCTTTGGGATTGTGTGCACAGCGCGCCTACCCAACGCGTAGCGCACACCATATGCGTAGCGCCCGTGTTCTTTTGCAAAGGCTGGGGGGGCTATATGCGTAGCGCCCCTTATATGGGTAGCGCGCCTACTGTGTGAGTAGCGCGCCTCTTACACCTCCGGTCTTCAGTTTTGAAAACGAGCTTTCGCCCTTCTAACCTGCAATTCGACCTCTGCTCCAAATTTAAATGCGAACTCTTTTTGAATTATGTATTGAGAGCTACATAATTATCATGTTACCACACATTTCACCACTCACAATAAACATGAAAAGTAGGAATTCTGCAGACTTGTTTTCTAGCAATCCATGCAACATTGGTTCCAACAACTGTGAATTCGAGGCTCCAGTTGAGCAAGATCTCCTTGTTTTCTAAAGTGTTTTCTTTGTTGTCTTTTGCAGGGATGGTGGCTTGTCTTGGCTCAGCACTTTTTCACATTAATACAAACTCTGCCTTTCAAATTCCCTTTTTGATTTTCTGAGCTTGAATGATGGCTTTTCTTCTGTTGATTGTTTTGCAGGGATAGGAGCTGATGAGTCCTGGCAAGGTGACCAGGGCCTGCATTTGACATTTTTCATGAGGGCAGACTTTAAAAATATACTTATTACAAACAACTAATCTAACAATTTCTTCTCCAAAACAGGGTTTTGGAGAAGAATCATCTTTTTGATCATTGAAACTCCTGAAATACTAACTCACTGAAACTTCCTCTGGCTTGCACATGTTATTGAAGCACTTTTGAAGACAAAACCCTGGACTCAAGAATTAAAATGACTCTTCTGATCAAAATGGCATTTAATGACTGCGAGTGACGGGAAATGAACTTTGGAGAATTTGATTATGACCAGGGACTGACAGGATCGTGTCTAACATTGGCTCCAATGGGGATGGCAGCTACCGCTTCTTGGAGGTGCCAAGAATCTGCAGATCTTTGGGAGAGAAGACAGTGCCTCCATTCATTGGGTGATGGAATCATTATTTCGAAGAAACGACAAAAGACTGATGACTCAACTTATTTACTGGAAAATCGACTCAAACTGACTCGATGAATAACTCATGACTGACTTAGCTAGAACAAGTATTTACAAAGCTTTTTGAAAAAGGCAGCAGTCCATCAAGATTTCAAATCACGATGGTAACCACCTGCATACTGATGTGATATGTACAATCATGTGTAGTGTGCCTTCCAATGTAACCAATCCAGCAGATGGCTACACCCCAAATTTCTTCTCTTACTCTCCTTGAGCAAGCGGAATGATGAACCTGCAGGCAACTCAAAATAACCCCTGAAACCAAAGCTTATGATAATGAACTAGGCAATATTTATCCTTTCTAATGTTTGCAGAAGAATGCTGAAGGGGTCTTGAAAATCCTGAAGAACTGGCTTATCTGGAGATCCAGCTGCAAAAATACAAGTATTCACTCCATTCTGATCTGAAAGGACAATTGATTTCTAAGGGATAGAAATGCACAGAGAGGTATCTTCCATCTGAGTGTTAGCTGTAGGTTCCTTGACCATGAGAAATTCTAGCATATATTCCTCAACCTCATGATCTAGGTCATTCTTAAACAAAAAACAATCTTCAAGATTATCAAACATGACAACCTTATCATCTTTGTGAAAGAAAAAATTATATGTTTGTTGATCTACAAAATTGATTACAAGACAGTCATCTTTTTCAAAAGAGGAAGAAGTTTCACCAACACTTTCCTGACTATGTGTGCACTGCAAATCTGCTGTAGCTTGGACTGTAACAAGACCTTTCAAAAGTAGATCTATCTCATCTTCAGACAAAGGAGACAATGCCTTTTGTTTTCTTCTGCTTAAACAGTAATTATCTTCATATGACAGGGCATTCAAACTATCCTTTATTACTGAGTTATCAAAAGGAGATTTATCACTTACTTGCACAAAGATCTTATTTTGTTTTTCATGAACTGACTGGATTGCTTCTTCATGAAGGCTGTGTTCTAATGATGGACTGACAGTATGACTGAGAACATTTGGATCCATTACTATGTCTTCTGCATTCCAGATGATCTCAACAGCAGAGTTCTCTTTGATGGGATTCATCACAAGATATGCTTGGTCATCATGATCTGAATCTGAATCTGATATGGCTGACTGGACTGGATCACATTCTGAAATTGAATCTTGACTTCCCTGCATGCTGCTGTCTTCTTCTGTGGACAGATCTGAAACCATACTTTCTCTTTCATTATTTTCAGCCATATGGCACTCTTCAACCTGTTGATCTTGATTCTGCTACAAAATTTCCTGAGCATCTTGATGGGTATCCTCTAGGTTCTCTTCATTTTTCTGAAATGGATTCTCGTACAGAGCCTCCATGATCTCTCCGTCCATGAAATCATTATCACCATAAAAATTCTCTAGATCTTCAATGAAATTATGTACATGGCTACAACAGTTCTGAACTAAAATCAAGGATGGATATGATTCTTTATACTTTTCAAAGAACACGGTATGAAAATCCCTTAAACAGTAAATAGAAGCAGCTGGCAAACTTTCATACCATGATCGGGCTTTGTCTTCCAGAGTAGCCATAAACATTTTCATCAAACAGTCTTCAGAAAAATTGATCTTAAATTTATGCACATGAATGTGAAATTTCACCAGATGAAGAGCAGCGTCATTACCTTCCTCATTTCTGAACATAGGCAAATTCTGAAGCCAATCCACCTTGGGCATCTTATTTGGAAAACCTGGGATGTGATCTCGGCTCATAGGAGCGTATCTTCTTACAATCCGGTCCATCAGCAATGAGGTCGCCATGAAGCATTGATTTCTGGATTGTTCAGTGAATGAAGTCGCCGGTGAATGATTTCAGCCTTACAGTGTCTGACTGCTGTTCACCATCAGCAATCGGATTTGAACTTTGTTATCCTTTATCGGGGAGGACTTCCCCAGTATGGTCGCCACTATGTTAGCGCTCGAATCTGCCTCAGGCTGAGGAAAGCAAAACTCGAGGCAACATCAAACCAAGCTCATCCTCATAGCTAGCCCCCACGGTATGTGAGGATTTCTCCGGTCAAACCTGAAGATGTCCAATAGGATCCGAGATGATCTAACATGAAACACTGATATTGATTTTAGGCTAAAAATATGGATGAGGTTTCTTAAATAAATGATGGGGTTTTCCGGGAAGCATGGGGCAAAGACAAGAAGAGTACAAGAGTAGGGAAATTAAATGAAAATGCAGATTATCTCATGAGGCAAGATAGGCAAGAGCTTAAGCATCCAATTTTGAAATTATATGGAGTGTAAAGAATGTTTAAGAAGCTGAAAAGGGCATGAAATCATGAATCCTTTTCAGACGGAAGAAAACATAGAACTTGAAAACTTTCCCAAGGCAGAGCAGCAAGCTGAATTCTGCCCTTCTACTTAAAAGCGTTCAACATAAAACGATTTATGAATGAAATGTAAACATTACAAGATACATATGAAACAGAGAAAAACATATGCCAAGTTATTACCACAGGGATCTCCTGAAACAGAGCTACATCATTTCATTAATCTCCAGCCAGAACTGTACAATGAAACACTGTTTTTCTCCTCTACACACCTCTCAGAACTCTCCCCCCCTTTACAAATCATTTGCAATACAATAAATAAACTCTAATGTTGAAAACAGATCGATCCAAAATGAGGAGTTGTTTCAACTGAAGTTAAAAATAGAAAAGAGAACAGCCATATCCTTGAAATCCTCTAATGAATAACTAAAGACTAAAAACTAGAGCGTAGACCCATCTGAATTACTAACTGAAGTCATAAATAGGAAATCGAATCTTATTCTTCTGCTGTAGTTGATATCTTTGTTTAATTTAGGCTTTTTACTTTGACTGCCACGTTTTTCCCGTTTCAGGAAATTGGACAGTGTTTCATCCTGATCGGAGTCATGAGGCGGGACATTCTCTACTGGGCACCTTTGATCATCCAAACATAATTTCCGAGTTTCATCCTGCAGAACTCACATTACATTTTCGATAATTTTCTTCTGGCAGATGTATCACTGTTGATAGAAGTTGAACCTACACTTTGATTTTCTCTATAAACACATTCCTCAGTTGCATTTACCATGTGCCAGACCTTAACAGCACCACTCTAATGACTAGTTATATACCAATTTGTCTCCATCCAATCCGAAAAGCTTGAGCTTGTTACTGAGATGGCAAAATCTGAAGGCAATTGTGAAGTATTTACAACAGCTAAACAATCACCACTTATACTCCATACAACAAGCATAGTACCAGCTGCTCTTACCACCTCACCAGTCATTTCATTTGCATGTACAGCTGAAGCTGGTGCTGGAAATTTTGGAAGCTGCCTCACAAATTCAAGGCTGTTGAGGTCCCAGAAAATAACACTACAGTCTTCATATCCAGTAACAATCAAACTGTAAGGTTGGAAAACAGCTATGCATGTTACTTTTCCAGTTTGTGCACACAAATACCTTTGAAAATGCAAACGGCGCTGACCACGAACACCATCCTTCCGAAGCCGCCAGACTAGAACCACACCATCATCACTGCCAGTTACTAGAACTTTTCCATCACGGCTAATTCCTGCACATTGCACTTGACTTCCACCACGAGGTGCCTCATGAGTTGAAATAATTTTTTCCTGGTCATACAAAATAACACGCAAGCTACGATCTGGAAAACCCCAAGAAATGTATTTGGTGTATGACCTAGGTTTGAGCAAGCAGTTTTGACCAGCCACAAGAATTTTTTCATGAAAAATTACAATCTGAGAAACAGAGGATATGGTCTTTCGAACTTCCTGTCCTACTAAAATGTTAGAATTACGGAGTACATTCGCAGGGAGTTTTTGATAGCAACGCCGCTTGACATGTGGCTTGAACAAGAGCTATCTAGGAGTCTGTCCAAAATGATTTATCTGAGAAAAAATAGAAGCCTTCATTCCTGGGTCTGATACAGAATCAATATATACACTTCCTTCATATGTATAATGATAGAAAACATTGGTTGCCTCTTCAGCAGCCTTTCCCCTCTGTGTTTTCTCCCGCATAGTTCAGGTATGCGAATACTTAACATAGCAAACAGCGCAATGGTCATCTTCTATTTGCATATGCATTTGAGTTTTTCTCTGTCGGTTGAAATTTCCGGAGGAACATCACCTTGATTTATTACAAGTTCCAGGAGCCTTGGGATCATTATTAGTGATGTATGCATTTCTATTTGCAATAACAAAAGTTTAAACAAAATTTTTATCCTGTATCCTCTCCTTAGCTGACATAATATCATTTTCATCTTGTTGTGATTTATGTTTTACTCCCGCAGCAAGTGGCAGAAGCCGACGAATGAAATGTGTTATATAGCTTGGATCAACCAACGGCGCAGCCTTTACGATGTCCATAGTCTTGCAAGGCCATCATTTGATGTTGAAGCCAGAAAATCTGAGACCAGGTTGAAATCTAAGTCTCCAAATGAATTGTGGGCCTTTGGGATTGTGTGCACAACGCGCCTACCCAACGCGTAGCGCGCACCATATGCATAGCGCCCGTGTTCTTTTGCAAAGGCTGGGGAGGCTATATGCGTAGCGCCCCTTATATGGGTAGCACGCCTACTGTGTGAGTAGCGCGCCTCTTACACCTCCGGTCTTCAGTTTTGAAAACGAGCTTTCACCCTTCTAACCTGCAATTCGACCTCTGCTCCAAATTTAAATGCGAACTCTTTTTGAATTATGTATTGAGAGCTACATAATTATCATGTTACCACACATTTCACCACTCATAATAAACATGAAAAGTAGGAATTCTGCAGACTTGTTTTCTAGCAATCCATGCAACATTGGTTCCAACAACTGTGAATTCGAGGCTCCAGTTGAGCAAGATCTCCTTGTTTTCTAAAGAGTTTTCTTTGTTGTCTTTTGCAGGGATGGTGGCTTGTCTTGGCTCGGCACTTTTTCACATTAATACAAACTCTGCCTTTCAAATTCCCTTTTTGATTTTCTGAGCTTGAATGATGGCTTTTCTTCTGTTGATTGTTTTGCAGGGATAGGACCTTATGAGTCCTGGCAAGGTGACCAGGGCCTGCATTTGACATTTTTCATGAGGGCAGACTTTAAAAATATACTTATTACAAACAACTAATCTAACAATTTCTTCTCCAAAACAGGGTTTTGGAGAAGAATCATCTTTTTAATCATTGAAACTCCTGAAATACTAACTCACTGAAACTTCCTCTGGCTTGCACATGTTATTGAAGCACTTCTGAAGACAAAACCCTGGACTCAAGAATTAAAATGACTCTTCTGATCAAAATGGCATTTAATGACTTCCAGAGACGGGAAATGAACTTTGGAGAATTTGATTATGACCAGGGACTGACAGGACCGTGTCTAACAATCCCAATTTTTTTTATGGTTTTTCACCATCTACTACAACATTGTCTTGAGGCCCTTGTCGACAGCTTCTACCTAGCCAGTAGACTGGGGTAGTATGGGGAAGAAAACTCATGAGAAAAACATAGGTGTTCGGATAGTTCTTGAAATATTTTGTTCTCAAAATGTTTATCATGATCCAAGACCAACTCCTTTTGAACACTGAACCTTGTAATTACATGATTGAATAAAAACCACGTAGCGGTTTCCGTAGTGTTATTATAAGTGGGGATGGCTTAAACCCATTTGGTGATGTAGTCTACTACAACTATAATGTTCTTGTGGTCACCTTGAGACTAAGGCTTGCATGTCATGAAGTCTATGCCCCATTTATAAAAATGCCCAATAACAATGAGTGGGTGGAGGGGTGGTGGCCATTCTAGATAGGTCACTACCACGAGCTCCACCATGGCGGGCATTGAATACCTGCTCAACCTCCTCAAGGGAAAGGAATTGTCTAAGGATGGTGTCATTTTTGCATCAATATAGCATGTCCCCCATAAAGAGGTAAGGAGGAGCTTGGTGGCGAATACGCTGACGATCGCTGTGAGTGAGCTAAGGGTTGAAATTTTGGGTTTGTAGAAAGAGTAGAATATTGGTGTACCGAGGAGCATCCATAGATATGATGAAAAAATGTTCATATTGGAAAGACTCATGTACTGGGGACCCTTGGGATTTTAGGGGAGGTATGCGATGAACTCTGTAGGATAAGGGATTTCTTGCTTTTTGGGGAATCAAATTGTAAGTCAAATTCTTGCAGAATAAAAACCCATCGGGCGTATTTTTGATTCATCAAATGGAGGGTAAGAAAGCATCACATTGTATTAACATTTTCAACTATGGTATTGGTTCCCTTGATGATGTAGTGTCGAAGCTTTTGTATTGAATGTACGAGTGCTAAGGAAATTTTATCAGTTGGTTCATATTTTAACGCGGACCCAAAGAGGTTCTTTCTTATGTAGTAAATGACATTTTCTCAATTTTCATCTCCTTCCTAGACCAATACCCCTGCTATGGATACTTCTGAAGTTGACAGGTAGAGGGTATAACATTTTGTATAGTTAGGGGGATAATTAGAGGTTCTTAAGATAGTGTATCTTTCAGAGCCTCGAATCATTTTTGCGCTTCCTCTTCCTAGTCGAAGAGAATGTCGTGACAAAGGAGGTGCAAGAAACTGTGCACACATGTGGGGTAATCTGAGACAAAGTGGTGCAAGAAGTTGGATTTTCCTTGCAGGATTTGCAGCTTCCTTAATGTTTTTGGTGGGGGGATCTCTCGTATGGCTTGTACCTTCAGGGGGTTTACACGTATACCTTACTAGCACACCATGAATCCCAACACACTTCCAGCACTAATTTAGAAGAAACAGTTGATAGGGTTCAAGCATAGGTTGTACTTTCGACTTCTCTAAAAAACCAAGCAAATATCCTCTAGATTTTCAGAGTTTTTTTTTGGAGTGGACTGCGAGGTCATCCAAATAATTTAATATGAGATGAGACAAATCATAAAATATATAGTTTATGACCCACTAGAATGCTTCTCTAGCATTTTTAAGGCCAAAGGATATAACGCGGTAGGTGAAAGTACCCTATGGGGTGATGGAAGTTGTTTTGTACTAATCTGTATGGTGGATGAGAATCTGGTTATATGCAGAAAATATGTCCATGAAGGAAAAGGCTTCATGTCCTACACATGCATCGATAGCTTGTTCAATGAAGGGGGTGGGATATTTTTCTTTGGGACATGCTCTAATTAGATCCCAAAAATTAGTACAAACATGTATGGTGCCATATTTTTTCATAACAGGTACAATGTTAGAAACCCAATATGTGTAAGAAATTGGGTAGATGAAACTGACTTTGTGAAGCTTGTCGATTTCTTTCTTAATTTATTCTGCTTTCGAGGGTTGGAGCTTACGCTACTTCTATGCGACTAGACGGGCATCAGGCCATGTATCAATATGGTGCTCTACAATGGTGGGACTAATACTTGGCATCTCTAGGTAATACCATGCAAATATGTCCCTATATTCTTGAAATAAGGCTTTATATGAGTCTACCTCTTCTAGGGAGCATGTTGCCTTGATCTGAAAATTGAACTATTTGTAATGCTATGCAAAGTATCCATTCTCAAAGAATTTAGTGTGCAAAGTGTTCTCCATGACTTGTAGGTTAAAAAAAGTAGTTTTGGTTTGTTTCTGAGTTTTATGTGTGAGGATTTGTTAATTAAATTTACTATTTAACACATCACAGCAGAAATACACAACAAGTAAAATTCACCATAACATAACACAGCAAATTGTTGAGGCAGTTCAACCTCCTGGGCTACATCTGCCAGTCCAAGGCTCCCCAATGGCATGTCCTTGCTCTATTAATTTTCTCAAAATGGTTACATAGTGAAAAATATGCCTAAACAGGCAAAACCAACTATAAATTCAACTTCATACGATAGAAAATAACTATAAATGGCTTTTTTTCCACCTTAAACAGTGAAATACAACCCAATACAGTGCCTTCTCCATGATGGCCCTGATGGCTCCTTCATCTTCCCCGAAGAAAAAGCTATTGTAGATCACCTCTTTTCACTCTGAAAACTATCCCAAACTGCTCAGAATGCTGAAGAAACCCAAAATTGACTAAAATTTCCTCTTGTTTGGTCGAAACTTGAGAAAGTTATGGCAAAAACAATTTTTTTCCCAGTGTCCCCCAAAATCCTCCTCCAAAACTGAAGGGACTCCAGTTAAACTCGCCAAAATGGCAGAAATTCCTAAAATTGGTGGCGCACTCCATACATGGTGGAACTGAAACCATGGCATTTAATGGTCAGCAGTGGTGGTCACATGCGATTCCACCCTAACCGTCGAACAAACCGTGACTTTATCCATTAGCAATAAATGTTGAGGGCTTGGCCACATGGCCCCGAACTCGCCGCTGTCACATAACCGTAACCGTCAGAATTTCGCTCCTAGACATGAGCACGCGGTTCATATGGAGTTGGGGCTAGCTCTGAGGGCTAGCCCCCTTAACTTTTCCGCCGGATCAAATCTTAAGCCTAGGGTTCTAAACGTGAGGTCACATCACAACAGGGTTGGCTCTGAGGGGCTGGTCCCCAACTTTCTCTGCCCGTTACACGCCGACCCGACTCATCAATTCCTGTCTACCTGACTCACCAACAACATGCCTTAGACGGGCCGGTCGAGTCACTCTGCCCGAGTAGTCGGGTTGGGGGTTCAAAAAACCTTAACCACATAATTTTTTAACATTCTTTCAATCCATGGCTTGGGGCCACGTGGAAGCGTCTGGGCAGGCCACATGGCACCCAATGATAGGCCCACCAAACCTTAATAAAAATAATTTTTGCATAATAAATATTTTTTTACAAAAAATTTCATAAGGTCAAATTGAGTCAAAGGTCAATTTTTGGAGGTTATTGGGCGATTTCAAACCTCAATAACTTTCACTTACGACATCAGTTTTGAGAACCATTCATGGCGCCAGAATTGCATCGATGAGACCTTTCCGATCGTTCAGATTGCAACCATTTCTGAGCACTTCCATTTTTGAGCATTTTCTTAACTTGGACATGATCTCCTGATCACACCTCCCCAATGGGAAGCTTTTGGACCCCAAAAGCTCTCTGGACTACAGAAACTGAAGATGAGGAGACTGATTCTCCACTCTTCCAACCTTGTTTCACTAAAATCTCCATGATTTCATTAAATTGAGCTTCTTGTAAAAAGACAAATTCTTCCTTGAATCTGTTGACTGGCTGTTGCTAACTTTGACTGTGTCATGATGCAAATTTTTGAAACTTGCAGAAGAGCAACTGAAATTTGTAGAAAACATATTGTTCCTACAATGGTCTACCTTCAAAGGAAACTGAAAATAAGATTCACCTTACCAACTATCCTTATGGTGAATTTTTTCCAAATGAGCAATGTACTTGTGTCGATTCCTGACCAAGTTTTCTTGCCATAGTACCCTGCCATTCTGAAACTAGCATTGACCAATTATGAACTTTGTGCCCTCTTTTCTTGCATGCTTTACCCTGTCTTGGATTTTTGCACCACTTTTCACTGACACTCTGTTTTCTACACCGATTGACACCAAATACATTTTCTGCAACTTCTTGTCATATTCTTCCAAAGACGACCTACTTTCAGACTGAAACATCTCATCATTTACATCAACAATAACATGAAAAGGATTATGTACAAATTATTTTTTCTTAATCATCAACAAAGTCAAATTTTGACTTGCATTGACAAGCCTTTTCAACTACCCTACATTCACTAAAGAAGATTCTAGCTTTTTCCAATGTGCTCTCACAATAAACTCCTTGCCATCCTTGAATAAATGGTACTTGTTCTCATGGCGATGGAATATCGCTTTCCTGTCATATAAGTAAGGACTACCCAACACCACACCTATAATGTCAAGCGGTACCACATCTAATTCAACCATGTCAATATAATGATTTTTTATGGCGAAGCGCAACATGCACTTCCTTGAAACTGGTAAATTTGCATCCTTGCATATCCAACTAAGAGGATAAGATTTAGGATGTGGAATGGTTTCAAGATTCATATTCTTCACTAACTCTTTTGATATGAGGTTCGCTTTTGACCCATTTTCAAATAGTGTTTCTATCTTTGTGTGTTTTGAAATGATCCTCACATGAAACAGCTCAATCCTCCTCTCCTCATTTGGAGCTTCTATGTGATAGTTTGAAATGCTAGAACTGGGATTTGTTTCATTTACAGTCTATTTCCCCTTTATGTTCTTTAGTGCCATATCTATGCTTTTAGTTTCATCTCCTAATTCAGACCCTAAGTCTTGTTCATCTATTGCAACCGTCTTGCCTTTCTCTTTGGCCTTATCTTTGGTTTTAAATTTTTCTGTTTTCAACTCCAGATGAAGTTTCCAACAATGGTCTTCATCATGGCTTGTTTTGGAACAGTTTTTACAAAATAATTTTCCCTTCTCTTTCCTAGACTTTGCATTTCTCTTTCTCCCTTTGCCTTTAAATTCACTATCCTCATTCCCATCAAAATATTGTTTACCTCTAGCCCCAAAATGAGTGGCTTTGACACAAACCTCGTCTAGAATAGTAGGATTGAACATAAGGATAGTATGTATAAGATAGCTGTGTAAACCACCTATATATTTCAGAAAATTTTCTTGGATATGCAAATCAATTCCTAGTAAAAGAGCTCTTCTCCTAAACTCTTGGGTGTAATCTTGTACATTTTGTCCCTGAAGTTGTCTAAAAATTTTCCAATTCATGATAGCCTTTTGTAAATGAGCTAATGGATAAAATTTATTTTTAATTGTAGTAATAAATTCAACCCATGATAAAGTGATCTTACCATGTTTTCTAATCTCCTCCTTGGTTTTGTCTTGCCACCATACCAATGCTGCTCCTTCCATTCTCAAAGAGGCTAACTGAATCTTGGTGTCATCATCATGAAGGTTCTATATCCTTAAGTAAACCTCCAACTCCCTTATCCAATTGTCAAGTTTTTCTGCATTGACTTCACCATTAAACATAGGCAACTCAAACTTAACATCAAGCTTTAAAAATGAACTTATACCAATGTTCTTGGACTTGTGAGATTGATTCAATGAAGTTGAGGATGACGATGTAGAGGAAGAGGATGAAGATGGGGATGGTATATCACCATTTCCTTCATCTCCTTTCTTTGACTTGTCTTCACTTTTATTTCCTCCTGCATATCCCTCTCCTTCAAGCCTTTCATTCCTTTCTTGGTAGAGTATCCTCGCCATCTCAGTCATGTCTAGGATTACCTTTCGGAACACTCGTTCTTCTTCTTTGGGATCAATGTCTTCAGGAACTTTTCCTTCTCTTGAAGACATGCTTAAGACTTCTTCTATGGCTCTTGGAGGTGAATTAGAAGGTGGATTTAATGGCTCTCTAGCCCTCCTTGGTTGAGGATTACTTTGAGCTCTAACCAATTTTCCTTCTCCTCTCTTGAGCTTAAGCCTAGTAAGAATCAAAACTTACAAACAATCAACTATATCTTTGCACAAGAACAAATGCAGAGTAAAACTCTAGCTCTGATACCAACTGATCTGAAAATGGAACTATTTGTAATGCTATGAAAAGTATCCATTCTCAAAGAATTTAGTGTGCAAAGTGTTCTCCATGACTTGCAGGTTAAACAAAGTAGTTTGGGTTTGTTTCTGAGTTTTATGTGTGAGGATTTGTTAATTAAATTTATTGTTTAAAATATCACAGCAGAAATATATAGCAATGAAAATTCACCATAACATAACACAACAAATTTTTGAGGCACTTCACCCCTCCTAGACTACATTTGCCTGTCCAAGGCTCCCCAATGGCATGTCCTTGCTCTATACATTTTCTCAAAATGGCTACATAGTGAAAAATATGCCTAAACAGGAAAAACCAATTGTAAATTCGACTTCATAAGATAGAAAATAGCTAGAAATGGCTTTTTTTTAACCTTAAACAGTGAAATACAACCCAATACAGTGCCTTCTCCATGATGGCCTTGATGGCTCCCTCATCTTCCCCGAAGAAAACTATGTTGCAGATCACATCCGTTAGCTCTGAAAACTATTCCAAACTTCTCAGAATGCTGAAGAAACTCAAAATTGACTAAAATTTCCTCTCGTTTGGTCGAAAATTGAGAAAGTTATGGTAAAAACAAATTTTTTCCCAGTGTCCCCCAAAATCCTCCTCCAAAACTGGAGGAACTTCAGTTAAACTCGCCAAAATGGCAGGACTGCCTAAAATTGGTGGCGCGCTCCATAAATGGTGGAACCGAAACCGTGGCATTTAATGGTCAGCAGTGGTGGTCACATGCGATTCCACCCTAATCGCCGAACAAACCGTGACTTTATCCATTTGCAATAAATGTTGAGGGCTTGGCCACATGGCCCCGAACCCGTCGCTGTCACATAATCGTAACCACTGGAATTCCACTCTTGGATATGAGCACATGGGTCATATGGATTCGGGGCTAGCTTTGAGGGCTAACCCCCTTCACTTTCTTCCGCTGGATCAAATCTTAAGCCTAGGGTTCTAAGCGTGAGGTCACGTCACGACAAGGTTGGCTTTGAGGGTTGGTCCCCAACTTTCTCCGCCCATTACATGCCAACCTGACTCATCGTTTCCTGTCCTCCCGACTCACCAACAACACGCCCTAGACGGGCTGGTCGGGTCGCTCTACCCAAGTAGTCGGGTCGGGGGTTCAAAACCCCTTAACCACATAATTTTTGAACAGTCCTTCAATCCATGGCCTAGGGCCACATGGCAGCCTCCGGGCAGGCCACGTGGCACCCACTGATAGGCCCACCAAACCTTAATAAAAATATTTTTTGCATAATATATTTTTTTTTACAAAAAAATTCATAAGGTCAAATTGAGTCAAAGGTCAATTTTTGGAGGTTATTGGGTGATTTCAAACCTCAATAACTTTCACTAACGACGTCAGTTTTGAGAACCGTTAATGGCGCCAGAATCGCAGTGACGAGACCTTTCTGATTGTTTAGATTGAAACCATTTCTAAGAACTTCCATTTTGAGCATTTTCTTAACTTGGACAGGATCTCCTGATCACACCTCTCCAATGGGAAGCTTTTGGACCCCAAAAGCTCTCTGGACTATAGAAACTGAAGATGAGGAGACTCATTCTCCACTCTTCCAACCTTGATCCACTAAAATCTCCCTGATTTGATTAAATTGAGCTTCTCATAAAAAGACAAATTCTTCCTTGAATATGTTGACCGGTTGTTGCTAACTTTGACTGTGTCATGATCCAAATTTTTGAAACTTGCAGAACAACAATTGAAATTTGCAAAAAACATATTGTTCCTACAATGGTCTACCTTCAAAATAAACTGACAATAAGGTTCACCTTGCCAACTGTCCTTATGGAAAATTGTTTCCGAATGAGCCATGTACTTGTGTTGATTCCTGACCAAGTTTAGTACCCTGCCATTCTGAAACCAGCATTGACCAATGCTAAACTTTGTGCCCTCTTTGCTTGCATGCTTTACCCTCTCTTGGATTTTTGCACCACTTTGCACCGACACTCTGTTTTCTGCACCGATCGACACCAAAGACATTTGCTGCAACTCCTTGTCATCTTCTTCCAAATACGACCTGCTTTCAGACTGAAACATCTCATCATTTACATCAACAATAACATGAAAAGGATTATGTACAAATTATTTTTGCTTAATCATCAACAAAGTAAAATTTTTACTTGCATTGACAAGCCTTTTCAACTATCCTGCATTCACTAAAGAAGGTTCTAGATTTTTCCGATGTGCTCTCACAATAAAATCCTTGCCATCCTTGAATAAATGGTACTTTTTCTCATGGCAATGGAATATCTCTTTCCTATCATATAAGTAAGGGCTTCCCAACACCACACATGTAATGTCAAGCAGTACCACATCTAATTCAACCATGTCAATATAATGAGCTGTTATGGCGAAGCGCAACATGTACTTCCTTGAAACTTGTAAATTTTCATCCTTGCAAATCCAACCAAGAGGATAAGGTTTAGGATGTGGAATGGTTTCAAGATTTAGCTTCTTGACTAAGTCTTCTGATATGAGGTTCGCTTGTGACCCATTGTCAAATAGTGTGTCTATATTTTTGTGTTTTGAAATGATTCTCACATGAAACAGCTCAATCCTCCTCTCCTCATTTGGAGCTTCTATGTGATATTTTGAAATGCTAGAACTGGGATTTGTTTCATTTACAATCTATTTCCCCTTTATGTTCTTTAGTGCCATAGCTATTCTTTTAGCTTCATCTCCTGATTCAGACCCTAAGTCTTTTTCAGCTATTGCAACCGTCTTTCCTTTCTCTTTGGCCTTATCTTTGGTTTTAAATTTTTATGGTTTCAACTCCAGATGAAGTTTCCAGCAATGGTCTTCATCATGGCTTGTTTTGGAACAGTTTTTACAAAATAATTTTCCCTTCTCTTTCCTAGAGTTTTCATTTATCTTTCTCCCTTTGCCTTTAAATTCACTATCCTCATTCCCATCAAAATATTATTTACCTCTAGCCTCTAAATGCGTGGCTTTGACACAAACCTCGTCTAGACTAGTAGGATTGAACATAAGGATAGTATGTATAAGATAGCTGTGTAAACCACCTATATATTTCAGCAAAGTTTCTTGGCTATGCAAATAAATTCCTAGTAAAATATCTCTTCTCCTAAACTCTTGGGTGTAATCTTGTACATTTTGTCCCTTAAGTTGTCTAAAAATTTTCCAATTCATGATAGCCTTTTGTAAATGAGCTAATGGATAAAATTGCCTTTTAGTTGCAGTAATAAATTCAACCCATGATAAAGTGATCTTACCATGTTTTCTAATCTCCTCCTTGGTTTTGGCTTCCCACCATACCAATGTTGCTCCTTCCATTCTCAAAGAGGCTAACTAAATCTTGGTGCCGTCATCATGAAGGTTCTGTATCCTCAAGTAAACCTCCAATTGCCTTATCCAATTGTCAAGTTTTTTTGAATTGACTTCACCATTAAACATAGGCAACTCAAACTTAACATCAAGCTTTAAAAATGAATTTTTACCAATGTTCTTGGACTTGTGAGATTGATTCACTGAAGTTGAGGATGACAATGTAGAGGAAGACGATGAAGATGGGGATGGTGGATCACCATTTCCTCCATGTCCTTTCTTTGACTTTTCTTCACTTTTCTTTCCTCCTGAATATCCCTTTCCTTCAATCCTTTCATTCCTTTCTTGGTAGAGTATCCTCACCATCTCAATCATGTCTAGGATTGCCTTTCAGAACAGTCGTTTTTCTTCTTTGGGATCAATGTCTTCAGGAACTTATCCTTCTCTTGAAGACATGCTTAAGACTTCTTCTGTGGCTCTTGGAGGTGAATTAGAAGGTGGAGTTAATGGCTCTCTTTCCCTCCTTGGTTGAGGATTACTTTGAGCTCTAACCAATTGTCCTTCTCCTCTCTTGAGCTTAAACCTAGAAATCATCAAAATTTGCAAACAGTCAACTATATATTTTCACAAGAACAAATGCAGAGTAAAACTCTAGCTCTAATACTAACTGATCTGAAAATGGAACTATTTTTAATGCTATGCAAAGTATCCATTCTCAAATAATTTAGTATGCAAAGTGTTATCCATGACTTGCAGGTTAAACAAAGTAGTTTTGGTTTGTTTCTGAGTTTTATGTGTGAGGATTTGTTAATTAAATTTACTATTTAACATACCACAACAAAAATACACAGCAAGTAAAATTCACCATAACATAACACAACAAATTGTTGAGGCAGTTCACCCCTCCTGGGCTACATCTATCGGTCCAAGGCTCCCCAATGGCATGTCCTTGATCTATTAATTTGCTCAAAATGGTTACACAGTGAAAATTATGCCTAAACAGGAAAAACCAACTGTAAATTCAACTTCATAAGATAGAGAATAGCTAGAAATGGCCTTTGTTTCACCTTAAATAGTGAAATACAATCCAATACAGTGGCTTCTCCATGATGGACCTAATGGTTCCTTCATCTTCCCCGAAGCAAAAGCTACTATAGATCACCTCTGTTCACTCTGAAAACTATACCAAACTTCTCAAAATACTAAAGAAACCCAAAATTTACTAAAATTTCCTCTTGTTTGGTCAAAAATTAAGAAAATTATGGCAAAAACAAATTTTTTCCCAGTGTCCCCCAAACTCCTCCTCCAAAACTGGAGGAACTCCAGTTAAACTCGCCAAAATGGTAGAAATGCATAAAATTGGTGGCGCGCTCCATAAATGGTGGAACTGAAACCGTGGCATTTAATGGTCAACAGTGGTGGTCACATGCGGTTCCACCCTAACCACCGAACAAACCGTGACTTTATCCATTCACAATAAATGTTGAGGGCTTGGCCACATGGCCCCGAACCCACCGCTGTCACATAACCGTAACCGCCAGAATTTCGCTCTTGGACATGAGCACATGGGTCATATGGAGTCGGGGCTAGCTCTGAGGGCTAGCCCCTTAAATTTTCCGCTAGATCAAATCTTAAGCCTAGGGTTCTAAGCATGAGGTCACGTCACGACAAGGCTGGCTCTGAGAGGATAGTCCCCAACTTTCTCCTCCCATTACACACCGACCTGACTCATCGTTTCCTGTCTGCCCGACTCACTAACAACATGCCCTAGACGACCCGGTCGGATCTCTCTGCCCGAGTAGTCGGGTCGGGGGTTCAAAACCCCCTAACTACATAAATCTTGAATATTCCTTCAATCCATGGCCTGGGGCCACGTGGCAGCCTCCGGGCAGGCCACGTGGCACCCATTGATAGGCCCACCAAACCTTAATAAAAATAATTTTGCATAATATATATTTTTTTACAAAAAATTTCATAAGGTAAAATTGAGTCAAAGGTCAATTTTTAGAGGTTATTGGGCGATTTCAAACCTCAATAAATTTCACTTATGACATCGGTTTTGAGAACCGTTCATGGTGCCAGAATTGCAGTGACGAGACTTTTCTGGCCATTCAGATTGAAACCATTTTTTAGCATTTTCTTAACTTGGACATGATCTCCTGATCATGCCCCCATCATGATTTCCTGAACCATGCCAAGTTTAGTGGAGATATATACCTTGATGGTAGGTGATATATTTGACATATTCTCTTCCTCGAAATTATCTGGTGCACGAATGGGGTTTTTAAACTAGTCCACTTGTCCTGGTGGTTGGAAGCATTTCATCTCTACTATGCAGATATTTTTATTTGGTACCTCAGTAGGGATGAATGTTTTCTATGGTAGAAAGAATGAAAAATGATTCATGGAACCCCATGGAAACTATGGTTCTATCATGGCCTCCATAATATCTTCATCTGAATGGAAAATATAGTCTAATGACACAAGAGGTTGCGGGAGGTCATGAGGATGATATTGAGATACAACAGTACTAGTTGAAAAACAAGATAGTGATTCTATAACACCCTCCTCCCGCATTTACCCAAGGTAACCAGTCCACTGGGGTAAACATATCATGAATATTTACTATGATATGATTCAACTCCCCAAGTGCAGTTAAGGAAGTGGAATTGACAAAATAAACCCAAATTGACCTTCCTCAGAAGCTACAGAACCACCAGGGGCTAACCAACCACTCCAGGTGCCAAACCCATAAGTTAACCTACTTGCTGGCTGAACTAGAGCCCCTGTTGCACCCATAACAATCCCTCCTTCCAGTAAGCTTTGTGCCAACAACCCTGGATTCTGAGCCACTTTTTCAAGGCAAGGACTCAGGAATCTACCCATAAATTAATGAAACTCTCAGAAATGATAAATAACAAGATGACAAGGATTTTAATGCAAAAATTGAAAAAGTACATGACCTTACAAGGCCTATCCATGACATACGTTTTGTGAAACACATCATGAACATGTACTCTACAGGTCATATAAACACATATGGGCATAGGGAATTAATACTTATCTGAGAACCATCAAGAAGGTTCGATTTCCTCTCATAATAGATGAAATGTCATATATTAGGGCATGCATTCATTAAAATTTCATTTACTAAATAAAACATGATGAGAGCCATAACTAAATTTTGTCATAAACCATGCTTATAACTAGCATATTAATATTTATAGAACATACATTAACATCACATAACAACCGAGGCTCGAGCACATTTAAACATAGTACAAAAGAGGAAAATAACTCTTATTAATATATGAAAAATGCAATGAGGCCATGGACTTCCACATACCACCTAACCATAGATTGGGTTGAACCAAATCTTTCTTTCAGCCAATCACCCTCGTGCCATATTCCAAGCATGAATGTTGTACTTACAAAAAAAAAACCTGAGCTTCTTTAGGCTTTACCACAATCCACCAAGGGATTCCTAGGCCTAAGCCTTCATGTATACAACCAAGCTTTACTGCAATCTTGTCGATGGATTCCTAGTACCAAACAAGAAAAATACACTTCACGGATTTATCGAAATACCACCACATACCAATCCAAGTATCACTGGGCCTATACAAGCATGGATGCCTCTGGATCTCTCCACCTAAAACGTGAGGAATGTTTCAATATCTATGCTTTAGGATTTACCATATATCCTTACATTCACCGGTCAAGGATTCCTAGGCCCAATGAGGGCATACACCTATAGGCTTTACCGTATATCCCGACATTCACCGGTCGAGGATTCCTAGGACCAATGAGGGAATACACCTATAGGCTTTACCGAATATCCCTCCATTCACTGGTCGAGGATTACTAGGCCCAAAAAAGGTATAAAAAATCATGATTTACCGAAGTCAAAACTTCACTACTCTAGGGATTCCTAGTCCTTGTGTTTCCTTCTGAGACCACCCCACTCAGTTTCGAAACCATCCGACAATCCATCTCAACCATGTAAGAGAAACCCCATCACACCATGGCTATCTAAAAATGGAAAGGAAAGGCTAAAAAACAGTGTCACACCTGGAAAAACCCATGCCAATGATAGAAAGAGAACCAAATACACACATGTGTTTACCATGCATGCAAAAACTGGCAAGGAAATCATACGTGAAACTCGATACCTGCAAGTAATCCCATTGTAATCACTTGATCCAACCTTTTCTTGCTTGAAATTTTCTTCCCTTTACTTTCTTTTTCCTTCCTTTGATTTCCTTCATCCAATGTTAGAGTTCTCTAAGAAACTCTAAGTGCGAAAGAATATGAGAGAGAGTAGAGAGAATAGAGAGAGAGATCTAAAATTGAACTTTCAAAAGCTTAACCAACAAAATTTGTGAAAAGAACCTAGAAATCCTTTTTATTAATGAGGCCTCTATTTTCTTTATTTTTCATTGTTTTTCCTTAATTTTTCTCATGAAATGCAACCTGTGACCTTTCATCTTCCTTTTCTCCTAATTTTCATTATTTTCATAAATAAAATGCCAATTAATACCTCTTGCCCTTCCAAATCCTTTACCAATTCCTTTTCCAATTTCCTTTAGCCATAATAAATCATATGAACACCCACTGGGATTTTTTTCCCAACATTCATCTTGGAATATGTGTCCCATGACCTTGGTCTTATTTTTCCTTAATTTATTTATTACATGGATTTTTAACCCGGGGTTGTTATAGACCCCTTTTCCTTAGAGGAAAATCATCCTTGGTGTTCAATGACACCTATAACTAGAAAAAATGTTGAAAAAACAAAAACATATTGCTTATGGATCTTTATAACTTTTCTCGGTGGATTATTTACAATGAAAAACCTGTTGAAAAACAACCAAAGTGACAAACATAAGAACATGACACCTGTACTGCTTATTGGAGATTTATAACATAGCATGTGGAAGTATTTACATCCATATACATATATACATATACCAAAACTTGTTTTCCTCAACCGAAAAACAAGGAAGGATACATATCCTGCATAAGATCAGCCATCTCCCATGTAGCTTCATCAGGCCCAAAGTGCTTCCAAAACACTTTAACCTACTTTCTTCCTCGATTCTGGAGCATGAGAATATTTCTCTACAAAATACACTGAGGTTATGGCTGGAATTCTCCTTTTGGTTCCACCTGCAATACAGATCAATCAATAACATGATCAACATCCTTTATATATGTTTTTTAAGAAATGAAACATGGAAAACACCATGGACTTTCACTTTCATAGGCAGTGAAATTATCTAGGCCACTGGTCCAATCCTCTTAAGGATATTGAAAGGTCTACAATACTAACGTGCCAGCTTCGTACATTACCCAATACTCAAGGAGCTCTTCTTGGGTTTTATGCTCAAATACACATTCCCCCCAATATGGAACTCCTTAAATGCCTTACGTTGGCCTGCATAAAATTTATTTCTACATTTCTTGTTCCGTCTCTCCAAAATCTATGGTCCTATCAATACCCTATTCACTAGATCACTCCAAATGATAGGAGTATTATAGCTCTGCCCATAAAGTGCCTCAAACAGACTCATCCTCAGTGACTCCTAATAACCATTGTTGTAAGAAAAAGAAACCAGAGGTAGATACCCTTCCCACTTCCGTTGTTGATGCAAAACATACATTCTCATCATGTCCTTCAAGATATTGTTGAAATTCTTTGTTTGTCCATCTATCTGTGGATGATATGTTCTATTGAAGGATAACTTTTTACCCAAACCCGCAAATAACTCTTTCCAGAACCTAGAAGTCAACTTACCATCCTTGTCTGACACAATATTCTTTGGTACACCATGAAACCTCACTACATCTCTGATGAATACCTATGCCACATCACTAGCTGAACACGTAGACTTTACTAGACTTAAGTGTGCTACCTTTATCAACCTATCAACCACAAACATCATGGAATCATGCTGTCTAGATGTCCTCATAAATCCTATGATTAAATCCATAGAAATGACCTCCCATTTCCACTTTGGAATTAGAATCGATTGTATTAAGAGACCTGGATGCTTACTCTCTACTTTTACCTATTGACAATCCAAACATTTACCCACAAACTCTACCACTTCCTTCTTAAAATTCAGAAAATAGTATAACTTCTTCACCCTTGTTAATGTTTTTTGATATCCTGGATGACCTGCATATGAATTAACATGAAATTCCATTAAGATAAGCTTCTTAAGCTCTCTTTTTGTCCGAAACATAGATCCTATCTTAAAATATGACCAAACCATCTGTTGTGAGATGGTAGTCCACATCCTGGTCACCTATACCTTTCTATAAACTAAGCCTAATCTCCTTGTACCTGTCATCCTACTGTCTTTCCTACAAGATCCGATCCTATAAATTTGTCCCATAATAAATCATAGTTGTTATATGATTCGTATGCACTCTTTTGCTAAGAGCATCTACAAGCCTATTCTCTTTACCCTTAATCTACCTGATTTTGAAGTCAAACTCACTGATCATCACCAACCATATAGCTTTCATGGCATTTAGATTTAGTTGATCGAATAAGTACCTCAATCAAATGTATTCGCTCATCAATACAAACCTCCTACTAAGAAGATAGTGTCTCCACATCTTTAAAGCATGAATGATCGCTTCCAACTCAAAATCACGTGTCACATAATTCTGGTCGTGCTTATTCAATTTCCTTGATTCCTAACATACCATGTATTCATCCTACATAAGGACTCCACCAAGCCCTCTCTTGCAAGAATTTATGCACACCACAAAATATTTATCTCGATCTGTAATATTTAGAAATTGAGAATTTTTCAATAATTGCTTCAACTGCTCAAATATTGATGCACATTCCTTTGACCATTAAAATTTATTACCTTTCCTTTGCAATGATGTAATAGGATAACAAAGTTGCAAGAATTTCCAAATAAACCTCTAATAACCTGCAAATCCCATAAATGACCTTATTTCATCCACATTCCTTGGAGCTTCCCATTCCATGATATCTTTTATCTTTTCTAGATCCACTACTCTCTATTCCTTGGATACCACATGCCCCAAGTAATATACATATGTCTGAAAGAAACTGCGTTTTCTAATCTTGGCATACAACTGATGCACTCTTAGAAATATCAATATTGCTACTAAGTGTTCGACATGCTCTTCCTCATTCTTAGAATATATCAATATATCATCTATTAACACAATAAAAAAAATTTCTAGATAAGGACGTAATAAAATATTCATCAATAACATAAAAGTAGATCGATCATTAGTAAAACCAAATGGAACTACAACAAACTCATAATTCCCATACGTGGTCTGGAAATTTTTCTTGTAAATTTCCTCTTCTCTGATGCATACGTGATGGTATCATGATCTCAAATTAATCTTCGAGAACATTGTATCTCCCTTCAACTAATCAAACAAATCATCAATCCTCAGCAACAAATGCATGTTCTTAATGGTTACCTTGCTCATCTTTCTATAATCAATGCATAGCCTGAGAGTGCCATCCTTCTTCTTCACAAACAATATCGATGCACCCCGTGATGATATGCTTGACATAATGTATCCCTTGTCAAGAACTTATTTTAGCTTCAACTTGAATTCCACTAACTTTGGATTGATCATACTGTATGGGGCCTTCGATGTTGGTGCTTCCCATGGTACCAACTCAATATAAAATTCCACTTCCTTGTGAGGCAGTAACTCTGGAATATCTATGGAGACAGATCCTGAAACTCTTGTAGAACTGGCTACCTCCTCAATACCTCCACATCCTCAACATCCTTACCTTTATCACTGTAGATATGCACTACAAATAACAAACACCCTTTCATACGACTGCACTTTTCATGCATAGCTGTGACCATTCTAATTCATGTAGCCTTCTTCTTACCTTGTAAAATTATCTGTTCTACATTATCATCCAAGCATTCAATAGCCTTATCATAGCATTCTACCTTAGTACTGTGAAGATACAACCAGTCCATACCCAACAACATACTGTATGATCCCAATGGAAGTACATTCATATGCATTGATTTATGAATACCATTCAACTCAAATGATAAAGATATTACCCAACGATGTATTTTTTTCTTTATACCTGTAGAAAACTGCACTAACCAATATTTTTCATGCACTTATTTATTCAAACCACACTTATCCACCAATTCAGTTTTAACATAACTATAATTAGATGCAGGGTCAATCAAAATATAAACAACTTGATCACAACGATTACCGTCCATATCGATAATAGATGTTTGGTGATCCGCCTGCCTATTATCCAATGTTGCATATATACGAGGAATTCTCTGCCCAACATCCCCAATAGTCTATGCTTCCTTTTCACTGTAGATCAGAGGTCTACCACCTTGATTTTTCGGACAATCCTTGTTGATATCCCCCTTACCACATGTCAAACACTGCAACTGTCCCTTACCATGAAATCTATATTTTTTCCCTCCAGGCTTTGACCCATGTCCCTTTCCAACTGCATTAAACTTCTTGTAAGGTGCACCATTCTATTTATCACCTGCATCTTGGGGTATTTTCCTTTTCGCTTTCCATTTACCTTTAACCTTGTATATTTCCAGCCTTGTTGAGACTCTATATTGCGCTTTGATTTCTCATAACAATGCTTCACCAACTCAACTCCTTTTTCCTAATGTCTCTGACACACTTAACATATTCCCAACATATTTCTACTTTCCCTTTGAGGTTGAAGATAGCTATTATGACCTTCATATTTTCTGTGTAATCATGCAACTTAAATAATTTCTTCAGCCCCAGTAAACATGCCTCTCCATCTTCCAGCTTCTTAAAATATCCATCAAATATAGGTGGCTTGGTTTTCTTAAAATCATTTGGAACATATCCCCTATCACTCTTCTAGTAAGGATGATGGTGATGTTGATCATGATATCTATCAAAACCAGAAATAGAATATAACTTGTGTCCACCACCTCTCCTATCTGGTGTGTCCCAAAACCTACCATCTCTGATCGTCTCATCTCTATATGACGTGTGACGACCATGATACCGACTACCATATTCTCCATTATATTCTCCATTAGTCATATCCTCATGTTCATGACTGATCCTAAGAAGTCCTTATATCTACAGTTCTGAAAAAATATGAAGGATGACTAAATTAACTTTTACTTATTTTTCCTTTGTAGGAATGATCTGGTCATTATATTCCTTGCAACTTATTATTTCTTCCTTCAAACTTCTTAAATTTTATGTTATATCAGGAGAGTACCTATCACCATGTTGATCATCGAATATATAGGGAGAATCTCGTGAACTGTAGTCTACCATCTTGCTAGTCATATTTGATCTTATTCATGCAAGTATACCATGTCAGATAAACCAAAATATAAACATAACCAGCATACCTCAGTATATTTCAGGGAAGGATATCTCATATGCAAGATCAAGCAGATTAGCACGATACATGTATAATCATAATGACAACAATATATCAACATCATGAATGACAACACCAACCACATAGCATGACCTTATGATTTACAGTCATAACCATGACACTACATAAATACATCCACATAGACAACAATCATTCACAACAAATGCATATTCAACTAGCATGCACTCATGACGAACACATATTGACAATAACATCAACAACTTCTCCATGACAACACAATTGTAACAGTGACTACTTCCATGAAAACATGACAAACACATACACCACAAGTATAATGAACACGTCAAAATGACATGTATGCATGATAAAAACATTATTCCCATCCATTCCAAGGGGTGAACCATGCTCTGATACCACTCTTTGGTGTTATATATCACACAAATAGAATTGAAGGTAGACACCACCCAAAGAGAACAAAACCCGCTCTGATACCACTGTGTGAGACCTTCCTCCCACATTTACCCAAGCTAGCCAGACCACTAGGGTAAACATGTGATGAATAGTTACTATAATATGATTTAACCCCCCGAGCACAGTTAAGGAAGTGGCATAAAAAAACCAAAACCAAACTTACCTTCCTCAGAAGCTACAGGACCCCCAGGGGCTAACCAACCACTCTGCATGCCAAACCCTTGAGTTAACCTTTTTTTTAAATTGAACTATAGCCCCAGTCACATGCATGATAAGCTCTCCATGCACCTGCAACCTTCCTGCCACATGCACAACATGGGAAACCATGCAAATACAAACGTTTTCAGGCAGTTTTGTGTCAGCAAACCCGTATTCTGACCCACTATTTTAGGGCTAGGACTCAGGCCTCTTCCGATGACTTGATTAAACAATTAACTCTTACAAACGATATATAACAAGATGAAAATTCCTCTAATGAAAAACTTGAATAAGGAAATGACCTGATAAGGCCTATCCATGACAAATATTCCATCAAACACATAATGAACATGTAATTTACAAGTCATATAAACACATATGAGCATAGGGACTTCATACTTATCTGAGAGTTTTCAAGGAGGATTGATTCCCTCTCATAACATCTGAGATATCATCTATTAGTTCATGCATTAATTAACATTTCATTTACTAATCAAAACATGATGATATCCATAACTCAGGTCTCTCATAAACCATGCATATAACCAGTAGATTAACATTGGTAGAACAACCATTAACATAACATAACAACCAAGCACATTTACACAAAGTACACAAGAGGAAAATATATATTATTAAGATATGAAAAATGCAACAAGGTTAGGGACTTCCATGTACCACCCGACCATAGATTGGGCTAAACCAAATATTTATTTTAGCTAATCACCCTCGTTCCATATTCCAAGCATGAATGTGGGACCTAAAGAAAACTAACCAGTGCTTCCTCAGGATTTATTGCAATCCACAAAGGGATTCCTAGGCCCAAGCCCTCATCTATACACCCAGGATTTACTGTAATCTCATCTAGGGATTCCTAGGCCTAAACAATAAACGTACACTACCATGATTTACTGCAATCCCACTACATATTAGTGCAAGGATCATTAGGCCTATTCAAGCATGGATTCCTTCATATCTCTCCACCTAAAATATAAGGAATTTTCTGTCTCTACCATATAGGATTTACAGTATATCCCTTCATTCACCAGTCGAGGATTCTTATGCCCAACGAGGGTACACACCTCTATGCTTTATTGTATATCCTAACATTAACCGATTGATGATTCTTAGGTCCAACAAGGGTATACACAATCAGGCTTTACTGCAATCCCACCTTCACCAGTTTAGGGATTCATAGGCCTTGTGCTTTCTCCTAAGATCACCCCACTCAATCATGAAATCGTCCGCCAATCTAGCTCAACCAAGTAAGAGAAACTCCATCACACCATGACTATCTGAAAATGGAAGGGAAAGGCTTAAAATCACTATTACACATGGAAAAACCCATACCAATGACAACAAGAGAACCAAATATATGCATGTATGTACCATTCATGCTAAAAGTAGCAAGGAAATCATACATGAAACTCGATAACTGCAAGTAATCCCACTGTAGCCACTTGTTCCAACTCTTCCTTGCTTAATATTTTCTTCCCTTTACCTTATTTGTCCTTCATTTTCTTTCCTTGATGAAATGTTAGAGTGCTCCAAGAAAATTCAAGTGTGCAAGAGTATGAGAGGGTAGAGATAATAGAGAGAGAGCTCCAAAATTTAACTATCAAAACCTTAACAAGTAAAAGCTGTGAACTGATGCTTAGAAGCCTTTTTTTCAATGAGGCCTCTATTTTCTTCATTTTCCATTATTTTCCCTTCATTTTCCTCCTCACATGCAACCTGTGACCTTTCATATTCCTATTCTCCTAATTTCCATTATATTCATAAATAAAATTCCAATTAATGCATCTTTCCTTTCCAAAGCCTTTTTCAATGCCTTTACCAATTTAATTTATCCATAATAAACCAAATGAACACCGACTAGGATGTTTTTCCCAACATTCAAATTGGAATACGTGTCCCATTACCTTGGTCTTATTTTTCCTTTATTACATGTATTTTTAACTTGGAGATGTTACAGATTCATTGCTTTCTACCATGAAACCCAACATTGTTGACACAATGTAGATTGGATGGGTCTGCACAATCGGGGGTGGTACTACCTTCATGGTGAGCGAAGCGGTCTCGACGCCAGATATTGATGAGCATACAGTTGAGGAAATGAATCATATATGATTTTGAGTGTCATCGACACAAAGTGGTGGGAGAATTTCCCATATGGTCTCTTGATGGTTAGTAGGAGAAGGCTCCCTAGATAATGTGGGTGTCCCTGGAGCCTATGCATCCTCAATTGTGAGAGAATAGTGTTCATAGGTTAATTGAAGAGGGTTACACCTAATGCTAAGATATATAAATGTTTGGAACATTGGACAAGTTGTAAAAATGTGGAAAATGTCAGTAAAAATGGTGCACACATTTACTGCATAGGGTGCACGTCTTGTTATAATAGAATAAATAGTGTCGGTAACAACCTTTCAGGTTGTCTATGACGATGATGCTTGATAAAAATCATGAGGTGGAGCATTTAACAGCGTGGACCACCTTTGGATCTCAGCATCAGTGGGAGGGTTTGTGACCTCAATATCGGGTTGTCCCAAAGTTTCTCTTGCTACTTGAAATCGCGAGTGATATTGACAGTTCTGCGTATGATATTCTTAGGAGAAGATGTGACAATGAATGCACTTGTGCCTAGACCAGTTTGAGTGAGTGGCTCAAGGGCAGTGGATTACAGTGAGAAAATAATATCTGATTTTTTTGATGTCTCAACATTGGTTGATTAAATGTCCCAGTGTATCACATAGGGTGAAAGTGTGGCAGAATTGCGACAATAATGTTGATGGCCAATATTTTTTCCTACCTAATACTGACAACTCATGTGAGGTAGAATGGCAATGGGAACAAAAGTGTAACACCCTCTTCGCACATCTACCCAAGTAACCGGTTGTTGTGCTATTAAACAACCCCCATTATTTTAGAATAGTTACCTTAGAAAAATAATGGGGACACTTTAAAAAAAAATTAGAGTAGAACAAATAAAACCCTTAAGAGGTTAATTCAAATATAAATATGAATGAAATGGGTTAAAAACATTGAGTTTTAATTTAAAGGAGACTTAAGCAGAAAATTTTAAGTAAATCGAAATTGCATAATCACAATACCGCATGAAATACATATGGTTCCTAAAAAACCACTCAAAACAATCTGTGATGCGAAATACAAAAAAACACTTTAATAAAGGAAAAAGGCTTTTCCCGAATAATATTTCATGAGAAACAAACCACGGGGCCCAATTCTGCCATGTAATCAATTGTAAATCGCATTTTTCATTTTTATCATGACAATATTTAAACCATCCTTTACATTTCCTCGATGCGATATAATCTATCGCATCGCACTTTTTCTACGTGACCACACTTTCCCCTTGTTCATTTAAGGTATCTGATCAGAATTCTAAAAATTTTCACACACACGAATGACATATATGATGTGAAAATATATTTTTTAAATGTTGAAATTATTGCGCAGGCACATCAACCAATGCTTTACATCTCATGCATCTAAAAATGATTTGATCGCAACAGTGTTGAATTTTTGGATTATCCATGTGCCAAGTTTCATTTTCTTGTTATTTTCATTATTACAATACTTTCTTATTTGTAAAACAAGATTTCCTATTTTCTACTTATCATTCTTGATTGTTTGTAGGAAAGTCCAAATAAGCAGAGCACTTCAGAAATGTCGAAAGCTGCAAATAAATCCAAAAAGTCCATGGTACCCACAAATCCTACAGCTACTGCTAGTGAAGTAACAGAGATGCTCCATTTATTCACAGACATGACATGTGGGTCAGAGAGTGGTTCTTACTCTTGGGCAGAAATGTATAGGTTATTTGAAGATGAGAAACCCCATAGGGTTGAACGTGAATCTACTACAGATGCTTCTAGTTCTTCAAAATCTACTATAGAAGAGGTCGCTAACTCTTTTCTACACTGGATTACTCCGTGCCCTAAAATATTACCATATACTGATATGGTAAAATGGATAATTGAAAATCTCAATATTGGAGACAGAACTTTCCTGACAAGCATAGGAACAATGATAGGATATTTTAAAGTTGAATATTTGAAGTCAATCTACCACACACCAGGACTAGAGAAAGTCTTTGATAAATAATTTCTAGCACAATTCACCAAGGAGAATGAGCTAAAGTCAAATCCCATAAAGCAATGGATATGAAACCCCAAAAAACATAAAAATGATGATAAGGGTATGTATTCCACTGATTCCCTTGATAGTCCCTATTGTTATATTGTTGCAATGATGTCTAGAATCTTCGATCAACACGATACCACCAAATTCTCAGTTCAATGGGTTCCCCTTATGGAAGCGATTATAGATTCTTATATCATGGACTGGGGAATGATTTAATCCAATAATACCACCACCCATATTCTTTAATATAGAAGGAATCGTTACATTTCTTCTAAAATATTTCCCCCATTTTACATGAGCACTTATATTATGGATGTTGTATGTTTTACCTCAGATTTTCCAACCATGGGTTGGAAATGGACTACCCAAGACCCTCTTCCCATTCATGTGTATCATAGTATTCTATGGGAATAAAAATATGAAAATAATTTATATAAAATATGCCATGGAGTTATGCTCCCATTATTTCAAGTTGTGTTCAATGAAAAAGCCCCCAGAATATCCAAGGAAGCTCAAGCAGACTTCTCCTCCATTGGAAAATGGTTCGGTGAAGAATTATTTACCTATGTCAGAGTCTTCAGAAGCTTCTATCGACCACATATTTTACCATTGTATGTTCCAAATAAGCTTCTCACAAGAGAAATATCTTATCAAACTGTCGGCAATGGATTGACAAAGTTTTTGAAGGAAGAAAAGAAAGCTTCATGGCCCTCTTTTCCTATTCACTGCAGTGTCTAGACGTTTGAAAACTATAAGCATGCAAGGTTAGAGGTCAATCAAATTTTATGCTTGAAATTTTTACAATTTCAAATAGACAATATGAACCAAACCAAGTTTCCAATGATTTCACAACTCAAGTGAAAATCAGGCTATTTGTGCATGAAGACGATGATTTTTATCACTTGTTTGAGTTAGTCGACACTTATTCTACAGTTCATAAATTAGTAGCATCACGCCTCAATTCACAACAGCTCTCAAAGTTCAAGCATTACAGAAACAAAACATTGGAAGGGATTCCTTTAAATATACTAGAGCTATTCCAACCCATCACACACAAAGAGCAGTAAAAAGAGAAAACACCTAATGATACTGAAGTCCTTAGAAAACATAAGAGGATAAGTCTGTTTAATTTCAGACCAAGGATTCACAGTTTCCAAGTAGCTTAAATGATGTTTGGAAGGAGTTTAATCAACAACTCCAACGAAACCAGGAAATGGTGATCATTGATCATCAAAAAAGAGTGGAAATAACTCAAAGAAAAATTTAGAAGTCAATTAAAGTTGGGTCAACTAACAATTCATTTAGCACAGAACAAGTGGAATTCATTCCGACCTACCCTACTTCAGAAATTGTATTGAAAATTGAAGAAATTCCTCCTCTAGATATATTTTATATTCCTAGGAACAAAGATGTCATGAGGAGGCAAAGAAAAAGGAGGAGAATAGAACAATCTCAACTCCTTGTTCCCAAATATGTTCCTATGGAGGTATCTTGGACATTGTTCAAACTAATAAGGGACATTTTTCAAGTCCCCAACTGAGTGGTTTTCCCTAATGTTGTTGAATCGATTTTCGGGGCCTCAACATTTTTGGCACTAGAAGAAGGGCCATTACACTATGAATGGAACCAAAGCCTAATCCAAAAAAAAATACCATCAAAATATTCGTTCTCCCTCCAAATATCCTACAACTTCTAGTCCTCATTCAAAATCCTCTATCTATAGATCAGAAGTTGTTCAAATTCTACCAATTCTCCTAGTTCCATTCCCAAATAACTCTCCCCTAATTATACCCCAGAATCATCTGAAGTACATACCTTAATAAATAAATTGGAAGAAATTTCTATTTCGGCAGAAAATGCAGTGCTTTCTGAAACCTCTGAAGGAAGTGTTACTTCAATATCATAAGGAACCAGTGTACTAAGTTGTTCTAAGAGTGACAATCTCAGAATAATACTTTTTGAGTTTCCTCTTCATTCTTAGCGTAGGAAATATCTGATATCTGAGACTCAAACATCCATTAGTGAGATTATTTCATCTTCTTCCCCTCAAAATACATCATTTATTCCTCCTTCTATTACATCTTCTCAACCGAGTTCTTCATCAATTCATATCTCTTATTATTATACTATAAGCCCTACTTAAAGCCTGCTTCAAGCAGTATCAGGTCAATGGCTTTTTCCTCTTCACCTACATCCACCACTGGAACTACTTATTCCACTCCAAATCCTTCTTCAGTACAAGTCAATCCTCCACTTCACACAATTAAAAATATACCTTGGACCAATCTTGGAGTTGTTCAATTACCAGGTCCCCTTCATCCTTTACCTAAGCATCCAGAAATATGGTTTCCTAAGTATAATCTAGGAAATGGTCTCCCTGCAGAAGAACATCTCCATAATTTCATGTTGTCTATGAATCTAAGTTATGTCTCTAAAGAAGATTGTGTAGTAAGATTGTGTCCCTATACTTTTCAAGGATCTGCTGGATCATCGTAATTTTCATTACCACCAGGAACCATTACTAGTTGGGACATATTTGAGGAACAATTTCTGACCAAATTTGGTGATGATCATACTACTTCTACTCTCATCAACGATATTTCATATCTCAAAACAAAGTCAGTTGAAAATATTCAAGATTGCAACTCCAGATTTCATATTTTGCTCAATACAATCCCAGCTACATCAAAACCTGGTGTAGACGTATAAATTGAATGGTATATATCCTCTCTTCCTTCTAATATAGTAGTTTTTTTAGATAGAGCCAATAAGGCTACTTTGGTAGAGAATATAAAAGAAGCCCTTTTTGTAGAAAAGAGAATTCTTGCCTTAGAAAAGAAAATTACACAGGAGGATAGAAAAACTAAAAAGGTTTCATTTAAGGACGAACCCAAAAAAAAAAACATCTAAGGATCCTTACGATCTTGAAGGATTATAAAATATTCTTAAAACTATGTCAAATGACATGGTTGAAATAACGAAACAAGTAGTTGAATCTTCTTCGAAGAAACCTTTCACATCTTTTAAGAAAACTAAAGCTTCAAATTCACAACCTCCAAATGTAATCTAAAATTCTGAATCAGATCAAGACAAAGATCAAGATGAAATAATTTTATCCGTATAAGAATCACAAGATGAATAATTAGTAGAAGTTCATGGATTATGGTACCTTATTCTTCCTACATCCGATAATGAAGATGAACATGAGGTGCTACTAGTTAACATTAGAAGTAAAAATTCTACTGATCTTCCTCAGTCTCCTGAAAAGCAGAAATATTCATCGCCTCTTGTTAAGGATAAAGTTGTTAACAAAAAGACGCATTCTCCTCAATCAAGCCCAAATTCTTCTAACACTCCATCTACATCAAAGTCCTTAGTTGTCTCTAATACTACTGAGTATACTATAGTGGACGACATGAATAAAATGAAGGAAAATATCTCCATGTATGAGGTGAGTAAATCAAAACAACAACATAAAATCTTACTCAAAGAGCTGAACGCAATCCCTAATTCACCCTTACCTGCCCCTTTTACATCCAAATTCTCAAAAGGAGTAGGAAAACCTCCTACTAATTCATCTCAAAAAGTTGACGCAAACGATGCTATTCTAACCGAAGACAGATCTAATTCACATACTCCTCCTTTCCTTTTTACTTTTGAAGTGTTTAACAAAAATGTGCATAATTTTCTAATGGACTTTGGAGCTTCTTTAAATATCATGCCATATTCTATTTTCTTGAAGTTAAATATTACTCATCAAAATTCTGTCGTACAAATTATGCAATTAGATAGAACCAATGTCAAGGTGATAGGAGAAATGAATTTTGTACTCATCAGGCTAGCATTTAATTCAAAATTTCATCAATTAATTGATATTTTGGTTGATGATATTCCAGAGTTTTACGGTTTAATTCTAAGTAGTGATTGGTCAGACAAGCATCATGGTTATTTTGCAACTGATTGATCTGATATGTGGCTTCCCTACAATGGTAAGCCAAATCAAATTAGATTTGACCGCGAAAAACACATGAAATATTTAGTAATTAACTTCGAGGATGAAAATGAACGCATGGATTTTACCAATAACATTCTTGGAAATTACTCTGTTGAACCTTTTTTATGAAATTTCAATGCACAGAAATCTCCATTTCTTACCAATTTATTAAATTCTCAAATATAAAAATTTTCTCACTTAGAATCTTCTAAATGTATAAACATCATAGCTAAACCTTGTGTTAAAACTTTATTCTAGATATTATACTATGATGGATCAAAATCTAGTGAAGGTGTAAGGGCTAGTTGCATACTAATTAGTCTAAAAGGATAAAATACAAATTTTGCATGTAGGCTAGAATTTGAGTGCACAAATAATACTGCAGAATATGAGGCACTGGTCCAAGGCTTGTATAAAGAAATAAACCTCGGTATAAAATATATTCAAGTATATAGTGACTCTGAAATAGTTATAAAATAGGAAATAAATACTATTCATTGTATTTCTGGTCATCTCAAACATTACCAGGCATTAGTACAATCTCTTACCACACACTTCTTAGCATTCAATATCTCATCTATACCAAGGCTCCAAAATGAAAGCGTTGACATTCTAGCTAACATAGTATCCATAATTATTCCCTTTGAGGATTATAGTCCAGATAGATTTTCTATATTAATTTATTTTTCGCCCATCTATTCCTCCTAATGTCACTAACTGGAGAGTATTTAACGATGATGAAGATGTTCTAACCTTTCTCACATCAGAAGAGTCATATGATGATCATAAAATCGATGAAGATGAACATGAAATGAAATTTAATAAAAAAACTTAAGATAATTCCATACCTAAATATTTGGTTAAACTTGCACATCTTTAAGATCTCAAAGACAGGTTTAAGAAGGTTACTAATTCTAAACTACATAGTTCGACTTTGAGGTTTGAACTAGTAAAACTTGGCACATATCTCAATCATAAGAATATTAATATAGTACTTAGTCTCTCATCTTATGAAATATTAACCTTCATTCACTAACTGAAGAAATAAAATATTTTTTTTTATGGAAATATGAAGATCTCAAAACGTGTCATACCTACATTATCCAACATACTATCCCAATGACATCCACTGAAAAGCCTATACAACAAAAGTTAAAGAAAATTCACCCTCATTTTGAAAGTCAAATTAAGTCTGAACTGAATAAAATTCTTAAGGCTAAGATCATCTTCCCTATTAGGCATTCAAAGTGGGTCTCAAACATAGTCCCTGTTAGGAAAAAGAATGGTGGCATTCACATTTGTATAGATTTTAGGAACTTAAAGAAAGCTTGCTTAAAAGACAATTTCCCATTACCACCTATGGAACAAATTTTTCAATCAATTGCCGGATCTGAATTAATGTCTTTCCTTGAAGGATTCACAAACTAAAATCATATTCTAGTTCATCCTAAAGATAGGTTCAAGACTACATTTAGAACTAAATGGGGCACTTATGCTTATCATAAAATGCCTTTTGGTCTAATCAATGCAGGAGAGAATTTTAAAAGAGAAATGGATATTTCTTTCAAAGGAATAATAAACAAAAGTGTGGTTGTATACTTAGATGATATAACCATTTATTCCAAGAAAAGAATCAACCACTATCATGATCTTAAGCAAATCCTTGAACATTGTTTATAGTATGGAATTTCATTAAATACAAAAAAGTTTTATTTTTCTTTAAGTGAAGAATTTTTTTTATGATTTATTGCATCAAATGAAGGCATTTGCATAGATCCAGAAAGGATAAAGGAAATTTCTGAAATCTCTCTTCCCCATAAAAATGAATCCATGCAATCCTTTTTAGTACAGATAATTTTTGTTAAGAGATTTGTCCCTCCCAAATTGTTTTACCATTGCAAGTAATGATTAAGAAAAACACACTCTTTAAATTGGGACATAATGAAAGAGAAGCCTTTGATCTAATGAATCAAGCCATCATAAATTCTCCTTCTCTAACTACCCCATATTTTTCTAATCATTTAATTTTATATACTTTTTCTTCTGAAACATCTTATGCTATTGTGTTAACACAAATCAATGATCAAAAGATTGAAGCACCCATTTCCTTCATTAGTTCAAATTTCCAAGGTGTTGAAGTAAAGTATTCAAAAGTGGAAAAACAAGCCTTTGTTGTTTACAAATATTTAAACAATTTCATTCCTTTTCTCCTAAAGACACACACCAAGGTAATAGTTTCATTTTTAGCAGTAAGGCAACTTCTTATTCAAAATAAACTGTGAGAAAAGAGGGAAAGAGGGTTATTGCTCTACAGAAGTATGACATTGACATAATACTATCCAAAATCGTCAGAGGGAAAGGTCTCTGCAGATTACTATTCAGAGCATACAACATATCATATGATGAAGAGTCAAGTAAGATTGTACACATTGTTGAGGCAAGCCTGAATGACTCTAAATCTCAATATGTTGATCTCATCCTTTATTTAAAAAATGGATATACTCCCACAAAACTCAATTATAAAATAAAAATAGCTTTAAGATTGAAATCTAATAAATATCATATCATACATAATATTTTATTCGGAAAAAACTTTGACTTTGTATTATTAAGAAGCCTTGAAAAGGCTGAAGGACAGAGGGCTTTGTAGCAACTCCATGATGGACCCGCAGGTGGAAATTTTGGAGGAGATACCACCGCACAAAAAATACTTCATGCAAGATATTATTGGCCAACATTGTTCAAAGACGCTCATGCATATGTGAGAAAATGTAAAACACGCCAAACTGTCAGTAGAAGGCAAATAAAATCAGCATTACCCTTGCAGTCGGTTAACATTAAACAACCTTTTTAGCAATGGGGACTGGATATCATAGGTGATATTGTTCCTAACTCATCCAAATGGCACAAATACATTCTCACTGCAACTGAATATTTTACTAAGTGGGTGGAATTTTTTCCACTAAAGGTAGCTAACTCTAAGGTCATCATTGAATTTATCGATGTTTAATTATCACCAGGTTTGACTTACCTAATGCACTTATGTTTGATAATTAATCTCACTTTTCGGGTAATGGTATAACTAAATTTTCTCTCAAAATAGGTTTTAAACTTAAATATTCTGCTAATTACTATCCCTAAGGGAATGGTCTAGCAGAATCAACAAATAAAATTCTCATAAGAATTAGAAAAAGGACTATTGATCAGAGCTACAAAAATTGGAATAAGTCTTTAACATTTGCACTATGGGAAGATAGGATTACTAAGAAGGCCTCTATAGGTTCTTCTCCATTCAATCTAGTTTATGGGAAAGAAGCTATAATTCCATCAAACTTACCTCTTCCTTCATTAGCCTTAGTTCAATCTATTGATGAAGTACCTTCTTCTTCCTTACAATTAAGAATGTATCAGATCCTTAAACTAGAAGAGGAAAGGGAAAAGGCCAGATAAACTCATGCTCGACACCAGCAGATTGTAAAAAATTCTTTCGATGCAAATTTAGTTTTCCCAAAATCATTTCAGGTTGGAGACCTCGTCCTTAAGTGGGACAAGGCACATGAGGAAAAAGGTAAGCATACCAAATTCCAAATAATGTGGCTTGGACCATTTAAAATCACAAAAAAAATTGGCCCATCAACCTTCATCTTACAAGATCTTCAAGGGAGAAAGGATTTTCTTCCTATCAATGTGATGATTTTGAAAAAGTTCCTTTCTTAGAAGAAAAGTTTCTTCTAAATGTACCATACGCATACTTTTATATTTTTAGAAGAATAATGTTTGATTACATAATTTTGTCTTTTTGAAAGACCTCTGAATCATTTTATGACTTTTTACTTTTGAAGAATAAATGTTTTTGATTAAATAACTACAAACTCGAAAATTGAACGAATATTATATAACTATGAAATTTTTTTCCATTGAAATTGTAAATTTTGTAAACCTAAAGTTTGTAAAGTCTTTTTACTTTATTATCAGTCAGAAAAGGTTCATCTTTACAAAGTAAAGACTAGTTTTCACTAAGCATCTTTAACTCTAAGTTTTCATCCAAAAAACTCTTAAGGTGTCCATGATTCTCCCCATCCATTAATTATGCTTTTTCTAGTGTAATTCAAAAATATAAAAAAACTTAAAAGGATAAGGGGTATCATCACGAGCCTCCTTACCATGATCATAGGTAAATAATAAACTAACATTACCACTACTGAATATCAAACCAGGGTAATGGCTCATGATTATTAAATAATCATAAGGCAAGGGGTCTCATCACGAGCCAACTTGGTCAGTCCAATTATAAATAGTGAATGGCATTGTCACTTTCTGGTCTCTAGGTCATGACAATGAATTTTTAAGAACAAGAAAAAAAAAGTATATTTTTAAGGATTTATCTCAAAAATATTGTAATAATATATGGATGGGATAATGAATCATTGATGGTTAAAATGCAACCTTTTCGAGGCTATAGATGCTTGCTGGTAGCAGTGGCTCTACCTATGACAAAAGGAGTAAATCAAAAGGCTAAGTTACAAAAATACACTTACTTTATATTTTAAACTATTTGATGATTGGTATAAAGGAATGAAGATGATTATTTATGAAAGGTTTCTGAAGGGATCAACAATAAAATGATTTTTTTTTTTTTTTTCAGAGTAATTTTATTCATTCAAATATTTCGAAAACAATTTTTGTTTCCTTAATAATTTTTACTTATTTAGAGATACCTAGAAATTCATTTTTCAAAGATGACTATTTCTTCCAGTGAATCGCCAATTGTTGTGCTATTCAACAACCCCCATTATTTTAGAATAGTTACCTTAGAAAAATAATGGGGACCCTTTAAAAAAAAATAGAGTAGAACAAATAAAACCCTTAAGAGACTAATTCAAATAGAAAATGAATGAAATGGGTTAAAATATTAAGTTTTCATTTAAAGGGCACTTAAGTAGAGAATGTTAAGTAAACATACAAGTAAATCGCAATCACATAATAACAATATCACATGAAAGAAATATGGCTCATGAAAACCCACTCAAAACAAATTGTGATGTGAAATACAATAAAGCACTTTAATAAAGGAAAATGGATTTTCTCGAATAATGTTCCATGAGAAAAAAACCGTGGGACCCATTGCTACCACGTAATCAATCGCAAATCACATTTCGAATTTTTTTGATGAAAATATTTAAACCATTTTTTACATTTCCCCAATTTGATATACTCTATCACATCACAGTTTCCCTACGTGACCACTATTTCCCTGTGTTCATTTCCGCCCAAATTGTGATTGTGATATCGCAATCAATGAAAGGTGGCTGATCGGAATTCTAAAAAGGTTCACACACACGAATGACATCTGTGATGTAAAAAGATATTTTTTAAATGATGGAATGATTATGCAGGCATATCAACCCATTTTTTCCATTAATGTCATAACTTAAATGGTTTTTATAGCTCATGCCTCCGAAAATGATTTTACTGCAAGAGTATTGAATTTCTGGATTATCCACGTGCCAAGTTTCATTCGCTCTTTATTTTAATTATTACAATACTTTCTTATTTGTAAAACAAGATTGCCTCTTTTATACTTATCATTCTTTATTTTTCATAGGCAATTCAAAATAAGAAGATCTCTTCAGAAATGTTGAAAGCTGCGAAGAAATCCAAAAAACCAATGGTACCCACAAATACTACATATACTGCTAGTGAAGTAACAAAGATGATCCCTTTATTCACAAACACTACACGCGGGTCAGAGAGTGGTTATTCCTCTTGGGAAGAAATGTATAGGTTATTTGAAGACGATAAACCCCATAGGGTTGAACAAGAATCTACTGCATATGCTTCCCATTATTCAGAATCTACTATAGAAGAGGTCGCTAACTCTTTTCTACACCAGATTTTTGTGCGCCCCAAAATTTTACCATATAATGATATGGTAAAATGGATAATCGATAATATCAATATTGTAGACATAACTTTCATGAGAAGAAGAGGAAAAATGATAGGATCTTTCAAAGCTGAAGATTTGAAGTCAATGTACCACATTCCAGACCCAGAGAAAGTCTACGATAAAGAATTTCTAGCACAATTCACCAAGGAGAATGAGCTAAAGTCAAATCCCATAAAGAAATGGAGAATCAACCCAAAAAAACATAAAAATGATGATAAGGGAATGTATTCCACTTATTCCCTTGATAGTCCCTATTGTTATATTACTGCAGTGATGTCTAGAATCTTCGGTCAGCCCGATACCACCAAATTATCGGTTGAATGGGTTCCCCTTATGGAAGTAGTAACAAATTCTTATATCATGGATGGGGGAACCATTTTTTCTAATAATATTTCCACCAATATTCTTTAATATATAAGGAATCTTTCCATTTCGTCCAAAATATTTCCCCTGTTTTACATGAGCGCTTATATTATGGATGTTTTATGTTTTACCTCAAATTTTCCAACCATGGGCTAGAAATGAACTACCCAAGAACCTCTTCCCATTCATGTCTATCATAGTATTCTATGGGAATCAAAATATGAAAATCATTTCTATAAAATATTCCATGGAGTTATGCTCCCATTATTTCAAGTTGCATTCAATTAAAAAGCCCCCATATTATCCAAGGAATCTCAAGCAGACTTCTCCTCCATTGGAAAATGGTTCGGTGAATAATTATTTACCTATGTCAGAGCCTTTGGAAGCTTGGCTCGACCACATGTTTTACCATTGTATGTTTCAAATAAGCTTCTCGCAAGAGAAATCGCTTATCAAACTTTCGATAATGGATTGACTAAGTTTTTGAAGGAAGCAAAGAAACCTTCATGGCCCTCTTTTCCTATTCATTGCAGTTTCTACGCATTAGACAACTATAAGCATGCAGGGTTAGAGGTCAATCAAATTTTATGCTTAAAATTGTTTACAATTTCAAACATACAATATGACCCAAACCAAGTTTCCAATGATTTCAAAACTCAAGTGAAAATCAAACCATTTGTGCATGAAGACGATGATTTTGATGATTTGTTTGAGTCAACCGAAACTTATTCTGCAGTTCAGAAATTAGCAGCATCACACCTCAATCCAAAAAATATTTCAAAGTTCAATAATTACACATAAAAAACATTGGAATGGAATCCTTTAAATATACTAGAGGTATACCAACCCATCACACAGAAAGATCAGGAAAAATAAAAACCACCTAAGGATATTGAATTCCTTAGCAAAATAGAAGAGGATAAGTCTACTGAAGTTCAGACCAAGGATTCATAGTTTCCAAGTAACTTAAATGATGTTTGGAAGGAGTTTAATAAACAACCCTAGGGAAACCAGGAAATGGTGATAACTGATCATCAACAAAGAGTGGAAACACCTCAATGGAAAAGTCAGAACCCGTTTACTGCTAGGTCAATTGATAATTCAGTTAGCATAGAACAAGTGGAATTCATCCCAGCCTACCCTACTTCAGAAATTATATTGAAAATTGAAGAAATTCCTCCTATAGATATATTTTATAGTCCCATGCATAAAGTTTTCATGAGTGGGCAAAGAAAAATGAGGAGAAAAAAACAGTCTCAACTCCTTGTCCCCAGAGATGTTCCTATGGAGGTAGTTTGGAAAGATTCGTAAGTATATCCTTCTCGAGATCTAACTTGTCAGTGACTAAGTTCGAAGGAACCTATCCATCTTCCACTATAGATAAAGCCATCGAAGTTAAATAATTAATCAAACAAAAGGATGAAGAATCCCTTAATGGGAACAAGAATTAGAATCAGAGAAGCAGACTGTCAATAATCAATTACAGGTTCAAGTATTAAAGCTCCAAGAGAGCCTAGTTCAATTGAAGTTGCAACAACAATCTGAAATTGGTGCTAAGGATACTTAGATACATCAATTGCAATTCACTATTGATAAATTTAAATACAATCCAAAAATAGATGAATTCGAGAAGGAAGAATTGGAATTGAATACCCTATTGGCACAACAACAAGTTTTTTTCTACCAAAAGTTGTCTAGTATTATTGAAATATGTGAAAAAAGTGATTCAGTGATGAATCGAATAGCGGACCAAAGAATCAGCTTTGTTGAGATTGATGACAAAGTATCACATTATGTCACCTAGCAAGATACTAATGAAGGTTGAAAGACCAATCTTCCCAATATTGAAGATTCCAAAAATGAAATTTTATTTACTGAATGGGACATACAATTGAAACAAGCTAAAAGGGTGATTTGTAGAGCCAGAGATGTTGCTAATAACATTGTTGAAACAGTTGGCTAGAATCTCATTTTTTCTAATCTTATTAGTAGATGCCCTCCTGGTTCTCTACCTATTGTTAAATATTTGATAAGGCAATGGTAGGAAATTTCCAAGGTAAAAGAGGAAAGCATCAGAAAATTGGAGAAGTTGGACTCGAAAAGGTATTGGAAATATTTGGTTAAGCCACATAGCGAATGGATAATGTTACAATGTCTAATAGATACTTCTTAGGCCAAGCCAACCTCCTGATGTTCAACCTATGCTCAACATCCTTCAACTGAAGGAACAAATAGCCAATGAGACAACAATGCAATATTGAAGCGAGTCACCCCACTAAATTTTTCTTTTGTTCTTAATTTCACTTAGTTTAAAGAGAGTTGTTTAAACCTCCTCAACACTTTATGTAAATACTTATTTTGAACTATTTATTTTATTATATAAACCACTTCATGTATTTTAAGAATGGGTCCTGAAATTTTAAAAGGAAAACTTTACAGAGGTCACACTTTTGTACTCGTGAAGTTTTCTTAATAGAAAAGGTTAGACCAGATACTGTTTTTCAAATGAGAAGAGTTAGTATATATATGGTACTTTTATCTTTATGTTAATTTTATATTTCAAATGATAAATAGTTGATTTTTATTATGGTGTTTTGTTATGTGTATCTTTTTAAGACAATCTATCATTAATTCACTTTTGAACATGTTCGATTGCCATTTTTTTATACATATTCAATACATGCAATAAACATATGAGATATATTATTATTCAGTTGATTTAATTAACTATTTAATTAAATCAATTATTTTAAATTGTTTTCATCTATCTAAGTGTTTGTATAATCTTTATTTGCATTCGCTGAAAGTTCATCTCTTTAAATCACATATAAATATAATTCATCCTGAGATAGATATAGATAGGTATATTTATTTTCTTCAAGCTTGCTATCACTGACATCTATCAACTTACAGTCAGTTAGAATACCATCCATCCACCCAATTATATTTCATTGGGAAAATTTTCCCATAAATCCAGTCAGAGCCACCATATCAAATGGATAAGGGACGGTTTTCATTTCCCCGACCGGGTGGTTTTCCCCGATGTTGCACCGATTTTCGGGGCGTCAACACTGCCCAAACAAGGTAAACATGTGATGAGAGGCTACTAATATTATATTCAACCTCCTAGATTACCTTAAGGAAGTGGAACCGAATAAAACATTGAAAAAACACCTTACACAACATCAAAAACACCTCTAGGAGGTAAACCACCCTCCCAGACCCCTAAAATTGGAAGGGGGACTGAATTTTGACCCTCTTGATCCTTATCCATGGGCATATAAGGGTAAGGGAGAAAATATAGACCCTTATCCATGGGATAGCCTTGGAAAGGTAGTATCTAGGGCCCCAAACCGTCAATTATGTGCATGCAACTCTAGGATTTGTGCCACATTTTCAGACCCTGAGCCCAGGTCACTGCCAAGAACTTCCTCTCACTTCAAGAGAGGATAAATAGCTTTAAAAAAAATACAAGGAAGCAATCACATCATCAGGAACTCATCCGGACCCCACCCAACCATGACAGGAATTTCGTCAAACATGTCATAAACATTGCATCTACAGGTGTAAACAACAGAATTAAACATGAGTGTATAATACTTATCTGAGGATCACTAAGAAGAATTTCTCCCTTACATCATAAGCTGAAATACAATATTTTCGACCATAGATACGTTTTTTATTCTTTTACAGGTAAAAACATAGATAGAGCCATACATCATCACTGATCAAATACATTCTTATAACCAACATAATAACAATAGAAATAAATTGGATATAATCAGAAAATAAATCCATACATAAGGGAATAAATTTTCATATTGAATACCATATGAAATAGCTCTTCACTACCGAATGTAAAAATCAACCGGAGATGGGACTTCCACGTTACACCAGACCATATATTGATTGAGCCAAGTCTCTCTTCACCCAGTCACCCTCGTGTCATATTCTAAGCATAAATGTGGGACTTTATCAAACAAATCAATCAACACCAAACCAGGTCTCCAAAGATTGAACCGTCTGAACCCAAAACTAGTGATTCTACCTTGCAGTCGCACATTAGTAAACATCATGGATTGATCTCTATCCAAGTTGTTCTAGGGCTCCAGAGTGTTTTCTCCAACAAAGGCTTCGAGTACTAGTAACTCAACCCCAACTATTACAGGACTTCCAAAGCATTTTTTCCAACCAGCGCTTCAAGGACTGGTAACTCAACCCACCTAGGGCTTCTGGAGCATTTGTCCAACCAAGGCTTCTAGGACTAGTAACTCAACCCACTGTTTCTCACTGGGATTTGAGAGCATTTTTCCAACCAACGCTTCCAAGAACTAATAACTCAACCCAAAGCTAAAGGAATCATGAGAAAAAAAAAAAAAAAGAGAAAACAATCAATGGAAATAAACCCACAATACCATGGTTGTCCATGAAATGTCAAGGCTAGGAAAATCCACATGCATAGACCATGCATGCCAAAATTAGTGAGGAAACATATAGGAAACACAGTACCTTCAATTAGAACCCATTGTAGATGTTGATACTAATGTCCTCTTGCACTTTTCTTCTCTTCCTTTTCCTTCTTGTTCCAAATCACCAAGTATTTTCACTCTCCAATAGTGCTCCAAGAAACCTCTAAGTATTTAAGAGTATGAGAGAGAGAGAGAGATTAATGAGAGAGATCCAAAAATATAGTGACCAATTCCTACCCATTGATCCTCATAAGCCCTTTTATTAATGATGCCTCTATTTTCTTCATTTTCCATTATTTTCCTTCATTTTACTCCTCACATGAAAATTTTTACCTTTCACCTTCATTTTCTCATATTTTCCATTCATTTCATAAATAAAATTCTATTTATTGCCTCATTCCTTTCCAAAGAATTTTCCATTGCCTTTGCCAATTTCCTTAGCCATAATAAAATGAAGTGAACACCTGCTAGGATGTTTTTCCCACCATTCTTCTTGGAATACTTGTCCCATCAACTATGGTCATATATTTTTTTACATGGATTTTTACCATGGCTATTACAAAAAGTGAGTTGGGAATGAAGCTTCTTCCTCAAAGATACAAAAAACGGTTTTGGTCACATCATTTTCCCCTAGTCCTATGAGAAGTGATGACGTCACTTTGTTGGCTTGAGAGAGTGTGCCTAAAGCATCCCGATAATGAGGTATTTCAGCACAGTGGTGACTGTAATGTCTATACTTTTCCCACATGGTGCATGGGTTGTTGGTATGTAATGCCTTATAACACGTTGGTGTGTCCTTTTCCCATAAAGGTGGAGGTGGGGATACTAGCATTTCTATGGCATGAAGAAGAGATTTTAACTCCTCTAATTCTTGGCACAAGTTTGTAGGGTGTCCTTATACTTCAAATAAAGAATAGGGTGGTGGAACCCTATAAGAGGAGGCTTCCACCTTCTTCCCTTTTTTCTTACCCCTCTTGTTGAAGCCTACTGGTGTTGATGTAGGCGTAACTCATTTTGGGGTGGCTTATTGACTGGAGGCTATAGGAATGATACTCGTTGAGGTAATATCTCAATGTGTAGACATGGTCCATGGGGCTAGATACCAGACAGGTATTGCTAAATCCATATTCAATAATGTGAGTATTTCCATGACTTGGTGCGAGACGAAACTAGGTGGGGTATGTAAGAAGGGTTTCTGAGTGATGGCGTAGGGTAGGAACATTGAGTTAGTAATCACGTCACTAGGGGTGTTTGGAAGTGGTTCCTTAGTTTGAGGGGTGTTTGATGAACTCATCATACACACTAGGGATGGATTGGGGGCCTCTATTAGAGGTGGGTCTCCAGTATGTGCCAAGTAAGGATGATGGCTTGAACAATCTTGGGGTCATTTCAGTAAAAGTTGTTCTCAACTTTTTTTGGGATCCTAGGAAAGGAAATATGTTGTGGGGGTTTTTTATCATGTTTTTCTTGTAGTATGTGAGTTGATCTACCATAAAAATATTCCAATCATGGGGTAAAATCATGATACAAAATAGTGAATATGCTACCGTAGTCATAGCATACATGTTGCTATGTCCTAAAAGGGTATTGTAATCAAGTTGGGAATCAAGGAACTCTATATCGATGAGAGTGGTTTTACCAGCAAACTCTACCAAAATGTCCTTAAAAATACCTACAGGAGCCAAGGGGTGCCCATCATATTCTCTCAAGGCAATGGGCGATGGTTTAATTTTGGGGGAATCGAATTTCTACCAAACTGATTTTGAAATGATGCAGGTGGATTCCCCCTCGTCAATAATGAAACTATGAATTTTGATATCCTGAATGGTGATTATAATCTGGAAGGCCACTAATCATGGAAGGTGTGGGATAGTGTTTTCCAAGTTGAAAACCATCAAACGAGAACTGAGAGGGTTGATTTCTCCTAATGCAAAAAGAAGGGCTTTCCTTTAGGTTAGGAAATTTTGCAACACCTCAAGTGCTAACATAGCTTATGGGGATTGGGTTATCATCAATGACGTTGTAGCTCTGTGTTTCCTTAGACATATGACCCTCTCTACGTAGTGGTCCTTTGGCCATACATGGAATGGTTTCCAAGGGGGTTTGAGCTAATGTCAAAGGGGCCATAGTTTTAGTTTTAGTTTATGATGACAATTTGATTTCTTGAGGGGTTTTGTATTCCTTATTTCATTTTTGTAATAGGATTTCCTCTCCTGCCATGTAGACGTAACGATTGGTGGAATCCATGGAAATTCCACCAAGAGGATTTTGATATTATTTTTGCAAGGTTTCATGTTGTGTATTTACCACTCTTTGGTAGGGGAAAGGGTTCTCCATTACTGCAGGTTTTTTATTTTACCCCCCTTTCCCCCTGGTATATTTCATCCTCTTCAACTCAAGGAGTTTAGATAAATGGTGGGTGTAATGGACATACACTCCAAAAATAGCACAAACGCGATTATTACTTAGAATAGTATTTTTGTTCTTCGTTTGTGAGTTTTTATTTCTATGAACCTTGGTTTTGGTTTCTGTTAGGGGGATTGCCCCCGGTTGGTGGTCGTGAGGGTTCTTGCTAGTTGTTGGCCCCCTACCCAACTTCTACCTTTGGTTTGACCTTTCCTTTCTTTTTGTTGGTATTTTTTGGGTTTTCATACTCAACTGTTCAAAATACTGCTCTTTTGTGGTAAATAGGGTTGTACAAAATTAACCCTAGTGTTAGGTTGTGCTGTGGTGGAGTAAAGAGGAAGTAGGGATTTCCCTTCTAATCCAGGTGGATCCAGACACCCTGAAGAGACCAAGAGGGCTCAAAAATGGTCAAAATTCGAAGTGGTTGGGATGATTTCAAACTAGGAAAATATCAAAGTGCTCATCGCCCTGATTCCAATGGTGCAAAGGGATCTCCAATCCAAGTTCATATGGAAAAGTTAGAACGAGTCAAGGTTTTGGTCAAATTTGGACTTGGGCCAGGTTTAAGGGTTCTAAAAATTGACCAACACTGGGAACATGGAACCAAGATCCTCTTTAATTCGCCCAATTACCTTTATTTTTCTTGAAAATAAAAAATAACTATTTGTTTTAAAAAATAAAATATATATATAAATATAGGGGTGGCAGGATGGCACCCCTGCCACCCTCGCATGGATCCACATCATATAATATAAAGTTTAATTGTTGGTTGGGGTGCGGGCCACCTCTAGCGGACCTGCCACCCTGGGTAGATTTTACCCCCATATTCACATAAGCACTTACATTAACTGCACGGAGGCAGTGGTTATGGGACTAACGGGGGTCAAACCTGCCTAGCCCATGTGGTCGACCCCTGAGCCGGCAGTCCCCAAATGAATATTCAAACCATATATAACCCAATTAAACCATATCACAATGCCAAAATTAATTTTTATGTAACAGTTGTGCCAAACAAAAAAAACCGTGGCTATTTAGAGAGGGGTGGGATTTGATCCCCCGAACCCTCTCCAACTATTTACCATATTTACCAGTGTGCCAAACTACTTCACGTGGTCAATTCCACCAGCGGAAGTATATTTAACTCGGAGTCACAGATGTGTTGGGGGTAGAGGCGGTGCGAAAAACGAGTCTTAATATTGTTTTATTGCGGGAGTGCGGAACCATGAGTGGCCAGAGGGATGGAACTTTGGTCAGAGAATAATGAGGGAACTAGTACAAAATGGCTAATTAGTTACTCAAAAAATGACTAAAATTTTCATATAAACGACTATTTTTCAGTCGGTGACCAAGAGTAGCTAATTTACAGTATCTTATACTGCGACCTACTTTTAGTCGTTTTTAGCTTAGTCATTAATTAGCTGTCTGAAATTTATGTCTAGTAGTATATTTAGTCATAAATTTGGTCATTAATTATTGGTATCAACTTTATGTCTAGTAGTATGTTTAGTCATAGATTTGGTCATTAATTTAGTCATTAATTGTCACAATTAATGACCAAATATACAACAAAATATATTACTAAATGATCACCCTAGAAAACTAATTAATGAACAGAGAAATATGACCAAAATGTTGGTCGTGTTATAAGATATTGTAAATTGGCTACTAATAGTCATATATATGCAAAATTTAGTCATAGTTTAAAATCAATTAAAGACCAAAGAAATATAACCAAATTTTGGTCGTGTTATAATATACTTTAAATTAGCTACTAATAGTCATATATATGCAAATTTTAGTCATCGTTTGAAACCAATTAATGACTAAATTTTAGTCACGTTATAAGATATTGTAAATTAGCTACTAATAGTCGTATATATACAAAATTTAGTCATCATTTGTAATTAAAAAATTATCATTTGTAGTAGTCATTTATCTTTTTTTGGTTGTTTCATATTCATTATATTAATGACTACTTTAGTAGTTTATATTCATTTCATTTACTTCCATTAATAATTATTATAAGCAACTAATTTGGTCATATATTAATTTTATGTGTTCATTAATAAACATATATTACTAATTTAGTAGTTTTAGATTGATTTTATTTGTTCATTATAAATAAAAATAAATTAATTAGTAATATTTTGCAACTAAATTAAAAAAAATGGCATACAATGTACATGTTCATCTAATATGAAAATGCAAAATTACATATGTTAATTACAATAATAAATAATATCAAGTACAACTATAAATAATATCAACCACATAAATTATATTATATAAAATATGAAGTATTACAATATGATTTTCCGACTTAATATTGGTTGGAGTACAATTTACACATGAAATATTGTTTCATCACTTCAAAACATTATCATTATGTTTCCAAGGCATTGCAGGTGAATTCACCAACTCCGAAGACTTGTCGACCATAAATATCTATGTGTGTCTCCTATGTGGGATATTGACTCTACAAGTATCACTAGACCAATTCTCTTCTCTCTCTCTCTTTAATTTTCATTTTTTTCGCTTCAGTGTTATTGTTCTCCTCTTTCTTCAATTCCTGCTTCTTACCATCAATACTAAGTTCCTTTTCTGAAAAAGTAATAAGATACAATGCAGAGTATAAACTAAAAGATATGAAAGATGATGAACACTGGAATATAAACTAAATTATACTATAAAGGATTTATATGATATATACCTCAACATCAACAATATTTTCAATGCCATTTTCCCCCATAAAATCAAGAAACTCGAACTAGTTTTCTTTAGTTGGGCAATAATGTCTTCTATGTGGCCAAATGACCTGTATAAACAAAGCAAATAAAATGCCACCATAGAAAATAACACCTTAGTAAAATTATTATTCAATATTCAAGGAAATATTAGGCACAATCATTCCAACAAAGTTACATGATAACAATATCAAGTTGTATATTACTTACACAATGTGGGAGTGCAAACAAAAATCATAGAAAATTCCAGAGCTAAGTCTACAATAAAATGAAATGAAGTAAAAAGTATACAATAATAGGATAGCCTCGTATACATGTATATAATCGGATAATGTAGAACTCTGAGTAAATAAGTCTAGGGCTAGAGGTCGATGATGTCAAGAATGCCCAAGTATGATGTGCATTTCTTCAGATAAGAACTCCTATTTGGGTCCATTATCGCATATAAATATGCCAACTAGTCTATATCATATTATTAATGGTTTTCTTATATTTATAGATCACTACAATATAAGTGGATAAATTGCAAAGAAAATTCCCTTCCTATTGTGTTCCTCACCTGTGGTACAATATATTAGCTATTATTTGGAGAAAATTTACAACATCGAAATATGTATCAATCACCACTAGTAATCCTCCAAAAAGGTTTATTTTGGAATGTAACTTTCAGATTCCAGTTTCTATATGATTCTTGAATGTAAAAACTACACTAAATTCCAACACCAAACTTCCAACTTGAGGGAACACCTGTGGCCTCCTCAATCACTTAAACTCAAAACATCAATAATCATTATAATGAAAATATAAAGTAAGAGTAGTTTTGATATGTTTTGTATATTTACATGAAAAGCACCAATAGTTTTCCCATATTTACCATACTTGTAATTTCCAATATATAACACATTGATTGATCTTTTACAACAAATACTTGATTCAATACAAACAAGAATTTAACATATTACAACAATACCACCAATGTTTGATCCTCAATTACACTACAAGAGAAAATTACATTTGTGAGGGTTGAAAAATGTCACCATAAGCTCATTGGTGACTGTCAAAAGAGCCCCTGTCACCAAAAATTGAATGTCACAAAAGGTGGCGTCACCAAAAGTATAGGTGTTGTGGTTACATTCAAGGTCCATCACCAATAATGGTTTATAATGACGGATAGTGAACAACACCATTTCATATGAGAAATGGTGATGGAACTTAACCTCTGTCGCCAAAAAAGTGAATGTCGCCAAATGTAGCATCACCACAAGTATAAGTGTTGTGGTGACATTCAAGGTACGTCACGAATAATTATTATAATGATGGATAGTGACTGTCACTATTTCATATGAACAACATCGATTTATGATGATGGATCTTTCATGGTCATCATTATTGATGCATATATATGGTGGCATTCATTTACCATCACCATTTCATATTTTGGTGAGGGTCGAAAAATGTCACCATCATCTCATTGTGGATGGTCAAAAGAGTCTCTGTCACTAAATATTGATCATCTCCATTCCATATAAATATCAGGGCATTATGGAATCAAACCGCCAACCTTCTTCTTGTAAAGCAAGTGTTGTTCCATTGAGCTAACACCCTTTAAATAATTAGACTTCAAAAAAATAGATCTTGAAACTTTATAAGTTGTCAATTCTACAAATTTCAATAAATTATAAAACTTTGTAAACTTTAAAGTCTTGGAAAATATTTTACTAAAAAATAAAAAATAGGATCGAAGTTTGTACCTAATGGTTATGGAAGTTATGAAAAGTAGGTGAAGGGAAAAATAGTCAAGTATAAGATACTCAATATTTTCAGTTAAATACTCAATTATAAGTGAAAATTTAAATAAATTGATAGCCTATGAATGACCTACAATTATCAAATCTGAAATATGTAATTACACCAAATATTTATTTCTCACCTTGTGAATCATGTAAATATGTTGTGACGACATCAACATATGTCTCTAAAAGATTGATTTCCATGCCAAAAATCCAAAAACAATGAGAATATATGATGCCAATATAAATAATGAGCTACATGCTTGAATCCTACTGGCTATGGGGTCAAGAAAACTAATTGGGAGTGGTTCTCGTTATTAATTAATTAAATATTTCAAAATACAACAATCAATAACAAAGATCCTGAAACGTAACCACTAAACATATGTTAAAAATTGTAAGTACAAAATTTGGCTAATATATGTTACACCAACAAAATATCAAAGGGGCATTACGACACTTCCAAATCCACAACAAGCATGACTATCCAAATATATAATTGTATGGATACAAGGAAATCACTCTCTACTTCTCAACGATAACTATGTCCTCCCACAAGTAATTCAACTAGCAAAGGGATGTGAAGGCAAGCACCTCAAAGAAAAAAAAGCTACACATTACAAAAATACACTTCATCCCCCCTCTACGTTACCTTTATAGAATAGATCTAGGGGAATAAAAAAAAGATCCATAGAGAATAGGATTAGAGTGGGAAAAATAAAGATGATAAGAAAAGAATAACCAACGACTAAAATCTACTAATTTGAACATTTTTAAAGTACATTAAACAAAGATGGCATTCATAGTGCATTAAAGTGACAATGGTCAATTTTTGGATTGGTCAATTTTCAACTATCCATAGTGCCATCAATCTAATGAACTGTGATACGAGATTTTCCCATTAATGGAGCAGAATATTTAAATCTCACGTTGTTTCCTGATAACCATTGTATTTAACTGGAAATCATGCATAGTTATAGTGCATAACTGCAAAAGATAAATAGAAAAGTGAGCATAAAGTCGAGAATCCTAATCTACCTTAATGGAGAAAAACAAGAAACCAAAACTTACAAATAATGTACCAACCATTGAAATGATATAAACATGAAAAAAATTCCATAATACTTCTCATCAAGGACAAAAAAAATCATATCTCCTGCAATGATAAATTTATAAACCATTTTCAGAAAATGCTGTTAATACACTAACTATAGTTGGTTGGCCAAAATAAGTCAAGGATATATGTAGTTGGTTGGCAAAAATTCATCCTTGAGGAAACAAATCCTATACTCAAAAACTTAACCATTAGAGAGTACCATTTTTATATGGGTTTTTTCATGTGGTGGCTCACTTGTGCTTAGCCCAATATTTTAGGAAATAACCAACCAATTGATGGTACACAACTTTTTTTTTATTCAACTATATTAAATAGATCATCTAGTAACTTAAATAACTTCCTTCATCCAAACCATATGTATTTTCCAATAGTTCTTGAACCTTAAAATCATCAAGAAAATAAGACAATATGATCAGACAAGAAACATTTTAAGAACCTGCCTCTTTGGGGATATAAAGGGGAAACCATAGCTGTATAAAAAAATAATTATTCTTGAAGAACCATGGAACCCCCATTGTACTCATTTAATATACTCGATAAGTTGAAATTCCAAGCTGAAAATTCCTTTCCCTTTATGTTCAAAGATAAATATTCCCTTTACAACTCTTTTTTGAGGTAGATATGCATCTCATCATTCCATCACATAAGGTGGAAATACCACTCCATTGAACTTTCCAATTAATGTTCTTGCATGTGCATACATGCAAATAGTATCTCCTCAACCAAAACCTCCAACATTATTAACACACTAAGGTCATATATTTTCCTAGGGAGACTTGATAACTTATCCAATTTGATACAATATTTTTTTAAAGGGGTCATAAGAGACCAAATTGGATCTTTTATTGGCAACTTTCCAGAAGAAAATAATTCATTCAAGGCTCAGGGAATATTGACCTCCTTTTTTCAAGTAATCCCAATTCCTATTGTATATTACATATTTGCACCTGTTAGCATGTACCAACCTCCTAAATATATCTATTAGTATGATGATTTTATTAGAAAAATTAAACTAAGTTGAAAAAAAAGAGTTTGAGATTACTCCACATCCCCTCATCCCCCACCCAGTCACATAGAAAAACTAAAGCATAAGAAAAACATAAAAAACTATGTGCCAAATATCTGTGGTTCTAACTTATAATTTTTTATATTAAATTTAACTTTAAGTAATCTTTAAAAACCCCTTGAGATATTATATATTATGCATTGAGAAAACTTGTTGAACAACTTCTAGAAAATATACTACAATATTTCTTTCAATTTTCCTTTTACTACAAAAATAAGGGATATGTAGGGAGACCATATTTTTGGAATTTCTACTAAATCTCTGCAACATATTATAGATGTTCCCTTCATTATTTGTTTCTAGAAACCTACCAGTCAAGAATTACCAAAAACGATAGTTTCAAGCATTTTAAATATATACTTATTTGAAGTAATTTTCAAAAATATAAATTATTACCCATTCTATTAGATGGGTGAACAACACATTTAGTAGTATTTTATCTATACTTCAACAGATGTTCTTCTAATTTTTAACAATGCATTCATAGAATACTGCCATTACTGAAAATTTAGAGATGCTCCCAATTTTCTTACCAATGTAGAGAAACAAGTATTTTCGTGGATAAAGGTATTTGATTTGGGATTCCATATCGTGGGTGAATGATTGTGGCATGTTTTATAGTCTCAAAGTTAAAGAACAATAATATACTTGTTAGCTTGTTCAGTTGAAGAGCGCTCCTCAATCATACATGTCATGTTGTAAGAAAATAAATTCCATTGCTTAAAAGAACGGGCTTTTATGTCTCCACAAAAGGAAAAGTAAAAAAGTTCTTAAAAACCAAACAACAAAAAGGTTATAAGGCAAAAATATCTGTATATTCAGTTGAAAGAAATGAAATATTTTCAAATCCTGGAATATCAGTATACTCTGTGTACACAAAGAAGACAAATTGTAAACTATGGTATTATTCTCCTAAGAAGTGAACCTGCAAAAAAAAAAAAAATATACATTCAGGGTTTATTGCTCATGGAAAAATACTCAACAAACCATGGTCCATCAATGCATCACTAAAGTGAGCTATCTCCAAATGTGATCAAATGCTTACAATATGTTGGCTGCATACATTGATTTCTCAATAGTTTTTGAGACAACCTTATAAACCCTTATTATGGTCTATGGATCCGGGGTGAGAAATCAACAATACTCATTTAAGCAACTTAATGTTAAAATGATGTTATCTTCAGCAAGGCAAATTTCCTTCTTGTAGAATGTTGAAATAATATTGTGTGTGTGTGAATATTTTCCTTTCCCTCAAAAAATTACAAAACTTAAGAAATGGGGTAAATATATTTGTAAAGAGCATCAAATTCGATGCTTCACTTTAACTGGCAACTAACATTCACAAGGACAAAACCAAATCAAATTTTTATTCATGGAAACCAAGCATAATCAAGTTTTACTGAAGGAAACCAAGCACAATTAATATTTCAATTGACAACCTCAGTGGGGATATCAACTTGCAATCCAAGATATAGGGTTTGTGCACGTAACCTCAGTGGGGATATCAACTTACAAAAGATTCTCTAGATCAAAATATCCCCTGGCCATTGTAGATGTCCCATTTCTTTCAATATTTCTACTTAAAATCAATGATTTAATCTCTGTCATTTCAAAAAATTCAACAACAAAACCTCATTGCATCGTCGTGAGCATTCTCTTTTGACATCCTAACAAAGAAATGAATTATCATCTTCTGTTCTAAGTAAAATATTGTGGGTTTGAATTACAAAAAATTTAAAATAGAAGTTCAGGTAACCAAAATAATATTACTTGTATATGGAGAAACGTAAGAAAATGTTGATTATGTTGAGCTCGTGAGGAAGAAAAACTATCTTAATGTGAAAAATTTTTAACGAACTGTAGAGTTTCCAACATCTAGTTGTCCACAAAACAATGAAGAAGCTTAGTAAGAGTGTCAAGAGGTTTTAGTGTTTCGATAACTCCGTGAAATATTTAGGAGGGAAAACGAAAAAAAAACATTATTTATCAAATTTTTAAATAATAAAATATACAAATTTTAAAATTGGAAGTACATTCATAAAATGTGTAAGGGGTAGATATCAAGTAAAAACTTAAACACGTAAATATTTAACATTTTTAATCTAATGTCGCCCTATTTAAAAATCAATCTAATTATTACTATGTATAAACACACTATACATTTAAAATAAAAAGAGGGTTACAAACACTCAAAAAAGAGGTATGGTAAATAAATAAAAATATAAATAAACCGAGGTATGTTAAATAAATAACACCTGTTTTAATACTTAGTGCAAAAGTATGGAAAATAAATAAAAATGTAAATAAAGTAAAGGTATGGTAAATAAATAAAATATAAATAAACCAAAAATATGGTAAATAAATAAAACATTTTTTTTTATATTTACTCCATAATCCTCTTTATATTTACGAACACTCAAAAAATATGTTTTATTTAGGTGAACCTATGAACCAAATACAATTGGCCAAATTATTGTTAATACCATGCAAAAAAAAATATTAACCCTAATATCAATATTAAAATATTATTATTATTATTATTATTAATTCTAATATTCGTATTAATATATTATAATATTAATATTATTAAATTTAATAAATTTGGATTAATACAATATTGAATGTTTATATTATAATATATATATATATATATATATATATATATATATATGAGAAGGAATAAGAAAGACATAGAGTGATATAGGTGGAGAGATAGGGGGAGTCACAAGGGGGAGATGGATATAAGCCGAAGGAGAGGGGAGAGAAGGAATGGAGAGAGAGACAAAGGGAGAGCAGTGAGAGAGGTAGAGAAGTGTAAGAGAGGGAGAGAATGACAAAAATATGGAAGGGAGAGAGAGAGAAGGATAGAGGGAGGGATATAGTGAGAGGATTGGAGGTTAGAGAGAGAGAGAGGGGGGGAGAGAGAGAGAGAGATGGGAGAAGAGAGAGGGAGGCAGAAGAGAAAGGGAGAGAGAGGAATTGAGAGAAAGGAACCAATATCATAGAAGGAAGAAGATCTGACCATATTACACTATAGGGATATGGAAGATAGGGGCACCCTACCTACCTAAGTAAATGTATAAACGAAATGTGGTGTAATCATCTGTAATGGTGGTCGATTATACAAGACGAGGATTTTACGAGGAGGCACTGGATTTTTAATGTGATATGCAAAAAACAAGTAACGAACCTAACCATTTCACGTTCATCAATGTTCTCGCTGCATTTTCTAATTTGGTAGATATGGAACATGGAAAAGGAGTCTTGTTTTGTGATAACCTCCCATGAGGATTCACCAATTGTGAAAACACAACACTTATGGTTGCATCTTCTAAATCATCATCACTTCCACCAACACCTCATCCAATAACGCTATTATCAAATGTATCAGGCTCTAGGAAGCACAAAGAAACATAATACTTGTGCCCTAAATCTCTTCTACATACTTGTAGCTCTCCTCCCAAACCAAAGCCGCTAGTGATTTGTGTTCACTTTGCCCTAAATATTGTGAAAACATCTCGAGATAAGGAACTATTGCACCAATTAACTGTTTCTGTGAATTACAATTAATGGCTCAAATTTACATCAAGGTGGACCTAATGATAAATAATACTGGCTTGACTTCCATAAAGAGGATGGGGTTGTAAAAATACTGAGATGGGGTGATTTGTAGAGCACAATGGCATATTTACATTTTAAATTTCCTTTGGGAGGAACATACACTGACATTACAATATGGGTGTTGTATCCTTTGAATGGTCCCATCATTTTCAAGGTTGGTGCCCTTGATATGCCTCTCAAATATGGAGAGCATATTGGTGATTGGGAACATTTCACTCTTAGAGTGAGAAATTTCACTTGTGAACTATGGAAAGTTCGATTCTCACAACATAACGATCATCAATGGGTCAATGCCTCATATTTGGAGCGCATTGAAGGGAATAGGATAACAGTATATGAAACAAAGAGTGGGCATGCAACATTTTCTCATGCAGGGAAATTTCTTGAGGGCGACAGGAAGCTTGGTGTTGGTATTTGAAATGATCCCAGTTGAAGAAAATATTTTCTCGACACTAGTAGAAAATACCAAATTGTTTTGGTAGAGTGCTCAGAAGCTCTTGGGTCAAATAACAATAGTAGAGCCTCCATGGTTGCACTACATGAAGGAGTGGGGACAAAACAATTTCTATAATTTGTGAAAAGAGCTTAATAGGGTAATCAAATTTCTTCCTTCTAAATTGAGGTTATAGAGAGTCTCCTAAAAGATTTTGCTAAGGAGCTTTTAGGTAAGAAAGGACCCATAGGACCCAAAGCCAATGACAATTGGTATGGGGATGAAAGTGTTTTATGTGCCACTTTCACTATTATTCAAATATAAGTTCATTTTGTCAATCATAATGATCAAAGTCTCTTCCACTTAGTTGTTAATTCAATCCATTATGTACTACAAGTTGTAACAATAAAATTTTGAATTGAGCATATTGTTTGTCTGCCAATAACTGCAAAATATTTTTTATTTTACTTGCTTATTGTTGTTTTTTGTTCTACTCTTCCATTTTCATATTCAATTATCTCCTTTTCAGAAACTCTTATATTGTGCATAATATCATACAACATGATTTTGGGTATAATTTGGTTGTACCTTCATAGGACTAAGGTGGATTCTTATGAGAAGGCTATCAAGTGGTTGGATGATTGTAATATTCCAAATTTTCCATCAGCTAATTGGAATAATACATTTCTTACTTTTGTTATTTAGGTAAGTAAATAAAAGGGTGGAGGGACCCATAAACCTAGTAGATGAATAAAATCTACTTCTATAATGTGAATGGATTAATTGAGTAGTGGAGTAGCATTATGGAGTACTAGAGCAGCATAATAATGAAGAAAGAGTGGAGGTCATAGAGCATTAATGAGGAAGATGATGGAGATAGTGGATAAGCATTTGCAGAGATGATGGAGATAGTGGATAAGCAATTGCAGAGATGATGGAGCAAGTAGTGCATTAAATGCACACATGATAGAGGAAGTGGAGAGTAATTGCAGCAGTGATGGAGGACACCGTAGTCCTTAGGGAGGCTATTGGCCACATATGCAGCACAGTTATGAGGTTGGCCAAGGCTAGGGAAGGCTCACAACCATAAAAGGAATATGAGGGAAAAAAATGAGGGGAGTCTGAATTTGTATTGTTGAGTTTCGTAAGACATTTATTTGCACGCTTCTGCTCTTTAGCTAAGTCTACTGTGTTGTTTAGCACCAGGTGTTCTAGAGCGGGAATCACACCCTTACCCATGGGGGACTTTGAGTGCCTACTCTGGGAAGTTTTTATTATGCATTATTCATCATCCAACAGTTAGTGCCACTTTCAGCCACTCTCATTTTCACTTCCAGCTATAGGAATTACGCATTCCTGAACTAGAGCTTGAGAGTTGGAAGTTTGTTCTTAGTAATTCAGGTGAGAAACCCATGGAGGGATCAGCCCTTCACACTTTGGATCCATTGCAGCCTTCTGGAAGTTTCATTGTCATTTCCTGCAGGAATTGCGTAATTATGTAGTGAGGCTTTGAGAAGAGGAAGTTCCAAGCAACTCAGCTTGGAATACTGTGAGGGATTAATCCTTCACTCCTGGTATCAATTTATTAGTCTGGATAGGAATTGTATTATCTATCATCAGTCTACATCATCTGCCCTCCTAGACAGCGCATTATTACCTAGCAGTTGTGTATGCAGCAACTTCCTATTCAGTGGAGGAGCTAGATCCTAAGTTTCTCAGCTTGGGATTGGGAGAAGGGACCAGCCCTTTAGTTATTGAGATGAGTGGGTGCTATTGTAGCAGATAGATCATTCCTTCATCCCCATATCAGCATTTGTCTCGATGGATTGCGTAACTCAGCCAACAGGGGTGTAGTGTGTAACCCAAAAAGGGCCAAACTTCCAAACTCAAAATATGGCCAAACCATTTCTGGGTTTTTCTGGGTTTTTTAAGTAGAGTCTGTGGTTAAATTCCTGGATGATTTTGAGAACTCTAGTAGCCTCACGCACATAAATATTATTCCTAGGAATAATAGTTTCTAGCAGCAACAACAGTTTTTACTTTCCAATGCTAGTTTTCAGTAGAGTTGTTTCAATCATCTTTGGATGGCTTGAGTGCATCCCTTTTTGGAGCATTGTCTATATTCATTTTCTATTGATACATAATGATATGGCTCATTTGTTTCTATTAACATTTTAATGTCTTAATGTTATATTTCAACATTTCCAGCCTTTTACAATTTTTTTCTTACATTCTGGTTATTTCCTTGATCAAAATGTTATAAATGTTATATATTCATGTTTCTCCCATTTTTGGATATTACAGTGGTATCAGAGCATAATATTTGGCTCATCTTGTGGGCATTTCATGACATCAGAGGAATAAGAAGAAGAAGTAGAAAAAGAAGAAGTCTACAATGGTAGAATGATTGAGTTTTTCCACACTTCTCTTCATATCTATGCAAGATCTCAATATGGAGATAAAATAAGTGAGAAGGGAAAGGAAAAAGGAAACCTCAAGAAGCTTTCAGAATGGAAAAGGTCTGAGCACTTCCTATCAGCAGTATAAGCAACCAACAGTGAAAAACGTTCCACAACACCCTACTATGCCCACTTTCCTTGCAGAAGGACATGAATGGCATGGAGATGGAGGATATTTGGAGCATGAGACTCTGAGCGATTATCTTGTAGAGTACAAATCTCAATCTAGAGAATTCAAAGAGAATCTGACTTTCCAGTAATTTTTCCAAATTAAAGAGAACCGGAGACCTCACAACAGCAATAGAAGAAGAGGGCATATGTAGAATAGATTATTTCTGCCTACATTCGATGGGTCATCCAAAATAACGAAAAAGGCTTCGATGGAGAAGTTAGATGATTTCTTCCAGATACACCCAGTAGAGGAAAAGGAAGCCATTGAGATTGCAGTGCTGCACCTTGAGGGTGAAGAAAATGATTGGTGGTTTGACAGATTGAAACATGCAAGAGTGATTGTGTATGTAGAGTTCACTCAAAGGTTGGTAAAGAGGTTTGACAGAAGAAAACTGGAGGAACTTTCCATTAAGACATTTTCTGACATTGGTAAGAAATTATATGAGGAGCAAAAGGAAGATGTCAGTGCTGATATTCCGGGAGAAGAGTAACTACCACCACCACCATATGCAATAGAGGTACTTGCATCAGTGGGAGAAGCACATGAATTTTGGCAAGATGTTCCCAAGGCTTCGACATTGAGAGTCCAAGGCATGATTTAGGAGGTGCATGAGGAAGAGGAATCATATACTAGCGCTGGTGCCGCAGTAGAGGAGTATCCATCACCATCACCAACAGTTGGAGAAGCAATTGCACTGGTTGGAGGAACTCTTGTAGCTTTGTAAGATGTTCCCAAGCATAAGATGATCCAAGGTATGCAAACATTTCCACCCCATATTGTTTCAGCACATCATCTTGAGATTTTTGAGGTCATTCCATCAGGGGCAATTGCATAACAGAGGGTTAGAGCACATTGTTGATTTGGAGCAGCAGACTATCACTGCACAGATGACCCTTGACTGGTTCAAGGAGAAGATGTATAGCTATCCCAGTTTGAACATTGTTACCAATGAAATAGGTAACTGCACTGGTACCTACTTTTTGAGGTAGCAAGAAAAACACCCGATTTTGAAAATGTGGTGATGCAGAATCACAAAAAAAAAAATTGGAGCATGTTTTTGGCACTTTAAGTTTTTTTTATTTTGTTTTATATTTTTATATTTTTTTTTATTTTTTCATGTGATGTTTTTTATGTCGATTTTGAATAGTGGTGGTGTATCATCACCAACGTTTTTTTATAGGATTGATTTTGACACTATAGATTTTCTAATGTCTTCTTCTTCCGTGAGATGTTTATTTTTAAGTGCATTTATGTACTAGTGTTTTAAAAACAAAAAATTATTTTTTTTTAAAATAAAAACTTGTAATGATATCTTCACTTTTTCACATAGATAAAAGACGGAAAAAGGGTCAATATTCTAAAGTTTATATTTTCTACATGTTTATGTATTGTTAAATAATTTTTCAATGCACATCAAATAATTGTCGCTAAAAACCCAATATTTTGAACCATATGACAAAAAATACAAATTTTCAATATAAATAGAATGCAAAAAATAAACTTTTAGAGACTTTTTGTTGAAAAAACATGTTAAAAAAACTAATTTTTTGAGAGAATTTTAACAAAAAAACTTAAGAAAATAACATTTTTATTGAATTTTATGTCAAAACATAATAGCAATCACATGTTTTTTGCAAAAAATAAGGGTTGTTCTCATAAAATATCAAAGTATGAGCATTACAAGTAAAATTGATTAATAGATCTCAAAAATGAGCTTTGTTTGCAAGCATAACTTAAACATCACCAACAATATCAACTAATACATCTTCAACATCATCTAGAACAACATTGATGGCTTCTTCCACAACATTTTCTTCTTCATTTTGATCATTGTCGTCTTCTAATGGATCTTTCATGTCTGCAAATCTTCCAAAGTGTCCCTTTCCAATCATTCCATATAATGATGGTTGAGGTTCCTTTGATTTTTTTGCCACACTTGATTCATTAAAATATCCTTTCCTTAAACCAACTTCTTGCTTTGCATCTGGAAGGAATTCAAGAGCGTTAATTCTTTGTTGAATAAATTTGCATTGAACTGGGTCTTTCTCAATGGCAATGCAATTTCTTCCTTTTAGTAGGAAACATGCTAGTGTTGTACCTAATCATCAATCACAGAAGAAATAAGTAAGAAAATTAGTATGAAGACATAAAAAGTAAAAAATAAAATATTTAAATTTAAATTTGTATAATAAAACTTACCTAAACCTGAGAATAAATCCAAAACCCATTATCCTTCATTTGAACATAGATCTATAAGATAGTTAATCAATGCTTGTGGTTTTTTATAACTGTTAACTATATCTCCTTTTGCATCTTTATCATCATATGTTAGTTTTCTTACAACTGCATCATAAACCAATACTTGACTATGACTCTTCCCATCTACTCGATTCATAAGAATATGCTTATAGCTATCTCTTTTTTCCAACATTCAACATGGATGAACTCATCATTTATAATAGGCTGATCTTCGGAAGAAACAATATTTGACTTATGCTTGTAACATAACATAGTAAAAGTTCAATTAAATTTTACATGCATAAAAAAATTTAGGAGTAATCAAACATACAATTTCAAAGTCTTACCATGTAAGTTGCATCCTTGAGTTTTCTTTACCCTTGAAGCTTGTTAATAACATTGAAAACTGTGTGTCTGAATAAAATGTCACAAATAGCCAAAGTGGTGATGTTGTCACTTCTTGAAAACTCGTAACCACTTTACTAAAAGTTTGATAAGTCTATGGTTCTCTATCATATTCAATGTTTAGGAAATTGAAACCATGAGGAATATCTGCAATAACTAGGCCATATTCCCTTTTAGGTATTAGTGATGCAATTTCTTCACAGTCACCATGTATTATTTGATATTGGATATTGTCGAGCCCATTCCAAATGTAATGATTAACAATAGGATCAAGTTCAACATTCATAAGACGCTTCTTTCTCATGTTTTCCACCTCAATTTTTTCAATACAGCTTTTGAAAGTATCTGGTACTCCATTTGCATCCTTCTTCGACATCTTTAATGACATATATATATATATAGTTTAAATATGAATAAAATGAATGTATAAATCAACATACCTTATTGAATGCAATATAAAAACATTTTAGTGTTGATGTAGAACTTGCTTCTGGGTAGTTGCGTACAACATCATCCCAACTGTCTTCATTCAACATTTTAACCATGTGTTCTTGTATTTTCATAAAAAATTTCTGACTGAATAAATCAAGTTAAAACCGTTAATATAGTGACATGTATAACGAATTATACCAACATCATTATGTTTTATTTAAAAGAAAATTATAATGAAAGACAAATAAGAAATAATTCAAGAAACTTACTTTTGAAATTCTGCACACATTTCTTCCATTGATAATTCACCCGACTTCACACGAGCTAGTACTGATTTGACTAGTTTATCATCCTTCACACCTTGCATTGTTCTCCAAGGTGTCATAGTCATATCCTCTGGAATCTGCTTCATTTCAGGACCCGTCTTACTGTTGGTACATATTATGGGTTTACTCTTTTTAACCTTCTGATTTTTTATGGAAATATTCTCCCACCGATCAAAAATCTCATCAATCAAATCCCATATCTCCCCAGTTCTAAATGCCAATTGAAAAATGTTATCCATGCCTTTGAATAAATTTGTATTCAATTTTCCATCTTTTACTTTTTTTCATCGATTTGATAACCTGTTTCCATTAAACATTCCTTCTAAAATGTTACACTAACTCGTGTCTTATCCCCATCACATTTTTCTATGAATTCATTATGAATAAATCTGACCCTTTGGATGAAAGTCATTTTCATTCTGTACTCATTATCTGCATTATGATCCCATGCCAATAACTTTGATTCTATTTATGTTAAGCCAACGTAAATGATACATTTCACTATTTGAAAAAGATAGTTATTGGGATATTCCGCAATCAATTGTCTCTTAGCCTCTACCGAATGGTTCCCTCCAATTACATAATATTTATAATCAAAACATTTTGTTTTGTCAAATGCTTGTTTGTTGGGAACCTGACATGGATCGACAAGAACCACATAATCAACCACATGCGCATATGGATTGAACCTGAACAATGTTTTCAGATTATGTACATGTAGGTGATGGGCCTTTCTAATTTGATATTGAGATTGTCCTTCATCTGGGCTATAAAATTGGTTAACATTAAGCTCAAATGTTTGGCCACCAAGAATTAATTTATTCTTCCTCAACTCATATCGAATAGAATTTTGTTTTGTTTTAATAATGCCATCCTCTAACTCAACACCTGGTGTTATGATTTCTCTGCTTCCGTGAGAGCTTTCAGTTTGTTCTTCACTGCTGCTCACGACCTTTACAGGTTCACCAATATTTGATTTCCTAGTCTTATTGGATAACATATCAGTTCTTTTATAAACAAGCTCTCCATCATGAGATAAAAGAGAGACATCTTTGGCGATTTTTCTTTTTGGTGTCTGATTTGTTTTCTTCTTTAGCACAACAGTTCTAATCTCCTCCTCACTAATTCTATCATAATTTTATGTTTCATGTTAGACATCTTCAAAAGAAACATGTTTAATTTTATTAGATTGACCCACCTTAGTGACTCTTGGTTGATCCCCTCTTTGTACTATTGCAGTGTCACGAGCTATTGATCTTTGCTTCAATCTCCTTTCCTCTACTTTGTTTGTGTGGAAAGTGTTGATCACATTCATAAAATTTGGCTCCAACATATAAATACCTTCAAACATGTTTGAAAGACTCGGAACAAAATCCTATGAAACAAAATAAAACATGTCAATGATCAATAATTTATAAAAAATTGAATCATCCTTACAATAATGCATAGAGGAAATAAAAATAAGCATACTTATAATGTTATTTGCAATGTTGCTTGATATTTCTTCAGAAAATTTTGAAGATATTTCATCTGTGTCATACTTGACGATTGATAGACGATATCTAACCTTCTCACGTTTATTAGCCTTCCTTGCAAGAACATAAATAGTGTTTGTATTTGGGACCATACATATGTCTCGTACTCTGCCCATCACATCATATGGCTCATTTAAGTGAATCAAACCACAAAGCAGATAGATGTGTATATCAGCCTCCATTTCACTGTCTTCAAGATACCATGAGAAATTAGTTTTATCTATTTCCTCGGTGTTCTTCCAATCAGAAATAAGCTTTAATGAACCTGGTGCCCCACTTGCTTGAATTTTATTAGTGTGTGCAACAATGTCCTTATTACGTCTAACAGTGTCCATACTACGTCCCGCTGCAACTTTATATTTGGGAGTTGTATCCATAGTGCGTGGAGCTGCAACTTTAGATTTGGGAGTTGCTGCCGTAGGTGCAGAAACATTCACAGAAATATTTTTTTATGCCATTTTCCTGATAAAAATAAATAAATATATATATATATATATTAGTTAATGAGAAAATAATGCCGATAAAATAAATTTAAAAAACAAAATTTATTTCTAAAACTAAATAAATTGAAATTAAAGCAGTAAAATTAACTATAGAAAATTTTCATTTAAAAACAAAATATTATAAATCATATGTATATATATCTATATAATATGTTTTGAATACATTTTATAAAAAAAATTAAAATGTGTTTTAAATTGTATAAAACAATTCAAAAAAATAAACTATTATTTTCAAACTTCATTTTTTGTTTAATATTTAAAAAAAAAAACAAAAAAATTACTAGCTATTTATAACAAATGTTAAAATTAAATTTTATTTTTTTAAGGTAATGATTTTATTAAAAAAACAAAATAATGTTAATTTTTTGTTTTAATTTTAATTATGTTTTTTATTAAATTTACACTTAATAAATAATATTTTAAAATTTTAAATATATTAATAAAAATAAAACATATATGTTAAAATTAAAATTTTAATTAAAAACTTATAATCTTTTAATATATTTTAAATTTTTAAATTTTTTTTACATTACATAGCCATTAAATAAAAATAAACAAAATAAAATAAAACAAAAATTTATTTTACTTTACATAGCAATTAAATAAAAATTTATAAACTTAAAATTATAAAAATTTATAAATTTATATAATCTTTTAATATATTTTAAAATTACAAAATTTTATTTTACATTACATAGTAATTAAATAAAAATAAACAAAATAAAATAAAAGAAATTAAACAAAATATTAAAAAAAATTAAAATTTTTATAACGTTGTTTTAATAATTGAATCTAAAAAATAAAATAAATAAAAATATTTAAAATATTTAAATTTTAAAAACATATGTAATATATTCAATTTTAAAAAATTAAAAAAAAAAAAAAACGCTTTGCATATTACATATTATATTAACAAAATAAAATAAAATAAATTTAAAAAATTAAACAAAATTTAAACATAATTAAAGAAAATTTTAAAAAAATTAAAATTTATTAAACATGTTTACAATAATTAAATTTAAAAAAAAAAATTTAAAAAAAAAATGTTTTAGCCGCCCGCGGGGCGTCGGAGACTGGCCGGGTGGTGCCACGAGCGGCCTTAGGCCCCCGGCTGGGCGGAAGCCGATTCCTGGAATCGGCCTCTGCCCTGCTGGGGGCCTGAGGCCGGCCGAGCGGCGCCACAGGTGACTGCCCAGCCGGGGGCCTGAGGCAGGCTGGTAGCCCCCCGTGGCACCGCCCGGCCGGCCTCCGGCGCCCCGCGGGCGGCCAAAAGAAATACATACAATGCGTTTTTTTTTTTTAAATTAAAAAATTAAAAACAAATTATATTAATTAAAAAATATATATATTTATTTAATAAAACAAAAAAATTATATAATTAAAAAAAACAAATGTTTTAATATATAATACAATAAATATTAAAATATATATATATATATATATATAACAATTCAACCAATATAAAAAAAAAACACAATGGTTTAATATAACAACACAATAAATATATTTAAAAAAAAAAAAAAACAAATATTTATATAACAATACAATTGTTTTTTTTTTTAATATTTATTGTATTGTTATATTAAAACAATTGTTTTTTTTAATTGAAACGTTATTTAATTAAAAACAAAAACAATTATTTACATAACAATACAATAAATTAAATTTAAAAAAAAAACAAACAAAACAAAACAAAACTATATAACACTACAATTAAAATATATATATATATATAACCCAAAAAACAAAAAAACAATAAAATTAAGATTTAAAATTAAAAACAATAAAAATAATATTTAAAATTTAAAAAAAATAAAAATAGAATATAAAATAAAAAAATTCTCAAATAAAAACAAAAAAAACAATTTAAATAATGAAACCACTAATATATTTATGATTTAAAAAAACAAATAAAAGTATAATAATAGAACTATTTATTTTTATGTGCATGGTCGTTTTATGGATTTTTCTGTCTAGATGAACCTATAAGCCCTTAAAAAAAAAAAAAAAAAAAAAATCTAAATTTTTGTCCTTCAAATCCTAAAAAAATTATTTTTTTTTGCATTTTCTTCACTAAAAAAATATAAAAAAATTCTGGTTTTCTTACCTACAAACCTTAAATAAATAGTTTTTGAACAAACAAACTATAGAAATGGATAGAATAGAAGGAAAACCAACCTTTGAAATGCAAAAAGCTGTTGTCACCAATGCCAACACAACGCCTCCAATGCCAATGCAATGTCTCCACGAAGTTACCAATGCCAACACAACACCTCTAGAAAATTGCTCTAACAAATACCAGAAAACATGATGTGATGTGACGAATAGAAACAATCATTCTTATTATATAGCGAATATTGTCTAATTGGTTTACTGTTTAACGAATGTGGAATTAAAATTTCAAATTTCAAATTTCAAATATTTACATTTAGTTTATTATAGTTCATATTATAGTTAAAATACTTAATATTTTCATGTAGTTATCGTAGTTAATGTTTTATTTAATATTTACATGTACTAAATGTTGAATAATTAAAATATAATCTCAGATAAAATTTTAAAATATAAAATACTTACATGTAGTTAATTATATAGTTAATATTATAGATAAAATAGTTAATATTTTCATTTAGTTATCATAGTTAATATTTTAGTTAATATTTACATGTACTCAATGTTTAAAATCATGGGATTAAATTTTAAAATTTAAAATATTTACATGTAGTTAATTATAGTTAAAATAGTTAATATTTTTGTTAATATTTACATGTAGTCAATCTTAAATCATTCAAATAAGAAAATTATTTTAGTTTCGAAGGCATGCATGAAAAGAATATTTTGTGGATATTTTGAATAGAAAGTATGGTGAAATATTTGAAGACCAATCGTTTATTAAGAAATTTTGAAATATATTTTAGATGAATATAATGTAGGTTTAAAATTTAAAATTTAAAATGTTTACATGTACTCATTATAGTTAAAATAGTTGATATTTGCATGTAGGTATTATAGTAATATTATAGTTAATACTTACATCTAGTCAATGTTAAATCATTGAAATAAAAACATTATTTTAGTTTCGAAGGCATGCATGATAGAAATATTTTGTGGATATTTTGAATATAAATATCGGTAAAATATTTCAACACAAACAGTTTATTAAAAAAAATTTAAATACATTTTTTGACTAATATTTTGTACGAAATATTTGAAATGAAAATTTGGAGGGAAAGGTTTTCGCGAAATTTGGGGGGGGGGATTTAAAGGGAAAGTTTTTCGCAAATTTTTTTGGGGGCAAAATTTGGAGGGAAATTTTCAGTCTTAAAACTATATATTGTAAGTGGGAGAGGCATTTGTATCATTCAACCTATTCTTGTTGAAAGCCATGGTTTCTTCTGATAGCGAAGTTTTTCTTTGTACAACATCAACATCTTCGTCACGCAACAACTCTATTCAGAGTGATGAATATAACAGAAGTTCGTTCACCATGAATAGAGAGTCAAAAAATCGACTTGGTCATAATCCTAAAGATGATGAGAACAAAATTGATGAGGCGCAACAAAGTGAAATTTCTGTAAATCGAGAGCCAGTTATACCACCTACTCTTAATCCTAAGGATTATGAAAGAAACAGTGATGAAGGGCATGATGAAGAATTTCCAGAGTCAAAAGTTTCACTTCGTCCTAATCCCAAGGATTATGAGGACACCATCGATGAAGAGGGAGATGAAGAATATCCATTTCAGCTTAATCCTAAGGATTATGCGAGAAGAACAGATGAAGAGGGGAATGAAGAACTTGCAGAGTCAAAATATCCACTCTGTCGTAATCCTGAGGATTATGCCAGCAGCACTGATGAAGAGGGGGATGTAAAATTTCCAGATTCAAAATATCAAATTCGTCCTAATCGTAAGGATTATGCGAGCACCACTGATGAAGAGGGGAATGATAAGTTTTCAGAGTCAAAATATTCACTTCGTCCCAATCCTAATGATTATGCCAGCACCATTGATGAAGAGGGAAATGAAAAATTTACAGCGTCAAAATATCCACTCCGTCCTAATCCTAAGGATTATGCGAGCACCACTGATGAAGAGGGGGATGAAAAAATTCCAAAGTCAAAATATCCACTTCTTCTTAATCCTAAGGATTATGCGAGCACCACAGATGAAGAGGGGAATGAAGAATTTACAGAGTCAAAATATGCACTTCGTCCTAATCCTAAGGATTATGCCAGAACCACTGATGAAGAGGGGAATGAAGAATTTGCAGCGTCAAAATATCCACTTCGTCCTAATCCTAAGGATTATGTCAGCACCACTGATGAACACGGGGATGAATTTCCAAAGCTAAAATTTTCACTTCATCCTAATCATAACGATTATAAGTTCACCACTGATGAAGGGGGGGATGAATAATTTCCAATAAATATAGATTCAAGGCATTCACTTATTCCTAATCCTAAGGATTATGAGAGCATCAGTGAGGAAGGGGAGGGGCAGGATGAAGAAATTATAGTGAATACAAATTCAAAGCTTCCACTTATGCCTAATCCCAAGGATTATGAGAGCACCACTGAGGAAGGGGAGGATGAAGAGTTTCTTGCAAATGATAATTTTAGAGGCACAGATCTGAATATTTCATTTTCTCTAAGTGATCATTTCAAAGACACTCATGGTGATGAAGAATTGAGTCCTCCCAGGGAAGAATTTGAAAGCATGGGTCAAGATGGTGAAGAATTTATTCTTAGTCGGGGTTAAAAAAGGGCCGATGATTCTTGTGAAATGTTTTCTTCAAGTGATGATGGTAAAGAAAATTTTCCAGGCAATGATGTTGATGAATTTCTTAACTATGTTGAGGATGATGATAGTGGGGATAATATTCCTTCTAATGGTGATGAAACTGCTTTTACAAATGATGATGGAATGATGAATCCGTTGCAAGAAAATATTGCAACTAGGAGTAGGAGTAGACCTTTTCATATCAATCCAAAACATTCCAGTTATACAAGGATGAGGACAAAATATCTCGCAAAAAAAAGTTTTGTCACTCATTTGATTTCAAGTGAATGTTGTCGAAGGGATTGCTTGAAACATATGGATTTCAACTTTGTTTTGGAGAAAAGGAAAACATATATGTCAATGAATAAAAGAATGAAAAATTCATATTTAGTGGGTTGCATGCAATCTACACTAGCAGGTTATGATTATCATAATGGGAATGTATTGCTCTACAGAAAGGCGTTCAAAATGTTTCATTCAATTGGTAATTTTCGTTTGTCAAGAATCCAGGAAAGATTGGAAAAGGATCCCACATATTATTCAGAATTACGTTATAAACGGGAGGTGGGGCCGTTTGCAAATACTGCTAAGACATGGATGAAATACTTCTTTTCAAATCATGGAGAGTGTATGCCAAATAAAGACACAATACATATTCCAGATAATTTCTCGAGACGAGAAATATTCATGTTATACAAAGATTATGCAGAATTTGTTGAAGGAATTGGTAATTTTATTACATATTCTTATTTTACAAGGTTACGAAAAATTGAATTCAACAATGTTCGTATTCCTAAGAAGACAAGGATGGGGGTTTGCAGCACATGTGCTTCTCTTAAATCAAAAAGAGATAAATGTCAAGGGGCAGAAAGAGGTATGTGTTCAAAACATTGTTTTTTAAAATTGGATACTTATCAACTATGAAAATATATTTATTCAGATGTTTCTTTTATTTTATGTATAGATTCCGTTGTCAAAGAACTTCAAGACCATTGCAATCAGCAAACAAGTGAAAGGAAAAATTTGTATAAACATCAAAAGAAGTGTTATGATCATCCAAATAAATATCTGGGATTGATAATTGATGGTATGGACCGAAAAAAAACACTTCTTCCACATTTTTTCCGCATGCCAAAAAAATTACAGGAGGAAAATTTCATTCAGTTTCACTTAGTTGGTTGTATGGTATTTAATGAGAAGATGTTTCCAAGAGTTTTCTTCACAACTCCAAATATTCACAATGATGAAAATCTAACCATAACTATAATCCATGATGTGGTTACTCATTGGTCTGGGATTCTTCCTGAATTTTTGTATTTACAATTAGACAACACAAGTCGTGAGAACAAAAATCAAGTTCTTTTTGGGTATCTAAACATGCTCGTTGAATTGGGGATTTTTAAAAAGATAAAGGTTGGTTTCCTTCTTGTTGAGCATACTCATGATCATATTGATCAAATGTTCAGTCGTTTTTCAGTAACATTGAGGAGGAAAGGTGTTGGGAGCCTGCCATCATTAATTGAATGTATTAAGAAATCGTACATTCCAGAGCCTATTTTTCATGTGTTGGAAGAAACTATTGACATGCGAAGGTTTATTTTTGGATCACATGGTGAGGAGAAATGCATTGAACAACTTAACGACATTAGCTTCCAGCATCAATTTCGTATCAAAAAAATTGATGGGATAACACTTATATGGGGCAAGAAGTATTCAACTATTGAAGAATGGGGGCCATCATCAGGTTTAGCATTTTTGAAGTTCATTTCAAAGCGTCCAATCAGTTGCTGAACTCCATAATGCACGAAGGCATAAGAGAGACTTAAATTATTCTGAATGTCTAGAGGAAATTAAAAGATGCATTAGAGATACATATGAGTACTTTGATGTTGCTGATTCAGTTTGGTGGGAGTCTTTTTTCAGTAATCAAAGTGTTGAAAATGCAGCAAGATGATGGAGCTTAGTGAAATGAAGTCGCCTTCACTAAGTGGGCCCGCAGGCAAATTCTGGCGCAAAATCTATTTATAGACTATGTCTATTTTTAGACATATGGAGCATGGTCCGGGGATTGCAGTATGTTATTCTTGGAGTATTGGTCATGTTGGTAAAAATAGATGGGACTCTATTTTTTGGACCTATAGGTCGAAGTCTATTTTTAGACTACCTCTCCTTAAAATAGGGAAGTCAAATATTATTTACCCTTAATAATATTTGGACTATAAAATACAGTTTACTCTCTTGGATCACTTCAGTTTGAGCCTTGGAAGTGTCTCATGCATCTGATAGAGGAATTACGCTATTCCTAGGGTTTTGTGAGCACATGCATGGTTGACTTCAGTTAGGACTTCAGTGGCAGAAGTTTGGTGGAGTTAATGAGACAGCTAGTGGAGTTGTGTTCGGTTTAATTTAGTTGAACTGGTTGAGATTATTTTAACTAAGCTAATCAACTAGTTATGAGTAGAGTGAATTAAATATTATTTAATTCATTAATTAGTAACTCATTATTCAACTCAAGAACACATCAGTTCACTACAGTGCATGATCAGTTCAGTGGAGACCAGTGAAAGAGGTAGATGAAAGGGTGGAGTTAGCTATCAGTGGCGACATCAGTTGTGCATGAGATTTGCACCACACTTGGAGGAATTTCCCATGATGATTGCGCTGTCAAGCCAAGGGGATTAGAACCTTGGATATCTATATAGACAGGCCATGATTGCGCAATAGAGGCAAGGCAATTAGTGGTGAGTTTTGAACCAGTAACCTGTTCAAAACCAAGCTAGTTTGTGTGTAACTTTATGAGAAAGTACTGAGTACTTGTGAGGAGTATTGTATTGAGTTTGTTACATGATTTCTCCATTATAATATACACAATAGCTGCGGGGTTTTCAGCTATAAGCTTTCCCCATACATACTTTGTTAATGTGTATGATGAATTGATGTGCTATCGCTTGTTTTATTTCCGCATGTGTGATGATCTGAGTGGAAGAGATTATGTGTTGCATATGAATTCGAATTGATATGTGATTAGGATAGTCTCGGTGGATAATTAATCATTATTCAGCAAATTTCTACATGGTATCGGAGCTATTGAAGCAGAGATTGATCATCACAGTGATTACAAACTTATTTCGATAGACAGAGTCTGCATGCGGGCCAGGTAGCCTCCGGATTCATCTTTCTTTGGAAAGTGAAAGGTCTGGTAAATGCCCCTTGCAGTCAATCTCTGTGCTAGAAATAATTTGTTCTCACAGATCTAGAGCGGTTGAGCTTTGAGGTGGAATTCAAAATTTTGCAGCAGTTTTGTTTTCTTGGTGTCGGTGTTGAAAATGTCTTTCAACGGTTTGCGACTCGAATATGCTCTTGAAGGCAGTTTGAATTATGTTGCATGGAAGGATCGCATGGAGGCAGTATTAGAAGATAATGGTATGAAGGAGTTCATAGATACGGATGTCCAAAAGCCCACTGATCTTGCTGAAGTCGAAGCATGGCAAAAGAAGATGGTGAAATGTCAAAGGATCCTGTTGGAGGGCGTCAAGGATCATATTGTATCCAGCCTGCATGGAAAGGCTACTCCATATTTAATGTGGAAAGCTTTGACGGATCTATTCCAGAGTAAGAGCGACCAAAGGAAGCTGGCGCTCAAAGATAAGCTCAGGAACATCAAGATGGAGAAAGGCGACATTATCGCCAAATACCTCACGAAGTTCACTCAATGTAGAGATGAGCTGGGAAGTGTGGGGGTGACTGTCGAAGACGAGGACATGGTCGACCTGGCTCTCCTTGGTCTTCCGAAGGCTTGGCACTCATATCAAGATCGTGTCAATGGTCGGGAGAAGCTGCCGGGATGGGAGCGCCTTTGGGCGGATCTCATGCAGGAGGAGATAAGGAGGACTACTCGAGATGGATCTTCATCAAAGGGAGCTGATGAAGAAAATTGCGCTTTGGTGGCCAAAGAAAAGAAGGGGAAGGGTAAGAAAACCTCTCATTCTGGTGCAAAGGGCAAGAAGCAGGATATGGCGAAAGTGAAGTGTTTTCACTGCCATGATCACGGACATTATGCTACAAATTGTCCAAAGAAGAAGAAGAACAAGCAAGCGGGAAGATCTACAGATGGAGAAGCTTTGGCTTCACAGTTCAAGCTTGAATTTTCACTGATCGCATGCTTGGTTTCAAGTGTGTTGGGATCGGTGTGGTTCTTGGACAGCGGTGCGTCATTTCATATGACGGGAGATCGGGATTTGTTCTCAGATCTGGAGGACAAAGATCTGGGTGTGCACATCGAGATGGGCGATGATGGTAGATACAGTGCGACTGGTATCGGTACCATATCCTTTTTAGAGGGAGTCTGGTAAACCCTTTGTATTGAAGGATGTCATGCATGTACCTGGATTGAAGAAGAACTTGATCTCTGTGGCGATGTTGGAGGATAAGGGGTATGATGTGGTCTTCGGCGAAGGAAAAGCCTTCCTGCGCAGTAAGACTACTGGAGAGACCCGGAAGATAGGGGTTCGAACCAAGAACCTTTATCAGTTGCAGGTATATGGCTGCGCAGCTATGGCATGCAAGGCGGGAGAAGTGGTGAGCCGGGATGATGAGGGCGAGCTGTGGCACAGGAGATTGGGCCACCTTCACCATGGAGCTTTGAAGATTCTGCAGCAGATTTCTACTGGGCTTCCTAAGGGCACTCTTGCGCAGTCAGATCAGTGCACGGGGTGTACTTTAGGGAAGTATGTGAAAGCCACCTTTCACGAGAAGGATAGTCGCGCCACGACGATCCTTGAGAGAGTTCACACAGACGTGTGTGGTCCTTTCTCAGTTGCTTCGACAGCAAAGCAAAAGTATTATGTGATCTTTGTTGATGATTTCTCTCGAAAGTGCTGGATCTTCTTCATGCAGAAGAAGAGCGATACATTCGCGAAGTTCTGTGAGTTTAAAGCACTGGTCGAGAAGGAGTCGGGGAAGGAGGTGATTGCTCTAAGGAGTGATAACGGTGGTGAATTCATCTCGGCTGAATTCAAGGAGTTCTGCAGCGCAGAAGGGATTCGGAGAGAGCTCATCGCACCCCATAACCCACAGCCGAACGGGGTGGCTGAGCGGAAGAACAGAACGATCGTGGGTGCTGCACGGGCGATGTTGCATGATCAGGGCCTACCCCTTCACTTGTGGGCCGAGGCATGCAATACAGCAGTGTATGTGCAGAACCGTTGTCCTCACAAGGTTCTTGGCATGAGTACACCAGAGGAGGCTTATTCTGGCAAGAGGCCTGATATTTCCCATTTGCAGATTTTTGGTTCTCCTGTCTACATGCATGTGACGAAGGATGCGAGAAGGAAGCTGGATCCAACTGCTGAGGTTGGAATATTTGTGGGGTACACTGATACACCTCACAACTATCGGGTGTATTTGTCAGACAGTCGCAAGACTGTTGTGCGACGGGATATAAAATTTCGGGAGGAGAAAGCCATGCAGTGTTCGCTTGAGAGGGAGCTACACTTGCATGCAGATGAGGAGCTGTTAGTTCCTAAGGAGGAGCTTCCGGATGTGGATCAGCCACAAGAGGAGGTTCGGGAGGTGGAAGAAACCACCCAGGCAGCGCCAACCATCAGAGGGCGCATGCGCACTACAGAAGCTGAGCGACTGGCTCGGGATGCAGAGAAGGTTGTAGGACCACCTACAGCACAGCGCAGACAGAGACAGTCACCGGATCGGTACACTGGATACATGGCTCTTGTGAGTAAATGTGTTGTGACGGAGCCATCCTCTTTTGAGGAAGCTGTGGAGGAACCCGCATGGGTTGATGCCATGATCGAAGAATATGATTCGATCATCAGGAACAGTGCATGGGAGATTGTCCCAAGACCGGTTGGGAAATCAGTTGTAGGTTCGCGATGGATCTACAAGGTGAAGCAGGCGGCTGGCGGGAGTGTGGAGAAGTACAAGGCGAGATTTGTCGCCCGTGGCTTCTCACAGATCGAGGGGATTGACTATGAGGAGACTTTTGCACCTGTCGCAAGGTACTCTTCCATACGGACGATCCTTGCTCTCTCAGCGCAGATGGGGTGGCACATTCATCGGATGGATGTGAAGACTGCGTTCCTCAATGGAGTTATTGAGGAAGAGGTGTACATAGAGCAGCCTGAAGGTTTTGAGATCTTCAGCAGTGAGTCGCATGTGTGCCGACTCAAGAGAGCACTGTACGGGCTGAGGCAAGCACCTCGTGCTTGGTACACTCGGATAGACAGCTACTTCAACGGGCTTGGATTCTCCAAGAGTGAGGCGGATCCAAACCTGTACCAGATTGTGGTGGAGGGGAAGCTGTTGATCATCGTACTATATGTAGATGATCTGATTTTGACTGGCGATGAGCAATTGATACTTTCATGCAAGGAGGATCTTGCACGAGAGTTTGAGATGAAGGACTTGGGCATCCTTCATTATTTCCTGGGATTGGAGATTTGGCAGCGCAGCGGAGGACTGTTTGTTTCTCGGGGCAAGTATGCCCGGGAGATTCTGGAGAGGTTCAACATGCAAGGCTGCAAGCCTGTTGACACTCCTCTTCCTGGTGGTTGGAGGAAGGAGGATGCTACTTCAGCGGAGGTAGTGGATGCCACTGTCTATCGACATTTGGTGGGGTCACTTATGTATCTGGTCAATACACGACCCGATATATGCTATGCTGTTAACCAGCTTTCGCAAGCTATGGTTAAGCCTACCAAGCTCTTTTGGAAGGCAGGCAAGCATGTATTGCGCTATATTAGAGGCACATCGGGATATGGTCTATGGTACGGACAGGAGGATGGAGCGAAGCTTTCTGGCTTCACTGATGCAGATTAGGCAGGGAGTCCAACGGACCAAAAGAGCACATCTGGAGGAGTTTTCAGCATTGGGTCGACAGCAGTTTCCTGGTACAGCAGGAAGCAGAGATCCGTGGCACTCAGTTCAGCAGAGGCCAAGTACATGGCAGCTAGCTTGGCTGCATGCGAGGCTATTTGGATGAGGAAGATCCTCGCAGGATTGTTCAGGTTGCATTTGGAGCCTATAGTGATCTACTGTGATAACCAGAGTTGCATTAAACTCTCGGCTAATCCAGTATTTCATGATAGGTCCAAACACATCGACATCGGGTCCATCATATCAGAGATTGTGTTCAGCGAAGAATCATGATGCTTTCATATGTTCCCACGGAGGATCAGGATGCCGACATCCTGACGAAGGCGCTCACCAGGAGCAAGTTCGAATTCCACAGAGGTAGGATAGGGGTTGCAGATAGTCCATATCTTGCTGAGAGGGAGTGTTGAAAATGCAGCAAGATGATGGAGCTTAGTGAAATGAAGTCGCCTTCACTAAGTGGGCCCGCAGGCAAATTCTGGCGCAAAGTCTATTTTTAGACTATGTCTATTTTTAGACATATGGAGCATGGTCCGGGGATTGCAGTATTTTATTCTTGGAGTATTGGTCATGTTGGTAAAAATAGATGGGACTCTATTTTTTGGACCTATAGGTCGAAGTCTATTTTTAGACTGCCTCTCCTTAAAATAGGGAAGTCAAATATTATTTACCCTTAATAATATTTGGACTATAAACTACATTTTGCTCTCTTGGAGCACTTCAGTTCAAGCCTTGGAAGTGGCTCATGCATATGACAGAGGAATTACGCTATTCCTAGGGTTTGGTGAGCACATGCATGGTTGACTTCAGTTAGGACTTCAGTGGCAGAAGTTTGGTGGAGTTAATGAGACAGCTAGTGGAGTTGTGTTCGGTTTAATTTAGTTGAACTGGTTGAGATTAGTTTAAATAAGCTAATCAACTAGTTATGAGTAGAGTGAATTAAATATTATTTAATTCATTAATTAGTAACTCATTATTCAACTCAAGAACACATCAGTTCACTACAGTGCATGATCAGTTCAGTGGAGACCAGTGAAAGAGGTAGATGAAAGGGTGGAGTTAGCTATCGGTGGCGACATCAGTTGTGCATGAGATTTGCACCACACTTGGAGGAATTGCCCATGATGATTGCGTTGTCAAGCCAAGGAGATTCGAACCTTGGATCTCTATTTAGATAGGCCTTGATTGCGCAATAGAGGCAAGGCAATTAGTGGTGTGTTTTGAACTAGTGACTTGTTCAAAACCAAGCTAGTTTGTGTGTAACTTTATGAGAAAGTACTGAGTACTTGTGAGGAGTATTGTACTGAGTTTGTTACATGATTTCTCCATTATAATATACACAATAGTTGCGGGGTTTTCAGCTATAAGCTTTCCCCATACATACTGTGTTAATGTGTATGATGATTTGATGTGCTATCGCTTGTTTTATTTCCGCATGTTTGATGATCTGAGTGGAAGAGATTATGTGTTGCATATGAATTCGAATTGATATGTGATCAGGATAGTATCGGTGGATAATTAATCATTATTCAGCAAATTTCTACACAAAGTGATATGATTTCAAGATCAATAAATGTGGATACGCTTTTGAAGACTCCTTTTTTTTGGCCACAAAATATTCCAAATGAACATCAGGAAACACACATTGTTGAACAACAACAGCCTCAAGCTATTATTAATTCCCCATAGGTAGAGGAAAGAGAAATATATATTGGTTCTAGAAGATCACGTGCACAACGTGTAGCCATGGAAGACCTTTACAGGGGTTCTGTGCAGGATGTTAAGGAGGGTTGCATGATAGTAGTGTTAGCAGATGAAGATCCACTTGGCTATCCATTATGGATTGCCAAGGTTATAAAGGTTATTAATGAAAATGAAGATATTACAGCTGTTGATGTACATTGGTATGCCACAAGTACCCACCCTTTCAATGGTGTGTACAAGCCAGAGATGGTAGTTGAAAAAAGAATTGGCAGAAAGAGAAAAATAAAGGGCACAAATATAAATCGTCACCGCACAGATGTCTTAAAATTGGAGGATGTTGGCATACTTGTGTATGACTTCAATTTGACAAAGAGAGGAACTATTCGGTTGCAGACCATAAATATTTTGAATAAATTTCTACCAGAACAATTACTGTTGAGATGGGACTCTATAGAATGTAGTCGTATATCTACAAGACTTTTGAACTCTGAAATGGCGGGCATGCATGTTGACTCAGATGGAGCACTAGTTGATGAAAGAGAAAAATATGGATCATCTTCATCTGCATCGAGCCATTCATCTGAAGATGTAGGTTCTGATGGTGTGCCAGAACCTATGGTTGATTTTGAATAACTATCTAAGACACTTTTATGTAATTGATGTTTGAATAGTAACTTGAAATAAAAAATTTGACTTCCATCTCATTTTTCATGAAGTTATGAGGCATTTCTATGTTTCTTGGATTATATGTTTTAATTATGAAGAATTCATCTCTTTAGAATATCGAATTACAAAAATAATTTATGTTATATTCAATGTACCATTGTTGATATTTTGATTATAAGTAAAATATAAAATAGAAACTAATGTTGATTTTTTAGATTATGCAGTGATATTACAATGCTATTATGTATTGTTACCATTTGGTATAAGATACTTTTAAAATTTTTAATAATTATATGCGTCATTCAAAGGGGACACTTTCTTTTGATGCTTGATTTTTAGGGTTTGGTTAAGATTTAAATTTGTCTTATGCTAAGATTTGAAAAAAGATAAGTTTTTATCCTTTAAAATTAAAATTACTCTTACTTGTTTCTGTTCAATGATAATTTTTTCATTTACTTGTTCATTTTTTTAAATTGTTAAGTCTTATAATTTCTCCATAATTTCATTGTTCAAGTATGTTGAAAACTTAAGATTGAAAAACTTTAGATTTACAACTTGTCATTAAGGTTTTTATGCGCTACCAAATTTTATCTTTAATGTTATGGTTGACAATAATTACAATTTTAGGGTTGTTTAGAGTCAAGATACTTTATGTTTAACAACATGGATGAAAATTGTTCAAAATGATAAGCCCTTCAGACATGTTTTTGTTTATCTTTAACATCATCTATCAAAAATTTTAGAAATTTACGATTTTAAAAAATGTCCTAATATGTTGTCTTTAATTCCATTGTTACAAGTGTCAAAAGTACAACACAATTATTTTTTTTTTTTATTCCAGCATCAACTGGTTTTGTTTTGAGGGTGTTTTTTCAATCCTTTTTTCAAGAAACAATTTTGTTTTTAGCATAATTTTATAAAATGTTGAAATTTGACCTTAAAAAAAATCGAGTGCATTCTGGAATACACACTTTTTGTTTTTGTGGTGTTTTTTCATGATTTTTGAGTCTTTTTGGGCTAGACTTCCCGTTTTGAGGTAATAGTTCCCGTTTCATCGGTAACTATGTTTTTGACATTGTTGAGTTGCACACAACACTTTGTGTTGGAGTGTGTAGTTTCTGAGGATGGGATTAGCATAGTCCTAATGCAGGGAATCTATACAACACCTTTTGAGAACCAGAACTTACTGTCGCATGAGATGTCGGATTCTATTTATGACAAAGAGATATTGGCCATTATGCATGCATTGGTTAAATTCCGGCAGTTTTTGATTGGCAGTAGATTTCGGGTGAAGACCAACCACCATAATCTCTGGCATCCCTTTGAGGAGGAGCATCAGTTTCAGAAGAGGAATCAATGGTGGATCAATACAATGCAGGATTATGAGTTCAACATTCTGTATGGAGAGGGCCATGTGACAGCAGATGAACTATCATGGAGATTATTTTCGCTGTCATTGAGGAGCAGTGATGACTGGAGGGTCTAGTTATTATTTGAGCATTATGGTGATCGCTTCACTTATGAAGCATTGGATAGGCAGATGGTAGATGGTAGACATCATGTAATGGATAACATCTTCCATTATCAGGTTAGATCTTTCTTGATGAGTACCTCATAGCTCAAAGAGAAGTTTCTTCATGCAGCATATTTAGAACCTCATAGGTTCTACCAAGCCATCGGAGAGAGGTTCTCATGGAGAGACCTCAAGGATGATGCACTTCGACATATCATGGATTGCAAATATTGTCATCAAATTGTAAAGGATGGTATTTTCGACATTGATCCGCTATCGAGATATGCACATTGCTTCGACATTTTCACACAATACATCTTTTCACCCATGACCATATTATCTTTCTGGGATGTCTTCATGCTTAATGGTCTTCCCAAGGCCAAAGATAGTGATGGGGACAGTTATTGTATGAGAATTTTTTTGCAAAATCTTGTCCATTGGGTGGATACCGAGCTGGTGCATGATATGAGTCATCACCCACAGTTGGATGGATGGATGGAGATGATGAGAAAGTGGTTGGAAAGCTACTTGAAAATATATGGCACGGGGCAACAAAAAGCATGGTTGTGATGGCTGCTCTTGGGTGAGTATGGTTACCACCCTAAATTTCACATTTGTATTTTCTATGCCTTGCATAGTACTGGTGTGTTGCAGCAGTAGGAGGCATGGTTGAGCTAGTTAAATTTGAGAGAGTTTGGCTATCACATGACATATCACATGTCCATGGGTATGTTATTATTTGGGACTTTGCATGATACTCATATGATGTGGCAGCAGGAAGCTTGGCTATGTTGGTCTGGTGTGACATTCTACATTTCAATCAGTATAGCATTGCTTCATGCTTTGCATTATGATGATGTGGGGTTGCAGCAAGAGCCATTTTTGCGCTAGTTACTCTTGGGAGAATATGGATTGACATTCTCCCATACCTTGCATAATTATGATCTGGGATGGCAATAGGAAGCCTTATTGTGTTGGCTTCTGTTAGGAGAGTATGGCCACCATACTTGGTATCATGATGAGTTGGTGTGGCAGCAAGAGGCATTGCTCAGGTGGTTTCTATTGGGAGAGTATGGTTAGACATTTCACATGCCAATCCATATGTCTTTATTTCCTACTTTGCACAGTGTTGAGATGATGCTTAGAGAAATAAATGCCACCAAGGCCAAGGATTGGAGCATGGAGAGACACAACCTACTCCATGTAGCATGGGTTGGAGAGATAATTTATGAGTTGGGACTTTCCACTTAGGGAAGGAAGCACTACACTTCACATATCTCAAGCAGAGAAGTGGATCTTGGATAGCAGATGGTTTCCACTTGGGGACTCATCGATGAGGAGGGGCATCTAGCTACACAGTTGGAGGCCATTCAAAGACATTCTAAAGAGGCATCCATGGAGCTTGGAATTCATAACACAATGGAGCACATGGGGAAACCTTCCATATGAGGATGCCACTTGGGAGGGAGATGGATTTCTGCAGCATCCACGTTTGCAGTTGCTTCTGGACAAGCAACATTTTGGCGCGGAGGATTTTAATATTCCAAATTTGCCATCAGCTAATTAGAATATTAGAGTTCTTACTTTTCTTATTTAGTTAAGTAAATAAAAGGGTGGAGGGACCCATAAACCTGGTAGATGAATAAAATCCACTTCTATAGTGTGAATGTGGCTTAATTGAGTAGTGGAGTAGCATTATGGAGAAGTGGAGTAGCATAATAATGAAGAAAGAGTGGAGGTCATAGAGAATTAATGAGGAAGATGATGGAGATAGTGGAGGAATAAATGCAAGATTATGGAGATAGTGGAGAAGAAGTTGCAGAGATGATGGAGGAAGTGGTGCATTAAATGCACACATGATGGAGGAAGTGGAGATTAATTGGAGCAGTGATGGAGCACAACGCAGTATTTAGGGAGGCTAGTGGCCACATGTGTAGCACAGTTATGAGGTGGGTCAAGGCTAGGGAAGGCTCACAAACATAAAAGGAAGATGAGGGCAGCAAAGGACAGGAGTCTGGATTTTTATTCTTGAGGGTCGTAAGACATTTCTTTGCACACTTCAGCTGTTTAGCTAAGTCTATTGTGTTGTTTAGCACCGGGTGTTCCCGAGCCAGAATCCCACCCTTACTCATGGGGGACTTCGAGTGCCTACTTTGGGAAGTTTTTCTTGGGAAACATTCATCATCCGGAAATCAGTACCACTTTTAGCCACTCTCATCTACACTTCCAGCTATAGGAATTACGCATTCCTAAACTAGAGCTTGAGATTTGGAAGGTTGTTCTCAGTACTTCAGCTAAGAAAACTGTGGAGGGATCAACCCTTCACACTATGGATCCATTGCAGTCTTTTAGGAGTTCCATTTTCATATCCGGCATAAGGCCATCCATCTATTCTCCTATGTAGCAACATTTCCTACAATAATTACGTAATTCTGCAGTGAGGGTTTGAGGAGAAGAGGAAGCTCCAAGCAACTCAGCTTAGAATCCTGTGAGGGATTACTCCTTCACTCCGAGGATCACTTCAGTAGCCTGGATCAGAATTTTATTATCTATCAGTAGGCTACATCATCCGCCCTCATAGACAACGCAGTATTGTCCAATAGTTGAGCATGCATCAGCTGCCTATTCGGTGGAGGAGCTAGATCCTAAGTTGCTCATCTTGGGATCGGGAGAAGGGACTAGTCATTCAGTTATTAAGCTAAGTGGGTGCTATCTCAGAATATATATAATCCTTTCAGGAGAATATCAGCAGTTTTCTCCAGAGAGTGTGTAACTCAGCCAACAGGGGTGTAGTGTGCAACCCAAAAAGGGTCGAAATTCCAAACTCAAAATCTGGCCAAACCATTATGGGTTTTTCTGGGTTGTTCGCATAGAGTAGGTGGTTAAAATCCTGGATATTTCTGAGCACTCCAGTAGCCTCTCACACATATATCTTCTTCCTAGGAACAATATTTTTCAACAGCAGCAACAGGTTTTACTTTCCAGTGCTAGTTATCAGTAGAGTTGTTTCAACCATCTTTAGATGGCTTGAGTGCATCCCTTTTTTGAGCACTGTGTATATTCATTTTCTATTGATACATAATTATATGGCTCAGTTTTTTCTGCTAATTTTTTAATGTCTTGATTTTATATTCTGGCATTTCTAGAATTTTATAGTTTTGTGCTTACATTCTCGTTATTTCCTTGATCGGAATGTTATAAATGTTCTATATTCCTGTTTCTCCCATTTTGGGATATTACAATGATGATGGAAAAAAGAGAATCTTGTAGGGTAAGAAGAAGCCTACACTGGTGAGAATGGTTAAAACTATGTAGGAAAAGCATAGTTACAAGAAAGGGTGGGTATTATTTGTAGTGCATGTTTCTAGTGACAAAGGGAAGGATGTTAAGGATGCAGAATTATTGAAGAGGTATCTAGTTTTGCAGTAGTTTCAGGATGTTTCCAGTAGATATTTTAGAGTTTCCTCCTCATAGGGAAATGGATTTCTCTATTGACTTGGTACTAGGAGCAACACCACCATCAAAGGCACCTTATAGGATGAGCACTCCAAATCTAGTGGAATTGAAGTTGTAGTTGAATGAAATGCTTAAAAAGGAATACATTAGGCCAAGTGTATCACATTGGGGTACACCAGTGTTGTTTGTGAAGAAAAAGGATGGTACTCTTAGGTTTTTTATTTATTACATGTAGTTGAAGAAGGTGACGATCAAGAGAAAATATATGTTTTCAAGGGTCAATTTATTTGATTAGTGTAAGAGAGAAACAATGTTCTAAAATATTGATTTGAGATCAAGATATCATCAAGTACGCATCAAATAAGAGGAAATTACGATATTTATTTCTAGACTAGGTATGGGCATTATGATTTTGTTGTGGTTCCTGTTGGTTTGACTAATGCTCCAACTACTTTGATGTGTTTGATGAGTAGTGTGATGTCTCCTTATATGGGAAAGTTTGTGATAGTATTCATTGATGATATATTGATGTATTCTAATAATGAGGAAGAGCATGCAAAACACCTAGCAATAGTGTTAATACTATTGAGATAGCTTCAATTGTATGCCAAGCTTAGTAAGTGCAGTTTCTTTCAGACAGAGGTACATTCCTTGGGACATGTTGTTTCCAAGTATGGTATAGCAGTGCACCTCATTAGAAAAATTTTCAGCCTAAAAGTGGCCACCTAAGGAAAAATAATAAAATAATAGTTAAAATAATAAAATAAGAGTTATAAATTTTGGAGGGGAAAACAATAAAAATACCTTTTTTAATTGTATTTTTGGCTTATCTCCTTATACGTTTACTCAAATTTCATGTGTAGACATTCATTGGATGCATAATTAAATTACGCATCCAACAAGTACCCATAATGCATACTTTTTAGAAGACCCACATTGATAAAAAAAATGAAGATAGATTAAAAAAGAGTGGTGAACACACTTTTTTAATGTATTTTCATTTTTTATCAATGTGGGTCTTCTCAAAAGTATTTTCATTTGACTAGTTTACATATTATGACATGGAAATTACATGAAAAAATCATGGGAACTTTTAGGCTAAAATTTCCTCTATTGAGAAAAGATCAGAGTTGTCATTGAATGGGAAACTCCTAGGAATGTGGATGAGGCCAAATAATTCATGGGATTAACAGGTTATTACAAGTAGCTCATAAGGAAATTCTCACAAATTTCATATCCTATTTCATGCTTGCAGAGAAAAGGAAAGAAATTTGAATGCACAGAGGTATGTGTAGCCAATTTTGAGAAGTTGAATTTGTTGCTTATAAATGCTCTATTTATAAAGATTTCAAATCTAGATAAAGAGTTCATGGTGTGTACATATTCTTGCAAGAGAGGACTTGGTGGAGTCCTCATGAAAGAGGGATAGGTGGTATGCTACTAGTCAAGGATACTGAATGAGCACTAGGAGAACTATGTGACTCATGATCTTGAGTTGAAAACGAGCATTCATGCATTGAAAACTTGGAGGCACTATATTCTTAGAAAGAGGTTTATTTTTATGTGTGATCACAGTGGGATGAGATACTTGTTTGACCAACCTAATATGAATTTTGTGCAAGCTAGATGGTTCGATACCCTTAGTGAGTTTGATTTCGAAATTAGGTAAATTAAGGGAAAGGAGAACAGGGTTACAAATGATCTTCACATAAGAGTGAAGGTAAATCACATTGTAGTTATTATGTGACATATTTATAGAATCAAATATTTCATGTAGGGAAATAGGATGAGAGGTACCAGCAACTTAAGCATAGGTTACAACAACAGGGTATGGGTGATCAAGATGTGGATTATCATCTCACGATAGATGGTTTGGTGAGATTAGAGACAAGATATGTGTGTCGGACAACACTGAACTCAAGAAGTCTTGACGGAATTTCATGTCAAGACATATTCAAGTAACATGGTATATCATAAGACTTTGATAGTTGTGAATAAGTTTCACTACTGGTCGAATATTAAGAAATGGGTAGTTGAGTTTGTTGCAAGGTGTTTGGATTTTCAAAAGGTAAAATCAGAGCGCAAGCATCCAGTTAGTTTATTGCAATCAATTCAAATTACATAATGGAAATGGGAGGTCACTTCCATGGACTTCATTACATATTTTCCAGATACATCTAGACAACATGATTCCATCATGGTTGTGGTTGACAGGTTGACCAAGGTAGCTCACTTCATTCTAGTGATGTATACTAATTCAGCTACAGCTAACACAGGTCTTCATTAGGGAGATAGTGAAATTGAATGGTGTTCCTAATAATATTGTATCTAATAGAGATTCCAAGTTTACTTATAGGTTTTGGAAGGAGTTTTTTTCAAGTTTGGGGACATAGCTGGCTTTTAGTACAAATTATCATCCACATAAAGATGGATATACAGAGAGGGTTAGAAATATTTTGGAGGACATGCTAAGGATGTGTGTTATGCACCAACAGAGGAAGTCAGAAGAGTATCTTCCACTAGTAGAGCTTTCATACAATAATTACTATCAGAATTCTTTGAGGATGAGTCCATTTTAGGAATTTTATTGGTGGAGTTGTAATACTCCCATCAACTAGAGAAATCCAAGGAATAAGGTACTTATTGGACCAGACATGTTGGCTGAGATGGAATAGGAAATGTGAGTTATTAAAAATAATATAAATCATGCACCAGATAAGAAGAAGAGATTTCAGATCATCACAGGGGATTTAAGGAGTTTCAGGTTAGGGATCATTTTACTTGCACATCAAGCACAAGAAGAGATCCTTGAGGATTGGGTTATGTGCCAAGTTGGTACCTATGTATTGCATTCCTTTTGAGATCCTTGAGAGGATTGGACCAGTGGCCTACATACTTGCTCTACCTCCAAGGGTGAAATTCCATGATGTTTTCCATGTTTCATTTATTAAAAGATATGTGAAGGATTTTGATCATGTGATTTATTTGTATTTATTTTAGGTGGATCCAGAAGGATAATTCCAACTGAAACCTTATTTCATATTTCAATGGGAACAACTCATGCTCCATAACCAAGTGTTGAGCCCCAAATATGTCCTTTCCCTTCACCAAATTTCACTTCATTTCCTTTGTCTCTTATCAATTACATGCTTAAATGATCAATAGGATTGATTAAAAACTCTTTAGGAATGTATACAATGACTGACTTGCTATATTTTCGTGGTTTTGTTTTTGTAGTAATTTTTTACTAGACTCAGCTATAGAATGCAGCCATTCTGTAGCCAGTCGCCTATTCCGCAGCTATCTTCATGTTTACATAGGTTCCAGGTGTCACTTCAATTAAAAACGCATATGGTTGAATTCCACAACACTCCCCCATCATTTCTTGCTCTCCACAAAGTCTGAGCAAAAATATCCAAGCGGTTATGCACGTGGAAGAGACCAAAACTAGGAAGCAGATTCCTACCGGGACAAGGACTGTACAGATGTCTTCAAGCACAGTACGAGGCCTCCACAAGAGTTCTAATCCAATTTTAATTGAAAGAGACACTTGTTCCTATTTCTTCTCAAGGGTAGTTATGTAATTTTCTTATAAGAATGACTCGGGAGACCGAGAGACAGTTAGCTAGATTGATGTTTTGTTGCTAGATCTCAGAAGACCGTAATACTCTGTTTTTGAAGTATTTTCCCTTTAATGAAATAAGTACCCCTTTATTGCAATATTTGAGGCAATCTTGAGGATATTTTTATGCTAATCCGGTGGTAGAGGGCCCATACTGCCCGAGAAGCTCTGTGCATATGGTTTAGATAAGTAACTGTAGCCTTGTTTCATTTCTAGTTTAAGCAATTTTCTGAACTTTCTGTTTTATACTCACTTGCATTGGATGCTACAGCCAGTCTTATTCTTATGAATTGTTCCAAAATACCACTAACATTGAATGAGATATAACTGTAGTATTTTAGGGATTAGTTGCATTTTTCCAAACTTTACGTTTTATGCTCACTCACATTGAATATTACAACCAGTCTTATTCTTATGAATTGTTCCAAAATACCACTAAAATTGAATGAGATATAACTGTAGTATTTTAGGGATTAGTTGCATTTTTCCAAACTTTACGTTTTATGCTCACTCACATTGAATATTACAACCAGTCTTGTTCTTACAAATTGTTCCAAAATATCACTAATACTGAACGAGATAGGGTTGTAGTATTTTGGAGATTAGTTGCATTGTAATTTAGTTGTAATAATCCGGATATTAGTGGCACTCTAGTTCAGTTCCTGTTCATTGTATTTCAAGTTAGGTTAATGGAATTCTAGTTCAGTTGTGGTCACTGTATCTCAAGTTTGATCGATTGCATTCTAGTTCAGTGCTATCCATTGTATTTTAAGTTTTATTAGCTGTTAAAATTAGACTTCACGGCCTTCATTATTTACAAACTACTTTTGTTCTTCATTTCTATCAATACATCATTATCATAGGAACAAGAATTGGTAATGTCATTTTGAAGTCTTGATTGTTTCATAATTTCTCACAATTTCACAAACTGCCTCTTTTCCAAAGCTATTCCAAAAGATTTATAACTCTTGAATAAGGCATAACAGTGATATTTTGGGTTGTAGAATGGATCAATCTCAGTGTCATTAGTTAATTTAGAGAAGAGTTCCTCATTATGTTGCAGACTATCTTTTCCAAATGTGTTCCAACAAATTTCTAGCCATGGATAAGATTTTTTCTGTGACCTTGTAGGCTGTTGTTTACTTAGAAGAACCTCATTGCATTAAACTTATCATTTTCTCAAGTTATTCCAACATATTTCTAATGAATGAATTGGATTGAGTTCATGTTATGAGTTATCTTCTTGCTATGAGTTATTTTTCTTGTTAAAGTTTTGCATCTTCTGTTCTCAAGTGCCATACATAGTTTAGAATAGGTTTTGCTCTGTTTTAGTGTGACCAACAACTTCTCTTTACCAACACTTAGTTCTTTTCTTCTTAGAATAAAAACACAAAACCAAAAACATTAAAAAAAAAACACTAAACACAACGTAGTGAGAAATAGATACCTAGGCACATATAGTTCACTTCACTTCAACAGTTTACTAGCCCTGGTTGACAATTTATGACATCAATTTAGGGACACTAAGTTGAGCAGACATTTTGGCGCCATTGCCGGGGAAGTGTAACTAGGTAGTTTTGTTTCTTACCTCCCAAAAACAATGATATGCGTAGAGAAAGAGACTCAAGGGGTAGATTTATAAGAAGCAGAAGCTTGATTCCTAGAACACCATTTGTTTCACCAAGACCAAGAGCCAGCACACCTCCAACTCAAACCCACACTCCATCCTTTACTGATCCTAGACTTCCAGAGAACTTAAGATCAGATATTCCATTAGAAAGACCTTCCACTTCATCCACTGACCCTGTCTTAGAAGAAGATTCAGGGACCCCAGCTAGAGACATAAACTTTTCCAAAGAAGAATCAATGGAAGAAGGGGGAGGAGGAGTTTTTAATGGAGAACACACACTATTTGGAGGGGGTAGAGGTAGAGGTAGAGGAGAAGGAGGTAGAGGTGCAGAAGGAGAAGGAGGCAGAGGAAGAGGTAGAAGAGAAATGGGGAGCTCTTTTGGGTTTCCTATAGTAGATGAAGAAACCAATGCAACTATGAAAAACATTTCACCCTCTGTCCTTCCAAACTTTTATGGACTTAAAACTGAAGATCCTGAAACCTTCCTATTTGAATTTGAAGTCCTATGTAGAACCTATGATTACTTGCAAGATTCCCAAAAACTTAAACTGTTCCCTTCAACATTGAAAGGAGCAGCATTAAAATGGTTTATGAGTTTGATCAACAGTTCTATTAGGACATGGGAAGACATGAAACAGGCATTTCTAGAGAGGTATTTGGATTACTGTATGCCAGTCAACCATAAGGAGGAAATGTTTAAAATGTTACAAAAAGAAGATGAAAATCTGGAAGATTTGTTGGAGAGATTTAACTACAACATCAAAAGATAAAAAATGGAGAACTTAGACCAAGATACTTTGAAAGCTCTCTTGTTGAAGACAATTAGGGATGAATGGCTAGATATCCTTAACATGATGGGAAAATGGGATATATCTCAGCTCACATTACCTGAAATAGCTGAATTATGTATCAACCTTTCAAGAGGGAAATCTAAGACTGTAAAAGGACCAAGAGACCTTGCTCTTGCAAAGGCAAGTAAGTCTGCTTCTGGGACAGTAAGTAGGGCAGAAATAAGACATATGCTTGATGAATTCAAATCTAATATTTTAGGGAGTCTTAGTGAACAAATAGACACCCTTAAATTAAAAAAAAAGCAAAAAGCTCAATCTGATGCCTTAGAAATCTTTTGTCCCAAATGTAGAAAGAAGCATGCCTTGAGAGAGTGCCCTTTGGATGCAAAATTTGTGGAGACCTGTGTAATTTGCTCAGAAAAACATGAGACCAAGAGTTTTCCTTCACTTCCTGGTCTTAAAGCTGTCTTTCAAGAAGAAATCCCTACAAATTCCACAGAATCTCTCAATTTTGTCTCTAGAAGGCCTTGGCAAGGACCTCAAAACAAGGATTCCATGATCAGCTGTATAATCAACCACCACCAAATTGGAGCTCTTGGCAGCAACCTTGGCCCCAATTTCAAAATCAATCACAAACTTGGGCACAAGGAGCACAAAATACCTATGGAAGATACTCTCAGTACTATCAGTATCCACCATCCTATTCACCATATCCACATTTCCCTCCTCAAAAAAAATTTCAACAAAATCATAAAAATCCACAACATCAAAACCAACCACTTCCATTACCATTTCCTCAGAGAAAAAATCAGTTGCCTGCCCAAACCATACCAAACCCCAACAATAAAAATCCTCAGAACACATACATGATAGAAGGCCAACAGTTTCCAACCTATTTGATTACTCCTCTAGACCTTAGTGATGTTCAACTTAGGTCTGGAAGAATACTTGAAAAGAAGAAACCTTCTGTAATCATACAAGAGCAAGGAAATTCTGAGGAAGATTCTCTACGGATAAATAAAAGTCTTGAAGAGAACACATCTTTTCAAGACCCAAATATTGAAAAATCAAAACAAAAAGAACCAACAATTTCAACTCCTATATTAGAGCAGCCATCAACATCCACCTCTACACCTCCCTTTCCAGAAAGATTACAAATTGACAGGGGTGTAGAAAAATAAATTATGGTGCCTAATTATGATTTCCTAGATGAGCTGAGAAATGTTTGTATTAAGATCCCATTATTGCAAGCTATCAAGGAAATTCCAATCTTAGCAAAAACAATAAAGGAGTTGAGCATGAAGAAAACAGGAAAAAGAATAAGAGAGACAAAGAAAATTCAACTGGCAGGAGAAATAGCAGATATCATGATGGGTAAGATTTCTATTCCAAAGTATCTAGACCCAGGAAATCCAGTTGTTAAAATTAACATCAATGGAACTGAGATCCAAAACACACTTATTGATTTAGGAGCAGCAATCAATATCATGAGTAGACAAATCATGGATAAACCGAAACTTCCTAATCTTCTTTTTACACCCACATTATTAAAATTAGCAGACAGATCTGTGATCAAACCTGATGGGGTAATAGAAGACATTCCAGTGTCCCTAAATTCTTGGGAGTATCCTGTAGATTTTATGATCCTAACTCCTAAGAATAATCTAGGAGGGAATCTTATTATATTAGGAAGACCTTGGTTAGCTACAGCTGATGCTTTCATTAGTTGTAGATCCGGTGATATGTACATCTCTGATGGTAGTTCAACCAAGAAATTTACCTTGTATCCTCCAACAAAAACAATTACAGAATTAGATGATACTCAATGGATAGAGGATGAAGAAGACTTACAACCTCTCTTCACAATTTCAGAAATTAGTGAAGATAGCCAGATTCTGAATACCTTAGAGAACTTTGAATCCTCTTCGGAATACAAACATGAACAATTTCAAGAATAATCCAACATTGAGTTTTTATCATCAAGACATATGTCTCTTTATTCCATGGATAAATTTGGTAGCTCTACAATTGAGATATTTCCAGGCAAAACTTTAAACATAAACAAGAACCTAGAGAAATCTCAAAAAGAAGAGCTAGTCAAAATATTATAGAGACATTCTTCTGCATATGCATGGGAGTACACTGATATGAAAGGGATAAGCCCTAAGACTTGCACTCATCACATCTACATAGAGGAAAATTGTAAACCAATTAGACAACCTCAGAGACGGATGAATCCAAATCTTAGGGAGATTGTTAAAGAAGAATTGCAGAAATTGTTAAATGTCAACTTTATCTATCCCATTTCAGATAGTCAGTGGGTTTCTCTTTTGGTAATTGTGCCAAAGAAAAATGGTAAATGGAGGGTATGTATTGACTACCGGGAATTAAACAAAGCTACTCTTAAAGATCATTTTCCCCTACCTTTCATAGATCAGGTGTTAGATACATTAGCTGGAAAAAAGTACTTCTCATTTTTAGATGGGTTCAGTGGTTATAACCAAATTCAAGTAGCACTTGAAGATCAATACAAAACCACATTTACCTGTCCTTGGGGTACCTATGCTTACCGAGTATTGCCATTTGGATTATGCAATGCACCTGCAACATTTCAAAGGGCAGTACTAGGAATTTTTTCAGATCTAATACATGATTGTGTAGAGGTATATATGGATGATTTCACAGTTTATGGAAACAAATTTGAAGAAGCCTTAGCAAACTTGGAAAAAGTTTTAAAAAGATTTAAAGAAGCAAATCTTTCACTTAGTCATGAGAAGTGTTTTATGATGTTTACTGAAGGAATTGTTTTAGGACATCACATTTCAGGGGATGGGATTAGAGTTGATGAGTCAAAAGTTGAAGTCATCTCTAACTTATCTATTCCAAGTTGTCAAAAAGATGTTAGAAGTTTTCTAGTATTTACAGGATATTATCGAAGGTTTATAGAAAACTTCACCAAGATAGCATCTCCACTTTTCAAATTACTTACCAAGGACTGTGAATTCAAGTGGAATCCTGATTGCCAATTAGCCTTTGAGACCTTGAAAACAAAAATCTCTGAAGCACCTATTTTAAGGGGACCTAACTGGAAGTTACCTTTTCATATTTCAACAAATGCCTCGGATACAGCTCTAGGAGCAGTATTGGGACAAAAGGACCTGATTCCTTATGCCATCTACTATACCAGTAAAAATTTGACTCCTTCAGAGTTAAACTATACTATAACTAAAAAAGAGTTTTTAGCTATTGTTCATGCCATAAAAAAATTCAGACACTATATAACAGGCTATGAAACTTTTGTTCACACAGATCACTCTACAATTAGATATCTAATGAATAAATCAATTACTAATGGCAGAGTCATAAGATGGTTATTGCTTCTACAATAATTCAACATTACCATTCTAGATAGGCCTGGAAAATAAAACACAGTAGCTGATTTCCTATCTAGACTCCAAAACATCAAAGACAACACCCCAGTTGAAGATCAATTCCCTGATGAATATCTTTTTTCAATTTCTACTCAAACTCCTTGGTTTGCTGACATTGCTAATTATTTAGTTTCAGGGAAATTTCCTTCAATAATGAATGCAAGAGATAAAAGAAATATCATTTATGACAGTGCAAAATATTCATGGGTTGCTAATGAGTTATACAAAACAGGTCCAGATTTTATCATTAGGAGATGTGTTCGGGAAGATGAGATGCCTGAGATCCTCAAGGCATGTCATGATGAACCTTGTGGCGGACACTTTGCTGATAAAAGGATAGCTTATAAGGTCCTTCATTTAGGATACTATTGGCCATCCCTTTTTAAATATGCTAAAGAGTATGTCAAAAGGTGTGACAGTTGCCAAAGGGTAGGAAAACCTTCTCCTTCAGGTGAGATGCCATTGCAGCCTCAGGTACATATTGAACCTTTTGAGAAATGGGCTTTAGATTTTGTAGGACCTATTAGTCCTCCATCAAGACAAAAGAAATATATATTATTTTTCACTGATTATGTTACCAAATGGGTAGAGGCCAAGCCATTACTTTCTGCTACTGAAGCATCTGTAGTTAATTTTCTTTTTGAGGATATTTTTACTCGTTTTGGTGTCCCAAGGGAAATTGTTACAGATCAAGGAGTTCAATTCACATCAAGGCTAGTGGAACAAATGATGGAGAGGTACAAAATCAGACACAGAAAATCTACTCCCTATCATCCACAAGCAAGTGGTCAAGTGGAATCTACCAATAAAGTCATTGAAGGGATCCTAACAAAGATTGTTCATTTACATAGAAGAGATTGGGCAGACAGGCTTCCTGAAGCCTTGTGGGCCTATAGAACTACATGGAGAAGCACAACAGGTCATACTCCCTATGAACTTGTTTATGGAAAACAAGTTTTGTTTCCCATAGAGTTTCAGATTCAAACTTTTAAAATGGAAATTCAGCTAGGACTTGATCTAACAGAGGCACAAAAGCACAGATTGGAGCAGATGAATGAATTGGATGAGATCAGACAGGATGCAGTCCAGAAAACAAGTATAGTCTAACAGCAAAGGACTAGATGGCATGATAAGTACATTAAGGAAAAGAAGTTCAAAGAAGGTGACTGGGCTCTCTTGTTTGATTCAAAGTTCAAAGATTTTCAAGGTAAATTCCAAACACATTGGCTTGGGCCATATGAAATTATGAAATTTTTTGACAATGGAGCAATAAAAATCAGGACAATAGATGAAGAGAAGGTCACTTTTCTTGTAAATGGTCATAGATTGAAGCTATATCATAAGCCACTTTCAAGAGAAGAATTTGTCAAGAGATTCCAGGAAAACAGTGATGTGAAGTTAATGAAGAAGAATTTTTCTTCTTCATCAACTTAATTGAATTTTCAAAAGTCATATATTTGAAAAAAGAAAAGTATAAACATGAAAACTAATCTTTGATTAGCATGTTTATACAGAAAAGATAGAGTGAAAATCAGAATCTTTCTGACACTTTAGCTTTTCAAATTTGTTCTTTTTCTGCAAGCAACTATTACAAAATCATAAGTACAGACCCATTTTACATATCATATTCCACTTATGATCCATTTCACTCCATTCATCCATACTCCATTTCACTCCATTCATCCATACTTCATTCATTTCATTCCATGGTCCACCTCATCTCCATCTCAAATTTTTAAGTTTTATCTCTTTCTGCAATTGAATAATACAAGTCATAAGTTGCAGGCCACTTTTCATACTTCACTCCACTTTACATTTATGATCCATTTCATTCCATTACATTCCACTTCACTCATACTCCATTACACCATATTTCATGATCCATTTTAACTCATTTCATACAACATTCCATTCATGCTTTAAACCATTTCATTTCATGTTGCAAAGCTTCTACAGGTATATTCTGTAGCTAGACATTCTGCAGCCAGTCAGACATTCTGCAGCCAGATATCCTGAAGGAAACTATCCAGTAATCACTTGATCAGAAGAAAATTGATCCTGCACACCTATGACAACAAGAAAAATTAAAGGGATTATGAAGACTGAAGAATCAATTATTTCCAAAGGAGGACAGAGCATATTAAAACCACAAAAATCAAAGGAAAGGAAAAGGTAAAGTTATGAAATTATTATGATGACAGATCATGAAAGTCTTAGTATAGTTAAGTCATGTATGATTCAAAAAGTCGTTTTAATTATTCGTGTTGATCATGCCTATTAAACCTATCATAAAAAATTTGGACAAAATCCCTTCCACTCCGCCATATCAAATCATCATTTAGAACTTAACGGTTAAGTACTGAAGTGACCTAATCGGTCACGTCACTAGGCCGAAGTATTCAGTGATGATTTTTAATTTCTCACGAAATGTTTCCGCGGTCTTTTCTCCCATGATGGCTCTCAAACTCATTAATTCGTGTAAATCACCCTCACCACATTTCACTCATTCTATAACCTCTTCATATCATCCTTCCGTAGCTAATTCCTACTGCATAAACAGAGAAAGCACCTTTGGGGTAAAAACAACTCTTTAACAGCCATTTTCACCGTGGATAGAAGAGCAGTACATTGAAGGTTGAGAAGAGAAGCCATGGGTCTCATAGTAAGGTCTGAACCAATCGGAACCATATACTTAGAGGGTTACCCACAAATTAGAGAAATGCTACAACAGGCTGGGTGGTTGCAATTTTTGGAAAAATTCAATGGTTTTCATAAAGAGGTAACTAAAACATTTGCACGGTCCTTCAATGGAGCAGAAGTTGAAATAGGAGATGTTAAATTCACTATTACATAAGCTTTCATTGCAGAAGCAGCGGAATTACCCAGGCAAGGAGAACGATGGTTCAAAAATAGGGAATTTCATAATGAGGCATCAAGGCAAATGCTCAAAACACCAGGTATGGATGTTTCCATTTTTAAGAAGGGCATTCCTAGCTTAGCACTGAAGAATAAATGGCGGAATATGTTGCTCATTTTGAAAAATTTTATAACTTGTGAGGGAAGGTTTGGTACCTTATATATTTATCATATTCAGTTAATGATGCATTTCTTAGATGAAGAAATCAATTTACCCTTTTTCCTACTTCATAGTCTGAAGAGAATGGCCTCTAATGTTCAAAAGAGGGTTCAATTCCTGGAAACCACTTTGTACCACCACGGCCTAGTTAAAATCCTAATTGAACATCATTTGAGAAAGGTGGGAGACAATTGGGATGAGTTTCTAGTGAGGAATCACTTTGAAGAACCCAAGGAATCTCCATCTGAAGGAAAACCTACAAGAAGAAGCAGGAGAAGGGAAATTTCCAAAGCTGTTGAAACTAAAACTGGTAAGTCTATACAAGAGGACAGTGAGGAGATCATTTCTGAGAAATTGGCTGAAATTAAGAAACAACTTAAAAATGAGAAGATGATAAGAAGGAATGCCAAGGAGAGAGGTGAAGGACCATCTCAACCAAGACGAAGCCACAGGCTTAGAGGTATATTGAAGAAAACAGGGGTTAGACAAACGGGAATTATAAACATTGAGGATGAAGAGATACCTACTGCTAGATCACCTGAGTACCAGTACGAGGAGGATCTTGATGAAGGAGCTCCGGAGATAGACCCAGCACAGCAACAAATTTATAATTATGTTGAGACATTAGAGAAGAGAGCCTCAGAAAGTAGAGACAGAACTCCTAGCCCACCAGAATCTGCAATTGATATGCTAAGAAGAGATAAATATGAGTTAGAAGTACTCAATAGGCATATCAAGAATGAGAATGAAATTTTAAGGGAGAAGGTTAAGTTGAAAAGTGATATGAATACAACTCTCTCTCTGCAAATGGAGAAATTGTACAAGGCCAGTAAAAAGTTGAAGAAGAAAAACAAAAAGTTAAGCAGGGCCCTTATAAATTTGAGATTCAAGTTGGTCATAAGGAAGCCTAGGAGGCCATTGACTATCAAGCAAAGCAGAAGAAGGAGCCTAGATGTCCTAGCAGAAGTCTCAAAATATATGAGTTGATTGCATGAGGACATGCAAAAACTTTGCAGTGAGGGTATGTTGAGCCCCAAAGATGTCCTTTCCCTTCACGAAATTTCACTTCATTTCCTTTTTCCCTTATCAATTACAGGCTTAAATGATCGATAGGATTGATTAAAGTCGCTTTAGGAATGTATACAATGACTGACTTGCTATATTTTCGTGGTTTTTTTGTTGTAGTAATTTTTTACTAGACTCAGCTACAGAATGCAGCCATTCTGTAGCCAGTCGCCTATTCCGCAGCTATCTTCATGTTTACACAGGTTCCAGGTGTCACTTCAAGTAAAAATGCATATGGTCGAATTCCACAACACTCCCCCATAATTTCTTGCTCTCCACGAAGCCTGAGCAGAAATCTCCAAGCGGTTATGCACGTGGAAGAGACCAAAACTAGTAAGCAGATTCCTACTAGGACAAGGACTGTAGAAATGTCTTCAAGCATAGTACGAGGCCTCCACAAGAGTTCTAATCCAATTTTAATTGAAAGAGACACTTGTTCCTATTTCTTCTCAAGGGTAGTTATGTAATTTTCTTATAAGAATGACTCGGGAGACCGAGAGACAGTTAGCTAGATTGATGTTTTGTTGCTAGATCTCAGAAGACCGTAATACTCTGTTTTTGAAGTATTTTCCCTTTAATGAAAGAAGTACCACTCATTGCAAGATCTGAGGCAATATTGAGGAGATTTATATGCTAATCCGGTGGTAGAGGGCCCCTACTTCCCGAGAAGCTCTGTGCATATGGTTTAGATAAGTAACTGTAGCCTTGTTTCATTTCTAGTTTAAGCAATTTTCTGAACTTTCTGTTTTATACTCACTTGCATTGGATGCTATAGCCAGTATTATTCTTACGAATTGTTCCAAAATACCACTAACATTGAATGATATATAATTGTAGTATTTTAGGGATTAGTTTCATTTTTCCAAACTTTACGTTTTATGCTCACTCACATTGAATATTACAACCAGTCTTGTTCTTACAAATTGTTCCAAAATATCACTAATACTGAACGAGACAGGGTTGTAGTATTTTGGAGATTAGTTGCATTGTAATTTAGTTGTAATAATCCGGATATTAGTGGCACTCTAGTTCAGTTCCTGTTCACTGTATTTCAAGTTAGGTTAATGGAATTCTAGTTCAGTTGTGGTCACTGTATTTCAAGTTTGATTGATTGCATTCTAGTTCAGTGCTATCCATTGTATTTTAAGTTTTATTAGCTGTTAAAATTAGACTTCACGGCCTTCATTATTTACAAACTACTTTTGTTCTTCATTTCTATCAATACATCATTATCATAGGAACAAGAATTGGTAATGTCATTTTGAAGACTTGATTGTTTCATAATTTCTCACAATTTCACAAACTGCCTCTTTTCCAAAGCTATTCCAAAATATTTCTAACTCTTGAATAAGGCTTAACAGTGATATTTTGGGTTGTAGAATGGATCAATCTCAGTGTCATTAGTTAATTTAGAGAAGAGTTCCTCATTATTTTGCATACTATCTTTTCCAAATGTGTTCCAACAAATTTCTAGCCATGGATAAGATTTTTTTTGTGACCTTGTAGGCTGTTGTTTACTTAGAAGAACCTCATTGCATTAAAATTATCCTTTTCTCAAGTTATTCCAACATATTTCTAATGAATGAATTGGACTGATTTCATGTGATGAGTTATTGAGTTCATGTCATGAGTTATTTTCTTGTCAATTTTTGCATTTTCTAAGTGCCATACATAGTCTAGAATAGGTTTTGCTCTGTTTTAGTGTGACCAACAACTACTCTTTACCAACACTTAGTTCTTTTCGTTTTTAACACAAAACCACAAAACCAAAAACATTAGAAAAACACTAAACACAACGTAGTGAGAAACAGATACCTAGGCACATATAGTGCACTTCACTTCAACAGTTTACTAGCCCTGGTTGACAATTTATGACATCAATTTAGGAACACTAAGTTGAGCAGACACCAAGCGATTGAGAAAATTAAAGTGCAGTAGAAACACTTTGGGCCCGATGATGCTACATGGGAGATGGCTGATCAAATGCTAGATATGCATCCTTCATTGTTTGACGGTTGAGGAAAAGGATTTTTGGTATATTTATATCTTTATGCATGCTTTTTATTGTAAATACCACAATGAGTTGTGTTATAAAGCTCCAATAATTATTATGGTTGTCATGTTTTCATGTTGGTTTTTCTTTTCAGCAAGTTTTTATTGTAAATACTGCATCAAGTTGTGTTAAAAAGATCCATAAGTAGTGTGTTTTATTTTCAACGGTTTACTGGTTATAAGTATCATAGAACACTGGGGATTGTGTTCCCCTAAGGGGGAGGGGTATGTAACAACCACAAGTTAAAATTTCATGTAATAAAGTTAATCAAGGAAAAATAAGACCAAGTTCATGGGACACGTATTCCAAGTTGAATGTTGGGAAAAACATTCTCGTGGGTGTCACTTTTGGTTTATTTATGGCTAGGTAAAATGGAAAGACATTGGAAAAGGAAAAGAGACAATAATTTACATCTATTTACGAAAATAAAGGAAAATAAGAGTAAATGGAGATCAAAGGTCACAAATAAAATTGAAGAAAAAATAGAGGAAATTGAAGAAAATAGGGGCCTCAATGATAAAAATGATTTTTAGGATCAGTTCATAGCTTTTGGCTAGTTTATATTTGATCAATTTGGTTTTGGAGCTCTCTCTATTCTCTCATACTATTTCACACTTAGATAATTCTTGGAGCACTTTATCATTGGAGAAAGGAAACCAAAGGACAGGCAAGGAAGGTTGGATCAAGAAGCTTCAGTAGGAGGATTGAAGATAACAGGTTGCATGTGTGACTTTCTATCTCATTTATGAATGCATGGTACATAAATTTGTTTATTTGTTTCTTTTTATATCACTAACATGGGTTTTCCTAGTGTGATAGTGGTTTCAACTGTGCCTTTTCATTTTCAGATAACCATGGTGTGATGAGATTCTTTTCTAGTTGATATTTGGATTATCGGAAGGATTTAGAACCGGGTGATATGGTAGCAGGAAAATTATCCAGGTTTTGGGATATACGTGGTTTAATCTCTTGAAATCCCTCAATAGGTGGGTGGAGACAGGTAAATTCCTCAAGGTAATCATGAATAAACTATGAGGCATCCAAGCATGTTTTGGGCATTGTGATCTCTTGACTAGTTTTGGCGAATTACGATAGCCTGAGGGTGGAAATGGTTTAATATATGGGAATATATGGTTGTTTATACCTTGATATCCCACATTCATGCTTAGTATATGGGATGAGATTGATTGGTTGAAATAAATATTTGCTTCAACCCAATACATGGTCAGATGGCACATGGAAGTCCCTAACTTTGTTGGCTTTTGCATAAATTAATAAGATATATTTTCCTATGCTAATCTATGATCACTTGTACTTTTTATTATGGTGATTTGATGCTTGTTATGTCATGGTTATTAATATGGTTATATGTTTTTTATAAGCATGGATTTTTAATTTACTCTAGCTATGACTTGTTCAGGTTTTGATAAGTATATAATGGTTAATGAATCCACGAGATAAAAAATGTTATTTTAGATATTATGGTAGGTAATTATACCTTCTTGGTGATTCTCAAATAAGATTCAGAATCCTATGTTCAGATATACATTCGTGACCTGTAGATTACAAGTTGACTATATGTTTTATGAAATGACTATCATGGTTAGGCCTGGCTAGGTCAACTCCTTATTCAATTTTTGTATGATTAGCATTGTATTCAAGTAATTTATAATTTTATAAAGACTTATGAAGTTTTGGGTAGTGGTCTAGAGGTTGGCCTGTAATTATGGCTCAGATCCCAGGACCACACCCTCTGAACTGGAGAATTTGGGTTGCAACCACGTGGAGGTAGTGTTGTGCATGTGGTTGGAGGATCACAACCACACTAATGTAGCCTTGTGCATGCAATTGGGGGTCTAGGTCATTCAAAAATCTATCCAGCTCAAGGTTTGGTTACTTAGGGTAGTTTTTTGTCCCCTGGGTGTCATGTAAGCCATGTAGGATGTTATTTTATGGTTAGTAAATCTTAGCTACCAGCTCCACATCCATAACTAAAGCTTGTAGGTCGGCTCATGTCATAGTAACTCTTTGTCTCACGTTTACCCTAGTAGACCGGTGAAATTGGGTAAATGTGGGAGGGGGTAGTTACAAGAGGAAAAACGAAATTCTGAAGTAGATTTAAAGAGGTTTGAATTTTATTGACTTGGTCAAACTTTGAATTTATTGGAAGATATTCTTGGAGGTTTGACTTAGTGCTTGGAAAAGGAATCGGTCTAGGCTTTTGGGTCTTTTTTTTCTCATTTAAAGAATATTTTAAAAAGAAGAGAAGATATTATTTCTAGGTCTTCCCCTTGGAAGGGTTTATCCTTGGCTTGGAGCCTATATTTGCGTCCATTGTATCTATTATTTATGCTCTTAATAAATTTTTGATGAAAATAATCTAATTAATAACAATAATAATATAACATAAGTTCACAATATTTTATCAATTTTAAGGAGAATTGAATTGATAATCACCCTACTAAATTCTCCAACATGGAATCAGAGCTAAGGTGAACAAAGGGAGGGTAGCTAGAAGATAATTTTGTTGACATAAGAAGTGATTGCTTGTCAAGGGGACTCATTTGAAAAATGACACCAGAAAATAAGAAGAAGACCTATTAACCTAGAAGGAATATTACTATATCAAACTTTCATTGAAGACCTCATCATCTAAAGAAATATCAAGCTCTCATTGAAGGAAGGAAGACTAATCTCTTGTTGAAATATCTTGCACACTCCATAATATTGGAAAAGAGGAATAATCAAAGAATATTGGGATCATTATACTCTCTTTGAATCTATTTGAAGACACTATTATTGAATACATCCTAGAAGTCATCATTTTAGGGCATCTTTAAAGTCTCCTTGAAGGTCTTGAAAGTATGAATATAGTTGGTGACATTATCAAGAAGGAGGAATCATGATTGACAAGTGTCATATTGTATTATATGTCTCAATCTACAAATAATATGGCTAAATTTTGCAAGGAAGGAAAAAATTTTGTTGGATCAACAAACTTCATAACATCGAAGAAAATAATTGAATTGGTACTCACAAAAAATGAAGTTAGGGAATATGTCCTTGGTGAAGTTGTTGTACCTGAAAAAGAGAAGACTCAAGAGTTAGAAAAATATAATAAGGGAGAAGTGAGGGTACAAATAATAATTGTTGAATCCACTATGGATCATCTTATTCCCTTTGTTGTTGATTTGAATACATCCAAGGCTATGTATGATAAGCTGGTAAATTTGTACTCTATAAATAAATCAGGCCATAAGACATCTTTCAAGAATCAACTATATAAAATAAGGAAGTCGAAGCATGAGACAATGGCCACTTATCTCATGAAGATATCACAAATAATAGATCAATTGCAAGGGCTTAGGGAAGTTGTTTATGATTATGAAATGACTACTTTTGTATTAAATTCTCTATCATATGATTGGAGTAGTTTTGAAACTAGTATCTACTCTAAGAAGGATACTACAAATGTTGATGAGTTATGTGATGAATGTATATTAGAAGAATATAGAATAAATGAAAAGGATGATACCAAATCAAATGAAAGGTCTCAAGCCTTTATTTGAAGATCCAAGAATAAGAAGAAATGGAAGTTTGGAAAGTCCAAAGGAAATCCAAATATGTCCAATATTAAATGCATTGGATGAAATGAGTATGGACACTTTAAGATGGGTTGTCCAAACAAGAAGAACAAAAAAATAAAGGAAAGAATTGAAGCCCACATATTTGAAGAGAAGGGATAACCCAAGGATATTTACTTTTGAAGGAAGCACCTTCTCTATCATGTTCTTTATGAAACTTGTCTTTCTTTTATTAAGTAGAAAGTAAAGTAACATGCATTGTTGCATTATTTAAAAGAGTCTTGGTTTTTATAAAAGCATTGCATAATAGGAAGAATCATATGATAGTAGAAGATTTAGAGTTTACACAATAAAGTTTCTGTGGTAAGAATCATCTAACCTTAAAAGAATGAGAATATTGGGATCATATTGCATATTATTATTCATCCAAGCATTTTCTAACATCATGTTAGAGGTAGTAATCTTGCAAAGTTTAAAAGAGGGATCATAAAGGTCCTATAAAAACCATCATTTTGGAAGATTATTGGAAGGATCATTCTGACACGACTAGTATATATTCCATATGGTATGGAAACAATACTATTGAAGCATAAAGGAATGTAGATGCTCAAATTGCAGTGTGAAAGGCATAATTAAAGTATGTTTCCTCTTGGGATAAGAAACCTATGTTTGATAGGTATAATAATCAAGCTCATTAAATTAAAGTATGGTTATATGGTTGTATGGAAGCAAATGTATGCATGTTTTAAGTAACTCTTCTCTAGGGTAGGATTAATATCTACAAGAATCTTGCATAAAGAGTTGCCTATAAAAGTGTGCTTGCATTAAAGAAATTTTGAGGTCTAAAATCAGCCTCAAAAACAAAATGTACAAACGAAATAAATTTTATAAGAAAAAATAGGATTCATGATGATGATGTCAACCATGGGGGATGATTCACCATTTTTGGAGTAAAAAAGTAAAAAGATTAAAAAATTAAAAATTAAAAAAACTTTTCAACTCGTATTTTAAACTTGTCTCCCTATGGTTTTACTAAAATTTCTAGTGGCATCACTCTTTAGATGCGGAATTTAATTCCTCATCCAAGGAGTGCCCATGTTGCATACTTTTGATGGACCCTGCTACACAAAAAATGAGAAATACATGAAAAATGTGATTGCAATCAGGTTTTTTCATGCATTTCTCATTTTTCATGTAGCAGAGTCCATTAAAAGTATGCAACATGGGCACTGCTTGGATGAGGAATTAAATTTTTCATCCAAGGAGTGCTTCTGCTTGAAATTTGAGTAAAACCGTAGGAATATAAGTTGAAAATATGAGTTCAAAATTTAGTTTTTTCTTTTTCCCCTCTAAATATTTATGATGTAATCAAATATTATGTTATTTTCTCCACTATAATTTTATAATAATCCTTAGGAGGCCCATTTTAGAGCTCAAAATTTCTCTAATAGTAAGCCTTCCATATGATTACATGATGCTTGAAAGAATAAATTTGACATGGCTAGAGATCAAGAATCTTTCATAATATAATATGATAAAAACATAATGTTAGTGATCAACATTTGGTATGGTATCTGAAAAGAAAATAAATGAGTTGAAAATGAACACTCCAAGGAAGAATAAATTGTAGCTTACTGGTCAGTTCGATACATGGGAACCTTCATTAAAAGTGAATGCATGGAGAAGGATTCTTGTATAATATGGAGATGGATCATGCGAAAGAATGTTGATCTCAAAATATACAATTTAGAAAATAATTTGATGAAAGGGCCATCGTGATGAGGAAATAATGATATTATATTTTTCTATTGGCTATCTAGTTGACATATTTTTTTTCTACCTGGAAGGATATTGCAGAAATCGATAATGACAACTAAGGAAATTTCAGTTGTTGGTATTGAACTCGACTCAAAGAACATATGGATTGAGTCAATGGTTTTGAAAATCCTTGAAGGATTATGTAGTCAATATTTTTACATCATCATATTATGATTGAAAGGTGGCAATATAAGAGTATAACTTGATGTTCACGAAGATCACTTTTATTTCTAAAGGGAACCATGAATAATCTCTACTTTTATTGGCTAAATATAATTCCTTTATTGATGATGACTAGAAAGTGATATGAGAAGTTGATGGTACGAACCCTTTCTCGAGAGTAAAGAAACAAGATGACTCCATAACATCTAGGAAGGTAGAAGCTCAACATAATGAGATACAAAACAGAGGAGCCATGTAGCTACTTGAAGATATCCTTGAACAACTAGTAGCTGGCACACTTATGGAGACAATCTCAAGAGCTTGTGGTTATGACTTCTCAATTGAAATAATGTGAAAAACTCTCCTCTATGTTTCAAAGGGAGAAGGAAGTCTCCTTAAATAATTGAAAAGGAGGAAATGCCAATTCCCTAATATTATGGGAATGAGGATATCCTCCCTAGTTGAGAGGGAGTGTTGATGGAGATTGTATTCTCTTCTATCATGTGTCATGCACTAAGCGAGGACTAACAATCATATGTCTAAGTGAAGGTCGTGTTAGGAAGAATGGAGGATCAGATAAGCATCAAAGATTAATACTCCTTGATTATAATGAATCAAATATAGGAAGTATTATTGTTTAATGACACACTTTGAGGATTAAATAGATATCCAAGACAAGAGTGGTCATAGATGATTAATATTATTTAAATATAGGGAATCCAAGATATGAATATTCCTAAAAGGACATACCTAGTGAGCATCTAGATGGGGTATGTACCTTGGAGAGGTAGTGTGGTATCTCACGTAAAGCCTCGAAACATTACACTCTAATATAAGAGCTTGTCAATTTAAGACCTTACTATGTTCACAATGTTGGTTATGATGTTGATGCTTAAAGATGGCTTGCCAATCCGACTCTTCTTATGAGAACTCTTCAGTTTGAGAAAATCCTTGTATGAGTTGTACAATTATGAATACCTCCCTAGTTAAGAGGGAGCGTTGGAAAATTTAACTAGTTTTGGTCTTCATAATTGTCATTATACTCATTTCATTATGTATATCTTATGTAACAAGCAAAATAAGAAATAAAAATTATTATTTTCAAGCATGGGTTTCATGCTTATTTTGATTGGTCATCTAGATTAGGAATGTTCTTCATACTTCTAGGGTTTTTCATGTCATAAGATCTATTTTCATGAGTCAAGAGAGTCAATATCATTTGTATAAGACCCTATTAGACAAGTTGTATCTTGAAAAAGAATTTATTTTGAGTCTAGAAAAACCATATGAGCGTACAAGCACAAGTTGGACCGACCAGCAATAATTTAGCCTAGAGAGGGGTATTACCTCATGGAAAGCCTATATATAAAATCAACTTCAACTTATTTTGAAAAAAATCGATATGCATCAAGAAGATTTCAATATCAAGCAAGAAAAGGAGAAAGGAAGGCTAAAAGACAAGGAAGAAGACCAAGCAAAGAAAGGAGACCTAATTTATATCTATTTATATCCATGCGTGTGAGGGTTAGGGTTTCTACAAGCCAAGAATTACAAGTCCAAGTTGTAAGATGTCGATAATTTCATATCCAAGTTGCAGGAGGTTGATCATTTCATATTCAAATTGCAGGAGGTTCAAAACATTTTTTTGACATAGCTTTGATTCTTGTTGACTTTTGAGACATAGTGTCTGAGGAAATAATTATTGGAAGATTGTCACGTGCTAGAAAGGAAGGATTTCCAAAAGGACCAAAGTGGCGGACCTAAAGAGGAAGGTTGAAATTATGAAGTAAAGTAGATTTGAAGCGGTTTGAATTTTGTTGACTTGGTAAAACTTTGACCTGATTGGGAGAGATTATTGGGGGGGTGACTTGTTGCTTGGATAAGGACTCGATCTAGGGTTTAGGCCTTGGTTTTATTATTTTAAGTATATTATATAAATAATAGAAGGGATTATTTCTTGGTTTTCCCCTTGGACGGGTTTTTCCCTGGCTTGGAGCCTTTATTTGTGTCCATTGTCTCTAATGTTTATGCTCTTGATAATTATTTGATGAAAATAATCTAATTAAGAACAATAATAAGAGAACATAAGTTCACAATATTTTATCAAGGTTAAGGAAAATTGAATTAATAGTTTCCCTACTACATTATCCAACATAATTTTCGTTTGGGAAATTAAAAAGACAGAAGATCGTTGTAGCTTATTGCTCAAACAAGTTAAGCTTGTAACATAGCTTGGAATGAATTTTATTTCAGCTAGAAAGATAGAAGTTGATGGCTAACATACAATGTTTATCAAGGGAGGATGAAAATTGTAAAAGGTTCATTGGTTGTTTCAAAGGGGAAAAAATAGGCTCTTTTGGAGAAGTGGTATGATACAGGTCCCCTGGATCGGAATATTATGGTATGCGCATGGTGGTGGTATGGCAAAAATACATCAAGGAAGTAGTCCCAGCGTTATCAGCATTATAATATGTGTGGATTAAGTGTCGGTTTCTCTGATTAGTGCAAAGTATCTCCTTATTGTAAATGCTGGAGAATGTAAAGCTACATTATTAAAGCAAGGAAAGGTCATTAAAAGTTCCAAAGGATCATTATCTTGTTTGAATTTGAAGTGTTATATTAAGCATTGCAGCAGTATCTATTCTTAGATATAATTGCATGCCTTCCTCAATTCAGTACGAATATACTTTCAAAGCCTCTCTCTTAAGTCATCCATAATCTTGTTGAATTCCATATGATGAAACTTCAAGTAGCCAAATTGAAGATGTTTCCCGAAGAACATGGTAATAGAACAGTTGAAGTGTCTGAAGTATGATGGGCTATTTTTGTTAATATTACTATTGAAGGTCAAGAGTCTATTATTGATTCATCTGAAACTTACTTCAGCAGAAAGGAATAACTAATATTTCACCATTTCATAGATTTGATTAGTGAACTTCATACCCCCTTGTGTCATAAATAAATGTTTATAGTTGATAGTAAGATTGTTCAATGCATGGAATGTATCAAGCCTCAAAGGTGTTATGTTTAAATCTATAACTTTTCAATATTAAAGTCATTGGGACTTTTAGATTGAAAGATATTGTCTAATCTTACAATAAAGTGTAAGCCATGTTTGGACTCATTGTTCACATTAGCATCAACAGCTTTTGGCTTGGAGTGATTATATCTTCAGAAGTCTAGCACATATCACCAATATCAAGCAGTAAGGGACATAAATAAATAAAATTCTATGGTGACATGCCTTCCAACATTCTCATGAGTTTGGGATAGCATCAATTTGCAGCATATGCATGTAAGCTCTATTATTTTCAAAGTGTTACCTCAACAATTCTAATATATCTTATGAAGTATGCATTGCAGTCACAACAATGACCTACTACATTCTTGTAATGTAGAAGTGCACATAAATAAATGCTTGTGTGCATAAAGCAGCACCCATTATGTATGTAGAAGATCAGAAAGCAGTAATACAATGATGGAGTGTGCATATTCATTTAATAAAAAAAGACCTGAATGAAGGATGATTATACTGAACTCAAAGAGGAGCTACTCTAGGAAGCACCCAAGAATTATTATTGGAGCAGTGTTGGTATTGGAGCAAGCATTACTGATGTGCTGAGCTGGCATTGAAGTTGGGCATGTTTTGTTTTGGATATTATGTATATTGTTGATTGTTTTTGACGAAGTCAAATTACCGCATGGATTATCAATGGGTATCATATTACCTTGTGGCCTCAGATGCATAGACACTTTTGGCATAAGTGTATATCGCAGAGATCAGATATATCAAGATCTAACCATTAGGCTTCCTTAAGCATGTGTTAGACCTAAAAGTTCTGTAACAGAGGTATGTGGGTGAATTTGAAAATCCCTTATAAGAAAGTATGAGCAGCTTGCATATGAACCAAGTTCTGTTCAAAGACATCCTTGAATCTGCAACAAAATCACTATGTAATCTAGTAGTAAAGCTGAACCATGGTTGCAAAAGATATATTGGCATCATCATATTTGAGTAGATGTGTACTGCAAATGTGTATTGCAAAAGAAGACATAATCCATCTATAATATTCCTCAACAGATATGTATCTCAAATGAAGATCATAATATATACTGAGGTATATTTGGAGCAGATTTTATATGTCCTATGCAGCATTCTCAGTATTTTAGTATTACTCCAATGATGCATCTCTGATTATATAAGCCTGTTATAGTTTTTTCTATGGAGTGTCATTATCATCACTTTCAACATTATACAAATGCAAGGAGTCTTTGCTTTGGGATGGTATCAGCTTACTGTGTATATACATACAATTTCAATGATTCCCAAAGTGTTTTCCCAACAATGTTTATACACCAAATGGAGTAGGATTCCTAGCCAAGTATGTGGACAGAATGAAGAATTCTTATGTATAACTCTAATAAGGAAATGATGGAAAATACACTGAAAAAGGTGTAACCATTTTCCATTGATGTCAAAGGGGGAGGAAAAGCAAGCAGAGGAAGATAGACACTTCTCAGAATGAAAGGGGGAGGAAGTGTTGTAGGAATTGTTGCCATCAATGCTAAAGGGGGAGACTGTTGGAAATATTTTCATTGATGGAAAAGTAGCACAAAGGAGTGGAACTAGAATTATCATTAAGGAAAAGGAGCAGAGAAGCAGCAGCAATAAGTAAAAGGAGCAGATCAGGCAATGATGTAGTGAGAATGAAAAAATGAGGGAAGGAGAAAAAATTTGCAGCGAAGAGGCAAAGGAGCAGCATTAGTAGTATAATCTAAACCAGAGAGAATCAGAAAAGAGGCAAGGATAAACTTTAGAGTTATTGCTTAAGGAAAAGGAGCAGCAAAGAAGTGAGGAGCAACATAGAGTCAAGGAGCAACATTAGATCATTATCTAAGGCAAAGGAGCATAGAGGAGCAACATTATAATCTTTATCAAGGAGCAAAGGCAGCAAAGGAAATAAAGGAGAAAATGCAACAAAAGAGAAAAGGTAGCAAAGGCAGCAAAGGAAGCAAGCTTGCATCAAGTCGTGAACATATTGAATCAAGTTATGAATGTGCTAAGACATGTAATGAACACATTCAGCAAATGGAGAAAGTCGTGAATTTGCGGGTCAAGTCGGGCTATTCACGTTCAGTGCAGAAAGCAAAGGAAAATTTGGGTGTATGCGTACAGAATGCATGCCGTAAAGAAAAGCAATAAACGAGCAGGCCAAGTCGGGCTGGTTGTAAAATGCGTGTAGAATAGTGGTTATGCATTCAGAATATTGTGAATGAGTTGGGTGTTCTACGTGCAGCAAATAAGAAATGAATGGGCGCAACCAAAGAAGAAAAGGCATGAAGGAGTGAATGAGTGGGTCAAGTCGTGCAAATACATGTTCAGAATAGTGTTGGTAGATCGCACATCACAATTGGGAATTTTTATGTTTATTTCTAAGTCATCGCAATTTATACGTTTTAATTTGCGTTATGAAGTATATCGCATACTGCAAAAAATAAGGAAAACCCATTATGGTAAATGCTAAAAGGTGCAAAATGCGATAAGGTTTTTAGGCCTATTTGCAAAATCATAAAATTGCAAATATTTTGAAATTCTTAAAGTTGTGAAGTTGCGGGGAGGTAAGTTATTAAAGTTGTGAAGTGTGATAAAGAGGAGCAGACGCGATGGAGTTACAAAGCCATAAAGGATTAAAGTCAGGCGTGGGACCCATTCACATACCACACATCGCATATCACATATGATAAGAGAAACTTGTTATTGCTATGAGCTAGAACTTGCGAAGTGCAATAAAGAGGCCCAAATGCGATGTAGTTTCAAAGATGAACTCCAAAGGATTTGAAATCCAGATGTAAAGAATTTCCTGTGTTAAATCGCATCAAAGGAGGAAAAGGAGATTATAACGTAAAATCTATGGAACATCGAAATGCAATAGATAGTCGAATGTGATATCATTCTGAGGTAAATATTAACATATTTCATGTCCAGGTTTAATGTGTTTGCATTTTTTTGATGAAGAAAATGTTGGAAGTGGAGGTCAACTCAGGTTACAAAGAAAAGGCCTGAACGCATGGAAAATGGACTCGGGTAGAGAGACCTGATATTGCATGCAATAAGGTTGAAAACTATAGCTATAAACGAAAGTTTGAACGCAGAGGAGGAGACTCGGGCAAGTGACCCGACTGTAGAGTAAAGGTATTACGGAAATTTATTAATCAAAAGGCTGAACGCTGTAGGAAAATGAGAATAGGCAGAGTCAGATAAAAGAAATTTAAAATGACACTGTTGGAAACATGCCAGCTGGATTGAGTGAGGCAGAAGATGATCATGCTGCACAGTTGGAAATAGGACAGCAGGAAGAGAAGAAACAATGAACAGAAAAGCAAGAAACTGAAAGGGATGAATTGAAATATTGTTGTAACTGTAAATGTGAATTCATTGATTATTTTATATTTTTTTTTATGCAAATTCAAGTCTCCGTAGGAATAAGAAAAAATCCATGAGTGTTGTAATGATTATTTCTGATGTAATAACCTAAACTGAAGAATGAGGAATCGAATGGGTGGAAGGCATAGGGTCAGGCCTGTTCACTTCATATTCCCTATAGAATGCAACTGTTGGTCGCTTTAATTGTTTTAACAATTCAAGCTCCACATAAATTGTCAACCCGGGAAGGTCTGTTTATTCCAAAGACAATCACGCACTGGATATGCTCAATTCCAAAAGCAAGATAATGTTGTAGTAAAAATCACACAATTATTAATCATACAAATCTAATTATTCACACCCTGCTTTAACAAAGCTGAAGTCTACTTGTGTTACAGCAGAAGCAATTCCCCTATTGCAGTCTTTCATTAAAAGAATCCTAGGAAAAGATAATGAAAGGAAATCACTCTACAGGAAAGGAAACCAATCAACCATAACAGGGAACAGGGCCCTATTCCTCCAAACAGGAACTTCAGCACCTGTTGCCTGACACTAATCACACTGTAGAAAAGATCAATCCAAGAAAACAGGACCCTATTCCCATGAACAGGAACCTTCAGCACCTGTCTCCTGATACTAATCACACTGCAGGAAAAAGAGAGTCAACTTATGGGAACAGGACCCTATTCTTTTGCACATGAATCTTTAGCACCTGTTTCCCAGCATCAATCATGCATTCAAACAGATAACAGAAAAATATCTCTTGGCTTCTTTAAGAATGAACGTTACCAAACTCATGCAGCGTTAAAGAAAACAGAGTGCTAAAGAACTACAGAACTATGCAAATAATGATTCAGTAAACAGAGTTAAATTAAGGTGCAAATATCATAAATAAATTCAACAAACTACAAGAGAAATCGGGTGAATCTTTTGATGAAGGCGGGCCCTTTCCTTCTCACAAGATTCCCCAGGGGAAAGAATTAAATTGAAGTGCTCAAAAGAAACCTTTATTCATCTGTCAAAAAGGAATGATACATTACAATGGAGTCTTGCTCCTTTCTGCTCAAAATAATGTTTCTCCTGTAGTCTCTAACTCTCTTCTAATGATGATGTCTCCTCTTTTTAAAGAGGAGACATATATTACAGTTACATCAGAGCAAATCTATATTTATCCAAATCTGTTCTTCTATCTTAAAACAGGGTCCTTCTATTCTTCCATAGAAAAATATTTTTAAAACAGATACAAAAAGATATTGGCTTCAGAAAAATCCGCGTAACGACTTTCCTTGCTTGTCTTCGTCTTGTTGCCATCGTTCCTGAAATACTCTTTCAAGATCGAAAATCACGAGTAGTGACGAAATGTACGTGCCCGCTGACTGTTTCAGCAACATATTTGACTGTTTCAGCAACGGAGTCGACTGTTTCAGCAACGGTCGATTGTTTCAGCAACAGCACGTTCCTTATCCTTACTTATCTGCGATCTTTTAGACTTGTGTTAGCAACAATATACCTTCGATTAATGATGAAATATAAGAGTAATGTGGAATTATATGTAAACATATTAAACATATAGTAAAGAGAATGATTTCATATACCTTTGGATGAAATGGATAAAAATGATAATGTAACCTTTCCTGAATATAGCTATAAAGGGTAAGATGGTGTCAAAATGTATAGTAAAAATGGTACATTGTGAGGTCCTAACATCCCCCCCAGCTGAAAGGGTTGCATGTCCTCAGGCAACTTTTAATCTGAGTCAGAGTCTGAGTACTGACTCTTTGCATGCAAGTTACTCAAGCAATAACTATGGAAGGTGGCTTCTGTCGAGGATCTGAATCCTTGATTATTCTGCATTTTCTGCCATGCTACTACCTCGTCCCTGTTAGCCAATTTGTAATGAGGCTAATATTGTTCTGCCGGCATGCATAAGACAGGGAAGTGAAAATGATAACCAATCCAATTCTCAGCACATTGCTGAATGCATCTGATATAGTTTGGTACCCTGGATAGTGCAGTTTGAAGATTATTAGGGCCAAAAGGATTATATTCTTGTCTTTCCTTACAGGACTATTGCCAAAACATGGTGTTGGCCTTCAAGGCAGCAGTCTCTTTAACTCTGATTAACTGATGACACTTGAGGAGTATTGAGGATTGCAATTGCTGTATGTACCTGCGCATTCCTGGCTTCTGCAAAAATCGATGGTATTCTGCTACAAAAATGGCCGGATTTGAGGGTTCTGGTCTTATCCACAAGATGCGATTATCCTCATTATGCCTACTTGTAATAAAAGCAGTTTTCCATGTGATTTGATTGGCAAGAAATGAAACAAATGCCCTAATTTGTATATCACCCACAATTGGATTGAGGTTGACCTTTCTATTGTCAGGCATAGCCTCATTATGAAGATAAAGTTCACATAACAAATGTTGGTCACTAGCGGGGGCCTCAGCAAATGTTTTGACAAATTGTTCCGCTGTGAGCAACTCATGAGGTCTCCCATCCTTAATTGCCTTCAATTGAAAATAAGCAAGGCATTCCGAAAGGAACATAGAATAATTCAAGGAAGGTTTCCTAGTGGCTAACAATTTTTGTACTAATGAAAACATCAAAACCAGTTTGTCTTTTAACTCCTTGATTTCTTTCTTAGAATCCTTGAGCTGTTGAAGTGTCTGCTCCCAACTGTCCCAGTTGACATACATCTGATTCTTCCAGGCCAACTTATGCTGTTGTAATATTTTATCTTGATCCACAGCATACTGCTTCTTCCAGTTATTCATTATTTCCAATTGTTTCCATGGTGGAGTCTGTGTCCCGGCATTGTAAGTACATGGTTGGGGCATCGTCTGAGTAGCTGAGATGACTAACACAGGGCAGGATATCTGTGGCTTGGTTTCTTTTTCCAGAATTTTTGAGGGCCCTACTGGTTCTTGTGTGACAGTAGGGCGTTCTTCTTTAATTGCAACTGATGTGGATGCCTCAGGCACTGGGATTTTGACTATTTTGTATCCTGCCTGTTCGTAAATGTTTCCACATTCATGGCACATGTATTCTTTACATGAGTCGTTCTTTTGTGCTGATGCTGTATGTGCCAACATGTAGAGATTTAATTCTCTGTCAAAGGCTTTCCTTTCCATTACCAACTCTTTTTTATAGGCCTCTAGTTCTGACTTCAAAAATTCATTTTCATCCAATAAAGATGCCATGGTGGGTAAACCCTGTGTGTTGGTTGATTTTTCTGGAGTTGATTGCTGATCCACGGCTGTAGCTGGTTCTTGTGTTTCAGCTACAGTTGGTTTCCTTATATTATCATGCTTGGTGTATGATTTTGGCACCTCAGTAGCTGGTTCTTGTGTTTCAGCTTCTGAGTGAGTAACTGGTTCTTGTGGAGAAGTTACTGTTTGAGTAGTAAACGATGTCATATTACCCTGGGCATCTGGTTCTTGTGGAGCAGTGCCACAGGACGAGACGGGTAATGGTTGGGGAATTTGGAATGGTGGTGAGGATTGAAGTTTTAACAAGATAGTCGTAGGGTCAGGGGAAATGGGAGTGACTTCAGTTTCAACAGTCATTTTCATTTTCCTCCTAGGTAGGAAAGCAGAAAAGTCAGTGTCTTTCCTTTTATTTTTATGAGAAGATTCTTTTCTAGGGGAAGGGCTATCGGAAGAGGTGGCAGCTTGGGATGTGGCCCTTGTTTTCCTTTTTGAGACAGAGACTGTTGCGGTTCGTCTCTTCCTTTTATGAGTAGGGGGAGATGGGGGTGTTTCAGCTTGAGAGTCATCGCTAGAGATGTGGATAGTGGGAAGGGGTGACTCTGCTAAATGGGATGAACTTGGGCGCGGGTCAACTGGTTCTGAAGATGGGATCAATGGGGGATCATGGATATCTTCCAGTTTCCGTTCATAAGAGCTTTCGGGAGTTTCTTGGGGAATTTCGGCTTGTTGGGGAATTTCAAGGGCTTGCTGGAGAAGGAGGAGTGGATTATTCAGAGGGGGGTTTTTCTGAGCAAAACCCTTATGAATTAATAATTGACATAAGCGATGATGGGTAAGGGATAGTGATGGTAATTTTACCTGTCTACAGTAATATGACATGTTTTTAATACATCCAAGCAGATAATAAGGAATATTAACTAATCGACCATGTCGCAAATGATTCATTAAAACAAAGTCGTGTTGATAAACTACCTGGTAACGCCCCTCGCAAGTCAAATAGTGCTTGATGAATTCAGCTACTGTTGGCCATGGGCAAGGTAATGAATGCAGACTTATACCGCGGCCTTTATTCTAAACCTATTCCTCTGGAAGAAGGAAGTCCTGCTGTGCATTTAAAATGACTTGTTTCCTGCTAAACCAGCGAGCACCTGTGACCGGAAACCCTGAAACTTGTGCTATATCTTCCTCTGTGACCGAAATTTGGACCCCTTGGACCACGGAGTAATCTTCCTGAAAATTCTGTGCAAACTCTAAAACTTGCTGAGGATCAAATTCTCCTAACCTTTCGAAGTATGTTATCCATCCTGCCTGCTGAAAAATTTGGTAGGCCTCTGGGAATAATTCAAGAAGAGTTATCGAGTCGGGCTCATGTCTGATGGCCGAACCTCCCATAGCTACTAACTTGAGTCACATGCATAGGCGCAGAGAACAGAAACACAGGCTTTGATCAAGCTAATCGTTGCAACTGAGGATATGGAGTCTCAATGACGGCGGAAATAATGGATATGAGAAGTGACGGTGGATTGGATGGTGTGGAATGATGATTCGGTTTTTGAAATTCCCCCCCTTACGTATGATGAAATGATGTTTAAGTGTGCGGGGATTGTAATCATTATGAGCAAGATCCTCTCTTTAAAATATTATTTAACTGTATTACATAAAAACCACATACCTTATATTTTTACCTTTGTTTTTATAATTCGAAGTATAGAGTGCTTCATAATGGCTTGATACTGATGGAAGAATCTTTAAATTTCTCTAGAATGTAGAAACAGGAGCATATCAGGATCTGCTCAATACTGAATAATATTCACCCAAGGGATCTGAAGAATAAAAGTGGAGAACTGAAAAACTTGTGTAGCAGAGGAAAGAAATGGTGTTTTAATAATGAAAAGATGAATGACAGGTTGCTGAAAGTGGTGTTTTAGCAATGGAAAAATGAATAACATGTTGTTGAAAGTGGTGTTTCAGCAAAGGGAAAAATAAGGAAAATGGAATGTAATGATTTGGATTTAAGAAAATTGGGAGAAGTACTTGCCGAGGGATAATTTCAGTAGTAGGGAATGGGAAATACTGGCTAAAAGATGGTGTTTTGGGAATAGGTAGGAATGGGGAAAAATGGAAAAAGAAAAGATGGAGTAATGGGATAAGCGATAAAAGGGATATTGCTGGGGAATGGGTTGAAGTGAAAGGAACAAAGCTTCAGTGATTGAAGCTTCAGATCTTCCTGTGATGAAACTGTCCTCCTTAGTGAGTTTTTCCATAATCTGCAAAATTCAATTGTAACATGCCAACCCTTGACATGGATTATTAGTTTTAAATCTAATCTAATGCTACAAATATAGTGCATAAAATTAAATGCTGTGAGGAGCAGAAGACTCCCCTAGAAAAAGATAATGTGTATCAGTCATGCAAGCAGCCTTGAAATATTCTTTAGAAACAGGGCGCTGGTACAAACTAAGCCTATGACCATTCACTAGTAGAGGTGTTTTAGAATCATCAATTGTTAAAAGTCTTACTGTTCCATTAGGAAAAACAGCATCTACTTCATATGGTCCAAGCCATCGTGTACGTAGCTTACCCTGAAAGTTTTCAAACCGAGAATCATATAATAAGGCCCAATTACCATTTTGGAACTGCTTGTGTTTGATGATTTTATCATGCCATTTCATTCTTTGTTGTTGAATCATGGTTGTTTGGTGAATGGCATCTAATCTCTTTTCATCCAATTCAAGAAGATGCTGCAACCTAGCTGTCTGCACATCAGTCAAATCAAGTTTAACAGATAAAGTAGTTCTTAAAGTTTTAATTTCAAATTCCACAGGAAAAACAACATTTTTACCATAAACCAATTCATAGGGAGAAAAACCTGTAGTATTTCTCCAGGTAGTTCTGTAAGCCCATAGTGCTTCAGGGAGCCTTTGAGACCAATCCTTCTGGTTATCCTTCACTGTTTTGGTTAGAATGGCTTCTAATACTTTATTTGTGCTTTCCACCTAGCCATTGGCCTGGGGGTGGTATGGTGTAGTCATTCTATGATGAATATGATATTTCTGAAGGGTAGATTTAAAACCATGAGAATTGAATGGAGGTCCTCCATCTGTAACCAACTCTCTAGGAATTCCAAATCTAGTGAAGATCTCTTCAAATAAGAAAGCTAGGACAACTTCTTCATTGGCTCTAATAAGTTCTTTGGCCTCCACCCATTTAGTCATATAATCTGTAGAGACTAATATATAAGTTCTTTGATTGGATGGAGGATTAATGGGTCCTATAAAATCCAAGGCCCATCTTTCAAATGGTTCGGATACTACCTGGGGGTTTAATGGCATTTGATCTCTATGATTGGGTTGACCCATTCGCTGACAGCTGTCACAAGCCCTCACATATTTCTTTGCATCCTTAAATAATGAGGGCCAATAGTAACCCATCCTCAAAATTTTGTGTGTTGTTCTTTTATCAGCAAAATGCCCTCCGCAAGGGCCATCATTACAAGCTTTTAGTATGTCGTACACTTCATCCTCCCTAATGCATCTTCGGATTTCCTGATCAAGCCCTGTGTAGAAAAGATACCCACTTATCCAGCTATACCTGGCACTTTGTTGAAAAATTCTTCTCTTTTCTCTGTATGACAGGTGTGATGGTAATTTTCCTGCAACCAAATAATTGGCAATATCTGCATACCACGGAGAGTGAGCAGAGACTGCAAATAAATACTCATCAGGAAAGGAATCATCTACTGGAATATTATTATCAGTTTTTAACCGTGAAAGGAAATTAGCCACCACATTTTCCTTACCAGGCCGATCTACAATTGTAATATCAAATTTCTGCAGTAACAATAACCATCTGGTAACTCGAGAATTTGTGACAGATTTGTTGATTAAATATTTAATAGCCGAGTGATCAGTGTGGACAAAAGTAGAATAACCAGTGATATAATGTCGAAATTTATTAATGGCATAAATTACTGCAAGAAACTCTTTTTCGGTAACTGTATAATTAAGCTCAGCAGGGGTCATGTTCTTACTGATAAAATAGATAGCATAAGGAAGATGATTTTCCTCTTGTCCCAAGACAACTCCAATTGCAGTGTCTGAAGCATCAGAAGATATATGAAAGGGGAGGGCCCAATCAGGTCCCCTTAAAATAGGAGCGATAGATAACTGATGCTTGAGTTCTTCAAAGGCTTTCTGACAAAGATTAGTCCACTTAAATTCAGCATTTTTCATAAGCAACACAAATAATGGAGAGGCTATCTTAGAAAAATCCTTAATAAATCTTCTGTAGTATCCAGCATGTCCTAGAAAACTTCTCACATCAGTTTGTGTTTTAGGAACAGAAAGATTCTGAATGACCAGTATTTTGGATGGGTCTACCTGAATGCCTTGAGATGAAATAAAATGGCCAAGAACTACCCCTTCACTCATCATCATATGACATTTTTCAGTACTTAGGGAGAGGTGAGCTTGGATACAATGTTTAAGTACCTTCTCAAGATTTTGTAATGCATCTCCAAAAGACGTACCATAAGGAGTAAAATCATCCATAAATATTTCCATAGAGTCATTCAGCATATCAGAAAATATTCCTATAAAAGCCCTCTGAAAATTTGCTGGCGCGTTACATAGTCCAAATGGAAGAACTCTATAAGCAAAAGCTCCCCAAGGACTAGTGAAAGTGGTCTTGTCCTGGTCTTGGGGTGAAATTCTAATTTGGTTATACCCACTGAATCCATCTAGAAAATAAAATAATTTCTTCCCTGACAGACTATCCAACACCTGATCAATGAAAGGTAAAGGAAAGTGATCCTTTTGAGTAGCTTTGTTTAAGGCTCTGTAATCAACACACACTCTCCATTTCCCGTTTTTCTTAGGGACTATTACCAATGGGGAAACCCATTCACTGTCAGATATGGGGTATATAAATCCTGCATTAAGCAATTTCTGAAGTTCTTCTTTAACAATTTCTCTTAAATTAGGGTTCATTCATCTTTGGGGTTGACAGACTGGTCGGCATCCTTCTTTAATATAAATTCGGTGAGTACATAATTCAGAAGAGATTCCTTTCATATCCGTGTAATCCCATGCAAATGCTTCCTTATTTTCTCGTAATAACTTCATTAACTGCTATGTTTCAGCAACTGTTAGATCAGGATTTATGTTTAATGTCTTGCCAGGTTCGATTTCGACTGTTATGCTTTTAGATGAGATGGTGGTTAATGTCTGAGATAAATCTTTAGATTCAATTTTTTCCTGGGTATCTGTTTCAAATATTGCAGTCAATTGATTGTGTGTTTCCGCAATTACAGAGGAAGGTTCGCAAATAAAATTATTAATTATTTCATCCTCTGTGTTGTCTTTAAGAGTTAAGGCTTGTCCGATGGTTAAAATGGGCTGAATCGTATTATCATCATAATCCATCCACACAGAATCTTCATTATTAATTATAGGTGTGGCATGAGGATAAAGAGTAAGCTGTTTGGTTTCATAACCATTAGAAATTTTCATTGAACCAGATCTGCAACTGATAAAGGCATCGGCTGTGGCCAGCCATGGCCTCCCCAGAATTAAAGGATGTCCCCCCAGCTTTGTTTTAGTTTGTAATACGACAAAATCAGCTGGGTAATTCCAGGATTCAACTGAGATAACTAGATCTTCAACAACTCCTTCTGGATTAATTGTAGAACGGTCAGCTAACTCTAGGATAGTTGGTGTATCTTTGATTGTGTTATTCAGCTGTAACAACTGTGAAGTTTCAAGAGTCATAATGTTTATTGCAGCACCTAGATCTACCAGAACTTGAGGAATCATTGTTTTACCAATTTGAACTGTCACAGTAGGATGGCCGGGGTCACCATATTTCACAGGAGGGGTTTTTCCGGACATTAATGCAGATAAGTCACCCATCACATGAACTGTAAGGGGATCTTTAGTTTTCCTACTAGGTTTCTTAACACAAATGTCCCTTATGGTTCTGGCATAAATTGGTACATCTTTCAGTGCTTGTAAAAGTGGAATTTTAACATACAAATTTTGCAATTCCCCTAAAAGATTAAAAGCAGGTTTTTCAGGCGTTTTAGTTAAAACTAAACGCTCGGGGAATGGTGGTTCTGTTATTTCAATACCCTTGTTAGAGGGTGGTTGTGATTTTTTATGTTTCTCGGTTTCCTCTTTATCAGAATCAGAAGAGGTTATATCATCGATGATAGGTTCTACTATTTTCCTGGATCTCAAATGAATATCATTACATTGCATAGTAGGAAATGTAGGCTGATTATGAATATCAATGACTTGCACAACTTTATTATTGGGGTTAGGATTTGGTTGCACAGGTAGCTGGGGTCTCATTTGATTATTTGGTGGAAAATTTGATGGTAGAGGAAGTGGTTGTTGAAATTGAGGAAATTGATTTGGATACGGGAGTTGCTGGCTTCTCCAATTTGAATTCCAAGGATTAAAAGAAGATGGTTGTTGTGGGGGCCAAGGAGTCCACATTGTAGAATCAACAAAGGGAGGGTTTGATTGTTGCATGGGTGGGAAGTTCGTCTGATTAAAGGGTGGGTATTGCATTTGATTAAAGGGAGGGTAATTTGTCTGACTGAAAGCAGAATAATTATTCCAACGATTAAATGGCATACTAGAATTCATACCTTGTCCTTTTGGTTGTCATTGTCCTCTTTGTGTTAGCAGGTAAACTGCTTCAGCTTCTTCTTCTGTTGGCTGCAGTGCTGCCTTTATTCCTGGTAGAGAGGGACATTGCTGTGTTTCATGATATTTCTCACAAAGGGTGCAGATTGGTATTTTGTCCAATGGGCATTCCCTTAGTGGATGTTTGTCTCTGCATTTAGGGCAAAAGACAGCCAAAGCTGCTTCTGCTTCAGCCTGCTTATTTTTAACCTGCAAGGTGTCAATTTGTGAAGCGAAAGAACTTAACATTTCAGTTTTAAATTCTTCAAGTAAATTACCTATTTCAGCTCTTGTTGCTCCCCCACTGGCTGATTTCTGAACTCTTGAATAGGTGGGGTCTCTGTTACTTACTTTGATCCTTGCAGCTCCTCTTGAACATCTTTTACAGAGTTCAACAATCTCATCATAATATTCTTTAGATATATCTCCCTTGCCAAGCATGTTTAACATGTCTAAACAATCATCCCTTAATCCTCTAAGTAATATTGTTTTACGAATTTCTTTACTTATATTCGGATGATCAGATCTCTACAGATTATACTGCAGCCTTTCCACATAGTCCTCCAGATTTTCGTCCGGATTTTGTGCCATGTTGAATAGTTCATCCCTCTTTTCTCTCGTCCGACAATAGTCTTGATATTTAAGCAGAAATTCTGTTTCATCTGTTCCCATGTTGTGATTACCTGACTTCCAAGGCTCATGAACCATCTTAAAGCATTTCCTTTTAATGTTGCTGGAAACAGTTTCAACTTTTGAGCATTAGTAACATAATCATAACTTCTGCATAATATATCAAATTCAAAAATAAATTCATCCGGATCTTCAGAGGATAAACCATGGAAGTTGGGTAAAGCTGAAAATGGAATATTCTTCATGGGAGTTGTTCCTCTAGGGAGATCACTGATAGGAAATCCCAAGGTAGAGAGAGAATTTTCATCCCTTCTTTCTCCTTCAGGATCTACACGTCCTCCACCAAAGAATTCTTCGTTGTTTCCTTCCATTGGCTGTTCTCCTACTGCACTTGCTCGATCCTCAAAATATTCTACTGGTTCTTCAATGTTTTCCACAGGTCGTCCAATACTCTCTATTAATTCCTCAACGTGCTCTGCTGGATTGCTAGCACTTTCTTCTGATCCTCCAGCACTGATTGATGGTTCTTTAATATCCGTTACTGGTTCTTCTATGTTTTCAGGACCCACAACTTCCTCTGTTTTGTAATTTGATTGAGGGGAGTGCTGAAGTTTTGGTCTTCGAGAACTTAATCTCTGTGATGATTCAGCCTTTGATACAATCTCGTCAATGAAAGTCTTTCTTCCTCCCCTTCCTTTACCCTTTCCACCTGTAGGATTAGTTTTCTTCTGGGTTCCGCGTCCTCTCATACAATCTGCACATCTAGAAAGAAATTATTAATGCTTTTGAAATCTATAATTTCCTTCCCCGGCAACGGCGCCAAAATGTTGGTCGCTTTAATTGTTTTAACAATTCAAGCTCCACATAAATTGTCAACCCGGGAAGGTCTGTTTATTCCAAAGACAATCACGCACTGGATATTCTCAATTCCAAAAGCAAGATAATGTTGTAGTAAAAATCACACAATTATTAATCATACAAATCTAACTATTCACACCCTGCTTTAACAAAGCTGAAGTCTACTTATGTTACAGCAGAAGAAATTCCCCTATTGCAGCCTTTCATTAAAAGAATCCTAGGAAAAGATAATGAAAGGAAATCACTCTGCTGGAAAGGAAACCAATCAACCATAACAGGGAACAGGACCCTATTCCTCCAAACAGGAACTTCAGCACTTGTTTCCTGACACTAATCACACTGTAGAAAAGATCAATCCAAGAAAACAGGACCCTATTCCCATGAACAGGAACCTTCAGCACCTGTCTCCTGATACTAATCACACTGCAGGAAAAAGAGAGTCAACTTATGGGAACAGGACCCTATTCCTTTGCACAGGAATCTTCAGCACTTGTTTCCCAGCATCAATCATGCATTCAAACAGATAACAGAAAAATATCTCTTGGCTTCTTTAAGAATGAACGTTACCAAACTCATGCAGCGTTAAAGAAAATAGAGTGCTAAAGAACTACAGAACTATGCAAATAATGATTCAGTAAACAGAGTTAAATTAAGGTGCAAATATCATAAAGAAATTCAACAAACTACAGGAGAAATCGGGTGAATCTTGTGATGAAGGCGGGCCCTTTCCTTCTCACAATATTCCCCAGGGGAAAGAATTAAATTGAAGCGCTCAAAAGAAGCCTTTATTCATCTGTCAAAAAGGAATGATACATTACAATGGATTCTTGCTCCTTTCTGCTCAAAATAATGTTTCTCCTGTAGTCTCTAACTCTCTTCTAATGATGATGTCTCCTCTTTTTAAAGAGGAGACATCTATTACAGTTACATCAGAGCAAATCTATATTTATCCAAATCTGTTCTTCTATCTTAAAACAGAGTCCTTCTATTCTTCCATAGAAAAATATTGTTACAACAGATACAAAAAGATATTGGCTTCAGAACAATCCGCGTAACGACTTTCCTTGCTTGTCTTCGTCTTGTTTCCATCGTTCCTGAAATACTCTTTCAAGATCGCAAATCACGAGTAGTGACGGAATGTACATGCCCGCTGACTGTTTCAGCAACAGATTTGACTGTTTCAGCAACGGAGTCGACTGTTTCAGCAACGGTCGATTGTTTCAACAACAGCACGTTCCTTATCCTTACTTATCTGCGATCTTTTAGACTTGTGTTAGCAACAATCTACCTTCGATTAATGATGAAATATAAGAGTAATGTGGAATTATATTTAAACAGATTAAACATATAGTAAAGAGAAGGATTTCATATACCTTTGGATGAAATGGATAAAAATGATAATGTAACCTTTCTTGAATATAGCTATAAAGGGTAAGATGATGTCAAAATGTATAGTAAAAATGGTACATTGTGAGGTCCTAACAGCAACCAGTCAGGAGTTATCTGTATAAGAGATGTAATATCAATGTGCATAAGAAGTGAGAAAGCTGCAGAATGGATAAGAGTGGAAGAATATGAGAAAGCTACAGAATGGATAATAGTGGAAGAATATGAGAAAGCTACAGAATGGATGAGAGTGGAGGAATATGAAAAATTTGCAGAATGGATAAGATTGGAAGAATATAAGAGAGCTGCAAAAGGTTGAAGAGTGGAAGAATATAAGAGAGTTGCAGAAGGTTGGAGAGCGGAAGAATGTAAGAGAGTTGCATAAGGTTGGAGAGTGGAAGAATAAGAGAGAGCTAATAGAGATGTTGTGCATATCAGGAGCTGATATGAAGTAGATATGAAGGGTGAAGGGCAACAGTGGAGAAGGAGTATAACAGATTTGATATCCAGTTAAATCAACATTTTAGTTTCATGTTGAGTGAGGGGATTTTAGTCTCCTTTCAAGTTGTAGCTTGATAAATTTCCAATTGGAGATGGGTGAGGTAGGAGCCTACTGTAGGTTGTAGCCTGCAAAAAATATTTGGGAGTTAGAGCTTCCTTGCAAGTTGTAGTTTGCAGAAATTGAGGTAGGAGCCTCCTATGGGTTGTAGCCTGTAGAAAATAGATGGGAGTTGGAGCTTCCTTGCAGGTTGTAGCTTGTATAATTTTAGGTAGTAGCCTCCTGTAGGTTGGAGCCTACAGAAAATCAGTGGTGAGAGGGAGTTGGAGCTTGCCTTTGCATCACAACAATAATAAGATGTGGTTTTCTCCTTTATGGGTTTCCACTTATATTTGTTGTCTATGTGCATGATGATTATGTGTTGATGTATTGTGTTCAATCTGCTTATTACTTTATGCCCACATATTAAGTTTGTTAATTCATTATATATTAAGTTTCTTATGAATGGAGGTGTAAATAAGTTTAAATAAAAGAATTTTAAATGTCCATGAATGTACTAAAATGATTCACCGCCGCCCCCCGCCCCCCCACTTAGTTTAGCTAAAGGTTCATCAAGGGTTTTTGTCTACAATTTCTGCAGTAAATAAGTCTTCTATCATCTTTAATTTTATCCAATATTTGTCTGACATCGTAAATAACCAATTGATCAACTTCAACCTTCTTATTTATTTTAGGTATCAATTAGTCCTCGTGTATTTATTCTTATACTTTTAGTCTGGAAGGTTTTTCCATCTCCAACTACATAAGAAAAATTCAAAAGGAAATTTATTGTTATTAATTTATTGGACTTCCTTAGTAAGAAGGCATTCTGAAGAGTTTTCATTTTCAAACTATGTGAATAAATTTTAATTAGTATGGCTCCTTCTTTTAAATGATTCATCAGCTCCACGAATTTTTCTAAAAATTAAATCAATTTTGCAGTTCAATGTGGATACTAAAGTAGGGGATGATATTTATTTAAAAATTTTACAAAAGTTCAATTATATAGATGTGAATTAACCCCCTGTAGATTACCAGTATCTCTTGCTTTAAGGATTTTTGCATTAGATTTCATTAGACAAATTTTAAATGTAAACCAACTTCATTTCCTACTGAGAAAGAAACCCGCACTTTTCAAATCAAAGGTTGAAGTTGGACCTTTTGTGGTGAATACTAGAAAAATTGATAAAAAGGTAGAAATTATGTTGCAGGAAATTAAGTTACCAAAGGGACGAAGCTGGAACTATGATCCTTTTGGAAAAATTTCATCCTTAAGACTTGAACAACGTTCATCAACTTATGCACATTTATCAAAGTCTTCAATTGAATAGTATGGCAACAAGGAAACTTGGGAGAAATATACTATGAAGGATATCCCAACAGAGAAAGAGACACAATAGACTCCTCAACCCAGTGTGTTGGATACTACTTAGTATAAAGAGAAGGAATTAATAAGAATTTCCATGGATATTCAGTAGTTAAGTTCAGCATCAAAGGGGACAATTTTGGAGTATTGAAGAGACAAAGAACAGAGGAAACAATAGTTTCAGTTTCAAATAATATATCAAAATAAATTGTTACGTCTAGTGATATGGTCACATCATGCAAGCATGTGCTTACTTTGGAAAATTTACCATCAACTCATGAACAATCATCATCATTTGCAATCACTAGCCTAGACATCTTCGGACAATTTATGGAAATTAAGAAAAATAATGCAACACTTAAAACAATAACTTATAGTGAGTTTTGGAAACATGGATATTTTACACATAATAGATTATTTTCAACTTTAAATTCTAAAAAAGGAAAAATTATGCTATCATTTTTAGAAACAAAAGTTGAACATGCTAAAGCTGTAAAAGACTATAAAAGTGCAATGTTCTCTTTTCATGTAAACATGGCTAATCCAATTCATCAAATAGATATACACATGAAAATAGGGGAAATTTATATTGTATCCTAACTAGTTCAACAATTAGTGTTGCAAATTTGGAAAAATTATTGAAGAAAGCAATCAATGAGCTAAAAAGGGAGAATAATTTTACTATTACTAAAGATACCAAGATTAAAAATTTAGAAGGAATAATTATGAAGTTAGGAATTGATCCATATGATGTTAATTCATTTCAATTTAATTAAGATTGGAGATGCAAATATTCAAACATTGAGGAAGAAGCTCAAATTTCCAGTCACAGAGCATGCTCAAACTCAAGAATTAGAAGTTATGGAAAAGGAAAAAGAATTACTACTTTCAGTAATGATTGAACAAAATAAACACAAGGAATATATAGAATTGCAGGTTGAGCAATGGCTAAAATAGATATTTGATCATTCAAGTACAGTAATCTCCTATTCTCAAATCAATAATGTAGAGGAGGACTCTTCTAAGAAATTCGCATAAACTCTATCATCTCTAACTATAAAATATTAAGAGATAAAAAATTTTAATACAATCTTAAATCAAACTCAAGTAGAATTATCAAAAAAATATGGTTTTCTAAGTGATGAGATTCAAAGAAATACTTCCTTGTAAAATCAAGTAGAATGGTAGAGTAAACAAGTGATTGACATTCAAGCTCTAATTGAAGTTAGACGAAGTTTATGGGAAGAAATTATTGTTTTTTTTTTTTTTTTTGAAATAGGGGTGTTTGATCTGAATATGGGAAAACTAGTTATTTCTATGCTAGCTCCCTCATCAGTATTAAAAATGTTTGATTAGGATCGTCTAATGTTAACCACTTGTGAAGGGGTTTATGTGTGTAGTTTCATGTGTTTTTTATGATCAAATTATGAGTTAATTAGTTTTTAAAAATTCATATACAAGAACTGAAATGCATAAATATAACTCACAACAATCACATAAATCAATGGATGATAATGGAGTTCACCCCTCCTGGGCTACATCTCCATGGACTTGCTTTAACTAGTTATGCCCTCTTGGGATTAAGAGTCAAATGTCTGATTACAAGCACTTGTATTGCTCCAATAGATTTTCAATCTGCTCCATTGGCTTCATAGCACTCAAATATCCCAAAAATGACTATTCAATCTTTGAATTTGGTTTTCGGCTCCTCTAGGCTTGACCTCCCATCCTGGTGGCCATGGGCTTGTTTAATCTCCAAAGTGAAAAAAAAACCTTCATATGTGATCCAATGCCTATTCAATATATACCATTGTGTTCAGAACATCAAATACATCTAAAAATGACTATCTATTCACTACATTGGCCTTCAGCTGATATGGGCATGGCCTTCCCTCTAGTGGCCCTGGGCTTCAAAATTCTTCAAGTGACCAAAAACACCAGTAGATTTTCTCATCTGCCTCTGCAATCTGTTCTAATTGATTCAATGCATGCCAATATACTAGGAATGACTATTCCTGAGCCAAAATTGGTCGAAAATTTCTCAAGATAGACTTCATTTAATTTTCCCTAGATTCTCCCTCTAAATCTGGAGAACTTCCAGTCAGCCCCACCAAAGTTGGAGGCCACTCCGAATTTGGAGATTCCGCCGAAAATCCCACCATTTTAAACTGAGGTTAATTATTGGATAAGCTAGGAATTAACACGCACTAAGCACAATTAACTCGGTGCTTAAGATTGGGACACATGGTGTGGTTTCATTGGGAGCAGGGTTGGCCCACGAGGCTGGCCCCATCCATTCCTGTCATTCGATAGTGCATGCACTTTAAATATAATGTGGGCGTAGAAATTTTCAAGTCTTAAGGGCATAGCCCATTGGTAAATGGTAGTATTGTTTGGGGGGAGGTCACGGGGTCAAACCCTAACCTCCTCCCCTCCATACATTATTTTTCCACGTATATAAAACTTTGGATAACGCAACATGTGTTGACTATTCAATGTTTAAATCCACCATATGATTCGAATATTTGATTAAAAATCAATGCCACCGTATATAAAACCAACCTTTGGGACTTGGTTTATATGCCTTTTTCAAATATTTCCATACGCCATATTTGTAATGTTTGTCCACTATATAATAATACGAATGGACTATGGTTTATAACCAACGTAATGCTCCCATAATTCGGCTTTGGGTTAATGCCACCATTAAATATTTAACTCATTAAAATAATATATGTGGAATTTAATGTTAAGAGTTGAAATAAATAATATATATAATAATATAATATAATATATGATAATTAAACCACATAATATATATATATATATCAATCCAACCTTAATACAAGAAAGAAATAATTTCTCACACATAAAAATTCATGAACCCAAATTCAACCTTGGAGGACATTGGGAAAATTTCACCTTCACAAACCAAACTGGAGAATCCAACAGTGAAACTTGTCACAGTCCTATTGGACAAAAACTGAAGAATATTCTTTGCATGCTGACTGGGGTTCCATGTCATCAGCATGTACATGTTCTACAATTATTATTTTTTAAATTTGTCTGTTCTGAATGACAATCAGCATACCATAACTTCTTCATCCGAACTAGGTTTTCGATGAAACAAGTTGCATTGGATTCCTGGAGACGGGCCGGGCCAGTTTGGTGCAATTCTAAACACTTTTAATTTTGAGAAAAAAAATTCCCCTGATCTAGATTCCAATCACTCCTTCCCACTGGCATGCTTTTGGACCCACAAAAGCTGGTTATCTCATGAGAGTTGAATACTCTTTTGTTTCCCAAGTTCTATCATCTTATTTCTACTTGGAAAAATTGCCATGACAACCACTTCGGTTCACTAACATGTCTTTCCTTGCAAATTTCTTAGCTCTTCAACCACTATTCTCCTTTTGCTGCTGACCCAATCTAACACTTGCTAGTTGATATAACACTCTTTTGTACCAAATCTATTCCTTGGAGCATGGAAAACTAACTGATTACCTTCCCACTGAGAATCATGTTCCTCATTTGCACAAACATGCATTTGATGCAAGCTTCTCCTTGGAAACCATTTTTCCAAATTAATCCCATCTGAGTGAAATACAGTAATGAGTTCCAACATTAGTAATAACAAGAAAATAAATGACCATTATTTTACCTTCACGGATCCAAATTCCACATCTGGAAGAATTCATTCGCCATCTCCTTCTCTTCTTGGCATCAACACATAAAATGTTCTACAATGGCTGCAATTTTTTTTTTTTTGACATATTGTCACAAACACAACATATTCAAATTCAACCATCAATCTGAAAAAAGTAGGTTTTAACCCTGAACATAAATTATCTACACACGAACCTTATAACAGAAAATAAACAATAGCGAGAGCATAAAACATAAAATAGATAAACACAGAGATTTTCCCCTCGATCCCAAATCGGGAAGACCAGCTTGATATTTCATTATATTCCTTTTAGTGTTACAACACATATATATACATGCCGAAGCATACATAAACCCCAATCCATTAACCCTGGATTAGAACATAACCGTAGTTCCCTTGACCAGATCTACAAAATTCCAGGGGCCGAAAACCATCGTACCCCAAAACCATGTGCAAACTCATGCACAAAACATGAGTGGGTCTGCCTATGAGTGGAACTGCACACCAAAAAAAAAAATTCCAGGGCACTGTCGCCCCCCCTATGACCCCCCTGCTACGCCCGGCGCAACGTACAAAGCATGGGGCTAGTTTTGGAAAGAATATAACACATACCCAACATTCTCCCACTTGTTGTTTTCTTTCCATAGGGGGCCATAGGAGAGCTTAGTCATTGGGCCAATTCTTCAACACCCATTGTTTCTCTACACCAAGAGAAATTCTGAGTGCTCACAGACTTCGTCAATGCATCTGCAACATTCTTCAAAGTGTCCACCTTTACCAGCAACACCCTTTTAGCTTCAACCATATCTCTAACAAAGTGATATTGAACATCAATGTGCTTTGTCTTTGAATGATAAGCAGGGTTCTTAGCCAAGAAAATTGCACTTTGGCTATCACAGTCTATCCTTATAGCTTGCTGTACCAACCCCATACTTGAACACACTCTCTGCAACCAAACTGCTTCCTTTCTTGCATGAGTGGCTGCTATGTATTCTGCCTCTGTAGTTGAAAGAGCCACTACAGACTGTCTTTTACTCATCCAACTGACTGCGCCCCCAAATAGGCTAAACACATACCCACTTGTAGATCTTCTTTGGTCCAGATCTCCAGCCCAGTCTGCATCAACAAAACCACGAATGTCCAACATTCTTTCCAATCCCGGTCTTCCCTGGTAGCACAAGCCATAATCACTAGTGCCACGTAAATATTTGAAAACCCGCTTCACTGCTGTCCAATGCTCCTTCCCTGGGTTTGACATAAACCTGCTCAATACTCCCACTGCATGTGAAATGTCTGGTCTAGTACAGACCATTGCATACATCAGGCTACCCACTGCACTTGCATATGGAACACGGGACATATCCTCCTCTTTTTCTTGTGTCTTGGGACACTGTTCAGCAGAAAGCTTTGCACCTACAGGAATAGGAACACTCACCGGTTTACTATCCTGCATATTGAACCTCTGCAATATAGTCTCGACATACTTCCTCTGGTTTAACCAGAGCTTCCTCTTTGCCCGATCTCTCTTAATTTTCATGCCCAAAATATAGTTTGCAACACCAAGATCCTTCATGTCGAATTTGGAGAACAGTTGGGTCTTCAAATCTTGGATAATTTCTTTGTCATTTCCAATCAACAACATATCATCCACATACAAGACCAAATAAATAACATGGTCACCAATTAATTTAAAATAAACACAATGATCCTCCTTGCTTCTAGTGAATCCAAGTCCCTGTATATAGGTATCAAATTTCTGATACCACATCCTTGGTGACTGTTTTAACCCATACAGAAACTTCTTCAACCTGCATACTAGTTCTTTCTTACCCTTCACCATAAAGTCTTCAGGTTGCTTCATGTAGATCTCCTCTTCTAGATCCCAGTGAAGAAATTTTTTCTTCATCTCCATCTGTTCTATCTCAAAATCAAATGCAGCAGCAACAGATAAAAGTAATCTAATAGAAGTAACTTTGGCAACAGGAGAAAAAATATCACCAAAATCAATTTCCAACACCTGGGAATAACCTTTTGCTACCAATCGAGCTTTTTATTTCTCCACCTTGCCTTCTACATTCATCTTCTTCTTAAACACCCATTTTCTCTCGATGGGCTTCCTTCCAGCCAGCAACTCCACCAAATCCCATGCCTCATTTTTATGCAAGGATGCCATTTCATCAACCATGGCCTCCTTCCAAAGTTTTCCATCCTCTGAATCTACTGCCTCCCTGACAGTTCTGGGATCATCATCAGTTATAGTTAAATCAAAAATTGAACAGAAAGCAGATGGACTATACCTTTCTGGTTGCCTTCTTTCGTGAACTGATCTTCTCACAACTGGAGTTTGTGGCTCTTCCTCTTCTGAGTCTTCTTCTGTTGTGTAGTCTGATTCATCCTCCTTTAGCTCAAACTCTATCTTCTCAGGTTCCTTCCGCAGGACTTCATGTGTAACAACATATTTCACCTCTCTAAACACCACATCTCGGTTGTACACAACCTTCCTTGTTTCTGGGTTCCAAAGCTTGTAACCCTTTAAACCATCCTTATACCCAATAAGGATGCACCTTTCATATTTATTATCCAACTTGGTCCTTTTCTCCTTTGGAACATGTACATATGCATCACATCCAAATACCCTTAGATGTGAAAGAGATGGTTTCTTACCAGTCCATACCTTATGTGGAGTCTTATCCTCCAACACTGATGAAGGTGATCTGTTAACCAGATAGCATGCAGTCTCCACTTCCTCTGCCCAGAATTCCTTGCCTTTTCCACTGATTCTTTCTACAACTCCATTTTGCTGAGGTGTGTATGGAGCAGTCTTCTGTCGTGCTATACCACACTTCTTACAAAACTCTTCAAATTCCTTCTTGCAGAACTCCCCACCATTATCTGTCCTCAGCACCTTTATCTTTTTCTCTGTCTGGTTTTCCACCAAAACCTTAAATTCTTTAAATTTCTCAAAGACTTCAGATTTCTTCCTCAAGAAATATATCCATGTATTCCTTGAGAAGTCATCTATGAATGAAACATAGTACACAGACTTTCCCAGTGATGGAACTGACACAGTTCCAAACACATCATTGTGCACAAGTTCTAATATCTTGTTTTCCCTCTTAGCACCAGAAGGAAAACTCACCCGATTCTACTTCCCATATACACTGGGTCATTTAAATCAAACGAGAGAAATGAGACATACCTTCTACCATACCATTTCTATGCAGTATTCAAAGGCCCTTCTCTCCAATATGCCCAAGCCTTTGATGCCATAGCATGGTCTTTTCTCCAGAGAAAACTAGGCTTTTCGCTCCTCTTTCAAGAACCACATAACTGTTACACCCATCAATAACAATGCTGCCTTGTAGCTTGTATAGAGGTCTAGTCCTAACTCCCCGCATTAATACTAGTGCTCCATAAACCATCTTGTAGGAATCTTTCTCAAACACTGTTTTTACACCTGCATCATCCATATTGTTTACAGAAATTAGATTTCTGTCCAATGCAATAATATGCAGAACACTAGGAAGTGTTCTGATCCTTCCACCTTGCAGCTTCAGCTTTACTTTTCCACGTCCGACGATTCTAGCCTTCCTATCATCCCCTAGGAATACATCGTCGCCATCATATTTCTCATACTTGCAGAACCACTCCCTATAGGGAGTGAAGTGAAAGGATGCACCTGAGTCAATCAACCATGACTCATGATCAACATGTGTATTTGAAGAAGAAGCCAAATACACCTCCCCACCTCCATCTGAGTTGGTTTTTGCCTCTGCAGAAGGAGCATCATCAAATCCCTTTCCTTTCTCAGGAGCTTTAGATCTGCAGTCCTTTTTCTAGTGCCCTTCCTTTCCGCATTTCAAGCATACCTTTACAAAATTTCCAGGAGATTTAGATCTCCCTCTAGATTTAGATCTCCCGCCGAAACCTTATTCGTTTCTATTTTGGGACCTTCCGTACGTATAAGGCATCTCCATTTTGACCCTCCATATTTCTCCATCTCATTCGATAGCAAGGCCGAGACAATGTCGTGTAATTCAAGGTAGTTATATTGCTACCTATTGCAATAACCAGACTGTCCCATGAGTCTGGTAGAGAACACAACAAACTGATGCACTTATATTCATTTGAGATTTTAATATCAATAGATGACAGCTGACTTACCAAAGTATTGAAGGTGTTCAAATGCTTTGTCACCAAGTCTCCATCCTTCATCCGCATGTTATACAACTTTTTCCACAGGAACAATTTATTCACTAGAGACATAGATTGGTACAAAGTCCCAAGTTTTTCCCACAAATTTTTCACCGTAGCTTCCCTAGATACATTCAACAATATCGAATCTGAGACACACAACCATATTGTGCTCTTCGCCTTTCGATCCATTTTCTTCCGTACCATCCCATTACTGCCATCGGTTTAGTACCCGGGATCTACCATGATCCATTGATTTTTATCCACTCGTAGATCCTCCATCTTGAGCTTCCACAACTCAAAACTCTGACCATTAAATTTCTCGATCTCTATCTTTCCGCCGCTCGCCATCTTCTTTCACTGCAAGAATCGATTCCACAGATCTCCCACTGAACAGGGTCTACCTCAGGCCCAATAAAAAAACCCTCAGCAGCAAAGGTGTCCCCTTGAAGCCGAAACAGCTCTGATACCAAATGTAGGTTTTAACCCTGAACAAAAATTATCTACACACGAACCTTATAACAGAAAATAAACGATAGCGAAAGCATAAAACATAAAATAGATAAACACAGAGATTTTCCCCTGGATCCCAAATCGGGACGACCAGCTTGATATTTCATTATATTCCTTTTAGTGTTACAACACATATATATACATGCCGAAGCATACATAAACCCTAATCCATTAACCCTGGATTAGAACATAACCGTAGTTCCCTTGATCGGATCTACAAAATACCAGGGGTTGAAAACCATCCTACCCCAAAACCATGTGCAAACTCATGCACAAAACATGGGTGGGTCTGCCTATGAGTGGGACCGCACACCAAAAAAAATTTTGCCGGGGCGCTGCCCCAGACCCTAACAAGGGGGGCTGCCACCCCCCCTGTGACCCCCCTGCTGAACCCAGCGCAATGTACAACGCGTGGGGCTAGTCGTGGACAGAATATAACACATACCCAACAAAAAACACATCATGAAGGAAACATAACTTGACGGCATATATTCTTGCTCCTTCAAAGCAACAAATTTCACATCATGTGAACATAGCCATGTACTCTTACATATTCGTGTCAAAACTTATCAACCAAACACAAGTCGAAAAAGCATGCCTCTTAAAATTACTAACTCTCTATTCAAGCATAATCATGTATCACAACTTGATGATTATTTTCCCAAAACAAAATGAATTTTACATCTCATGAAACACTTCGTCAACATATCCTTTTCATCCTTGGAGACAAAATCAACTCTTCCAAGTTGATATGACATGCATGTAACACACAATCGATCAACACAAGTTGACACTCATGCACTTTCAAATGATCAACACTCTCAAGTTGACAACATACATGTTAAACAACACAATCGACCACCACTAGTCAATTACTCATGCATGTTCAAGCACAATGAAACCATCAAAATTCCATTGTTCATACACACAAACTCGCATGCATGTATACAGTTATTCAACGCTCTCACAAATATATTCATAAGTACAAGAACCTCATTCATATGTACATGTACTTAAAGCTAAAATGAACATTTTTTGTTGTAATAAAGTGAGTCAACATAGTCCACTTTCAATCACCTTCTTGGCGTAAACATGCAACATGCATTCAATTAGCAAAGAATATATCCATCATAAAAATACATGCAAATCCTTAATTGGATAAGAAATCTAACAATCTCTTACCAAACCATTTCAATAGTGCTTCTTTCAGCTACACATCATCATCATGTGAATCATCTTGACCCACATCAATTATGGAATCTTCTTGTCCATTCTTGTCATTCTCCTTCTCCACCTTCTTCAAATGTCGTGGATGAATTCTTGGATACAAAGTCCAACACTTGTCTACAAGATGACCTTGATTATCGTAATGAGTGAAAAACATTTTCATCCTCTTTTCAACACAGTTTCCATTATCCAATGGTCCTTTGTCTTTCTGCCTCCTTTGCTTTGAAATTTTCCTGTGCATATGGTTATTCAAACCACAAAATGAACATGCAAACTTTCTCCAAATCTTATGTGATAATTTTCTATGTTTATCAAAATCAAAATAAACTTGATTAATAGAAGATTTATACCTTGAACATTCACCTTTGTCACCTTCTTGAGGAGTTTAATTTGATGAGGTAGTGGCTCTCTTTATAATACCAACAATGCATTCAAATACTTCAGAGCTTTAAACATCGTATTGTTTGTCATTCTCATTAGTTGCATGATTATGAGCACCTTCTTGGAAAGTGGGTGTAAAACTTTTGCATTCCTCATGAACACAATCTTCACAAGCTTTAGGTAATGAATATGAAATGAAATTCCTTCTTGGAACACCTTCATGTGCCTCCTTGGCTTTAGATCTTTCTCCATCATGTTTTCCATAACCAAGACCCAAATAATTATGCCTTTCCTCAACAATAATTGGCTCAACTATGCCTTGTGCATGTTTGCCCAATCCTTTACCTTCATAGCCCATATTCATCAATAATTTGGACCCTATTTCTCTAATGTGTCTTTAAAAATAACCTACAAATTCATCTTGAGAGGAAATTGAAGATAAAATTGAATTTCATACCTTTTTCAAGCACATGCTTGGCTACAGTTTCCTTTGCAATATGGAGTTGAGTCTCCATCTCATGCATCCTTGCTAGGCTTCCATTTTCAATATGGAGCCGAGTGTTATGAAACCAGCTCCAAAAATAGAAGAAAATAGATATCAATACCTTAGAAATCAGCCACTTCGAGGGGGCAACCTCCAATACATTACATAAATGAACAATTCTTGGATGATAAAAATGACAAAACCTCATTTCTATATATAGGAGTCCATGGTGCCACAATATAATCCTAGCCGACCGAACAATAAAAATGTAAGGGCACAATAATAACAATAATGGGGTTACAGTGGTACAAAAATAACAATAAGGGGGTTACACTAACAACAGTAAGGGACTATACTAGTAATATAGGGACCTAACATGCCCCTCTCCTTGAAAAATGTGTTGTCCTCAACGCTTGAGTAGTTCCAGATTCTTCTATATAAAATTCTCGTCCTCCCATGTAGAATATTCAGTGGGTAAGTTCTTCCATTTGATGAGATACTATGAAATTGATCGATTTCGTAGCTATCGAGTTCTTGTTTCCGTGACTGCTTCAAGTTCCAATATGATTTTTCCTTCCACATCAAGTTCTGGAAATATTGTTTGCACTAGAAGTTTGTACCCTATAACCTTCTTTAAGCATGAAACATGGAAAATTGGATTCACTCGCGAAGAAGTAGGAAGATCCAATTTGTATGCCATAGTACCAATATTTTGCAGCACCTTGTAAGGACCATAGTACTTTGGCGATAACTTATTATCCTTCTTAGCTTGCTTGAGGGACATTTGTTTGTATGGTTGTAGCTGTAAAAATACCCAATCTCCTACATCAAAACTTCTCTCGTTGCTATGTTGATATACCTGTTGTTTCATTCAATTTTGTGCCAAATTTAGGTTATCCTTTAAGAGTTGGAGAACTTCTTTTTGATGCTCGATGTGATCTTCAGCTGCTTGAAAATTAGAATTTTCTCTTAAAGAAGAAGTGATGGACGGTGGATGATATCCATAAAGTACCGTAAATGGGGTCATTTTTGCTGTAGTATGGACGGAAGTGTTATACCACCATTCAGCGAGAGTTAACCACTTGACCCATTGTGTTTTCTTATCAGATACAAAACAACGAAGATATAATTCCAAACATTTATTCACTATCTCAGTTTGACCATCAGATTGAGGATGATAAGATGAGCTATGAGCTAGTTGAGTACCCAAACAAGAAAATAATTCCGTCCAAAACTTTCCAGTAAAAATGGGATCTCTATCACTTAAAACAATCTTTGGGTTTCCATGTATCTTTTGAATATTTTCCATAAATGCAGTAGCAACTGTACTTGCTTTAAATGGATGAGATAATGCACAAAAGTGTGCATACTTGGTAATTCTATCAACTACCACCATGATGACACTCTTTCCTTCGGGCTTGGGTAAACCTGTGATAAAATCCTTTGAAATATCCTCCCACCGTTGACTTGGAATGGATAAAGGTTGTAGAAGACTCGGGGTCTTAATTGTCTCAACCTTATTTTGCTGACAAACCAAACATTCTTCCACAAACTTTTGAATATCAGATTTAAGGCCATCCCAAAAAAAATATTTCTTCACCCTGTGGTAAGTTTTTAAAAATCCTGAGTGTCCTCCTAAAGGAGAAGTGTGCAATTCCAAAAGAATATTTTTTTTTAGTTGGGAATTCTTGCAAATATATAAGTGATCTTTGTACCATAAGGAATCGTTTTTTCCAACTAAATGTATCATATGTACTAGGATCTTGCTGCAACTTTTGAATGAGTGTCCACACTTCTTCGTCCTTCTTTCATTCATCCCTTGCTTTGGTTATCCAATCTGGTTGGATAATAGAAATGGCACAATGCAATTATTCCACCTCTTCATCCTTTCTTGAGAGTGCATCTGCAACAACATTTAGCTTCCCTTTTTTGTATATGATTTCAAAGTCATAACCCAACATCTTGGTGACCCATTTTTGCTGCTCTTCTAAAGATATTATTTGTTCCAAAAATTGTTTAAGACTATCATGATCAGTTTTTACCTTGAAGTGTCTTTCCATTAGGTAAGGTCGCAATTTCTTTAGTGCATGTAGTATTGCCAACATTTCCTTCTCATAAATAGCTTTCTTTAAATGATTTCCTTTGATTTGATGACTTTCAAAAGCAATGGGTCTTCCTTCTTGCATTAAAACAACACCAATTCCATTTTCTGAGGCTTCACATTCCACAATAAAGGTTTTTGTGAAGTCTGGTGTAGCTAAGACTGGTGCTAGGAACATTGCCTCTTGAAGATGTTCAAAGGCCTTAGTTGCTTCAGGAGTCCATGAAAATGCATCTTTCTTAAATAATGTTGTTAGAGGTGCTGTTATTCTCCCATAATTCTTAACAAAATTGCGATAATACGCTATTAACCCGAGAAATCCTAGCAACTTCTTTATGGTTGTGGTGACTTTCCATTCCTTAATGGCTTTAATTTTGTTAGGGTCTACCTTAACACCCTCATGAGATACAATATGACCCAGATATTCCACCTCTTGTACTCCAAAGAAACATTTGGATGTTTTTGCATATAATTGTTTCTCCTCCAATAGTTTGAGCACCCTCTCAACATGTTGAACATGATCCTTCCAAGACCTATTGTAGATTAGTATGTCATCAAAAAATACTAGCACATATTTTCTAAGGAAGGGTTTGAAAAAGAAATTCATTAACCCTTGAAATGTAAAAGGTGCATTGGTAAGTCCAAAAGGCATGACCAAAAATTCATAATGACCCTCATGAGTTCGAAATGTTTTTTTCGGAATATCTTCAGTCTTCATTCTAATTTGATGATATCCTGAATGAAGATCCAACTTGGTAAAATAAATTTCTCCATGTAATTCATCCAATAATTCATCAATCATAGGAATGGGAAATTTATCTTTAATAGTGAGCTTATTAAGCTCCCTATAATCCTGACACATGCGCCATGATCCATCCTTCTTGTGCACCAATACTACTGGAGTAGAGAAAGAACTTTGACTAGGTTGAATTATACCAGCCTCTAACATTTCTACAATCATACATTCAATTTTGATCTTTTGGACATAAGGATATCTGTAAGGCCCGATGTTTGGAGGAACACTTCCTAGAATCAAATGAATAGCATGATCATGATCACGAATACATGGGATTCCTTTGGGAGTTTCAAACACCTTGGAATTATTGTCTCAACATGTTGAACATGATCCTTCCAAGACCTACTGTATATTAGTATGTCATCAAACAATACTAGCACATATTTTCTAAGGAAGGGTTTGAAAATGAAATTCATTAACCCTTGAAATGTAAAGGGTGCATTGGTAAGTCCAAAAGGCATGACCAAAAATTCATAATGACCCTCATGAGTTCAAAATTTTGTTTTCGGAATATCTTCAGTCTTCATTCTAATTTGATGATATCCTGAATGAAGATCCAACTTGGTAAAATAAATTTCTCCATGTAATTCATCCAATAATTCATCAATCACAGGAATGGGAAATTTATCTTTAATAGTGAGCTTATTAAGCTCCCTATAATCCGGACACATGCGCCATGATCCATCCTTCTTGTGCACCAATACTACTGGAGTAGAGAAAGAACTTTGACTAGGTTGAATTATACTAGCCTCTAACATTTCTGCAATCATATGTTCAATTTTGATCTTTTGGACATAAGGATATCTGTAAGGCCTGATGTTTGGAGGAACACTTCCTAGAATCAAATGAATAGCATGATCATGATCACGAATACATGGGATTCGTTTGGGAGTTTCAAACACCTTGGAATGATTGTCCAAGACTTTTTGGAGATCTGGAGAAATAGATGATTTTGATGTTGGAACTTCTAGTGAGCATAATTTTGCAATTACGCCTCATTGTTTTTTCTTCAGAAGCTTTGTCATGACATTAGAGTTTATTATCTTTCCTGGTTTCCGTGCAATACCCCGTAATTTGATTTCCTTTCCTTCCGAAAAAAAATTCAAGAAAAGTTCTAGAGAATTAAAAGGTACCATCCCCAAAGATTGTAACCATTGTACTCCTAGTACAACATCAACCCCTCCCATTGAAATGGAAATCATTGGACTATTCAATACATATTCCCCCATGGTTAGCTTGATATTATGGCATTTTCCAGAGAAATTTATAGTTCCTCCATTTGCAACCATCACTTGACATTCTGGTGCTGGGTATAGGAAACAATTCAATTCCTTGGCTACCTTACAATTAATAAAATTATGGGTACTACCTTAATCAATCAAAATTATTACCTTTTTCTTCTTGGCATGTCCTTCTATCTTGAGAGTTTTAGGAGTGGTAATTCCTACCAATGCATTACATGATATGTTCGGAATCATTTCTTCTTCTTCTAGGGTTGGTTCCTGGTGTATATCCTCTTTTTTTGAATTTTCTTGTTCATTTTCTTCCTCCTCTTCACAATCTATGTAAAATAATTTCTTCTCCACACACTTATGACCTTTAGTGTATTTTCTATCACAACTGTAAAAAAACCCTTTTGCTCTTTTTTCTTCCAATTGTTGTGGTGTAAACCTTGTGGGTTGTGGAAGTCTAAGAGTAGCAACACTTCCATCTTTATATATGTGAGTGGTAGGATTCCTTGTCGCCATAATTTTACATTAAGTTGTTCTTGCCAACCTGAATGCCTTCTCCAATGAATCAAGTTCCCAAACACAAAATTCATGTTGGATGTTACCCTTTAAAGTCCCTATGAAGACATCAATCCTGTGTTTCTCTGGAATATCAGTTACCCTTATTTTTAATTTTTGGAAGTCCTCAGTGTGCTCCACCAATGAACCCTTTTGTTTTAGATTTATCAATTTTCTAAAGAAGGTGTTGCTCTTTGTATCCTCATAATTTGCTATCATTTCATCTGTAAAAATTGACCAATTGACAATTTTTTTATGGGAGAAAATCCATCGATACCATATAGATGTATTTTATTTTAAATGTAAAGTTTCAATGCATACCTTTTGTGTGTTTTGCACATTATTGAGATAAAAATATTGCTCCATCTGTAATATCCATGTTACAGGATCCTTACCATCAAACTTCCTCATATCCATCTTTGTAATATGGTGGTTCTTCAATCCAACATTAGAATTTATGAAATCACGATTAACATTTATTTTGTTCTCATCATGAGTTTACTTTACTATATTTCCGCCATTAGGAATCATTTCTCGTATTAACCTTGTCATCAAACCTTCCATGTCTTCTTTTAGATCATTCTTCATGTCTTCCATGTTGTCTTTCATTTTTTCATCGACCTTAGCTTCCATGTCATCCATCTTAGCTTCCATACCAGCTTCCATGTCATCCATGTCATTCTTCAAACCATCCATGCCTTTCTTCAAACCATCCATCTTAGCTTCCGTGCCTTTCTTCAAAACTTCCATTTCATTTTTTGTTTCTCTTTGCGAGAGCGAAATTTGGTGCACTTGCTCTTGTAATTTTGATATGTCATGTTGCGCTTCTTCCTCTTCATGAGTCATAGTAGAGCCTTTTGAAGGCTTAATTGGTGTTGAATTCTTTTTAGGTTTCATTTTAGAACCCAATACTGATATCTATGCTTCAATATGCCCTTGGAATCACTTCAAACTAATTTTTCACACAAGACTTATGCAATTTGAAAAAAAATACATGCCTTTTTCTTGCTTTTAAGGAGCTCGATATTGAAACTGAATTATCTATGTGATTTCGAATCTTCAATATCTGAAATTCGGCCCTGTAGTATTCCTCTGAATCTTGTTTTTAATGCCACAGGTCTAACTTGATTTGGATTCTTCAAGGAAAACTTATGCCCAATCTCCCACAATGACCTAATTATGGACTAGTTCAGTAGAGAAAACTTGTAGGACATGCCACGTGTCACTTTTTCCTCCTTTGGCTCTGAAATTGATATACTGGAAACTAAATTTCATGTACTTATAGCCACTTTTTGTAGAATTTCAATCCAACTGTAATGTTCCAAAATTTTCATGCAGATAATTGGAACATTAATTTTTACTAAATTCACCTAGGAGGAGAATAAATGGGTAAAGAGACCCATGCATCATGATATTCTCAATAAAATCCCTCATAGTATGAAAGGGGATCATCTTTGGAGCTGGTTTTCACACCCTCATGTGTAAACAGGGTTATTTGCAAGTGGACAAGGTCAAGTTTGACCAAGTCAACAGCGCTGGGCCAAGAGGTGGAGCACACTTAGAGAAGCAGCGCAGTATGAATGAGGAAAGGGTTATTTGGTGGAGGAAACCCTAAAAGGAGTGGTACCCATGGAGAGGGGCTTTAATTTGTTTAAAAGGAGGAAAAGACAACCATTGTTTCTCATGCTTGTATTATTCATCTCATTATCTAGTCAGACAATTGGAGCATTCTTTGCTGCTTAGCAAGAATTGCTGGAGGAATTCCTGTTTAGGATTCCTTCTCCTTTTTGAGAGGTCTCTTGAGGGATTGTTCTTCATTTTCCTCACATCCAGGCTTGAGGCCAAGCATCCTCCATCAAGACAGTGTTATTTCTGCGGCAGAATAATACTGTTTTGTTGGGTGTTGCAGTGAGGGTTCACTACACCATCTCCTTCAGCTATTTTTCAGAGGAGGAATCTCTCTTCTCTTTGAGATATCAGATTGGAGGCATTCCGGAGCATATTGTAGAATTTGGCATCAAGTCCAAATCATTCCATAGCCCTACAATGAAATTCCATTCAGTGACTGCGTTATTTTGAGAGGAGCATTTGCAGTGGGGCTCTTGCAGAGTATTGGAGGGAGAGATCTTTGGTGAAGGGATCAGCCTTTCACTTGAAAGATCCATTGGAGGAGGCACATTCATTTTGAGCATCAGATTCAGCCATCTCCATCCAGTTCTATTTCTGAGTTGCTGTAGCTACCTAGCAACTCCAGCATTTTTGTAGAATTGACATTTTGTATGTTTTGCTGCCAATCCTTTTAGGGATTGTGCATTATTTTTTCCATGGGTTGAGATATTTCTCCCCCTATTGTATTTGAGCCACATATTGACATATTTGTGTATTGACACTATTACGCAGCAGTTTCACTTCATGGACTTCACTGTCATAGCTTGAGTTCACTTGTATAGCAGTGTTTTCATCATGATTTATGTACTTGTTCTTTGAGGCTGAGCATTTCTCATCTTGAGTATCATTTTCATCAAGATCTTGTATTCTATTGTTGCTGCTATTATTTAATAAGAAGGCTATGGATTTCTCTCATGTTTTATGAGTTGAGTGTTTCTGCCGCACCATTATTGTGCTTGCTTATTGCTGGAGCTCCAACTTTAGAATATCTTGAGATATTCTCATTGTTGTAGCAATTTCCTGAGAAAGGAATATTACAGTGGTATCAGAGCATGATCTCTAGCCCAGCCAGTGGATCTCAGCCATCATGCTATCAAGGAGAGAGGATATGAAGACTCCATTATATGGAGAGAAAATGGAAGATAAGCTTACCAAGCTTCTTCCAAGATCCTTACTGAGCATTCATGAAGAATTTGAGAAGATAAGGAGGGAGATTTGCACAGGATATCCAAGAGGGTTTGAAATTGAGTCAAACTCTAAATTTTCCTGTGGGGGATGTGAGCATGCAGCTACACCCTATGATATACAGCGCAGTCACATGGCCAGTCTTGCCATGAGAGAAGAAGAAGAAGAAGAAATGTCGAAGAAAGGAACTCTTAGAGGTCTCTTGCATGAGTATGAATCTCAAACCCAGAGGTTTAGAGATCATATTACTTTTCCGGAGTTTTGCAAGATCATGGTGAGGAGGAAAAAGCAGCAGGATGAGGATATATTTTTTCTATCTATCTTTGATGGTTCCACTACTTGTTCAGCCAGGGCTTGGATAGAAGAGCTAGACACCTTTTTGCAGCAGCATCAGATTTCTAAAGATGAAGCCATCAAAGTAGCAGCGCTGCACTTGGGAGGTAAGGTGTATGCATGGTGGTTATTTGAGTCATTTACTTTGAAAAATGAAAAAACCTCTTCCTATGCAATGTTCATTCGAACTTTGATAAGGAGATATGGTAGAAGAAACTCTGAAACACATGTGGAGGAAACAAACACACAAACAAAACCCTTGCATGTGATGAAGAAAACCATAGACTTAGAATCACTGCAGAAAGCTATGAAAGAGACTGATATCTTGCATGATGCTTTAGTGGAGGAAAGATCTTCATTTTTGGCACAAAGAGGCAAATATATCTCTCTTTCTAAAGAGGATCCAACCATTGGAGGGTTGCCCACTCATGTTGAGGAAGCTAAGGGCAATAGCGCTGTCATTTCTAGATTTGATCTAGTACCTCATGCAGAGGAAGGAGGAGCTCTTGCTCCAACTAGAGGGATTCTTGCAACTTTGCAAGGAAGTCCCCAGGATCTCATACATGGAGGTCCAAGCACAATCAATGAGCAACATGATTGTGCAGCACAGCAGCTGGGACAAGGAGGAAGGGAGGAAGAGCAGCATCAGGTGATGAGAGGCACACACCCTTCTCTATTTCAGAGAGCTAGTACAAAGGGGATGGAAACTGTATTGCGCTGTGAGAGAAAGGGCAAGGTTTCCTAACCATATAAACAATCCACTCTTGACATTAATGTCTCACTACATAGAAGCATTCCACCATGGAGGCCACCTGATCTATCATTGATGAGAGACAGTTTGTCTTTTGATTCACCGCTCTTGGATTTTGGAGAGGTGAAGAGTTTGGAGGAGAACTTTGGCATCGGGGATGTCAGAGTAGCAGGCAGTGGCAGGGAGAGAGCTTCACATGCCGGACCACCAGCGCTGTCTCAGAGGAGGATTGATCCTTACTAGAGATCTCAGCTCTTAGTTGAGTACTCCAAGGATCTTGGTGCATGCATGATTTTAGATGACCCAGAGAGACATGACAGATACATAGTGGATGATATGGTCATCTATTCACTTGGTAGAGTCTTCTTGACTATAGGTTCTAAGGAGAATCTATTGCATGCAGCATATGAGGACTTCTTTTCCATGCATTTTGATGCATATCTTGCCTTGGCAAAGGAGTTCATTTGGGAGGGCATCCAGCAGGACATACATCAACATATGGAGAGATGCATAGCCTGGATGATGATGGTGAGGATTTCACATCCACCTTCCTACTCATTGGGAGTAAGGGAGCATTTTCAGTTGAGCCATTTCAGCTCAAGTCTTTGAGTACATGATGGAGAATGTACAATTTCACCCTATGTTTTGTACTTCTTGTCTTTTTATGAGCAACATAATGTACCAAGGAGGATTATTTCTTCTTGCATATTGTATGATAATGTACTTGAAGCCATTTGTAGCATTGAGATTGGCTATCTCATTTGTGGTTTTTGGGGAGAGCCACATGATTTTTGGTGTGCATCATTGACACCCTTTTGTAATTTCATGTTCACATCTTGTAGGATGATTGTGGAAAAAAAAAAGTGGCTAGAGAAGCACTTTTCTTTGTTTGATTTGATGCAGGAAGGGCATGCACTGCACTGGTTCCTTGTATGGGACCTTGATCCACTTTCCGGTTGTCATTTGGAAACTTGTTCTCATTGTACTATGCTTCCATGTATTGTTGCTATGTTTATATTCATGGGAGGCTTTTATTGGAGAGTGGGCTTGAGATTGAGGATGCCCATTGGGAGCATGATCCTCCCTACTATACATGTTGTACATTTTAGGAGGAACCATGGGCCAACCATGAAGGCCACATTAAATTTCTTGTCTTCTTGTGGGAGGAACCACTTGGAGAACTTGAGGAGGCACTCCAGGATCATGAGGAGATGGAGGAGTTAGCACAGTCAACTCTTTTCCCTTGGAGGATGAGGGGAGACTCATATATGAGCCACTCCATTTATATGAGCAAAACATATGGTGAGATTATTTTTTAGTTGCATGATGATTTTTCTTTATATATGCATCTCTTAACCATATATGTGGAGGGATTTTCTCAAAGGAGGAATATTCTTCCTTCTAGATTTGATGGTCTACATAAGGCCATTATGGATGATCACTCCCTAAGTGAACATGGGGAGGAGACTTCTTTTGGAGAACATACTCACATTTCACATGACATCATTCACTTTCTCCAGGAGATTGGGGCAACAAGAAAATGGTGGGGAGGCCACCCATTATTTTATTTTCTATGACAGTGGAGAGTCAAACTATGTTGGCTATACTTGAGGGACCATTGTCCTTCTCCTTTACTTCACATGGCAGCTAGCATGATTCTACTTATGGTTCCCTTGATTGATAATGCTAGAGCTTTTATGGGTAGCTTGATTGGAGGAGAGACACATTGGGTAGATGTGTCCTTGGAGGGAGAAAACTCCCACACACTTTGCACTACATGTTCTAAAGGGAACATGGGAGGTAGTATGGCCACTACAGCAGCTCATTTGTTTCATTATGAGGTGGGCCATATGAGGAATGAGATGCCATATGATGATGACTTCCAACTCATCATATATGGAGAGAATTGGGCCAGCATGATTTGCAGCGTTGGAGGAGAGGTCCTTGGGGATCTAGTCTTCATCTTGCCACTTGAGGGCAAGTATTTTGCAGCCAAGGATCAGCACTTTCTCTACACTTATCATGAGTGGAGATAAGGATAGCGTGGGGTAGGCTACATTTTCTACCATGAGCATATTTTCATCCCACCTACTTTTTCGGAGCCAAAGGTGGAAGACAGTTTCCAGCAATTGCCTAGTTGGGAGGTAACTCATTTTGCATGGATGATTTCTTGGGCGATGGAGGAACCACATGAGGAAGATGTTCCTCAATACTTTATAGACTCCATGCCTTGAGAGGAGGCTTTTCAGTTCTATCCTTGTAGTTTCTTGAGGACAAGCAACATTTGGGAGGGGAGGACTGTAATGTTCCAAAATTTTCATGCAGATAATTGGAACATTAATTTTTGCTAAATTCTCCTAGGAGGAGAATAAATGGGTAAAGATACCCATGCATCATGATATTCTCAATAAAATCCCTCATAGTATGAAAGGGGATCATATTTGGAGCTGGTTTACACACCCTCATGTGTGAATAGGTTTATTTTCAAGTGGACAAGGTCAAGTTTGACCAAGTCAACAGTGCTAGGCCAAGAGGTGGAGCACACTTAGAGAAGAAGTGCAGTATGAATGAGGAAATGGTTATTTGGTGGAGGAAACCCTAAAAGGAGTGGGGCCCATGGAGAGGGGCTTTCATTTGTTTAAAAGGAGGGCAAGGCAACCATTGTTTCTCATGCTTGTATTATTCATCTCATTGTCTAGTCAGACAATTGGAGCATTCTTTGCTACTTAGCAAGAGTTGCTGGAGGAATTCCTGTTTAGGATTCCTTCTCCTTATTGAGAGGTATCTTGAGGGATTGTTCTTCATTTTCCTCACATCCAGGCTTGAGGCCAAGCATCCTCCATAAAGACAGCGTTATTTCTGCAGCAGAATAATACTGTGTTGTTGGGTGTTGCAGTGAGGGTTCACTACACCATCTCCTTCAGCTATTTTTCAGAGGAGGGGTCTCTCTTCTGTTTGAGATATCAGATTGGAGGAATTCCGGAGCATATTGCAGACTTTTGCATCAAGGCTAACTCATTCCATAGCCCTACAGTGTAGTTCCATCCAGTGACTGCATTATTTTGAGAGGAGCATTTGCAGTGGGGCTCTTGCAGAGTATTGGAGGGAAAGATATTTGGTGAAGGGATCAGCCTTTCACTTGAAAGATCCATTGGAGGAGGCACATTCAGTTTGAGCATCAGATTCATCCATCTCCATCCAGTTCTATTTCTGAGTTGCTGCAGCTACCCAGCAACTCTGGCATTTCTGTAGAATTGCCATTTTGTATGTTTTGCAGCCAATCCTTTTAGGGATTGTGCATTATTGTTTCCAGGGGTTGAGATATTGCTCCCCCTATTGTATTTGAGCCACATATTGACATATTTGTGTATTGACACTATTATGCAGTAGTTTCACTTCATGGACTGCACTGTCATAGCTTGAGTTCACTTGTATAGCAGTGTTTTCATCATGATTTATGTACTTGTTCTTTGAGGTTGAGCATTGCTCATCTTGAGTATCATTTTCCTCAAGATCTTGTATTCTATTGTTGTTTCTATTATTTAATAAGAAGGCTATGGATTTCTCTCATGTTTTTATGAGTTGAGTGTTGCTTCTGCACCATTATTGTGCTTGCTTATTGTTGGAGCTCCAACTTTAGAATATCTTGAGATAGTCTCATTGTTGTAGCAATTTCCTAAGAAAGGAATATTACACTGACGCTCAGAGAGATATTTATGATGATATTTCCACGGTCACCTCTTTGAGATGAAATTTGGGAGCCTGAACAAACCCTAACTTCAATAGATTATATATCCGAAAATATTGCAAACCAAGATATGAATTTTTTGCAGGAAGTTCCTCTGGATTTCGGCTTAGTTCTATAAAAATTTAGGCCTTTTAACCTTTCTATAAAATAATTTATAACGCAAATTCCACGATGACCCATTTTAAGGGAAATTCGAGAGCCTGAACAAACCCTAACTTCCACAAATCATATCTCCGAAAATATTGCGAACCAAGATCTGACATTTTTACACGACATTCCTCAAGATTTCAGCTTCACTCTGTATAAATTTCAACTTTTCAACCTTCGTAGAAAAAACGTTATAGCGAAACTACAACGCTAACCTATTTGGAGCAGCGAAACCCTAGAATCCAAAGCTCTGATACCAAATGTTATGAAACCAACTCCAAAAATAGAATAAAAGAGATATCAACACCTTAGAAATCATCCACTTCGAGGGGGAAACCTTCAATACATTACATAAATGAAAAATTCTTGGATGATACAAATGACAAAACCTCCTTTCTATATATAGGAGTCCATGGTGCCACAATATAATCCTAGCCGACCTAACAATAAAAATGTAAGGGCACAATAATAACAATAATGGGGTTACAGGGGTACAACAATAATAATAAGGGGGTTACACTAACAACAGTAAGGGACTATACTAGTAATATAGGGACCTAACACCGAGTCTCCATCTCATGCATCTTTTCAAGAAGCTCTTGGTTCTCCTCCTTCATGGAAATCAACTACTCTTGAAGTTTAATTCTCTTATCTTCATACTTCTCTTGCACCATATCAATCATGATGTAGAGCTTCTGAAACATCTCTTTAAAAAAGAGTTTTTCTAAGGAAGATTGGCTAAAAGCATCACTTAATGAAGCTGAAATCACACCTGCAATGTATACAAATATTATTTTTTGTATTTTGAGATATGAATTCTCAATATTGACTTATTTTCCTTCACACATAAACTTGCACACGGTTAAATTCTCCTTCCAAAAATTGACAAAACCAATAGTTAATTCTTCTAGCTAACCTTGGCTAAAATTAGCTAAACTTTTGCTTTGATACCAACTTGATGTGAATATGGGAAAACTAGTTATTTCTATGCTAGCTCCCTCATCAATATTAAAAATGTGTGATTATGATCGTCTCATGTTAACCACTTGTGAAGGGGTTTATGTGTGTAGGTTCATGTGTTTTTTATGATCATATTATGAGTTTATTAGTTTTTAAAAAATCATATACAACAACTGAAATACAGAAATATAAATCACAGCAATCACATAACTGAATGGATGGTAATGGAGTTCATCCCTCCTGGGCTACATCTCCATAGACCTACTTTAACTAGCTAGGCCCTCTTGGGATTAAGAGTAAAATGTCTGATTACAAGCACCTGTATTGCTCCAATGGATTTTAAATCTTCTCCATTTGCTTTAGAGCACTCAAATACCTCAAAAATGACTATTCAATCTCTAAATTTGGTTTCCAGCTCCTCTAGGCTTGACCTCCCATCCTGGTAGCCATGGGCTTGTTTAATCTCCAAAGTGACAAAAGAAACTTCATATGTGCTCCAATGCCTCTGTAAATTGTACCACTATGTTCATAACATTAAATACGTCTAAAAATGTCTATTCATTCACTCCATTTGGCCTTCAGCTGATATGGGCATGGCCTCCCCTCCTGGTGGCCCTGGGCTTCAAAATTATTTAAGTGACCAAAAACACCTATATATTTTCTCCTCTGCCTCTGCAACCTATTCCAATGGATTCAAAGCATGCCAATCTACTATGAATGACTTTTCCTGAGCCAAAATTGGTCGAAATTTCCCAAGATAAGCTTCATTTAATTTTCCCCTAGATTTTGCCTCTAAATCTGGAGAATTTCCAGTTAGCCCGGCCAAAGTTGGAGGCCGCTTCGAATCTTGAGATTTCGTCGAAAATCTTACAATTTTAAACTAAGGTTAATTATTGGATAAGGTGGGGATTAACGCGCACTAAGCACAATTAAATCGACACTTAATATTGGGACACATGGTGCGGTTTCATTGGGAGGAGGGCTAGCCTGCAGGGTTGTCCCCCTCCATCACCCCCATCCAATAGCACATGCACTTTAAATATAATTTGGGTGCAAAAATTTTCAAGTCTCAAGGGCATATCCCATTGGCAAATGGCGGTAGTGTTTGGGGGGAGGTCACGAGGTCGAACCCCGACCTCTGCCCCTCCATACATTATTTTTCCACGCATATAAAACTTTGGATAACGCAACATGTGTGGACTTTGAAATGTTTAAATCTGCCATATGATTCAAACCTTTGATTAAAAATAGATTCCTCCGTATATAAAACTAACCTTTGCGACTTGGTTTATATGAATTTGCAAATATTTTCCATACGCCATATTTGTAATTTTTGTCCACCATATAATAATACGAATGGACTATGGTTTATAACCAACGTAATTCTCCCATAATTCAACTTTGGGTTAATGCCACCATTAAATATTTAACTCATTAAAATAATATATGTGGAATTTAAAGTTAAGAGTTGAAATTATATATATACAACCTTAATACAAAAAAGAAATAATTTCCCACACATAAAAATTCATGAACCCAAATTCAACCTTGGAGGACATTGGGAAAATTTCACCTTCACAAACCAAACTAGCGAATCCAACAGTGACACTAGTCACAGTCCCATTGGACAAAAACTGAAGAATATTTTCTACATGTTGACTAGGCTTCCATGTCATCACCCTATACTTGTTCTGCAAAAAAAAATTTAACTTATCTATTTTGAACGACGATCAGCAGACCATAATTTCTTCATCTGAACTCGGTTTTTGACGAAACAAGTTGCGTTAGATTCCTGGAAATGGTTCGGTCGCTGTCATTCTAGTTTGGTGCAATTCTGAGCACTTTGAATTTGGAGAAATTTTTTTCCCTTGATCCAGATTCTAATCAGTGTCCTTTGAAATTATTGTAGAAGAACCTAACATATTGAATATTTCTAATAAATAAATTGAGTAAATTGGGAATGAATCGAGAAATAAACTATCATTGGCTAATATACTTATCAAGTTCCTTAATTCAAGAGGAAAGCTACTTCTCATAGAACTAGAAATTACAGAAAGAACTCGTGCAATAATGGAGATTGAGAATGTCTTAACTAAGAGAAACTTTGGAAGACAAGTAAAATACAACTGTAGATCAATAGAAGCTGAAGTAAATAATTTCGACACCAAATTCAACATTTTGCAGCAAAGAGGAAAGTTATTATGTTGGAAATCATAAGGGAAAATTGTTCCTTTAAATGAATATAAGAAGCGATTAAATTATTGTAGAATGGATTATATTAAATTTTTTGGTTTGATAGGGCCTTTAAAAGGTGACAGAGTGGCCGAATAATTTAATTGATGATTTCTCCCTTCATTGTGAAGTGAGATCACTTTTCTTAGTCAGGCATACTTTCAGAAGAGCACCGAATTAGATGAAACTTATAAGAAGCTAATGCCATATACATATCCATCCAGGTCTGAGTGGGATAGACTTGTCACCATTATCCCACGAATTTCTTAACTTCAAAAATAGAATCCAAAGAGAATAACACAACTAGAAGCACAATATTAGAACAAGGATAGATGTTATCTTTTATTTATTATATCATGTTATTTTATTTTTCAAAACAACTTCTGATATGTAGTATTGTATAAAAATAATAAAGAAACTTGATTCTGTTGAAAATATAGGGCATCCTATATGTTGATAATTACTTCTTATGATTTTCATTAGTTTACTCTTTTTCTTGTGATCCTTTTAACCATAAACCAATTTCATTGAGGATATCAACAATAGAAACAAAATGGCATAAGGATCATAAAGAGACAACCACACAATAAGAGAATAGTTTACCCTAGGAAAAACCACATGGGGGGGAATCCTAACAATACTCTCCTTATAGAATCAATTCAACAAGAGACATCAAAGTCAATATGAAACAAAACTGACCAACATGGATGAAAATATCAACCTCTCACCAAGAAACCAAGTTATCCCTCACAAAATTATCCACAAAGTTTCCTTGAATAACTCGGCCAAGATCTAAAATAGGTTTGATCCAAAGGGCTAAAATTTAGCCTCTACCTTAGCCATAGAGTTTGATCCTGACCACAGATAAACCATAGAAAATTTTGGACTTTGACTCAAAAATATACCACAAAAACTCGCAACGATATCGGTGTTATGTTCTTGCTTGATCAAGGGAAAAAAGAGTACTTCTTATACTTATTTTTGCGTCCTCTTAGCCCCTTGCATTCCTTTGTATATTGAAGTTATATTGATTTTTGTGTGTGATGAAAAGTTCCCCAAGAGTTTGGATGAATGTCTCCATTATATAACCATCATGAGGTCAAATTGGTGCCATAAGGGGTTGAACCAACTTGAGCATTTAGAGGAGCCGACTTGGTTTCTTGTGGAGGGAAAAATATAAATTCAAAATTCAAAAATATTCTTTTACAAAGTTCATGAAGAAAATGCATTTCATATTTTATTTTGATAAAACAATGAGCGTGAAGAACATGCTTTACATATATATATATATCAATGATAAAAATATAAATTATGAAGACTGACCATAGTTACAAAAAATCAAAAGTTTGAAGGCTTGGCTTTTGGGAAAAGTCAAACTTGTATTTTGTAAAAGCTTGATACTTTCAAAGTTTAATAAAATAGTTCTGGTTTCATCATATGAAAAATTTGTTTCATATGTGAATATTTTCCTGTGTTTTTACAATCTAACATTTTATACATTTTTAAATTGTGTGGAACGTAAGAGAGGCTACTATAAGAATCAACTTTCCTTTTTTCTCCTCACAATGTTATAGTCAACAATAAGTGAATAATATAGACATATTTTTATAATTATCCCTCTAAATTTGGAAATTGTTTCCCTGATTCCATATAATTGAGATGTGTGTTGTTGTAGAGCTTTTGAAGGATCTTCTTTATTCTTTCTAGTCTTATATAGTGACATAAATATTCAGATTGAGTATGAATGTAGTCTAGTCTTATCAAGTGACATAAATATTCATATTGAGTATAAATGTATTCTAGTCTTATCAAGTGACATAAATATTCAGATTGAGTATGAATGTATTCTAGTCTTATCAAGTGACATAAATATTCATATTGAGTATGAATGTTAAATGAATCTTTTTTAGTCTTCTTTCATCACCTTTCAAGGTGATGATATTTTGTTATAGTTGGATGTTGACACTTTAATTGGACCTCTCAAAGTAAGGCTTTATTTTTTAAGCAATGACTTTGAAACCCTTAGCAACCACCTTTATTTAAACTCCTCATCTTGATGCTTTGGCACAGTTCCCTAGCTAGGAATTATCTTCAATGCATAACAATACCAAAAACTAAGTGAAAACCCTAAATGAGTTGGAGCACATGATTACGTAAATCATATAGCGCACATTGATATTCTTGCTAAAATTCCTTATTAATTTTAACGTGTTTCACAATTGGGAAGAGGAGAAGATTTCCACAACATTGTTTCACAATTGTAAACCTATTCATAGAAATGGATTTTTTTCAACACTACCTTCAATATCTCCCATTCTTGCGAAAATTAAACCATGAAAATATCTTGACAATTGTCCTTATTACCCACCAAAATTTTTAACTCTTGGGAGAAAAAATTTTCTCCTATTTTGGGCAACTAGCTAGCCAACAACCTGTTGACAGTGCTGGAAATTCGTCAACCAAGGGGGTCTCCCTGATGTGAAGTCCCAATTAGACCTCACATTGTTTGGAGTAGGAGCCCGATCTAGATTATCCTCCCAACCAACATAACTCTAATATTTTCCTTGGCTGTGATATATAACATAAGAGAATATGCAAATAACGTTTGAAATCAACAAGTAATTTAACACTGCAAAACACCAATTTCAATTTATAAAAGTAGGCTTTAACGAGAGGGAAGAAAGAGTGTGTATCTAGAAGGAAACCAATAGTACTATCTTAAGAGGGGCACATGATAGCAAGGAAATTTTCATTCATTATCTATTGAAATAGTTCACATAGACACAACGAACATTAAATAAAATACAACACATATTCAACAAAATAAGTACTAAATCCAATGAAGTAGTTCAATTTCCTTAGCACATATGAACAAAACATATATCGTAAACATCTAAAGAATACTCTTACAATATTCATGTTACATGATTTAATGAGTCGTGAAAGGGTTCCCCACAGTTAGATCCCATCGGTGTCACCCCATAATTAGGTTTAGGTTTAGGTTTAGGTTTAAGGTGGCACCCCACACTACATACCATTTGGCGCCATCAGGTTTAGGTGGCACTGCACACTACATGTCATTTGGTGCCATCAGGTGGCATGGGGTGCCACCTGATGGCACCAAATGGCATGTAGTGTGGGGTGCCACCTAAACCTGATGGCACCATACGGCATGTAGCGTAGGGTGCCACCTTAAACCTAAACCTAAACCTAAAACTAACTGTGGGGTGCCAAATATGTTGCCTCGGTGAGATTCTGATTATTAGGTGAAAGATCCAAGTACACAGTTACAATGGCGAGCCACTAGCTCCAATAGTGGAACATTAAGTCACTTATTGCTTCTCCAAAGAATGATATTCTCTCCTATGTTGAGCTATAGAAGCCAAGGCTAGCTATCCAAAGGATAATCCTCCAAGATCCCTTTTCTTGAGTTATAAGTATATATTTATAACAAGAGGAATGACCTTTCATATCCCCATGATGCTTGAGCTTCCCTCATGACACTTAGACTTCTAATGTGACCTTTGAACTTCTATATGACTTTTGGACTTTTCCTAAAGACTCTTTTGTCCATATATGACTATGTGACTTTTAATATTCCACATATGATTCTTGGACTTCCACACATTACATTTTGTCCTTTCCTTCTAATAACTACATTGTTACATCCACAAATAATGTGGCAAGACACATGGACACACATGAAATTGCGATGGCACTAGTATAAATCACAACTTGATAATGATGATATGGATTTCATGATGAAGTGGCAATGCCAATTTTTTTCCCTTGCTAATTTGTATTCAATATTCATGAGAGGTTTTTTTTCAGTAATTCATATTCATGAAATATCCACTTTTTTCTTCATCTTCACCCTCCAAGGGGTTTAATGGTATGGAGTCTTCATGTGGTCATGATCTTTGGTCTTTTTTCGTAAACTGGTATTCCATTATCTTCTCACTTGATGACCTCTTCATGGTTTCAGATTCACAAGTGTATTTTAGTATAGTCTCCTTATCCTCATCTTATGGCATCATCCTGTGATGTCAAGATATAATACCTGCAAGTGAAATCAACTCATGACAAGATGACATTAGTTCATAAATATCCTATTCTAACTTGATTCATGAAAATGTTGATTGAGCTAGAATTGGGTGTTGGATTGAGAAGAAGACTCAGGGGTTGTGCAATGCGTAGTTATAGGGGTCAAGAGTGATGGAGTGAAGCTTGAGACTCTAAAATGCATAGTTCCAAAGGCCTGGAAAATATGACTGCGCAATTGAGGAGCCCAGTGAGGAAATATCGATCCCTGATACTGTGCAATGTGTAGTTCTGAAGGTATACTTTTTCAGTGGATTTCATAGTTTCACAGTTCACGGAATCAGGGAGGCAACTTAATAACTGATACTGCGCAACAAGAGACTCACTAGGAGGCAAGATTGCATAGTTTCTGAGGGAAGGGAGGCAATCCTTGAGCATTGTGACTATGCAATGTACAATCCTTGGAGGCAGAAAATACACATTGTGTAGTTTCAAGAGGCAAGGGATCAACTTGAGACTTGATACTATGCAATACACAGTTCAAGGAGGCTAAGTGAGGTCAAATTTGGTTTGGAAGGAGGCTTTCAAGAATTTGAAAAAGTATGGGATCAGTGGAGTAGATATGAGACCAAGGAAATAATTGAACATGATCACACAAAACTATCAACAACACAACATAGAACTCTCAAAACTTCATAAATAACATGATCCCCTTAATGTGATGGCAAAACAATAATATCCTCCAAGTGCAACACTTAGGGTATACTTTGTGATGATAGTGATGAAACTTGTACAAAAATGCTAAAGACTTGGGGAATATGTATAATTCATGTCTTTATGATGAATAGGAAAAACTAGTGTGGGAGAATGCATAATAAATTCCATTTTATAATGTACAATTGACTCCCTTCGACTAGTTGCGACACTTAAGATACACTTTATGACGATAGTGATGACACTAGTACGATAATGCATAAAATTTTGGGAATGGGTTTGTAAAATTTCTACATGGTAAATAGGACCCAATGGTAACAAATTTTCCCCCTGAAATGAACGATAACTCTACCTTTTTCGATGTGCGACACTTACCATGCTAAAAGACAACACTTGTGAAAGTAAGAGAAGAGTGCAAATAACACTTGTGAAAGTAAGAGAAGAGTGCAAACAACACTTTAAAAGGCTCAAAGAAAGTAGAAGAAACACATGCCAGAGAAAATATAACATGAAAATGGAAATTATAAAAGTGAAAGCAAGCAAAAAAAATAGTTTCGAACGTGAAAGTGACACTTGAGAAAACAAAGGTGCGTCAGAGTTACAGTTGAGAAAACTCATCGAAATGAAAGTGAAATTACAATCAAAGTGAAGGAAAATGTCAATGGAGAGTGCACACTAACTATTGATATGTATTGTGCAATGCATTTTGATTATGGATTGTGCAGTCACTGCCACCAGTGATTATGCAAGCCTTACCTTCAAGGATTTTTCATTTCCTATCTAAGCTTGCATCGAAAGAATTGTGTTTTTGAATTCATCGAAGACAGAACATGTGTGAGAAAGTGACTTTGACACTTAGAAGAAGAATCAATACTTTACAAATCATTATATGACCGTGAAGTGACCATAGAATGACATATCACAATATCCTTAGTAGGCTCTAAAATTCAAGTGTAAGAAAATTTTTGGAGGGTGTTTGTCGCAGCGAGAGAAAAACCCTACACATTAGCTTGATGATGATGATATGTCAACTCCTCTACCATCGGTACTAGTCACTTCACCTATCACCATTTGAAATTCCTCTTAGATGAAGGGGAACTACCACTCAACATGTACTTTGATCATTTTGCAATCATGTTCTTTTACTTAATATTTTGGGCATTTAGTATGGATAAAGGGGTGATCCAGATAATTGATTGATCTTGATTGTAAACGTTTCTCTCACCTTACCAAGGGGGTTAATTTTATCCCTAGTCCAGTGGAACCTCCCTTAAGGAAATAGAGTTATAGGAGTGGAACTACTTGGAAGGCTTGGATTGAAATAGTGTGTTCATCCTCCCTTCACCATACTTCACACTTTCCATATCACATTATAAGTCCTTGATACCATGTCCATTCTTCGGATCTAAATTGTCATTGGTTCCTTGGTATTTGGCACTCTCTTATCCACATCCTTGAATATGACCAGAAAAAATTTCCCTATAGGTTGATGTAGCTAAAAGAATGGAAAATAATAATATGACCACAATAAGAGAAAAAGAAAGTCAAAATAAAAAATATGGTCGAGACAAAAGTTAGTGTGTGGGATAAATCCTAGCTTCAACTTATACCTCCTAATTAGACATCACACAACTCTTGTGAAATTAATTATCCATCACATTAAAAGGAATCGTGGGTATCTCAATCCCTATGAGCGATATATTTCCTCATCTAAAAGGGTAAATTAAATTCTATATCGTAAATATCAAGCTTTGATCCTTGGGGCTATGCACCAAAATACAAACCATTATCAAAAACAAGTAAAAGGAAAACCAAAGGGGTGGGAAAATAAAATTTAATAGGGAAACTCATGAATCATTGATTTCTCCCTCCATTACATCTATACACTTAGGATGTGGACTCCCATTAGGTGGTCCCCTGCCCATGGCACTTGGCCATGAACTCTTTCCCCTCCATTGTCACTTAGTTGCACCAACACCTACTGATTGAAGGGTTAACCTTGGAAATACCACATCCCCTTAGGTACTGGGAGCACCTAATAGGGTTGAATACTTAGCCACCCCTACAAAGCTAGGGAACACCTTTATGAGACTTGGTCTAGTCCTATATTTGAACGTGATCCTAGTTTGAAGTATTAATATGCCCCTAAAAAATAAGTATGGTCCACTTAGATGCATTTACGATCTTAGCCTCTAATGAATGGTTGTTTTCACTTGAGTTTGAGTTGGTTTTCCAATTGGTCTAGAGTAGTAGAGGCTTTTAGGACACCTTATTCCACATGATTCCCATGACATGCACTAAATTTCAAAGAGCACAATGACTTGGTAGATGCAGTGTTGCACACTTTTGGGAGATTTTTTGGATTTTTTATGACTTGATAAACTGATATACATCTTAGAGCACCACCGGGAGATAGAGCGATGGACTTCATTTGCATAGCATGGAGAATTCTTGATGATGTACCAATGGACCTAGCATACCAACAAGTTTTCCTTGACACTACCTAATGGGCATGCCATGATCTAGGGCCCATATGATGATGGTCATCCTTAGGAAAACTAAGGAGGGATTGTTTCACGTCATGGATCCCTAACACTGGAGAGAGGAGGCATCAATTTGTTCCTATGAAACCCATGGATATGACATGTGGCACCCATAGTTGGATTTTGGACCCTTAAAGCTTATTTGATGCATGATTTGGATATTTTCCTCAAATTGATGATGATCATAATGCTTGGAGGCTTTTTTAGCCTTTCACTTTCCTTAATTGGGAATTTGAAGCCTAAAAAGGGCATGACGTCATCACATTGTTATGCCTACATCTCACATATGTGGGCTTATCTTGGCACATTATGTTGTAAAGTTAGTGGGTTAGCTTGTATCTCAAATTTAGTTATTGTACACTCAAAAATTAAGCTTTTGTAAGGTATTTTAGTTATAAATTAAGAGAGGTAGACCTTATATAAATAGAGAGTCACCTTTTTCATTTTTTCACCAGCACTAGTGGAAAACTCAAGCTCTCTTAGAGATTTTGGCCTAGCCTTTTGTACTTCACTACTTTTTGGAGATGTGATATTTTGTGGATATTTGACTATTGGAAACTAGTGATTATTGTGGATATGTCATAAAGGGATAAAGAAGGTTTGTTCTTGGATATCTTGTGAGTACTTTTTATTGAATATATTTTATGATTATTACATGTAATGAATATTGCTAGGTTTTCCATGTTCCATTCTAAATTATTATTTTTATATGAAGTACTTGGTAAATTTTGCATGATTTATTGGGCATCCCTAGAGAACCTCATAAAGTAATAGTTAGGGTTAGAAAGTGAAAACCTAGGGTTCCACCCTTACTCCATTCAAGGATTTGATATTTCCATGGTTAAATTAATTAAGACTCCATCATCCAAGTTAATTTAAGGCACTCGCATCCATATTGATGGTAAAAAATAAAAATAAAAAATAGCTTTTCCTCACTTCCCTAAAATATTGGTCCTTTAAGGCAAGTTGTTATGGTTAGGGTTTGGGGCTGAATTCAACTAGAGCATGATAATTGAGCTAATTGGAGATCCTTATACCTTACTAAGCCTTAAAAAATCAAAATCCAGCAAGTTTCATGGTTAAAAGTCCTTCCCTAGGGTTGATGTCATAAACCCTAGGAAATTATAGGGCTGGAAAACCCTAATTTTGCATTAAGGTTCCAATTTAAGGTCATTTTAAGGTTTGTGGCTCTTGTTATTCATCATATCATTAAAGAAAACATTTATTCTATTTTTTTATTCCTATTTGTTCTATTTTTGAGTCATACATTGAACACCCTAGCATACAAGTCCAACTTTATGGGCCTCTTTGTAGATACACTATTTCTTATCTCCCGAAATTAATCCTTGTTCTTAACCCAATTACATTGAGTAATCCTATTGAATAATCACCTTTGAAACTTTTACCTACAATATCCTTTAGGTGACCTAAATTGGGGAGCCTCTCATGTGGTGAAATTTCACTAAAGAGAAAGAGGTGGAGTGTTGAGGTGACAATGGCATTCACCTCATCGTTGTCTTACTCTAAATTTTGAGGAAAAATGAGTTCATTTATTTGGATTCCCAAGATTTAAGAATTATAATAACACCTAAATTTACTTCTTGATTTGTTATAAAGTGTTAGTGACAAAACAAAACATCAAAGAAAACTTGTAAGAACCCAAAATTTCTTCATGGATTATTTTCACAAGTAAGATTAAGGAGGGTGAGAGGGAAGATTCTTCCTGTGAATTTCTCGAATTAATATGATAAATAATAGAATAGAACCTTTCCAAAACACTAAAGTTCTTCATAGATTATTTTTACAAGTAAGATTATAGAGGATGAGAGGGAATATGCTTGCACTAAATTGCTCAAATAACAATCAATGAGTCACTTTCTACTATTATATTATTTTTACATTTAAGTTTGAAAATTAAAATGCCTTTGAGAATAACGTGCATTGAAACTATCTCTACTCGCACATACAAATTTTATTACTAAAACAAGTGGTTTTGCATGTTTTTGTTTACTTATTTTCTAATATTGATCTTCTTGTACATGAAAGAACCTACATTAATCTACATTGCTTAGATATCTCAAAACAATAGCATTATTTCTCGTCTATGATATTTGAGAAGCTATGCGATAAAAACCCTTATTATTTTAACATCTAAGATTACAAATCTTCTAGCATCACATGTGCAACAATATTTGAATTGTTCCCCTAAATTTCTTTGATACCTTCAAAAATGGATCCACTTGCGAACTAGGTTATAAATACCATAACATAATATTGTGCATTTGAATGTATAATTAAATTTGACATCATGTGAGTCAATTTTTATCTTTCATATGAGTTTCCACCCCCAATCTCTCCATATTATACCTGTAATATTTGAATTAGTGACATAATGAGGACAAAACCCCACACAAAATAAATCATCTAAATTTCATAAGTGATTAATTCAAGTATATTAAAGAAACAATTAAATTACATACATTTCCCATGCATTTCTATCAGAATACTATTGGATGTTATTAACCTCTCCCCTGGTTGCCATTGCAAAACGGATACTCCATCCACACCATTAATGATGCATTAATCACATTGGCCATCTCAATTGAATAACCAATGCCCAAAACTTATTTTAGAAAGTTGAACATTACCTAATTAAGCAATAATAATAACATACAATAAAGTAATTGACAAGTTGATAGCCATCCAAATGAATCATTTGTTGTAAAATATTAGCTATCGCCATTTCAATATTCTAAGACTTAAGAGTGTAAATTGTAGGGAGTACTTTAAGGTTGAAGGGATCATGGTCAACATATTACAAAGATTCCCTACTTACAGTGGCACTATCCCAAATGAAACATGGTTCGTACAAATGATCAACTTATGGTTAAGAAAAAACAAATATACACTAAGTATGTTTCAAATCCGAATTTTATAAATCTAAAAAAATATTTAGATTGTTTATCAATCTAATGAGGTCATTTTTCATTTTTTTTTTAATTTTTAATTATTAAAATTTAAATAATATTTAATACTCAAAAAGTTTTATAAAAAATTGAACCATTTTTAATCTTGAAAAATACATTTTAAATAAAAAAACATTCAGATCTCATTAAAAATCTTATTCTCAAATTCGGGAAAAAATTGTCTTATTAAACTGCAATTTAAATATCAGAACATTGTGATCCCACTAAAAATCCTATCACAAAATTCTCAGAGAAGAAAGAAACACCATATTAAACTAGGACATAAGGCCCTATTCCCTAACACTATTACAAAAGAAAATAATTTTTACGTAGCTAAATTACATTTTTTATATTTAAACACACTATTATGTTAAAAAATATATAGTTTATAAAATATTATATTAATCACAAGATTGGTTCATTGTTTCATCCTCCTAAGAAGATAATCTAGTCGATGTTATTATATCCATGCATATGCCACAGAAATGGATGCAAGATATGTGACCATGTTCCCTCCCACACGCACCATTACATATCCCCATAGCTGGAATTTTAATATCCTATGTGAGGTAATACTTCTTCCGAGATGAGGAACGATAGGTGACATTTTATTTGATGTAATGGGTTTAGCCCTTATCCTAAATAAATATAGATATGGAATCTTGAAAAATAACCGTGGGTTTTGGGATAATAGCCAAAAAAAAAAACTAGGAAATTGTAGATGCATGCTAATTTTAATTTCCGATTCAAATCACACTATCAAATATTCAATAGTAAGTTAACCACATGAGTAATAAATTCTTGGAGTGAAAAAATGAACCTAAAAAAAAAACTGGAAGAAATAAACAATAAATAAATAATACCATTTATAAAAAAACATTGCATTGAATATGTTCTGCACTACCAAAATTCCTACTTCATAATATATAAAAAAGTAAGAAAACAGATATTCCATTTTTCAATTTTCATAAAAAAAAAAAGAAAATAATATCTATATTTTGGATAACTCTTTATAAGTCTAAACATTATTGTACACACAAATATGCAGAATTTTTATTATAGAAAATCCTCAAAAATTCAACTGATCTTGTAATATGATAAAACAAAATAATATATTCTATAAATTGCGGAAACAAATTACGATCACACAATAACATGAACAAGAAAGAGAAAGAATTTCAATCGCAGAACACAAATATTTATCTGGGGAAAACCTCAGCTAAAAACCCTGCTATCTATATATTGCATAAGTCAAGAATATGAAAAAATACAATGCTTCTCTCAGGCTTGAGATCTCTCTGCACTATCTCTGACTGTCTCACTCTGATCCAATAAATTTTGGCCCAATATTTAACTAATTTCTTTCCTCTGGATGCTCAGCCTCGCTTGCGCAATTCCTAGGGAAATTGAGCCCCTATTAATTAGGAAATTCCCAATAATTGATTGCGCAATACATCTAAGGCCTTCTGTTGACCTCATGCATGATCTGTACAATTTTATAATTATACAACTGATAGTATACTTCCCTTTAACTCCAATTTCAATTGGGTCTTCCTCAGAACTAACACGCAACAAATATTTAGAGCGACATATCAGTTATCTGATTGATAACTGCATGTAAATAAGTCATTTTATTTTACAACTTGGTTTGAATTCAAAAACTTTTCTTCAAAGTTTGGGTTTAAAAAAATTTTTTGGAAGACATTTTCTGGAGGCGGCGTGATTTTTCTTGGAGGTTCAAAGTTTGAGTTTAAAGAACTTTTTTGGAAGACATTTTTTTGGAGGCGAGGTGATTTTTCTTGGAGGTATGTACGTGTTTTGTGTTGAAATAAATCTTTTGAGCTTCTTTGTTCAAAAAATTTTCTTCACATTTTAGATTTAAAGAATTTTTTTGGAAGACATTTCTTGGAGGCGGTGTCATTTTTCTTAGAGATATGTATGTGTTTTGGATTGGATTACGTATTTTTTAGAAAAGATTTTTTTAAATTAAATCTTTTATGATATTGTTTGTAATTGAGTTATTGTCTACTTTTTTGAAGGAAATTTTTTGAACCTCATACCCTATTATCATGGGAAATCGAAGAACTTGTGAGAGAAAATATGATCGAAAAAGAAAGCCTGAAGAACGTAGAGAAGAGACGAGACAATATCGCAAAAGAAAGTTAGAAGCTCTCTCAAATATTGAAGAGGAAAATCAACCTCAAGCAGAAATTGAAGCAGGTATGTAAATGTAAATATTACGTGATCTATTGATATATATTTAAAATTTTCCTAATGTAAAATGTTCATATTCAATAAATAACTAAATTAATAAATATGTCAATAAATATTAGGAAAATTTTAAATATATCAATAGATCATAATATTTACATTTACATACCCGATTCAATTTCTGCTTGAGGTTGATTTTCTTCTTCAATATTTTGAGGAGTATCTCTGTCTGTTTATATTAAACAAAATATTTTTCAAACTAGTTCATCAAATAAAAATTAAGCTTCACATTCTACATTGGGAAAATTTTAAAAATATATCAATAGATCATAATATTTACATTTACATACCTGCTTCAATTTCTGCTTGAGGTTGATTTTCTTCTTCAATATTTTGAGGAATATCTCTGTCTGTTTACATCAAACAAAATATTTTTCAAACTAGTTCATCAAATAAAAATTAAGCATGTACTATTTTTTCAAATATGTACAGATGAAATCACTATCGATAATGAGATGTTAGAAAATGTCGACACTCACACATATGGAGATAAAAAACCTGACTATGTTATACGATATCGTGTCGATAAAATTTTTGAAATGTTTTTCAAAACTGAGCAAGTGACAGTTCAAGCTCAAATGTTGAAAGGTCTCCTATCATCAAGGAAATTAAAAGAAGCGACGACACTATTGGGTATTCGAAATCAACCAAAGATAAAAAAATGAAAGAAGAGGTGATAAAAAATATGAGTAGTGCTATAGAGTCAATTAAGAGATCTAGAGATAAAGATGTTTCAAATATACGTAGAGGAATACAAATGGCAATGGCTTCACCAAGTACTCAAGAGAATCGTTTGAATCTAACATCTATGGCACAAGCACTGGGAACCTCGCGAAAAACTCTGCACAAACATCGAAAATTTCGACTGCAAATAGACGTAAATGATGAACTCGCTTGTTGGAGAGCTATTTGTAGCCAACCATACAAAGATAGACTTGGAGAAGATGTTAAAAAAATAATATATGAATATTGGAAGAACAATTCGCGTGTTTCACCCACTGCAAGACATGTGATGCGAAGAAGAATAGCACGAAATCAATACGAAGAACATGAAAAAAATCTCTTGGAAACCACTCAAATAGAGTTATTCAACAAGTTCAAAGAAGAGAATCGTCAAATTCATGTTTCACTCAGTGTTTTTGTTCGACAAAAACCATGGTATGTAAAACCTATCACCGTACGCGACACTTGTTGTTGCCGTTATCATGTGGAATTTGAGTTATATTATGACACATTCCTTGATTTCGGTAGAACATTATGGAATGATTCACCTCCTCCTTCCACTATCCGTGAATTCATATCTCAAACTCTATGTGAAAGAGAAAGCGATGAACTATTTTACAAAAAGAAATGTGTTGGTGGTAAAAAATGCGATGATTGTGGAAATTTGACTAAATTTCAAAACAAATATCGCATTGATATAAATGATCAATCATTGTCCAACATGAAAGTGAAATGGAAGAGATATGAATATACCAGTACATCGATTCAAGGTGCAGATAGTGTTAAAAGAATCGAATTACGAGAAGACGAAATTTTTCTAATAGACTTTTTGAGAAAGTTTGAAGCAGAAATTTACAAATACACCATGCATTCCCATAGAGCTCAATGGCAAGACTTGAAATTCAAAAAATCTCGTGAAGTTTTTCCACCAGGAACCATTTTGTCAGTGATTGATTTTGCAGAAAACTACACATTTGTTCCACAAAAAGAAATTCAGAGTGAATACTATCACTCTGACCAAGTCTCCATGCTCATCCATATTCTATATAGACATGCTGAAAAAAATGTCGATCATATAGAAAGCACGAGTGAAAATCGACATATCATTAAAGAATATCACTTTTATATCAGTGACGATCGTACACATGATACATGTTTTGTACAACATTGTTTTGGAAAAATTTATGATTCATTGAAAATCGTGGAATAACATTCAATGAACATTGGATATGGTCAGACGGATGCGCAGGTCAATTCAAATCTGCACGATCATTCTTTTGGTTGTGTTGTCTTCATAAGAAAACCCGCATTAAACATTGTTGGAATTTATTTGAGACTGGCCATGGAAAAGGAGAACATGACGGTGCAGGAGCATGCATAAAACGAGTACTTCGAAGATATCAAATGAACCACTCTGCACGCCGACTTGTGAACGCTGAAGAAGTTGTTCAATGGTGCAAAACTGCTCTAAGCCATGAGATTAACCCATCAAGAGAAGTGTGAAGGTACATTCAATTTAATTTATATTGGTAATCTAATTTTAAACATTGTACATTTATCATGCACTGATTATTTTTAATTGTATTTTGATATCATATTTACAAATTATTTTTCTAATTTTCCATATAAAGGTTTTTCTGGCATATTGGAATCGGAGACGTAAATAGATCAATTGGAAATGAGGTTGGAACAATAAAAGGGACTCGAAAATTGCATTCAATTCAAACAAAATTTTCCACAAATGTGTTTGCATTGGATAAAAGAAAATATTCTTGTTTTTGTGATGTTTGCATAGACAACACAAAATCCAATGACGTCTGTGAAAACAAAATGTATGTGAACGATTGGAAACATACAGAGCTAAATACAAAGGGAAAAATGTCTATTGCAATGTTTGAAGAAATGGAATCAGATGAAACTACAATATCATCCGATGGTGATCGAGTTTCTGATCTTGTTAGAGAAGGTAACATTTGAATTACTTTTTAATGATTTAAAGATCTACAAATAAATTTAAATGTGCATAATTAAATGTTAAATTTATTTTATTGTGCAGGAGATGTTTTCGCTGTAATTGCACCTATTGACAACGATGAAAATGTGAAGTATTATTTGATGCGTTGCACTGAACAAAAAATGAAATTATTACAACACTATAATGATCACGGATTTCAGTATGACAAAGGGTCTATTATACTAAAAGGTTATTTTTTCAAACAAACTCGTCAAAGTGAAGACTTTGTTTACTTCGAAGACTATGAACCTGATTCCATAAGTTGTCAATATAGTCACTTGGTGTGTGCAGCACGCATAAAGTTGATAGAAGTTCAATCAAAGAAAAAAATCAAAAATTAAGAAATGGAAAATGTCAAAATCCGATCATGAACGGATTATTGAGGATGGAATTCCATTAGAATTTTTTTGAGTGAAGTGTCCAAAAATTTATTATCTTTGGATTAAATATGTTTTAGACCTTTCAGTACTCAACTAAAAATTGAGCTGCTTATGTTATTTGTGGTTTGCAGATGTTACAAATTGTTTGAGTACAAGCACGTGCTCTAGTATCAACTGAAAGTAGTTTTTCTATACAACATGTGCATTGATTAAAAATGTTAAATATGTATTGGATATATATATTCTAGAATGAAATTAATTGTTCTTGTATATTAATTGTTCTTGTATATGTTCTCCGACCATATGGTACAAATTATTTCACTTTATTTTGTAAAGTCAGATTCGGTCCCCATATGGCCTAGCCTCCAAGGGACGAGATAACAAGTGGTTGTCCCCACTTGCCCGAATCTCAGCTTTTAAGTACAATTTTACCGTTTATGTCAAGCATCTTACATGATGTCCTAGCCAAAGATAGATTCTCTTTGTTTCAAGTTTCCAGTAAAAGTTGTCACTGAATGACCTGCTCGAACTCTTGTAGTAAACACCATACCTCATCTCTCTTGCTCTCCAATATTATTAGGTTTAATTATTATAACACAAAAATCGTTCTACATTGTCAATAATTTTTTGCGCTTACACTAAAATCAATGAACACTATTAATCCAATGTCTTTGCAAGTAATGTACCATCATACATGCAATTATATAAAATTAGAAATCAACATATACAATGAAATCAATGGGGATTGTCTTGTTACAAGTAACATAATTTCAATTTACCATATGTGCAAATGTAGGTTGAAACCATCCAAAACTTTAAGTTGTAAATTGAAACCATCCAAAACTTTAAGTTTTAAAACCCTTTTGATTATATATTGTGCATCATTAAAACATTTAACATTTAACATTTAAAGTTCATTAAATATCACATGCAAAATGTAGATTGAAACCATCCAAAACTCGAGTTTTGAAAACTTCACATGCCATGCCAATTATAATTCAACAATCCAACAAAAACATTTAACAAATTAAATATCACATGCCAAAGTTGTTTCAAGTTTCCGGTAAAAGTTGTCACCGAATGACCTACTAGGATATTATAAATACTAACTTTGTAAGATCAGTTGGCATTCGGAAAAATTCGAAAGTCTTAGACTGTCAATCAATTTAAAGTATCATTCACCCTAGGGAGTGTAAAATATTCAATGTAGGTTGGTGACGATGCTCACTCCTATCTTGAAGCAGCGCCAATGACCAATTATTTAATGAATTACAATGCACTAGACCAAAGTTGGTTCAACCTACTTGGTTTCTCACCCAAGAAATTCCAAGGATGGACTTTCTAGACAAACTGCTGAAATTGAAAAGCTTGACATGGAGATACGACAAGGTGAACAAAGACTTCAGGAACTCTTTATGGAAAGGGCTCACTTGAAGGAAAGAAGCACTACGTTGCAGGCTAAAGTTAAGAACATGGAAGATAAGATCAAGAGGGACTTTCTTGATCCGAAACCTATTGGTTTGAAGAAAGAAAATGCATGTGTTGGCACACTTGGAAAAGAAGACGACCACACTATGAGGATTGGTGCACTTCGTTTGGAAGGAGTCAATATATGTTGTATTGGAGCAATTAGACAGAATTCGAAAAGGAAAGAGCTTGAACCAATTCAAGCAGACCCAGGATCGAATTGTTCTATGGAGCTTCATGAGAAGAGATATGTGAAAAGCACTGTTAAGCCATGCTAATTATAATTCAACAATGCAACAAAAACATTTAACAAATTAAATATCACACGCCAAAGTCGTTTCAAGTTTTCGGTAAAAGTTGTCACCGAATGACCTACTAGAATATTATAAATACTAACTTTGTAAGATCATTTGGCATTCGGAAAAATTCAAAAGTCTTAGACTGTCAATCAATTTAAAGTATCATTCACCCTAGGGAGTGTAAAATATTCAATGTAGGTTGGTGACGATGCTCACTCCTAGCTTGAAGCAGCGCCAATGACCAATTCTTTAATGAATTACAATGCACTAGACCAAAGTTGGTTCAACCTACTTGGTTTCTTTAATTGAAAAGCTTGACATGGAGATACGACAAGGTGAACAAAGACTTCAGGAACTCTTTATGGAAAGGGCTCACTTGAAGGAAAGAAGCACTACGTTGCAGGCTAAAGTCAAGAACATGGAAGATGAGATCAAGAGGGACTTTCTTGATCCGAAACCTATTGGTTTGAAGAAAGAAAATGCATGTGTTGGCACACTTGGAAAAGAAGATGACCACACTAAGAGGATTGGTGCACTTCGTTTGGAAGGAGTCAATATATGTCGTATTGGAGCAATTAGAGAGAATTCGAAAAGGAAAGAGCTTGAACCAATTCAAGCAGACCCAGGATCGAATTGTTCTATGGAGCTTCATGAGAAGAGATATGTGAAAAGCACTGTTAAGCCATGCCAATTATAATTCAACAATCCAACAAAAACATTTAACAAAATAAATATCACATGCCAAAGTCGTTTCAAGTTTCCGGTAAAAGTTGTCACCGAATGACCTACTAGGATATTATAAATACTAACTTTGTAAGATCATTTGGCATTCGGAAAAATTCGAAAGTCTTAGACTGTCAATCAATTTAAAGTATCATTCACCATAGGGAGTGTAAAATATTCAATGTAGGTTGGTGACGATGCTCACTCCTAGCTTGAAGCAGCGCTAATGACCAATTCTTTAATGAATTCCAATGCACTAGACCAACGTTGGTTCAACCTACTTGGTTTTTCACGCAAGAAATTCCAAGGATGGACTTTCTAGACAAACTGATGAAATTGAAAAGCTTGACATGGAGATACGACAAGGTGAACAAAGACTTCAGGAACTCTTTATGGAAAGGGCTCACTTGAAGGAAAGAAGCACCACGTTGCAGGCTAAAGTCAATAACATGGAAGATAAGATCAAGAGGGACTTTCTTGATCCGAAACCTATTGGTTTGAAGAAATAAAATGCATGTGTTGGCACACTTGGAAAAAAAGACGACCACACTAAGAGGATTGGTGCACTTCGTTTGGAAGGAGTCAATATATGTCGTATTGGAGCAATTAGACAGAATTCGAAAAGGAAAGAGCTTGAACCAATTCAAGCAGACCCATGATTGAATTGTTCTATGGAGCTTCATGAGAAGAGATATGTGAAAAGCACTGTTAAGCCAAGGGCTAGTTCGAAAGACATATTGGAAGAGGAAATGTTGAAGAAGATTGCGAAAGTAAGGCGTAAGACAAGGAGGAGGAATGATGATGAAAGTTCCTTGGACTTGAGATTCATGTCTACAACCGTACATGGGAAAAAGTTCTCTGCTTTGATAGACACGGGGGCTACCCATAGCTTCCTAAGTCGAAAGGCGGCTTCATCTCTTAGAAAGAGGAAGGCTAGCATCGAGAAAGAGTTGAGTGCTTTCAAGGTAGTCAACTCAAGGATAAAAGTAGCACGACTGGTGTCATGAAAATCACACATGTGAGAGTAGGGTCATGGTTTGGAAAGATAGACTTAAGAGTCATTGACATGGATGATCATTCTATGATGGACCATACCAATGATGGACCATACCAATGATGGACCGAGACATTCTCTTAATTCTTGTGATCAATCTTAAACTATTTTATGAAAGATAGATAAACCATTTAAATATTTAGCTCAAACTCTTGTAGTAAACACCATACCTCAAGTCTCTCTTGCTCTCCAATAATATTAGGTTTAATTATTATAACACAAAAATCATTCTACATTGTCAATAATTTTTTGCGCTTACACTGAAATCAATGAACACTATTAATCCAATGACTTTACAAGTAATGTACCATCATACATGCAATTATATCAAATCAGAAATCAACATATACTGTGATGAAATCAATGGGGATTGTCTTGTTACAAGTAACATTTCAATTTACCAAATGTGCAAATGTAGGTTCACATTCTATCATTCATGTAGTTTTAAAAACTTCAGATACCATGTCAATTATAATTCAACTATCCAACAAAAACATTTAACATTAAATATCACATGCCATGCCAATTATAATTCAACTATCCAACAAAAATATTTAACATTAAGATTGGAAGTCAAATGTAATTCAGATGACAACATTACTTCACATTCACATGCCAAAAGTACTAAAACCATCCAAAGAACACTGAAATCAATGAACACTATTAATCCAATGACTTTACAATTAATGTACCATTATACATGCAATTATATCAAATCAGAAATCAACATATACTGTAATGAAATCAATGGGAATTGTCTTGTTACAAGTAACATTTCAATTTACCACATGTGCAAATGTAGGTTCACATTCTATCATTCATGTAGTTTTAAAAACTTCAGATGGCATGCCAATTATAATTCAACTAGATCCAACAAAAATATTTAACATTAAATATCACATGCCATGCCAATTATAATTCAACTATCCAACAAAAACATTTAACATTAAATATCACACATCAAATGTAATTCAGATGACAACATTACTTCACATTCACATGCCAAAAGTACTAAAACCATCCAAAGAACATTGAAATCAATGAACACTATTAATCCAATGACTTTACAAGTAATGTACCATCATATGTATGCAATTATATCAAATTAGAAATCAACATATACTGTAATGAAATCAATGGGGATTGTCTTGTTACAAGTAACATTTCAATTTACCACATGTGCAAATGTAGGTTCACATTCTATCATTCATGTAGTTTTAAAAACTTCATATGCCATGCCAATTATAATTCAACTATCCAACAAAAACATTTAACATTAAATATCACATGCCATGCCAATTATAATTCAACTATCCAACAAAAACATTTAACATATGTCCAAAAATATGTCCAAAAAACATATTGTAATAAAATATGTCCAAAAATTGTAAATCTCACTCAAGTATCAAACTGTATCAAGTTTAACAAATTTTAAAACCATCTAAATTTTTAAATCATATCAAATCTACTGTATATCTTGTCCATCAAATGGAGGATCTAGCCTCTGGGTCTCGGTTAGCTCCCTATCCTGTAAATAGGAAACCTACATACACAATGCACATGTACTTGAATGAGAATATATATATCTAGAACTTCATGTAAAAAACAAAATATAACAAAAAAATCACACAATACCTCGTAAGGTTGCCTCTCCATTTGATGAACAGGATCTGCCATAGAAACATCTCCAGTGGTAACCTGTACAATATACATGTACAGTTAAATATAAATATATATATATACATAAATAATTTATATAAATTAAAAACTTTCAAATGAAAATGCACGTGTATATCTCAAATGTTGTGGATGTTAAAAAAGAACTAAAGACAACTTCTTCAAATGCTGTGGATGTTCCTATCTCCGTCTCTAAAGTCCTCGGATTAAAAATATTCTATACGAACCTAAATTCAAAAAAAATTAAATAACTCAAAATATAGATCTCTCTCTATATATCTCAATTTTTAATGGAACTTTTTGAGGTAACATAAATTTTGAACTTGTGAAAAATTGTCCATACTTGTGCATCTCCCAATGAAGTAGAAGGTATATCTCCTAAAGAAGAAGAAGGTACTGACATCCCAAAAACATCAGACGGAATCGGTACCTGTTAAAACATTTTATCGAATTATATATACATACATGTACATGGTGGCAACAATTATTTATTTTAGAGTCACTTAAAAAACACTAACATACATGTGCCAACATATCATGATGGCCAGACCCAGCTGCATCGTTTGAGCGAGAGGTCCCAAACGTAATATTAACATTTTCATCACGCATCATGCCTGAGAACTGCAAATGGTGTTTTAACATATAATCATACATTTTTGTTAGATTAATGTACACATACAAATAAGTGTATACATGTACATACACATGTATTTATTACAAATCGTACACATGTATATGTAAATATAATTTCAAACCCTAAGGTCACTAACACATACCGTTCCGGTGCCCTCTTCCTCACGAAAAATTAGGTCTTGCAGACCATTGCGACAATTTATTGCGTATGTTTGGAGATCTTCAACATTCATGTTGTAAATCTCCTCATTTGTATGATAAACAAAATTGGCACGTGCATTTTCACGTGCTCTTTGTCGATTTAAGCCAAGATCGACTCCACTCAATCCGCTATGAACATTTTCGATCATAACATCTCTTGCTTCACGACTTATTTGAGAAGTCGCATCCATCTCTGATCGCAAGGTTTCGACTCGAGACGGTCGACTCACAAATGGCGGCTCAGGGCGAGGCAACTCCACATCTCGCTTAGCGCCCTTACGTTGACATAATCGACCTCTCCCCGGGCCAAAAAATTCTGAAGGAAGGTCATTGTAGTCTGGTTTCATATCCAAAAAAAATTCTGCATAAAACATTTGTGAAAAATAAAGAGGAACCTCATCGTTCCATGGAAGCCTTCCAAAGGCCGCAAGATGTCGACTATACAAATATTGTGCTTTGTCTGGGTGCTTGAAATACTGCACCTTCAACATCTTTCTTTTTGGCCCTTCCTTATAATTAAACATTGACTTAGCCTCCGCTCTTGAAACTCTTTTTTTTATGTCCTGCCATTTATCGGGACCTATCACTGTTTCTCTTCTCTTTCTCATCACTTCTACAAACGAATCAGTTGTTGGCCCCAAATCTGTGTACACTTTTACCATTTCACTCAATGAATGTGTAACTATTTCTAGGCTTTGTCTACTCTCAGCAGGTAGAGACAAATCCTGGAGATCTCTTTGCAATTTTGCATAAAGGCTTTGACACCTTTGTAAGGTGCATTCCGCCATGTTCGTTTCCCATGGTATATCAGTAATCTCATCCGGATAAGTTGTGCTAGGTTGACAACCTTCTTCTTCAATGTAGCGCACTGCCCTGCGTCTTTTTTGACCACTGGCTCGAACATTTTCAGCCTCTGCATCAATATATATAAAATTTCGTATATTAGAAAAAACATGTGTAAAAAAAGTTGTACAAATTTAATGAAAAAATATTGAAATTGATGGCAACCTTGATGTTGTTGGTTAACATCATCTCCAACATGACCCTGCTGAGAACCAACCCCAGAATGATGCTGCTGAGAACCAGACCCACAGTGACCTTGTTGAGAACCAGCAGCCGTTGATTGCTGGCCTTCGGGGAAATAAATATCACCCCCTTCCCGCACCCTGCTACCTCGACCGGTTGAACCTTGGCCACGCTCCATGGATGGAGTAGAAAGCCTTCTCCTCTTGCCTCCTAAAAATTAAAATATGAAACTTATTAAGAACTAATTTCACTCACAAAGTTAATAAAAAAATCAATTCCATATGTACACACATGTATGGATATTTAAGATTATATTTAAATACCGTGAACATCCTCCAATCCCTGACCCTCCATATGGGATTCAGCCGATCTTCGTCTTTCATCCTCCATGATATATATCTATTGGTCAACATTCACAAAATAGACTTCAAAAAATCAATACCTCGAAGTAAAATCCAGTTTGGGGCTGTTAAATCCAGTATGTTCTATATTTCTTACATTTCTTCCCTCATATTTTTCTTTCCAACCAAGGTTTATAAAATAACATGAGAAGCAACATGAGACTTAGAACAATCATTTTCATTATCTATATGGAAGGCAAGAATGAGTATATCCCCTTGAGCTTAAGGGTATGTAGTTTGTCAATTTTTATCATATATTTTTTGGTAAGTGTAAATGTTTTTTTAATCTATAGTACAAGTCATGAGTTCCCCACTTTTACCTTATGTAAAGCATGATTCTAGGATTACTAAAATTTGTACTTGGTTTTTTAAGAATATATCAAATAAATTTTTTGAGAAGCAAATATGGCTTGTTCCTTAGAATTTGGCACTTTGAATTTCCTTCCCCATATTTCTTGTTAATGATTATAACCTTAAAATGGCTAATATTGGTTTGTCATCATCATCTAAAAATGACTTGGCATATGAAAATTTACCATGTCAATCATCATCACTTCACACCATCTCATACATGACCCCTTCTACATATTATATGCATGAATTTTTGAAATGTCATCCTCTCTACCTATCCCATGAATGATTGTGACAACAAGTGAATAAAATACAATTTATAAGCAGAAGATAGTTTCTAGCTTGTCCAACTCCATCCGCCCCATAGCTAGTGATTTCTCAATTTTCCACTTCCAACTTTCTATTCTCGAAATTTTCCACTTCAAGAAGGGCCTAATTATTTGGGTCTTGGTTATGGAAAACATGGAAAATGCTCCAAAGCCAAGGAGGCTTGTGAGGTTTGTGTTCATGATGAATGGAACATGTACATAGTTTACCTTAAAGTTGTTGTGTTTTACGAATATTAAAAAATGAAGAACTTCTATTTAGATCCATTCCAGAGATTGACTACAGGGGCATTTACTAGATATGTCACCTTTCATAAAAGATGAGATCCAGAGGCTACCTGGCCCTTTACAGACTCTGCCTATAGAACTTGTAGAAGTAAACACTAGAGGCATTAAAAATATCAAAGAACTAGACATGGGAATGTGTCTCTTTCCCTACGCAAAAAAATAATTCTTGAGGTAGTTAATCTTCATAGACAGGTCATCAAGCAAGTCAATGTGATCATCCCTCCTTCCCTCCCTTCTAAAATAATTATGTTTTGCGGGTCAGAAAGCGAAAATATGGAGACAATTATCACCAAATCCAACGTACGATTATGCATGATGGAGAATATCTAGCGCTTTCCCTTGTTAAATATATTAACAAGGGAAAGCGCTAGAGATTCTCCATCATGCATAATCGTACGTTGATGCTTATAGAGTGAAAAAACTGAAAGAATCAACTTGTAGGGTCATTTTAATGGGGGTGGAGAATTCAGGTCTTTGCAAATTCAAAGTATGGTGCATGTTGCATGAAGCAAGATGTTGAAAGTAGATTTATGTTAGACACACTTAAATGCAACAAATATGGAAATTTGTACATGAGCTCTATTATTTGACTTAAGAGTCAGTTGTTTGAAAAGGCATGTTTTGTCAACTTGTGTTTGGTTGATGGTTTTGTACACCAATATGTAAGAGTACACGGACATATTCACATGATGTGATTTTTTTTTTTCTTTGAAGGAGAAAAATGATGTGTTTTCAATTTGATGGTTTTGTTTGTGACAATACGTCACAAGATTTTGCGAAGGTCCACTCTTGAGCGAGAGCCTCATGATTACAACCTATCCGTGAGAATCAAATGGGAGTGCATCCTTATTTTGAAAACAAGTAGGATTCTAAGCTACCTAGAACTCAAACCATCATTTTTAAATTTGAAATATAATTTGGTGTTGTTTCAATGCCTGAATCCACAACCCTAACACATGAAATCACTAATCTAATTACACATGAAATAAATAGTTATTTTCTCCAAAATAAAAAATATAACTAAAAACTAAATTCAACATAGTTGAAAGAAAAAGAAGCGCCATTGAAATGGTTTGCTGACAAATGGTTAGATTTCTTATCCAATTAAGGCCTAGAATGTATTTTGATGTTTCATTAATTTCTTTGCAAATTCAAAGTATCCAGTGCATGTTGCATGAAGCAAGATGTTGAAAGTACATGAGCTCTATTATTTGTCTTCAGAGTCAGTTGTTTGAAGAGGCATGTTTTGTCAACTTGTTTGGTTGATGGTTTTGTACACCAATATGCAAGAGTACATGGACATATTCACATGATGTGAATTTTTTTTTCTTTGAAGGAGAAAATGATGTGTTTTCAGTTTGATGGTTTTGTTTGTGACAAGATGTCACAAGATTTTGCGAAGGTCCACTCTTGAGCGAGAGCCTCATGATTACAACCTATCTGTGAGAATCAAATGGGAGTGCATCCTTATTTTGAAAACAAGTAGGATTCTAAGCTACCTAGGACTCAAACCATCGTTTTTAAATTTGAAATATAATTTGGTGTTGTTTCAATGCCTGAATCCACAACCCTAACACATGAAATCACTAATCTAATTACACATGAAATAAATAGTTATTTTCTCCAAAAATAAAAATATAACTAAAAACTAAATTCAACATAGTTGAAACAAAAAGAAGCGCCATTGAAATCGTTTGCTGACAAATGGTTAGATTTCTTATCCAATTAAGGCCTAGCATGTATTTTGATGTTTCATTAATTTCTTTGCAAATTCAAAGTATGGTGCATGTTGCATGAAGCAAGATGTTGAAAGTACATGAGCTCTATTATTTGACTTAAGAGTCAGCTGTTTGAAGAGGCATGTTTTGTCAACTTGTGTTTGGTTGATGGTTTTGTACACCAATATGTAAGAGTACATGGACATATTCACATGATGTGAATTTTTTTTTCTTTGAAGGAGAAAAATGATGTGTTTTCGGTTTGATGGTTTTGTTTGTGACAAGACGTCACAAGATTTTGCGAAGGTCCACTCTTGAGCGAGAGCCTCATGATTACAACCTATCCGTGAGAATCAAATGGGAGTGCATCCTTATTTTGAAGGAGAAATTTCAATAGGCTTTAGGAAATTTAATTTCAAGTCATTTAATTTCACTAAAAATAATTCAGAGGTACATGAAATGAATAGTATTTAGGAAGAACAATAGTCCCTCATGGAATATGAAGAAAGTAGCCACTTCATTTTGTATATATGCATGCTTTGAGTTACTCCTCAAAAAATTTCAAAACATGTGTATTTATTACTCTACCCATCCCTATTTTCATAGGATCCATAGCACATACATTTCTATATGCCCTAGTTGTTGTAAGGCCTAATTATTTCATCACTTTCAAAGGAATTACATCAGTTGTTTCTCCTAAATCTAGCATATAGTTGTGTAATAATATTTTATTTATTAGTAGGAATATATGGAAATGTTTATGAATTACATTTTTATTCCCTTGATTCATCTTTTATAACTCTATAGGATAATCCTCAAAAGTAGGGTCATCTACTTCATCAAATTTTAAGAACTGCTTAACCTTGTATCTTTATTTCATATTTGCATAACTTCCACAAATGGGATAGAAACAAGATATTTTCCAAGTGTTGAAGTAAACCAACATTAATTTCATTATACACTCTTTATATAGGTATGGTTGAATGTTGTACATCTGGTACATAGATCAATTTGTTGTTTTCATTGTTTACTCTTAAAAATTATTTGAAGTGGGAGTGAAGAGTTGGTTTCTTCCTAGGTTGGCTTACATTTCCTTTAATATGTGATCCATCCCTTTCTCTAATTCATATTTTTATCTCTTCTATTAATTATGTTATTCTTTCTATGTATTGTTATTACAAGGGGGTGAAATAATTTCTTATCATTTTCTAAGTGGTGAGGTCGTTTGAATCTCCAATAGTTGTGTTGGTGTGGTGGGAACCATGCTAGGAGTTGGGCATTCCATTGATATGGTCAAGGTACTTAGTGTATGAGGAGCATCCAAAATTAGGCGGATTGGGATCTTGATGAGGGGGATATGTCACTTGATGCATGTAGTGATGATGGTATTTGATGAGTAAAGGACACATATAGATGAGATGAGTGTCTTTAACATAGAGCACTCAAGGGCATGCCATATACTAATTAACCGAGTTCGTGACACAATAAATGGTGGAAGAGGAATCATCAACATATGAGGTTGGTGTAAGTGGTGGTGCTACTATTGAGGCATGATGTATGGTGACCAACACATCTTGATATCGTCGGAGATTGAGACAATGTTGTGTATAATGTTTGTGTTTCACATAAATAGACAAGAGGTCGTTGGTTCTTAAACCCTTGTTACGTGATGAGGTGGCAACATCACATGATGGAGTGGGGAGAAATGGGGGTGCTTAAGGGGTATGAAGGATACCCTTCAACTCATGAAGCATGGGGCATGAATTCATGGGATGACCTAATGTGTCTCAAAGGGCACACGGGGGACTAACCTTAGGGGTATTTTTGGTTGAAGGTTCTTTCTAAAATAAAAATTATAAATAACTATGGAAACTTGCATTAACATGTGTGTGTGTGTGTGTGTGTGTGATCCTAAAAATACTTAGTCCAACAAGAATAAATATACTTGGAAAATATAACCAAATATATAATCAAAATTAATTTGTGAAATACAAACAACCATATAATTGAAATTACAGGTATGAGCATTTTTATTATAAAAATAAAAATAAAAGTAAACTATGAAAATGATATTGTATAACAAATTATCCTACAAAAAGTATTGTAGAAAATTTTCAAAATTGAAATGCAACCTTAAATTCCTTGCATTCTTTCATCAACTTTGTTAATAATTGAATAGTCTACTAGTTGACTATATTACAAACTGCAATGAATATTGTCTTTTCCTAATGTTCATTGTGAAAATGGATCCTCACGTTAATCTGATAAGATCTTTTTCATCTCTCAAGTTACTAGGTCAAAGCATCCTAATGGGTAAATTAATTGTGAGATAAATTACTTGCATTAAATGTCAATCCAGGTTCTTATACTTCTAAAGTACACTTGCACAATATATGCTAAGCAATTAACTCTCAATCAAAAATGGAAATTAACCTATGGAAATGATTGCAATACTCAAAGAAAACCAATTAATGAAAATATCTAAATGAGCACAAACACGTTATTTATCAAAGACTACATATATCAAAGCATCGAATTTAGAACCTGAAACAAATTATTATAATTCTATACTATGAAAGCTTTTTGAAATTTGATTCTATCAAACATAAAGGTAAATCCTATTCTATTGGACTTGGAAATGAATTTGATCTATTGAACTTGAAAGCAATTCTAAGCTCTTGAATTTGAAAGAAATTCTAATCATGTGAAATTAAATGACTTGAAATTAAATTTCCTAAAGCCTATTGAAATTTAATTTTTTTCTTTGAAGGAGAAAATGATGTGTTTTCAGTTTGATGGCATAATATACCAAGACATGTGTTTTTTTTTCTTTGAAGGAGAAAATGATGTGTTTCCAAATAAATTTTCTTGAAATGATTTAAAGAAGTCTTTCTTTATGTGATAATGAGAAAGTTCAAGAAAATGAAAATTTATTATATTTTTGGATCACTCTTACATCATCTTAGTCTTAAAAAATCAAATAATTTCTAACCTTACAACTAAAATAATATTTTTTTCATAATTAATAAATTATTTATTTAAAATAATTAAATAAATTTGACATGCACAATCTTTTTATTATATTTTAAATTTGTTACTTCTACTCTATTTTTACATCAATAATATATAATCTCAGTTTGAAAACATGCAAATATTTTTTTTAATTTGCTACTTTTAAATCGCTAATACATATTCTCAAAAATAGAGGGGCCGGTTAATAAAGAAACTTATTGGATCTTGGAGCATCTCGGTGATGAGCTTACAAGAAGAGTTGGTGCCAGAAAGGAAGGGGAATCCAACTCTGAAGACCTCTCCTTAACATAACGAGTAGTCGAGTAGCAAATAAGTTTTGGTATTATATCTAAAAATATGGCATCGAACACAGCTGATTTAATGCTGCCTTTGGGTTCCTAAACACCATTTAAATTCAGATCACACTATTTTTCTAACCTGTTTGATTTAACTACCTGGTTTGGGTTCATAAACTCCATTTCATTCACAGCACACGATTTTGCCTGATTCGCAAGTCGAACTGTTTTCAGATTCTTATCCTTTCGAAGTTTTAGAGATGAGGCAAAATATAGGAACTCTCCGCTTTCACTTCTAGTAACTTCTAAATTTATTAAATTTGAAACTTTAATTTTTCAAACTTTTCAGTTTCTCTTTTGAATTTTTTGTTTGCAATTTTGTAACTAGAAAATTTAGCTCTCATTCGATTGATCATCTACTTCATAGATGCAACTACATTCCCTATTCGAATTGGCAAAGCTTTGTCAAAACTTGTAAATATCTACCCACAGGTGAGTGGTCTATTGGCACACTGAACTGACCCATGTAAGTGTCTTGCTGTGAAGACAATTTTTAAAGGAAAGAAAATAAGTAAACACGAAGTCAAGAATTTATAGTGTGTTATGCTGAAAAATTTCCTTCATTGAACAAATAGATAGTCAATAGTCGATGAACAAATAGATAGTCAAAAGTTGTTGATTTAGACTGGCAAAGACAACAGAGGTTAGTACCCACGAAGCCTCTTTTCAGCAGATTATCCCCTGGGGATTTTAGCAGATTATCCAGGGGGAAGATGCTACACTCCGAAGTGAGGAAGACGCTATACTACGAAGTGTTGGATGTAAATTTTTTTCTGGGTGAGGCAAGGTGTTGGTGCCTTTGATGACAGAGACACCTCCTTTATAGCACAAATACTTAGCCTAGAGACAATTGTAAATATTATTTGCAGAGACAAAAGGAGAGAGAGATCTAAAAATGACATTTGAGTTTCCCTTGTTCGAGTATTTGAGTTTAAAATGACGAAGCACATGGAATGAGTAAACGATGGCAGACGAACATACCCGGCAGATTTTAACGATGGCGCCCGTAACAACGACCAGCAGCAGCTCGACATGTCGCGGCAATCACACACACAGCAGCAACTCGCCCAACGCGGCAATCAGCAACAGAGCATAAAAATCGCGCGCCAACAATGAAAACAGTAACCTTACTACTTTCGCGGGCGATTTATTTATAAAAAAATAGTTCGGCCGAACTTTTAACTAAGTTCGGCCGAACTCCTATTGCCGGTTTTCCAAACCTCCGGCAAAAATTGTGTTTGCTGCGCCGTCACTGTGCCGTCAATCTAAACGGACTCAAAAGTTCGGCCGAATTTTCTAAAAAAGTTCGGCCGAACTTTATAAAATGTTCGGCCGAACTATTGCCGAAAAAAAATTTCTACCTCCGATTCTCACAAAAGTGTAACCGAGCTTCACGTTTCCGCCCTTAAATATTATTTAATTCACTGGACCTATCACTAGTTCCTCCATCAATTATAACTATTTAAACTATTTTTAACTCAAATAATTAAGTTAAATAATTACAACTCAAAAGAAACCATAACTGGACCCCCTAAAACTTAGAGAGAACTCTGCATACCTCTACTTTGACCCTCAACTTGAAATGACTGAGCTAACTAAGTATTCCTAACTCAGTTAACTCTTACAAGTTGTCATGTGATGTGGAATTACAATTTCCTTCTAATTTAACTAAGGGATAATTAAATTAGAAGCCTCTTCTTGTTTCCAATTTCAACACTCCCTCTCAACAAGAAAGTGATTGTCTACTACCCTGATCTTGCCTCTGTGGAACTCGAATTTTCCTCTTAATAGTGTCTTCATCAAGACGTTTGCATCCTGCCCCTCTATAGTATGTACTATAATGACATAATCCTCCTCTTCATACAATCTCTAACATGGTGGCACCAGATATCAATATGCTTGGACCTGTCATAAAAAACTGGATTAACTGATAGTCTGATGTAATTTTGGTTATCACAATAAACCACCGTCGGATTATTGCAAGAAAAACTACCCTAAGGTCTGGCTTGAGGGACCTAACAGAGCATAAGGCATACAACAATAAGAAGCACTCAAACTAAAGGTCCTAATGCATAAACTAGTAAACTAGGGAGATATGACCTTACCTGTATGTCCTACGTTTGAGGTCATTCTCGTAGGGTGCAAGCCCTCTGCTTCTCCATGTGCTTCAAGGCCTGCAACTAACTCAAGAAAAAGCAGATAGACTAGTTGTAAAACATATATATCCTAAATTGCAGTAGGTAAGATCATATAAGCTTATAAAAGATAACATTAAATTAACAATTACAAGATCATTAACATGTATAAGAAGCATATAAGATCATGACATCAGGAATGAAACAGAGCTTCTTTATTAATATATGTAAAATATGTGGAGATATCACCTGAAATCAGCCATGGCTCCAAGCGAAACCATCCTCCAGATCCATCCATCCCAAGCCTCAACTATCTTCTTCCATAAAAGGTGCACAAGGATGTCACATAAAGGAGGTGAACATCTCAAAGAAGGAAACAAGGGTTTCCTGAACCTGGGAAGTTCAAGATGCATAGGGATAATCAGAATTGGTCTGGGCTATAACAAGGTATAGTATCAATTCCTTTCTCTCTCCTCCCTTAGGCATTCCCAATGAGGTGTATTCATACTTCCTCAAAACAGTTTTTTCAGTTGGGAAGCAGTTTGGCCACGGGCTCATGTAGGTGGGATTCCGGTGTAACCCATAAACCCCACCCAAAATATAGGGATTATATATTTTTTAATATTTTAAATTTTATACACATGTCAAATATGAGTGGACTCGCATCTACACGCATGTAAGACAAGGCAGAGTCACATATGGAATTAAAAATAATGTTTTTTAAGAAGATGACCAAGTCTGAATGGAAAGGGTTTCCCAAGGCCAATACATAGATCATCAAGTATATAAAGGTGATAAATGATGCTATAACATATGCCCCCTAATATATTAGGTCAGAAGGGGTACATGATGGCTGAAATGTATTATGTGCATAAGAAATAATCTTGTGAGGACTTGAGAGGACTTCACCAGATTTCAGCCTGCCAAAAACCAGTGAAAGAAATCAGAAAGTAAGCTCATGGCTGAGGCAAGCATACCCATGCTCAGTGAAATTAAATCATGTCTGCATAAAAAGTATGGAACGGATCCAATATGTATTTAAGTATATCAGAAACTGTAAAGTACATAGTGAATCATATGATCACTACCCGAAAGTGCATATCGCAGTCACATCAAAGAATCACATATAGAAGACTGATCAATGATGTTGCAAAGGTATCTGATCAGTGAAGTCACAACTGAATCTCCAAGTACCAAATCATAAGTGGTGGAAAATGTGGTACTGCATGCAACTCGGGTGCAACATATAGAATGATCTTGTAATGAACTGCAACATATAAAGGTGGATGGTGTCGAGTTTTCTGCCAGTGACACCATCCACCGGACACACCCGACACCATCGCAATGGTACAATTCTACATAATGGGAATAAATGAGCTGAATTCAACCATGTGAGAAATCGTTTTATTACCAGTCCTTGATTTATACTGTTAACAAACGCGAGACAACTCACTGATAATGATGATGAGATTCAAGGTACCCCAATACAATCTAACAAGTGCTAATGAATGAGTGGAATTCGAACACTTGATAGAATCTACCAATCAGGAGACATTTATGTATTCTCATTGTCGATAGTGAAGGAATCTGCCACTAATGACTGCAAACCCTAAGGTACTGATAAAAGGACTCTAGATTTTATTCTCAGAGAAATGTGTCAGAGTCGATGGGAAAATATCTGTTGGAAGGAAGGCATTAAGGCATCCCACATAAATCCAGCGCGAGTGTAACCCACAGACCAAAATTTGGAAGGAATCGGATGAAGAAACGTGAAGTAAGAAAACCGGAGCATGTTTCTGGCATGCATAAAATGTAGCTAGCACACGGGAGCAACCCTCTGAACCAACCAATAATGAAAGTTTACAAATAGGCAAGGAATCCACTGATAGGGTCAAATGGAAACCAAGGTACTGCACAAATCCTAGGTGTGATAATGAAATCTGAACTCGAATACAAGGGAGACCACTCAGTCAAAGACCCATGGTGTTGATAAAATGTTGAGCACAAGGTCACCTATCAATAATGTAAATAGGGCCAAGGTACGGCTCAAGGTTTACTCTTAGAGAAATTTGTCGAAGTCGATAAGAGAAACAATCGTCGGCAAGAAGTCAATGGAGACCTTCTCAAACCAGCAAAAGCAAAGGACCAAATAGTTGATGTGATAGAACAAGACTCTAACAGACCAGGGATGACCGACTGAAAATGGGTCAAGAGACACCGCAGAAAGGCCGACTCAGGTTTACTTCCCTTGAACAAAATCATGACTCATTTTGAATATGGCAGCATATGATAACTTTGTATAAGTTTGTCATATCGGAGGCATGAACAAACCCTCCATATGATTGGAAGAGATAACCAATTGGGGGAGTACTGACTCGATAACAAGGTTATGGATTCTCCTAAGTCAAACTAAAGCCCATCCAAAAATGGAGAAAATACTTAGATTTTTGTGCTTTGTTCAAGGGCGACACAACTGACTCTTAGCTTCCATAAAATATGGAATTAATGTCCCAATCCCTCTGTTTTTGGGATATTTGATTTTTTTGTCTTTTTCTTATTGAAAGCCCGAAAAGGAATAAAATAATGCCTATAGTACAGTGGATAGAACGAGTGCCGATAAATAGATTCTCTAGTTCCTGGGATAGGAACAATCCTATGCTCAATGCAAGGTGACGAAACTGGTAAACGACACTCAGAGGAACGTTCCATCCACGGGAAAAAAGTGTCGAGTTGCAGAAGCTAAGTGATTGCAAGGCTAACTTTATATAAATACATGGTCAAAAAATGGCTTATACATGAGTCCAAGTGAAGTCGGCTTAAGGCCAAGAAATAAAAATGGTCAATATGCAATGCAAAAAAATATCTCAACAATAAAGTGGGAGCCTCTAGGGTATAAAGCTAGAAATATAGTGAAGAATAAGAATAAGAAAGAAGCTTCGTCGCATACATCATGGCGGGACTAAAGAGGACTCTCGAGCCTACACAATTTGCAGCATGGGCGACATATGCTAGCGAGTATATAAGTAAGAAGCCCATGTGAAGGATTTCTCTACCATCATATCATGATTTATAAGTCAGCGAGTGAAAATGGTCTAATAATCATAACATGATGGGGTCAACCCTATGGCAAGATTTTAGTATGGAGGCTAGTGTGCATAAGTGCAATGGAAAGTGAATTTTTTAACCTATATGCCATTTCTGAACACAATACCTGCCATGACAGGTCAATGGTCATGGAATCGAAGCAGACATGGAATAATCTAGAAATCATAAAATGGACCTGAAAACAACTAATCCCAACACTTACAAGCCAAAAGTTCATAAAGTCTTGGACAAATTCAAAAAGTAAACACAAACATTTTGACAAGTGGGTTTTGAAAAAACTTTGAATTTTGGGCATAAATGGGCCTTTTGAACTCACATTTTGTCATTTGTGCATTGGAGAAGTTGAAAAAGAGCTCTAGAGAAAAAAATCCCCAACTTCAATCCGGACCAATTCTCATCCGAATCATCCCAAATCTTCCAAGTAATCTTCTCAATCAACTTAGTAATCAATTTTATTATAAATTCAAGTACTTTTATGTGAATTTCACCATAGGATTTAACTTTTAGATAAACCCTCTGCGTATATGTGGGTTCATAATTTTGAACCTGCGTCTAGATGCGACTGTGTAAGAAGGAACTTGCATATGTGCGGAATGAAATTTTAAAATAAAAATCTAATGGGTTTTTTATGAATTGACTCAGGATGACCATCAGCTGGAGAGATATGGAGCATAGTGAAATTGACAATGAGGTAATGGAGGACCAATTTCCCTTAGATATACTCTGAGGGTGTGGATTGCTCAAGTTTTTTAAGATACCAAATATGAAAACGAACACCAAATTTCTTGAAATGTTCGTCAATTACTAAGACCTAGAGGAGGATTACTTCATGATTGATAAAATGCCTTTAAGGATCGAGATTGAAGACATATATTTTATATCTAGACTCTCTCGGAGAGGAGAACTAGTAAATTTACAAGGAAAGCCAATAGGAAGGTTGAATGTTGAGGATTACATTTGCATATACTGTGCTAAGGGTACTCAAAAGGTTGGGACCCAAATCCCAATTAGAGATGTGCAAGGGTTGCACATGAAGATTCTTCTTTTCACCATAGTCAGAGTAGATGGATCAACTTCATTGCACCAAGCCTCACATGGGAACATGAGTTTCGCAATTGATTGCCTGACTACTTTATATGATTGGTGCACTAGCTTGTTAACCGATTTGAAGAAACATTTAACCTCCATCTAGAAGAATAAAACTAAACATTTCAGTTATGATACCATTTTGTGTACATTCTTCTTTGAGATGATTCCAGGGCTTCGACCCAAAGTGATCTCTACTATCAGCAGCCCATGAAATCCATATATAGCACAATGGGTTGACCTGATGAAGAGGCTAGGGGGTGGCGAAGTCCATAAAACTACCTAGGACGATGAGTTATTCCTATGGTGGGGATAACAAGTGATTGTTGTGGAGGATTACCCCTATGTTGGCATGGAATTCAGGGGAGATGCTGATCTACCCTTACCACCCAGAGTAGCATGGGGAGTGATTGGTGAGATCACATTTAAATGATTTTTTATTATTTTATTTTTTGGATTTTCAATATTTTGTCACTCAGATTAAACCTTAGGCTGAGAGAGGCAATTCCGAGGTAACCTCAAACCACGCTTAGCTAAGTAGCTAGCCCTACTAAGCCAGGAGAGGACTCTCTCTGTATATAACATAGTCAAAATGACTGAGGAAAGAAGATTTTAGGCTAGGTATAGTAGCTCAGGGTTTTGATTTTTTATTTGTGTAGGTTTTTGCTGTACCAAGAGGAGTCAAACAGCTAGGGCAAGGAAATTAGGTCAAAATTCACAGGGTGTTCTAAGGGGCAAGGTAGGTAGAAGGTTTGAAATTTAAAGGATGATTATGGTGAGGTGAATAGACCGGTGAGGAGTTAGGAAGAGCATATGAAATGAATTCTCCCTAAACTGAAGAAAATAAACAAATTATGCTAAATTCCCCAAAATAGAGCATGAAAACATGAATTCTGCCTTTCAACTTGAAATTAAGCATATCAAAATTTTTATGAGCTTACAATACATTCATACAAATGATCACAAAGAAGAAACTATGTCAAACAATGCATACCATATGGATCCTAAAGAAATAGCTGCAAATTTATCATTAATGTCCAGGCCAAACTGATACAAAATTGTGTCCTTGAGATGCCAAAGCTCCAAGTGAGTCAAAATATTACAATGATTGAGGAAATAAATCATATAGACCTCAAAACCAATTTCCCTATCCTCAGGGAGTGGAATCCATGAGATAGGGATCATTTTCACCAACTCCCAAACAAGGATCTGAAGACTAGGAAGACCCAACATTTTGCCTCTAAAAGAGAGGAAATTGATTCATTTGACCTCTAGAGGACTTTGTAATATTCCAAAATTAGCATGTAGCTAATTGGAATATTGATTTTTGTTATTTGCACATAGGAGATGAATAAATGGGTAAGGAGGCGCATGCATAAAAAAAATATGAATAAAATCCCTCATAATGTGAAAAGGGATCATCATAAGAGCTGGATTTCACACCCTCGTGTGTGAAAGAGGACATTTTCATGTGGACAAGGTCAAGTTTGACCATGTCAACAGCGCTGGGATAGGAGGTGGAGATCATCTTGGGAGACAGCGCAGAGATAGTGGAAGGAAGATTCCTTGGTGGAGGAAAACCTAATGAGTGGGACCCATGGAGAGAGGGCTTCCATTTGTATAAAAGGAGGGCAAGGCAACCATATGAAATCATGTTATGGATTATTTATTTTAAGTTCTGTATGACTATTTTGCATTCTCTTACTGTTTAGCAGAGTTTTTGTGCTGCTTAGCACAAGGCATTCCTGTTTAGGAATTCCTTCTCCTTTCAAGAGAGGCCTCTTGAAGGAGCTTGTACTTCATTTCTCCACATTCAGGCTTGAGGACAAGCATCCTCCTTTAGCTACAGCGTTATTTCTGCAGCAGTATAATGTTGTGTTACAGGGTGTTACAGTGGGGGTCCACAACACCACTTCTGGAGCTTATCTTTCAGAAGAGGAATATTTCTTTCCTTTAGGGGATCAGTTAGGAAGCCCTTGGAGCATATTTCAGATCTTGGCACTTGGCCAATACATTTTCTATCTCCTACAATGTAGTCCCTCTCCTTGACTGCATTATTTTCAGTGTGCATTTGCAGTAAGGGTTTGCAGGTTGTTTGGAGGGTGAGATCTTCAGTGTTAGGATCAGCCTTTCACTTGGAAGATCCATTGGAGGAGGTTTGTTCAGCTTGTGCATCATCTTCTGCCATCTCCATCCAATTCTATAGTTGCAGCTGCTACTCAGTCTTGAGACTGCAACTCCGGCATTTTTTTATTCAGGGTTAAACCCCTTGGTTTTGAGCTAGTTCCCTAAGAAAAGGGTCAATCCTTCTTTCGAAAAGCTCCCAAAGGGGATTCTCATCTATTTCTTGTATCATTCAGCTATATGTATGTAAAGCTGTAGTATAACTTTGTTATTTCATAGTTGGATGTGTAGATTTGCTCCTTGTACTTATGCTTTCAAGAAACCCTTGTCGGGTTATCTCAATAATGTATTGAAGAGGCTAGATCTCTGTTTTCTCAACATATTGCCTAATAAAACTCTATATCTATGGTTTTCTATAATATTTTTTCAGAATCCCTCATTAAATCACGCAGTCATATGCTTCATAAATTCTGCATGTTATAAGTCATGGGGTTTTGGGTGTTTTAGGCCATATTGGTCCCAGGAGGTCTGTTTAACTTAGAAAAAGGGATTTGTTTCTGATCCCCTTTTGTATTTGAGGGCCATAATACATATTTTAAGGGATCCAAGTGTTATTTCCCCCTGTTATAGTGTAATTTTCTGGAAATAACGTTTTTATGGTCAATATTGCTGAATTTTCCAATTTGGGATATTACAGTGATATCAAAGCATAGTCTTGGCTCAGCCTGTGGAATATCACCCAATATGCTATCAAGAAGACAAGAAGAAGAAAATATGAACAGAAAGAAGACTCCATTCTTTGGAGGAAGAAAGGAGGAGAAAATTTCAAATTTTCTGCCTCAAACTTTGCAGAGCATTCATGAAGATCTTAAGAAGATGAGAAGGGAGATTAATAGAGAATCTCCAAGAGAGTTTGAATCTGAAACAAACTCTAGATTTTCCTATGATGAGTGTGAGCATGCAACCACACACTATGATGCGCAGCGCATTCCTATGCCCAGAATTGCCATGAGAGAAAGGGAAGAAGAAGGAATGACTAGGAGGGAAACTCTTAGTGATTTTCTGCAAGAGCATGAATCTCAAACTCAGAATTTTATAGATCATATCACTTTTACATAGTTTTTCAAGATCAAGGTGAAGAGAAGCAAGCAACATGATATGGGTATATTTCTTCTATATACTTTTGATGGTTCACCTACATGTTCATCTAGAGCTTGGGTGGAGGACCTAGACACCTATTTGCAGCACCACCAAATTTCTGAATATGAAGTCAAAGTTGCAGCGCTGCATTTTGGAGGTAAGGCCTATGCATGGTGGATATTTGAGTCCTTTTCTTTGAATAATGCAAATACTTCTTCTTATGCTAGGTTCACTGAGACATTAGTGGAAATATTTGATGGAAAATTTCCTGAAACAGATGTGGTAGAGCTCAACAAACCTAAGAAAACAAAAACCTTGCATGTGATGGAGGAAAATATAAACTCAGATCCACTTCAGAAAACCATGGAGGAGGCTGAAATCTTGCATCATACCTTGTTAGAGGCAAGACCTCTATCTCATATTCCCGAACAAGAGGGCATGGAGATCCCTTTTTCAAAAGAGGATCCAATTCTTGGGAGGTTTCCCATACATATTGATGAGGATGAGGACAACAACGTTGTCATGTTTAAAGATTATCTAGCACCTCATGCAGAGGAATAAGGAGCTCTTGCTCCAACTATAGGGATTCTTGTATCATTGCAAGGAATTCCCTAGGATCTCACATGTGGAGATCAAGGCACAACTCATGATTCACATGTGCCATTGATGATAGGGTCTGAAACTATGGAGATAAAAGGAGGAGATAGGGAGGATGACTAGCATCATGTGATGAGGACCAGACACCCCTATCTATTTCAAGAGGTTGATGCACCTAAGAGGGAGATTGGATTGCGCAGTGAGAGCAGGGACAAAACTGTCCATTCACATATGCAGTCTACTCTTGATCTTGATGCCTCATTGTATGGAGGCATTTCACCGGGGAGACCACCAGATCAGAAGAGGAGGATGGATGCTTCACATCTTGAGGCAACTCTCATTGATTTCAGAGGAGTGGAGACCTTGGGAGAGCTTGGTACAGCGCTAAGAGTCTTGGGTAGACTCAAGGAGAGAAGGAGCATTCTCTCAACATCATCATTACCCACTCTCATTTTAGACTATGCGTTGTGGCAGGAGCAGCATGGGAAGGATAGCAGCCTTCCAACTTGCACCTTTGGCATGGGAGATGTCAAAGAGGAGGAGAGCCATATCACAGATGTTCCTTGTGATAGATCATCAACGTTGTCACTATGGAGGATAGATCCATATTGGAAATCCTAGCTTTTGATGGATTATTCCAAGGATCTTTCTACTTGTATGATATTGGATGGTCAATTGCATGAGGAGGGATACTCAGTTAGAGAGGAGGTCATCTACTATCATGGTAGGATATTCTTACCTAGAGCTTCCAATCTCAAGGGGAAGTTGCTACAAGAAGCTCATGAATATTTCATTTTCAGCCACACTTGTTCTATGAGAGCATACCACACCATCATGGAGGGGTATTTTTGGGAAGGCTTTGAGGAGGATATATATCAGCATATGAGGAGATGCATGGATCATATGGAGATGGAGGAGATACATAACTCTTTGGAAGAGTTAGCAAAGCCACCTCTTTTCTCTTTGAGGATGAGAGGAGACTCATCTATGAGCCACTCCCTTTGTATGAGAAAAGCATATGGTAAGGATATTGTTTGGTTGCACAATGATTTATTTAATGAATATGTGCATTCCTTAACCATATATATGCAGGATATTTCTCAAGGAAGGAGCATTCTTCCTTCTAGACTTCATGGTCTACTTGAGGCCATGAGCAATATTGATGGCCACTCCCTAGGAGGACTTGGGGAGGAGATATCTTATGGAGAACATGCTTACTATGCACCATACATCATACACTTTCTCCAAGCTTGTGAGGAGATTGGGGCAGCAATAAAGTGGTTAAGAAGCCACACATTATGTCATCCTCTATTGCAGTTGAGAGTCAAACTGCGTTGGTTGCATTTGAGGGACCATTTTCCTTCTCCCTTGCTACATATGGCAGAAAGTATGATTCTCATTATGGTTCCCTATGTTGTTGTAGTTCTTATTTTATTTGGGAGCATGACTGAGGGAGAGACACATTGGTTGGGTGTGTCCTTTGGGGAAGAGGATTCCCACATTTTTTTCATTACATGTTCTAATGGGAGCACGGGAGATGATATGGCCACTACAGTAAAACATTTTTTCCTTTATGAGGTGGGTCGTATATTTGATTGGATGCCATATGATGATAAAGTCCTATTCATCATATATGGTATGGTTTGGGCCAGCTTGATTCACAATGTTGGAGAGGAGATCTTTGGAGGTCTAGTCTTCATCTTGCCACTTGATGGAAATATTATTACAGCCCAAGATCAGCATATACTCTACACGTATCCTAAGTGGAGACGGGGACATCGTGGGGTAGGCTATCTTGTCTACCATGATCAGATTTTCAGCCCACCTACATTGCAGGAGCTCAAGGTGGAGGAGGATTTGTATCAGTTACCATTTTGGAGGGTGGCTCATTTTGTATGGATGATAGCATGGGGATGGGAGATTCATATGGGGATGGTATATCCCAATGTATATCAGACCTCATGCCTCAAGAAGGCCTTTATACAGCCCATTGTTTCCCGATGGATGTTTTACATGATGATAACTATTCGGGATGCACACCAAAAGCTAGCTTGCATACTTGGGAGGGACAACTTGGAGATATATTGATGAGACAACATCTTGATCCTTGGAGGATTTTATCATATGAGGATGCTACAGGGGGAGAAGAGGAGGCCCTTAAGTTCTATCCTTGTATTTGCTTAAGGACAAGCAATATTTGGGAGGGGAGGACTGTAATATTTCAAAATTAGCATGCAACTAATTGGAATATTGATTTTTGTTATTTGCACATAGGAGATGAATAAATGGGTAAGGAGGCCCATGCATAATAAAAATATGAATAAAATCCCTCATAATGTGAAAAGGGATCATCATAAGAGCTAGATTTCACACCCTCATGTGTGAAAGAGGACATTTGCATGTGGACAATGTCAAGTTTGACCAAGTCAACAGCACTGGGATAGGAGGTGGAGATCATCTTGGGAGACAGTGCAGAGATAGTGGGAGGAATATTCCTTGGTGGAGGAAACCCTAATGAGTGGGACCCATGGAGAGAGGGCTTCCATTTATATAAAATGAGGGCAAGGCAACCATATGAACTCATGTTATGGATTTGATTTTATGGTCTACGACTATTTTGCATTCGCTTGTTGTTTAGCAGAGTTGTTGTGCTGTGTTGGGCCTTAGTTTTGGTCTTATTTTGCTCAAAGAAACTTACTAATCCATCTATTTTCCATCCATTTTCCATCCATTTTCCATTCATTTATTCCATTTTGACATATATTTGATATCTATTCAGGTATTTAATTTTAATTTTTCAAATTCTAAAGTTTTTATGAAAGTTTGGTTTTTAGTGCAAAATTGGCAAATTCAGAAATTCCCGTAATAGCTCTATGGTTGATGTGGTTGAAGGACACTTGGGCACGAATTGAATGCATGGATGGACAGCTTGGCAACTAGGACTAAGCCACCTATGCTTAGTTCGAACAGAACAAGCTTTATTAGGCCCATTTAGTTCTAGTCAATCATGACTAGTCATTCAGAAATCCCATAGAAATAGGGCATTTTTGAGATTCTATGGGATTGGCCATATTTCTTGGGATAAGAATAATGAATTCGACTTAGATAGGTGGATGAGAAGTAGATGGGTTTGTTTGAGTAAAAATAGATCAGTTTGTTCATGAGACTTATTATTTAAAGCCAAAGCTTTGATGGCTTATGTATTAGGATTATTATTGACTTATATACTTTTATATTGTGACAATTTTGGATTGAGGAGTTAATTTGAAGACTTGTGCTATTATCATTTTGTTGTTCAATGTTATGGATGTGTGACTGAAGTTAAGCTTCTGAGATCATTTATCAAGTGTGCAAGGCAAGGGTGGAAGGGCCCCCATTCCAAGCTAAGTACACTTTCCTGTTAACTAGTTTTATTTCCTTGTAATTTGATGATTGTAGAACTGGTTTTTCAAAGCTTTATTTCAGATTGCTTCCTGGTTCATTACAAAGGGACCTGATTTTTCAATTCAAGAACCAGAGCATGAAGAACAAGGGGCAGCAATAAAATTTACTTTTTGATTCATCTACAACATCTGATTTCATTCCACCTGTACAAACATCATCCATTATGTAAGCAGTGCAGAGGGACCTGAAACAAAGAATAATTACAAAGGGACCTGATTTTTCAATTCAAGAACCAGAGCATGAAGAACAAGGGGCAGCAATAAAATTTACTTTTTGATTCATCTACAACATCTGATTTCATTCCATTTGATGTGGTTGCAGGACACTTGGGCACGAATTGAATGCATGGATGGACAGCTTGGCAACTAGGACTAAGCCACCTATGCTTAGTTCGAACAAAACAAGCTTTATTAGGCCCATTTAGTTCTAGTCAATCATGACTAGTCATTCAGAAATCCCATAGAAATAGGGAAGATTATATCTGATCTTCACATATAGTGAACTTGCCTCAAAGCATAAACAACCCGGATTGATAATAAATAATTGTGTTAGTTTAGGTACATAAATTAGCTCAACATGCTGCTTAGCACAAGGCATTCCTATTTAGGAATTCCTTCTCCTTTCAAGAGAGGCCTCTTGAAGGAGCTTGTACTTCATTTCTCCACATTCAGGCTTGAGGCCAAGAATCCTCCTTCAGCTACAGTGTTATTTCTGCAGCAGTATAACATTGTGTTGCAGGGTGTTGCAGTGGGGGTCCACAACACCACTTCTGGAGCTTATCTTTTAGAGGAGGAAGCTTTATTTCTTTTGGGAGACCAATGAGGAAGACCTTGGATCACATTTTAGATCTTGGCACTTGGCCAATAAATTTTCTATATCCTACGGTGCAGTCCCTCTCCTTGACTGCGTTATTTTCAGTGTGCATTTGCAGTAAGGGTTTGCAGGTTGTTTGGAGGGTGAGATCTTCAGTGTTAGGATCAGAATTTCACTTGGAATATCCATTGGAGGAGGTTTTTTCAGCTTGTGCATCATCTTCAGCCATCTCCATCCATTTCTAGAGTTGCAGCTGCTACTCAGTATTGAGACTGCAACTCCGACATTTTTGTATTCAGGGTTAAACCTGGTTTTGAGCTAGTTCCCTAATAAAAGGGTCTATCCTTCTTTTGGAAAGATCCCAAAGGGGATTCTCAAATATTTCTTGTATCATTCAGCTATATTTATGTAAATCTGCAGTAGAACTGCTTTATTTCATAGTTGGATGTGTAGATCTGCTCCTTGTACTTATGCTTTCAAGAAACCCTTGTCGAGTTATCTCAATAATGTATTGAAGAGGCTAGATCTTTGTTTTCTCAGAATATTTCCTAATAAAACTCCAAATCTATGGTTTTCTATCATATTTTTGCATAATCCCTCATTAAATCACGTATTCATGTGCTTTAAAAAAATTTCATGTTATAAGTCATGGGGTTTTGGGTGTTTTTAAGCCATATTGGTCCCGAGAGGTATGTTTAACTTAGAAAAAGGGATTTGTTTCTGATCCCATTTTGTATTTTAGGGCCATAATACATATTCTAAGGGATAAAAGTGTTATTTCCCTCTGTTATAGCGTAATTTTCTGGAAATAACGTTTTTATGGTCAATATTGCTGAATTTTCCAATTTGGGATATTACAGACTTATCTGATGTATACCCTAGATAACAATAAAAACATGACATCTACATTTATCTTTACTTTTTACATCATTAATTCTCACTTCCCAAGATAAAAAAGTCAAAATGTCAAATTTGTTGAAGATGATGAAAATTGCATTTTCCTGGCAAATGCACAACGCCATGACAGAAAAAATAGCCTCTTTTGCAAGCCACTTTTGGAGGCCTTCCCTGAGTAAAAATCAGCTCCATAATATCTCATTGGAAATATCTCTGAATCTAGTTTCCAAATATGCCTTTATTTTCCAAAAATGGTTTCCATCGACCCTGTCAAAAACTTGTTCTCCCAACACTGGTAAACGCGCAGTGCCAAGGTAAAAAAGGAGGCAGAAACATGAAAATTTGGTGGTGTTTTTCACTTCTGAGGGACCAATTCTCCTCCAAATTTTCTGAAACTTGCTAGGGTTGATGTATTCATCATTATTAACATGATGGTGGTGGCCATTTGTTCATTTGAGGCTCAACAAATAGTGCAACGCCAGTGGTGCTATGCATTTGGCTGAATTTCTGCATGCCAAAATTGCTCAAAAAACTCAAAAATGCACTAAAGTGCCAAATGTGCCAAAACTTACCAAAATGTGTGAGGTTACTTGCTGATAAAGGGCTTGAGTCATGAAGAGACACCTCAGCAAGTATGTCTAACCTCTCCTTCTCCTTTTTCTGGGTCAAAGCTTGAATTTTTGCATGGGCTCTTTTGAGCTTGGCCCTTGCAATTTTTTTTCTCATGGCATAGTGCTTTTCCATTTTCCTCTTAATATAATTTTCCTTCTTGGACTTCTCTAGCAAGCTCTCCAAATGAAATTTGGCTCTATCAAGCCATGACTCTCTATCCCTGCTAATCTCTATGGCAAGTAGCTCTCTTGGAGTGAGTTGCTCTACCAACTCACCTTCTTTCTATCTTTCCTGAGCTAAAGCTCTATTTAGACCTATTTTCTTTGGTCTCTGTCTTGGAGGCTGATCCTCCTCATCATCAATCTCACTAAATATTTCCAAGGTCTCCTCCAACAAGGCTTTAGCCCTTTCTGCCTCTTTCTTTGCTTTGATGTTCCTGACCTCATCAATGATTTGCTTGGTTTTCAGCTGCTGATTTTCTTGCTCAAGAAAACCAATCACATATTGTGCTATGTCAAGATTAGCTTGAAGTTCACTAATCTTTGCCTCTTTGCTTCTGATTACCGCACTGGTGATTCTATCCTCATCCTCCTCACCAAGGTCAATCAACTGAAACTCCTACTAAGTTTCATGTTTATCCTCCTGCTCCTCAATGATTGGCTCTTTAGCCTTTTCCTTGCCCTTGTCTAATTGTTTTTCTGATGAAGAAGGCATGGCCCCTTTCACTCCAAGTGCAGAAAACACATGTTTGTGGCCTCTCTGATAGGTCTTAGGAAATGGCTCAAAATCAGTCACATTAGCCCAAGTTACCTCAATGTCCTCCTCACTGCTTGATGCCTTAGTATCACGATGTGATGATGGTGAAAGATTATGGAAAGGTGAAGAGGTAGGATCAACATGAGTTGAATGGATCTGACTATGTGGTGATGTATGAGCAACATGCTGATATGGAGAAGTGGATATGGGAGGATGAGATGATGAAGGGATACTCTGCTCATGATGACTAGGTGGGGTAGTGAAAAATTTATTTACAATGAATGTGTCCCATGGGATGTTCTGTTTCTCAAGCTGATGCATGACTATCATCTTAATAAGGGAATGGTGAAAAATACTTTGCATTTGATGATTATAATCCCTCTTTTTTACAATGTATGTCATCTTGTCAATACTGCGGGAGAGATAGTAAGGTATGTGAATCATTATGACTCTAGTGAAGTGCATGAGGATTCAGATATGGTATGAATAGAGTCGAGAAAACCTCCCCTCACAGGTGAAATATTTCATGATTACCTTCATCATAGGGATATATCGGTCAAGGAGATGAGAGAAAGGGAAAATGGACTTCTTTTCATCCTTGTATCTAGGTTTGAGGTATGGTTCATAATAGCTTAGATTAAGGTTTCCTTGTTTAAACCATTTCTCTCCCGCACTACGGATCCCTGTAGCAGCTGAAATGGCATTGGTGGACATGCTAAAAGTGACCCTAGCAAGAGTGACCTACCTATCATGAATATTTGTGATGAAAAACCTTGTCAAAACAGGGTGATACTGAATTTGTTGCACTTTCTCACAAAACTTGAAACAACCAACGTGTTTAAAACATGACACAATGAGGGGAGAAGCCATGAGCTCCTTTGTGGTTATTGGTTCATATCTGTTAATTTTCCCTCCTTTATGGTCACTTCTCCTTGGTATTTTTGCCTCACTAACACCTCTAGCCTCCTCTTTAGACATTTTGAATTTTGAAGGCCATTAGGGGAATTTTGAGGTCTAAAATGGGCCTCCTAAGGAAATTATAAAATAATAGTGGAAAAAATCAAATAAGATTTGATGACATCATCAAATTTTAGAGGGAAAAATGAAAAAACTACTTTTTCAACTCATATTTTCAACTTATCTCCCAAAGTTTTTACTCAAAATTCAAGCAGGAGTACTCTTTGGATGCGAAATTTAATTCCTCATCCAAGGAATACCCATGTTGCATGCTTTCGATGGGTCCTACTACATGAAAAATGAGAAATACATAAAAAAACGTGATTGTAATCATGTTTTTTTATGTATTTCCCATTTTTCATGTAGCAGGGTTCATTGAAAGTATGCAACATGGGTACTCCTTGGATGAGGAATTAAATTTTTCATCCAATGACTACTCCCACTCAAAATTTGAGTAAAAATTGTGGGAGATAAGTTGAAAATACGAGTTGAAAAAATAGTTTTATTATTTTATTATTTTTTAATATTTTTACCCTTTTATTTAAAAAATGGTAAATCATCCCCCATGGTTGACATCATCATCTTGAATCCTATTGGTTTTTATAAAGTTTATTTTTGTCGTACATTTTTCTTAGGAGGCCCATTTTAGACCTCAAAATTCCCCTAATGTTAGGAAACCCTACGGTAAAAATGGAATGAGATGAAGGGAGAAAGAGATGAGATGGATAGCTTAAATAAATGAAGGCAATGAGTGTAAATGGAAAACCTAGGTCAATGAAAACCCTAGGGATTAACAATTCTCATGACTAATATCTGTTTAGGAATGTGAATAAGGATATGGTGCATGGACAATGGAAACGAAATGGAAACTAGGGTTTCATAAGGAATAAACACTTCAAATCTTAAATGGACACCAAATATCTTAGAGGCAAGGTGAATTAGTGTGCACTTTCTATTTAAAAGCTCCTTGGAGAAGTTCGTGAAGAGTTTTGAGCTCAATGGAAGTGGTGCAAATCTTCACAACCCTCATTGTGCAAGCGCGCAGCGCCACTGGGCAAACGTGCAACACCAAGTCAAATGCGCAGTGCCACCCTGATAACGCGCAACGCCAGTGTTAATTTCTCTGGTATTTTCGGGAAAACGCAAAGCGCAATTGCGTAAACATGCAGCGCCAAGTCAAACGCATAGCACCAGGGTGAGAATGCACAGTGCCTCGAAATTTTGACCCAAACTGCTCAGAAAATTAAAAATTTCTCCTTTGTTGAAAACTCTTGATGGCTAAATGGAAAAAATCACTTGTTTTGAGATGCTTGATAGGCTTTATAGCTTTAGTGGATTCGAAATTTAAATTTGAATCACCCACTTTTCTAATGTTCACTTTTCCTTTGGCACTGATACTCTTTTTGCTTTGTTACTTTTGGAATTGCAAGCTTGATCAACATGGAATTTGGCTTTCCTTTCTCACTTGGGCCAGACATGATTGCATTTTGACAGCTTGAGATTGCATTTATTACATATGAAAACATGAAATTACATTTGGACAAATAAAAATAAATTACATATTGAATTTTATATCAAAATGACATTTTGATATAAAAATCATTAAATTGAAAAAATACAACTTTGAAAGTACAAAAATTACATTATGATGATCTTATTTAGTCCCTCTCATATATGTGTTGACCTCATATATCTGAAATTAAGGAATGACCTTGAGAAATATAAAACCCTAATGACCTAATGAGACTGTTTTTTGACTTGACTTTTGAATGAGATTTTGACTTTAAAGACTTCCAAGTGAACAGAGCATTTCCATAGCTGTTCAAGGAGACATGAGAATGAGTTAGCCAATATGATCTTCTGAGGGAGAATGAAGCTTATTTGACAAGGAAAACCACTAGTGGAACAATTTTATGTCATGACCTAATGGAATGATGAAAAAATTATTCAGAATGGGACAACTAAGATGCACATGCAAATGTTTTTTAATCCCTGGTGGAAGTATGCAAATACTGACACTAACATTGGCTCCAGCTAGGGATGGTAGCTTCTTGGAGGTGCCAATAACACCTTATACCAAGTGCCTACTCATTGGGAATGGAGTCAGAAGCTAAATACTAACTTAATATTGAAACAAACTTGACTCAATAAACTGAACTGACTCAAGACTAACTGAAACAAGACTTAAAAATTGAACTTACCCTACTTATTGACTGCAGTACATCACCGAGACTTGAGGGCTTCAAATCCTAATGACAACCACCTGTTTTTTTGAAAGCATATGTACAATTAGGCGATATCAAAATGCCTCCTTGATTGATTCTCCCAATCATATTCTCTGGAAAACAGTAAATATTTACAATTGGGGAGAAAAAAACATAGCTAACAATGATCTCCATCATCACTGAATACTGCAATAATTACTTTCACTGCTAACTGCAATAGATTTTCCACTGGACCCTGAAAAACATGAAAATTTACCTCTTTCTGATCTAGAAGAAATAAGGTACCTTTTTCTCTAGATTCTGATCTCTCTTCATAATGTACCTTAGAAATAGTGTGTTCCTGGTCGTCAAAAACTTCTGAACAAGTAGGTGAGAAAATTTCTTCTTGAAATAAAAATTATAAACATGAAACATGAGAAGAAAAATCTGTATGACCATCCTCAATGCCCTGGTCCTCTACAATTTGAATACATTTTTTATCATATTTATATGACATGGCAACTAGATTGTCATGTTTCTCATCACACTCATCAGTCATAAGAGGGAAAACTTCAGATTTTTCATAAACCTCAAAACTAACATTTCTATCATTTACTGCAGATTTATCCAAAGAATATTTTTCACTTAATTGAACAAAGATCTCATCTTGTTTTTCACAAAGGGATTGGATTACCTCTTTCTGAATATTTTGTTCTGATGGGATGAGAACACTTGGGTCAATCATTTTGTTTTCTTCTTTCGAGGTGATCTCGACAATAGATCTCTCCCTCATGGGATCTGGAACAACATAATCTTCATCATTATAATATGAATCTAGATCTCGATCAGCTAGCTTGACTTTACCATAATCTAAAATTGGAACTTGATTTTCCTGCATATCATCTTTTGTTGCAATCATATCTCAAATAAGACCTTGTCTTCCATAATTTTCAACTGTACAATGATCTTCAGCCTACTGCAAAATTTCCTGAGCATCTTGATAAGTATCCTCTAAGCTTTCTTTATGCTGTTGAAATGGATTTTTATGCAGGGCTTCCATGTTCTCATCGTCCATGAATTCATCATCTCCATAAAAATTCTCAATGTCTTCAATAAAACTATCAACATGTTTACAACAGTTCTGAACTAATATTAAGGATGGACAAGATTATTTATACCTTTCAAAGAATATGGTATGAAAATCCTTTAAATAGTAAATACAAGCAGGAGGAAAACTTTCATACCAAGATCGAGCTTTGTCTTCCAGAGTGGCCATGAATATCTTCATTAAGCAGTCTTTAGGAAAATCAATCTTTAATCTACGCACATGCATGTGAAATCTCACTAGATGAAGAGTAGCATCATTACCTTTCACATTTTTGAACATAGGAAAATTCTTTTGCCAATCTACCTTAGACATTTTATTTGGGAAACCTAGAATGTGATCTCGACTCATGGGAGCATACCTTCTTGCAATAGTTTCCATCTTGGAAAATCTTGAAGCTACTGATCTTCATGAAGTGGAGTCACCATGAAGTGTTGATTTTGGATCTTTCAGTGAATGGAGTCACCAGGTGAATGGTTCAGCCTTCATATGTGTCCAATTGTTGTTCACCATCAACATTTAGATCTGATCTTTGCCTTTCTTTTCCATGGAATATTTTTCTTTCCGTTCTTACTTTTTCTTCCCCAATGGAGTCGCCAAAATTTTATCACTAAGATTGAACATCAGACTAAGAGAGGAAATTCTGAGGTAACCTCAAACCAAGCTTAACCAAGTAGCTAGCCCTACTAGGGTAGGAGAGGGCTCTCTCTGTATAGAACACAGTCAAAATGACCGAGGAAAGAAGATTTTAGGCTAGGTATAGTAGCTCAGGGTTTTGCTGGACCAAGAGGATTCAAACAGCTAGGGCAAGAAAATTAGGTCAAAATTCGCATGGTGTTTTAAGGGGAAAAGTAGGTAGAAGGTTTGACCTTTAAAGGATGATTATGGTGTGGTAAATATACTGGTGAGGAGTTAGGAAGAGCATATGAAATGAATTCTCCCTAAACTAAATAAAATAAACAAATTATGCTAAACTCCCCAAAACAGAGCCTGAAAACATGAATTCTGCCTTTCAACTTGAAATTAAGCATATCATAGACATGAAAATGGTTTATGAGCTTACAATACATTCATACAAATGATAGCAAATAAGAAACTATGTCAAAAAATGCATACCACATGGATCCCAAAGAAATAGCTGCAAATTTATCATTAATGTCCAGGCCAAACTAATACAAAATTGTGTCCTTGAGATGCCAAGGCTCCAAGTGAGTCCAACTATTACAATGACTAAGGAAATAAATCATATAGACCTTAAAACCACTCTCCCTAGCCTCAAGGAGTCGAATCCATGAGATAGGGATCAGTTTCACCTACTCCCAAACAAGAATCTGAAGACTAGGAAGACCCAACAATTTTCCTCTAAAAGAGAGGAAACTGATTCATTTCATCTCTAGAGGACTTATATGATGGATATACCCTAGATAACAATAAAAAAATGAAATTTAAATTTATCTTTACCTTTTACATCAGTAATTTCTCATTTCCAAAGATAAAAAATTCAAAAAGTCAAAAATTTTCTAAAGATGATGAAAATTGCATTTTCCTGGAAAACGAGCAGCGCCATGACTCTTTTTCAAGCCACTTGTGGAGGCCTTCCCAGTGTCCAATTCAACTCCATGATAGCTCATTGGAAATATCTCTGAATCTATTTTCCAAATATTCCTTTAGTTTCCAAAATGGTGTCCATCTTCCCTATCAAAAACCTATTCTCCCAAGACTGGTAAAGGCGCAGTGATAAGGTCAAAAAGGAGGCAGAAACATGAAAATTTGGTGGTGTTTTGCACTTCTGAGGGACCAGTTCTCCTCCAAAGTTTCTGAAACTTGCTAGGGTTGATTTATTCATCATTTTGAACATGATGGTGGTGGCCATTTTTCCATTAGAGTCTCCAAAAAATAGCGCAGCACCAGTGGCGCTGCGCGTTTAGCTGAATTTTTGCGTGCCAAAATTGCTAAAAAACTCAAAAATGCACTAAAGTGCCAAATGTGCCAAAATTTGTGAGGTTACTTGTTGATCAGTGGTTTGAGGCATGAATAGACACCTCAGCAAGTATTTCTAACCTGTCCTTCTCCTTTTTCTCGGTCAAATCTTGAATTTTTGCATGGGCTCTTTTGAGCTTGGCTCTTGCAATTTTGTTTCTCATGGCATAGTGCTTTGTCATTTTCCTTTGAATATCATTGTCCTTCTTGGCCTTCTCTAGCAATATCTCCAGATGAAATTTTTCTCTACCAATCCATTACTCTCTATCCCTACTAATCTCTATGGCAGGAAACTCACTTGGAGTGAGCTTCTCTACCAACTCAACTTCTTTCTGTCTTTCCCGAGATAAAGCCCTCTTTAGCCCTATTGTCTTTGGTCTCTGTCTTGGATGTTGATCCTCCTCATCATAAATCTCACCAAATCTGTCCAAGGTCTCCTCCAACAAGGATTTATCCCTTTTTGCCTCTTTCTTTTCTTTGATGGTCCTGGCCTCATCAATTATTTGCTTGGTTTTCAGCTGCTGATTTTCTTGCTCAAGAAAACCAATCACATATTGTGCTCTTTCAATATTAGCTTGAAGTTCACTAATATTTTCCTCTTTGCTTCGGATTACAGCACTGGTGATTCTATCCTCATCCTCCTCATCAAGGTCAATCAATTAAAACTCTTGCTCTGTTTCATGTTTATCCTCCTCCAAAATGATTGGCTCTTTAGCCTTTTCCTTTCCCTTGTCTACCTGTTTTGTTGATGAAGATGGCATGGCCCCTTTCACTCCAAGTGAAGCAAACACATGCCTATGGCCTCTCTGATAGGTCTTGAGAAATGGCTCAACCTTAGTCACATTATCCCAAGTTTCCTCAATGTCCTTCTCACTACTTGATGCCTTAGTATCATGATGTGATGATGGTGAAAGGTTATGGAAAGGTGAAGAGGTAGGATCAACATGAGACGAATGGATCTGACTAGGTGATGATGTATGAGCAGCAAGCTGATATGGAGAAGTGGATATGGGAGGATGAGATGATTAAGGGATACTCTGCTCATGATGACTAGGTGGGGTAGTGAAAATTTCATTTGCAATGAATGTGTCCCATGGGATGTTATGTTGCTCAATTTAATGCATGACTATCATCTTGATAAGGGAATGGTGAAAATTACTTTGCATTTGATGATTATAATCCCTCTTTTGTACAGTGTATGCCATCTTGTCAATACTGCGGGAGAGATAGTAAGGTATGTGAAGCATTCTGACTCTAGTGAAGTGCATGAGGATTCGGATATGGTATGAATAGAGTCGAGAAAACCTCCCCTCACAGGTGAAGTATTTCATGATTATCTTCATCATAGGGATATATCAGTCAAGGAGATGAGAGAAAGGGAAAATGGACTTCTTGTCATCCTTGTATCTAGGTTTGAGGTATGGTTCATAATAGCTTAGATCAAGGTTTCCTTGTTTAAACCATTTCTCTCCCACACTAGGGATCCCTGTAGCAGCTGAAATGGCATTAGTGGACATGGTAAAAGTGACCCCAGCAAGAGTGACTTGCCTTCATGAATATTTTTGATGAACAACCTTGTCAAAACAGGGTGATACTGAACCTACTGCACTTTCTCACAAAACTCGAAACAACCAACATGTTTAAAACATGACACAATGAGAGGAGAAGCCATGAGCTCCTTTGTGGTTATTGGTTCATATCTGTTAATTTTCCCTCCTTTATGGTCACTTCTCCTTGGTATTTGTGCCTCACTAACACCTCTATCCTCCTCTTTAGACATTTTTAATTTTGAAGGCTTAGGAAACCTTAGGGTAAAAATGGAATGACATGAAGGGAGAAAGAGATGAGATGGCTAGCTTAAATAAATGAAGGGAATGAGTGTAATGGAAAACCTAGGTCAATGAAAACCCTAGGGAATAACAATGCTCATGACTGATATATGTTTAGGAAGGTGAATAAGGATATGGTGCATGGAAAATGGAAACAAAATGGAAACTAGGGTTTCATAAGGAATAAACACTTCAAATATTAAATGGACACCAAATATCTTAGAGGCAAGGTGAATTAGTGTGCACTTACTATTTAAAATCTCATTGGAGAATTTTTTGAAGAGGTTTGAGCTCGATGGAACTGGTGAAAATCTTCACAACCCTCACTGTGCAAGCGCGCAGGGTCGTTGGGAAAATGCGCAGTGCCAAGTCAATTGCGCAGCTCCACCTTGAGAACATGAAGCACCAGTGTTAATTGCTCTGGTATTTTTAGGAAAATGCACAACACGGCTAGGTAAACGCGCAACGCCAATTCAAATGAGCAACGCCAGGGCGAGAACGTGTAGCACCTTGAAATTTTGACCCAAACTGCTCAGAAAACTCAAAATTTCTCCTTTGCTGAAAACTCTTGATGGCTAAATGGAAATAATGACTTGTTTTGAGATGCTTGATAGGCTTTATAGCTTTAGTGGATTTGAAATTTCAATTTGAATCACCCACTTTTCTATTTTTCACTTTCCCTTTGGCACTGATACTCTTTTTGCTTTGTTACTTTTGGCATTGCAGGCTTGATCAACATGGAGTTTGGCTTTCCTTTCTCACTTGGGCCAGACATGATTGCATTTTGACAGCTCGAGATTGCATTTATTACATATGAAAACATGAAATTACATTTGGAAAAATAAAAATAAATTACATATTGAATTTTATATCAAAATGACATTTTGATATAAAAATCATTAAACTGAAAAATTATAACTTTGAAAGTACAACAATTACATTATGATGATCTTATTTAGTCTCTCTCATATATGTGCTGACCTCATATATCTGAAATGAAGGAGTGACCTTGAGAAATATAAAACCCTAATGACCTAATGAGACTGCTTTTTGACCTGAATTTTGAATGAGATTTTGACTTTAAAGACTTCCAAGTGAACAGAGAATTTACATAGGTGTTCAAGGAGACATGACAAGGAGTCAACCAATATGAGCTTCTGAGGGAGAATGAAGCTTATGTGACAAGGAAAACCACTAGTGGAACAATTTTATGTCATGACCTAATGGAATGATGAAAAAATTATTCAGAATGGGACACCTAAGATGCACATGAAAATGTATTTTGATCCTTGGTGGAAGTATGCAAATACTAAGACTAACACAATAAAAATATGAAAATGAACAAAAAAAATTTATAGGAAAATTGACTTACAAATTTATTGGTCATGTTACAGATGTTGGACCAGTTATACTCGAGGCTTCCTGAGGCATAGGCGTCACGAAAGAGAGGTTTAGGATGTCGTAGAGAACCCTGGAAGATTTCTCCATGCTATTCAAAGCAGCTTGGAGGTTTTAACTCTCCATGTCCCTATGGATGCAGTAGAGGACCTCCTTGAGGTAGTTCAGAGACATGTGGTCGGTGTACCACACGATTGGGTGCAACTATTATGTCGTGTGGCTACTGCCATAGTGTTCTTTCATTACACCCATCTAGGGCAGGGCCCATAGGCATAGAATTTTAGGATGACCAGATGACTTTGATATTTTTTTATGATGGACATGATTGGGCATAAGCGTTAATTTGGTAGGACATAATTGTCCATTTTTTGTTTATTTTTAAACATGACTCTGATATAGATATATATATATATATATATTCAGCGATTTTATGATCTGAGTGTCTCATATATACAATGCTTATTGATGCTTTTTTATATTTAATGTAATGAATGATTAATATGCCAATCAATTTCTTGATTAGATAATGAATCTGCAAATGAATTTAATGTGGAATGTGAATGTATGTAACATAATTAAATGAGCTTTGCAATAAATGCACTCTCATAAACAAACGATATAAAAATGGATCTCTGACATGATAGATGTTATTCAACTGTGAAACCACTAGTTGTGAATCCAAGTACACTACTAATGAACCAATACCAAGAGACATTACCTCTGAAAGTAGATTGATCACAGCAGAATATTCTGCCACATTGTTAGAAGCAGGACCAATACATACACCCCTTGAGGCTAGCAACTGACCGAATGGATAGCAGATTACCCAAGCGCGGAAGCAAGATTCTGGTTATGTCGACTAGCACCATCGCCAAAGCCAAAATGACTCATATCATCCATAAACACCTACCAAGGCAGATAAAAAAACATCAAGGTCACACCAAAATCGATAGACAGGTATGTAAAAAAATACAATATATACAACCAAATAAAATTCTAGGCAACTGCCTAGGAATAATACTTCTTACGATAAATCCCATTTATGGGCTCCGCCAACTCGTTTCCGTGAAAGTCAACCAAAGAATAAGCTCCCTTCTTAAGGAATTTTTTGACAATGAAAGGGCCATACCACATGGATTTGAATTTCCCTGCCCCCAAGGCATCCTTGTCCTGATCATAGACAAAAATGAGGTCACCTTCATAGAAAACCCTAGGTTTGGCAGCCTTGTCATACTGAACCTTCACTCTTTTCTTACGGGCCTCGTTAATCATAGCTACATCTCGGTGCTACTCGTTGAGACATTATAGATATACAAGGCATTCTTCGAGACTTATATTGTTGGGAAGAAGCTCAACATCGAGCTTAAGGGAAGGAATCTCACACTCAACAGGAAAGATCGATTCCAAACCAGAAACTAGTTAGAAAGGAGTGAACTCGATTGCAGTCTTGACTGACATCTGATATGCCCAAAGCGCAGGATACAACATTACATGCCAATTGGACCTAGATTTATTGATTTTCCTTTGAAGGATAACCTTTAAGGATTAATTCATGCCTTCAACTTGCCCATTGGCCTGAGGATAATACGGAGACGAATGTTCCTACCGGAAACCTAATTTAAGAGCCAATTTAGCCATCATGGAGTTCTGAAGATTACTGCCATGGTCAATGACAATATCTTTTGGAATACCGAAGCGAGAAATGACTTGTGTTGAATAGAAACAGGGTTGTTGTTTCACCATTTTTTGAGAAAATAGGCATAGCCTCGACCCACTTGGTGAAGTAGTCCACTGATACGATAATGTACTTGTGACCTTTTTCCGAAGGCGGGTTACAAGTAGTAAAATCAATTCCCCACTTAGTGAATGGCCCGACAGTGATAACAGGAAAGAGTGGAGTTGGATGAGTGCGTATCTTCCGAGTATAAACTTGACAAGGATGACATTTTTTGACCGCCTCAACACAATCTTTGAAAATCAAGGGACAAAAATATCTGGCACGCAAAATATTTTGAGTTGTAGTAAGCCCAAATAAATGACCACCACAAGCTCCATTGTCGAAATAATTTAGCACAACGTCTTCCTCTTCGAGAGATAAGCAATGTCTAAGGATCGAGTCGACCCTGCGATGATACAGAGTTTCACCGATAATAAGATAACTTTTTTCCAAGTGACGTAACTTTCGATGCTCATCTTTCAAAAAAACAAGGGGAAATTTCAAATTCTGGAGATAATATATGATATCCCTATACCAAGGATCTTGTGAAGAAATGAGGAATATATGTTCATCACGGAAAGACTCCTCATAAATAATCTCATGTCCACAAGGAAACTTAGAGATTAACATCGCAAATACCAACGATTTCTTGGATTTGGCATATAGGAATTTGAGGTCGAACTCTTGCAAAATGAAAATCCATCGATTGTATTTTCCCCCAATCAATTGCCTACTGAGAACAAATTGAAAAGATTGACTGTTGCCAAAACATAAGTTTTGCAAAGGATAATGTAATGCTTGAGTCGTTGGACAACATGGACAGCTTCCAAAGCTAACTTATCAATGGGAGAATATCAAAGTTTAGTACCTATGAAGCCTTGACTTAGATAATAAATAACATGCTCACAAAGAGCATCAACCTCCTGAACCAAAACCATACCTATAGTAGATTCTTCCACGGCGAGATACAAAAGGAAGTCTCTACTATAATCAGGTGGACTCAATAAAGGAGAAAAGTTTAATTATTTTTTCAAAGAATCGAACGAGCGTTGAGAAAACTCATCCCACAAGAATGGAATTCCCTTCTTCAACAATCTCATAAATCATTTCATAACCTCAGCATAGTTAACGACGAATCTCCTCAAGAAATTGGCTTTTCCTTGAAGACTTTAAAGTTGACAAATAGAAGACGAGGGAGGCAACTGAATTATTGCCTCAACCTTGAAGGTATCTACCCATATCCCTTCAGTAGACATAATGAATCCCAACAACCAATCAGATGTGACATAAAAAATGCACGTATTAGGGTTCAACCGGATTTTATAATAACGACATCTTTCAAAAATATGTCGAAGATGAGAGGCATGATCAATTCTCTTTCTAGAATGAGTAGCTAAACCATCCAAATAAGCTTCGATGATGATCTGAATATGGGAAAACTTTTTATTGCTATGCAATCTCCCTCATCAATATTAAAAATGTATTTAAGGATTGTCTCATGTTAACCATTTGTGAAGGGGTTTATGTGTGTAGTTTCATGTGTCTTTGATGATCAAATTATGAGTTAATTAAAAATTAAAAACTCATATACAACAAATTAAATTTAGAAACATATCTCACAACAATCACATAACACAATGGATGATAATGGAGTTCACCCCTCCTGGGCTACATCTCCATGGACCTACTTTAACTAGCTAGGACCTCTTGGGATTATGAGTAAAATGTATAATTACAAGCATCATTATTGTTCCAAAGTTTTTTATTACTATTCCATTGGCTTCAAAACAATCAAATACCCCAAAAATTACTATTCAATCATTGAATTTGGTTAAGATCTCCTCTAGGCTTGACCTCCAATCCCAGTGGCCATGGGCTTGTTTAATCTCCAAAGAGACAATATAATCTTCATATGTGCTCCAACACATCTATAAACTATACCACTATGTTCAGAGCATCAAATACATCATAAATTGACTATTCAATCATTGAAAACAATCTTCAGTTGATCTAGGCATGGCCTTCCCTCCTGGTGGCCCTAGGCTTCAAAATTATTCAAGTGACCAAAAACTCATGTAGATGAGCTCCTATACCTCTGTAACCTATTCCAGTGGATTCATAGCATGCCAATTAGCTAATAATAAATCTTTCTGATCTAAATTTGGTCGAAAATTGACTCAGTTATGGAAAAAACAAACTTTCCCCCAATTTCTCCTCCAAATCAGGAAAAATGGAGTTAACTGGAGTTAAATTTGGCAACTCCACCAAAATTGGTGCTCCACCAAAATATCCATCAACCTAAATGCGGGTTAATTAATATAAAATTGTGCTTAAATGCGCACTAATCCGAAATTAGTGGAAGTCGATGGGTCGAGGTCTTATTGGTAGGGTCATGTGCAAGAGGGTTGGCCCGCGGGGCTGGCCCCCTCCGATCCTCCATCTTCAAATTCGCATCCTTTAAATATAAGTCATGCGCCTTCATTTTCAATGACTGAATTGGTGACACGTTGGTAGAAAGGGCACAGTGTTATGGGGGAGGTCATGGGGTCGAGCCCTGACCTCGCCCCTCACACACGCATTTTTTCACATTTACTATTACAACATCATAAATAGCATTTGAAAATATGCGCCCACAAACTTTATTATATGCTATCATAATATATGCTCCACCCTTTGTATTATGTTCCATAACATATATGCCATAAGCCATGTAAAATGGACATTAGGTTAATTTAAATGTGCCTTCCAAACTTTAATAATGTGGATCCAAGGTTAATACACATGTGAAAAACCTTTGTATAATCATAACCCAAGGTTTAAAAAAATATTTCGCCACCGTTTAATAAATCCCATCGGACCTTAGGCTAGTTTTAATATGCGTAATTTCTTAATTTGTATAAGGTTTGAAATTTAATATATATATATATATATATATATATATATATATATATATATATTAACCAACCTCAATACATATTAAAAAAATAATTCTCAGCACATAAAATTTCATGGACCCACATTCAACCTTGGAGGACATTGGGAAACTTTTACCTTCACAAACCAAACTGGCGAATCCAATTGTGACACTTGTCACAGTCAAATTGGAAAAAAACTGAAGAAGATTCTTTGCATGCTGACTAGACTGCCATGTCATCAGTTGTACCTATTCTGCAATATTTTAAAAAAAAATTGCATGTTCTAAATGGTGATCAGCAAACCATAACTTCCTCATCCGAACTCGGTTTTTGATGAAACAAGTTGTGTTGGATTCCTTGCGATGGGTTGGTCGATGTCATTATGGTTTGGTACAATTCTGAGCACTTTAATTTTTGAGATAATTTTTTCCCCTGACCCAGATTCTGATTACTCCATCCCACTGACATGCTTTTGGACCCACAAAATTTGGTTATCTCATGAGTGCAAAACACTATTATGTTTCCCAAGTTCTATCATCTTTATTCTACTTGGATAAGTCGTTATGACAACTACTTGGTCACTGACATGCCTTGTCTTCCCTTGCAAATGGCTTGCCTCTTCAACCACTATTCTCCTTTTGTTGCTAACCCAATCCAACACTTGTTGGTTGCTTGCTGATATAACACTTTTTTTGTACCAAATCGATTCCTTGGTTCCTTCCCACTAAGAATAATTTTCCTCCTTTGCACATTGAGTGAACTACATCAACGAGTTCCAACATTAGTAAAAATAAGAAAAGAAATGACCATTATTTTACCTCTACGGTTCCAAATTCCACATATGGAAGAATGCATTCGCCATCTCCTTCTCTTCTTGGCGTCAACACATAACATGGTCTACAATGGCTGCAAAGGCTTTTTTGACATCTTGTCACAAACATAAGATATTCAGATTCAACCATCAATCTGAAAAACACATCATGCGAGAAACAACTTGCTCCTTCATAGCAACTAATTTCACATCATGTGAACATCGCCATGTACTCTCACATATTCGTGTCAAAGCTTGTCGACCAAACACAAGTCGACAAAAACATGCCTCTTAAAACAACTAACTCTCAAGTCAAGCATAAGCATGTATAAACAAAACGAATTTTACATCTCATGAAACACTTCATCAACATCTCCTTTTCATCTTTGGAGACAAAATCAACTCTTCCAAGTCGATATGAAATGCATGTAACACACACAATCGACCAACATAAGTCGACACTCATGCATGTGCAAATGATCAACACTCTCAAGTTGACAACATACATGTTAAACAAAGCAATTGACCAATATAAGTCAATTACTCATGCATGTTCAAGCACAATGAAACCATCAAAATTCCACTGTTCATACACACAAACTCTCATGCATATAAACAATTATTCAACTCTCTTACAAGTACAATCATAAGTACAATAATCCCCATACATATGTACATGTACTTAAAGCTTAAATGAACAAATTTTGTTGCAATAAAGTGAGTCGAGATACTCCACTTTCAATCACCTTCTTGGTGAAAACATGCAACATGCATTCCATTGGAAAATAAATTCATCAACATCAAAAGACATGCAAAGCATTAATTGGATAATAAATCTAACCATTTCTTACCAAACCATTTCAATAGCACTTCTTTCAGTTTCACATCATCATCATGTGATTCATCTTAACCCACATCAATTATGGAATCTTATTTTCCATTCTTTTCCATTCTCTTTCTCCACCTTCTTCAAATGTCATGGATGACTTGCTAGATACAAAGTCCAACACTTGTCTACAAGATTACCTTGCTTATGGCAATGAGTGCAAAACAATTGCCTCTTATTTTCAACATCGTTTTCTTTGTCTTTGGCTTTCTGCCTCCTTTGCTTCAAAAGTTTCCTATGCATGGCTATCTTCTTCCAGCATATTAAAATATTATGGTTATCCAAACCACAAAAGTAACATGCAAACGTTCTCCAAATCTTATGTGATAATTTTCCAAGTTTATCATAATCAAAAGCAACTTGATTAAAATCATAATTATACCTCGAACATTCCCCTTTGTCGACTTCTTGATGAGGTTAATTTGATGAGGTAGTGGCTCTCTTTGGAATACCAACAATGCATTCAATTTCTTTATAACTTTCAACATCCTCTTATTCGCCACTCTCATTAGTTGCATGTTTATGAGCACCTTCTTGAAAAGTGGGTGTAAAATTGTTGCATTCCTCATGAACACAATTTTCACAAGCTTGAGGAAATGAACATGAAATTAAATTCCTTCTTGGAACACCTTCATATGCCTCCTTGGCTTTAGAGCTTTCTCTATCATGTTTTCCATAACCAACACCCAAATACTTAGGCCTTTCCTCAACAAAAATTGGCTTAACCATTCCTTGTGCATGTTTACCCAATCCTTTACCTTCATATCCCATCTTCATCAATAATTTGGACCCTATTCCTCTAGTGTGTCTTTAAAAAGCACCTACACATTCATCTTGAGACGAGATTGAAGATAAACTTGAATTTATTACCTCTCTTTCAAGTACATACTTGGCTAAGGCTTCTTTGGCAATATGGAGTTGAGTCTCCATCTCATGCATCCTTTCAAGGTTCTCATTTGCAATACAGAGCTGAGTCTCCATCTCATGCATATTTTCAAGAATTTATTTCTTCTCCTCCTTCATGGCAATCAACTGCTCTTGAAGTTTAATGTTCTCCCTCTTATCTTCACTTCTCTTGCATCCTATCAATCATGTTGTAGAGTTTCTGCAACATGTCTTTATCAAAGAGTTTTGTTAAGGAAGATTGACTAGAAGCATCACTTAATGAAGCTTCCATCACACCATGTAATGCATACAAAGATTTTTTTTTGTGATTTTAGAATCTGAAGTCTCAATCTTGACCTTCTCCTTCACACATAAACTTGAAAAATTGTTAAATTCTCCTTGCAAAAATTCAAAAACCAATAACTATAGAATAATTAGCTATCCTTGGCTAAAATGAGTTAAACTTTTTCTCTGATACCAACTTGATTTGAATATGGGAAAACTTTTTATTTCTATGCAAGCTCCATCATCAATATTAAAAATGTTTTAAAGGATTGTCTCATGTTAACCATTTGTGAAGGGGTTTATGTGTGTAGTTTCATTTGTCTTTGATGATCAAATTATGAGTTAATTAACAATTAAAAACTCATATAAAGAAAATGAAATTCAGAAACATAACTCACAGTAATCAAATAACACAATGGATGATAACGGAGTTCGCCCCTCATGGGCTACATCTCCATGGACCTGCTTTAACTAGCTAGGCCCTCTTGGGATTATGAGTGAAATGTATTATTATGTTGAGGCCTCGGAATTCCGTTGCCACAACATGGGGGAAAACCACCCAGTCCGGACCTTAGATCAAGTCCTTTTCCGTTTGGTGTGGTGGCTCTGACTGGGGATGAAGGGACCAGTTTCCCAATAAGGATGATTTTGGGGTGTGTTTTGTTTATATAACATGCAGTGGGAAATGATTTTGATCTATCATATGCATTTATCTAGCACTTATCTATTCTAATATATACTTGGGTTGTTTCTTCCTTTATGCGATCTAAAGAGATATCCTCCAACTATTAGTAATGAATATTATTTAACAGTTGAAAGAGATGAAAATTATGTAAAGATGATTGTTTTAAAAAAATAGTTTGATTAAAATAATTGTGAAAAGTATATCGTATTCATATGTGTGATTATATATCAGATAAGAAATCATAGACAAATATTAGTACAGAAGTGCATTTAACATTCATTTATAATAACAATTCAAATATATAATGCAAATAAATAGATAATTGTCAATCTAGAAAGAAAAACTTAATACAAGTGAATAGAACTACCATATGTGTGAAGTCCTACTCATGTAAACTGACAGTATATTTTCTACTCCTCTTCACTTTCAAGCAATTTAAAGAGTATAATAGTGCAACATCATTTAAACAGCTTCAAATGTCAAAAGATAACAGATTGTGTTCCATTAATCCATCAAAGCATTTACAAACTTATAGAAGTGCATTCTTTGCAAAAAATTTTGACAAATTTCTGGACCTTTCTCTAAATGCATGAGAAGGGTTTAAATACTAAACTATGATATGTTTAAAAATAGATTATTACATAAAAATAAAGGAGGTTTCAAACAACCATCCTCGTAAGAAAAACTTCAAATACAATCTAGGAAAATAAAGTAACAACATAACTTATGAGTTTTGATCTTCCTTTTGGATTTGATCCCGAAGTTGACTAATATCTAGTGTGGGTTTGAGTTGAGCTGGCTGCGAAATTATCGTCCTGACCTGGCCCTTGAATACTACATTTGAAAGTGTTGGTTGCGATCTTTTTGTTGAATCGGTTAATGACTACAGGGTTTGGTACTGATGATAAGGTTTGATCAGAAAATTCCAATAATTTTCTTGATCAAACTTATTTACTTTTTTAATCATTTCTTCCTACATTTCCATCCTTTGTTTCCATTGTGCTTCCAACGGCTTAATTTATGAGAGAACTTCAGATCTAGACTCTTTGATAAGCTCAACTTTCAAAAGTTGTTCACATACAGATTCAGTAATTTCCTTTGTTAACTTTGATGCTTTTTTTGTTGCTTTGTCTATTTGCCTTATCTATACTTCCAAATATTTAAATAATATTTCCTTGTGAGATTTATCTAGCTGGGGTAGATCGACTTCCTTTCCTAAGTCTGATGCTTGCCATTGAATGTATTCATTTATTTTCTTCTCAATTTTCTCACACTCAAGTTTCTGGATAGCCATTTGCTGGATCAGGATTTCACTTGAATCATAATAAGAGCTAGTAATAGAAGCTTGTTGGCAAAATATTTCTTATTGTTGTTTTCGTTTAGCATTCACAACCAATGCTTCTCTTATGAATTGCTCTAGCTGTGGCTGGCTTTGTAATTTTTTTATTGCTGCTTCCATTTGTGTTTGATTTTTTGTAAGTTGCACCTGATGCTGTAAAGTTAACCTTTCAAAATCCATTTGAAACTGAGACAATTTCAATTCCATTTACCTGCTGGAGTTAGACTTTTCTTGCTCTAATAGTATTTCTAAATCTTGTATTTTATCTTCTCTCTGCTTCAGTAACAATTAAACTTCATTGGCCTTATCAATAATGGAAGTAGCATATGCCCCTGCAAACTGTGATAGCTTGGTTAAATGTTTAGTAGGATCAGCTAGAGGATCCTTCCATACAACATCAACAGATTCATTTGTAATATTTGAGACTGTATCATCTATTCTTCTCCTCTTTCTCCTCTTGACTACAGCCTTATGATTAGGACTGTAGAAGACATCTAGTGAATGAATTTCTTCATTTTGTAAAAATATCTTCTTTGTAGGGTAGGCCGAAATGACCTCTTGATCATGAGTTTCAGGTACTTGTTGTAGCGGAGTAGTTGTTTCTACTAATTTTTGATAATGTTTTGGCGTCTGAAAACAGGTAGGTTGATCAGTATTATGATTTGATTGAGACATTTGTAGTGCCTTGGAAAAATTATCCCATTCAGTCTTCAAATCCTTTGGCTAAGATTTTTCTACCTGATCAGATGTATTTTGATTATGCTGAACTTCTTGGGAAGATGATTCAGTTCCATTAATTCCTCTTTTCTCTTTCATCTCAATCTCTTTAATTACTTGATTAATTACTTTTTTTGGGCTCTCATTTCTGTTTTCGGATTCATTATCAGAATGATCTGAATTATGAGAATTATGTTCTGATTGTCCTGACTCATTTTTAGACATGTCTTTAGCTTCATTATCTGAGCTAATACTCGGAGTTGGTCTGTTGCAATATTCAATATTCCATAAATCTAGAGGAATCCTTTCCAGACTCTTTTCTCTATATGCTTGGAAAGCTTCTAAGTCATCTTGATTGAGTTGAGTGGATGCAAACTTTAATATATCAGAAAAATTTTCAATACCTTGAAAGAAATCATCAAATCTATCTATCTCTTTCACAAAAGGCTTCACTTTGAGCTCTGTGATGTAATTTTTAATTACATCTTGGGGTCATATGGCCACTTTGGCATTACAGCCAAATTCAACAAATTAATATTTGAAACTTCCTTGAAGGCATGACCAATATCAAAAAGTGCAAAAGTACCGCACTGTAAAGGGAAATTGGGCCAAATAGCCTTCTTAGCATCTTTGAGATGTTTCGAAATACCATTTACCACAAGTTGGTAAGAAATCTCTCTAGCAAGTATCTTGTCAGGAACATAATATGGTAGGACATGGGGAGAAGCATAACTCCTGAAAACTCTAACATAGGTCAAAATTTCTTCTACAAACCATCTGGAAACGGGAAAAATGTTTGTACTAGCCTCTTTGTAAATCCTAGGGGCTTTCTCGTTAAATATAATTTGGTGCATCGATAGTATGACTCTATGACAAATTTTGTAAAAATGTAGATGAAAATATGACTCCCAAATGGCTTTGTGGTCAATGTGGATTGGAGTAGGGTCTTGGGTCGTCCACTTCCATCCCATGGTTGGAAAAATCGAACAAAAGAAAATAGCATCCATGACACAGGAACTCATGAAAAGGGGGGGTATTTCCCTAGAGGAAAAACTTATTTTACTCCTATACTCCATGATACTTATGGCTAAATTATTAGATAGGATATTTTCCCAATTCTTAATTAAAGAATTGACGATTGCGTCAATTAATGGGACCCAATCTACAGAGAACCTAGTAGTAGCAGGCTTTACAAACAATCTACACAACATTCCAGCAGCATAGCAATAAGGGGAAGGAATTTTTTCCATTGGATACATACCGATTTTGTACCTTTTAAGCTTGCCTTGGTCATCCTTCCATTCTTTCATAACTTTCATCAGGTCTGGATGTTTCTTTGTAAAGCTTTGAGCAAAATATTTTTCATAGTTTTGTTGCGGGACGGGTAAATGATACATTGTCCTCAAATATTCTGCCCTGAATGAACCAATATTCTCGTCCTTTTAATTCTTAAATTTTCTATCTTCTATGTTGAAGTGGTAAATTACCCACTTAACCATATCTGTATAGGGGAGAATCTTTGGCCTTGATCCTACTTTATTAATGAATGAGCATGCAACGTTGAAATAGGTCGGGTTTGAAGAAACTGACGTGCCTGCTATAGAAACTTTGATTATTACCCTTGGTTTTTCATTATCGAAGAACTGATACATTGCCACCCACGAGAAACTACCGCAATCCTTGTTGCAGGTGGTATCTGAGAATAAGGCAGACATATCTGAGTCTTCAATAGATGATGCTTGGGAAATTTCCTTGCCTTTCCTTCTCATCCCTGTAATCCTTGCTCCGTAAAGTGGTTCCCTGAATTCAAACAAACAGAGTGAGCTTTAGATCTTAAGGTAAATGGAGAGAAAGATATAGTTAAAGCGATATAATAAAAAATCCAACGTTCAATCATTCCAAACATGCTCGAAGTAGATATGAATATTTCAAACCTTCCTGCTATTAAATGACGTTAATTACCCATAATTATTTCCATCAAATCTCTTAGACACCTTCACGTGAAATTTCTATCGATCAATTTAAGACGTTAGATCTTATATTTGGTTGATTAGATATGAATCATTTCGCACACTTTAAGCAATAACTATCAAATATCGCATATCGCAACTCAAAAAATTTTCTGTTAGTTACGTTACCAATAAATTTCGCAAAATGCGATCTATGCAAATCACACATTGCAATTTCCATACGGGAATAAAACTTGCATTTATTTATTTGTTGTAAAATGTGAAGTGCGCTTAAGGAATCATGCCGATGCGATTTATCGGATACTTGAAGTTTTATAATTGCTTTATTAATTCCAGTCCGATTCATTGTAACCTACCTAATCATACAATTGATTATTTTTAAAAGGTGATATGATTTTCTTTTAAAATATTTAGAGCTTTTGTAACGAGAGTTTTATATGACTTCAAAAAGGTTTAGAACATATCGTAGCTCACAAGACTTAATATATTTTAAGTTGTTGGGCTTGTAAGCTATGCGATTTGCGATGTGCGCTAAGTAATCAAAGTGAAAAGGGGAAGAACTTTATTTCCTAAAGTTTTTAGACTTAGGCTAAGATAAAATTAAACAAATAAATTTCCTATTTATTTTAAAGGGTCCCCATTTAGTAGAAATAAATGGGGGGTGTTGTATAGTACAACAATTGGCGATTCACTTGGGAGAACCAGCTATTTGTGATTAGTTTTTTGAAATTTCTAAGAGCTTTTTTGAAATAAAAATAGTTGCAGGAATGAATTTCAATAAATAATATGTCACTAAGCAACATAATATCTCTTAATTATAACGTACACTTTCTGAAAGAAAGGAAAGAGTATCTATATCAGCTCTTATCAGTCAAAAAGAGAAATAAAAAAATTAAAATTAGCTTTATAAATATATACTTTATCAGATGTAGAGCCTCCGATCCAATAGAAATTTAAGCTCGCGTGGTTACCTTTTACCCAAAGAATGATTCATTGTCCCATCCAATCTTTCTTACAATCTTCAAAATTAAATTACAACTTTATACACTTGATCTCTTTTGGAACTTGATTTTTCTTTTTTTTTGTAGATATTTTTCATTGTATTTGTATTTACTGTCCATTGTATTGTCTTGGTGACCAAATATTGAGATTGCCATTCATCAAGTTGTAATTAAACCGACTGTTGGCTCTTGATGAGACCCCTTGTCCTCTTGATATAATCTCAAGTCATTGCCCTGTTTTGGTAGGCAGTACTGGTAATGTCAAGGCAACTATTTCCCTATGAACATGGTAAACAAGCTCGTGATGAGACTTATTATCTTTTAAGTTTTTTTTGACATAATTTTTGAATTTATTTCTAAAAATTGATAATTTTTCCCAGAGGGGGTGGATCATTGGTCCTTTTGAGGATTCTGGATGATAATTTTTTTATTTTTAAGATTTATTCTCTGTAAAATATTCTTTACTATGTTAAAGATTATTTTCTTGACTGATAAAAAAATAACCATGCTTTATAAAGATGATAGTTCATCAGAGAATAAATAACTTCAGTGAAATTGCATCTTTCAGTAAAATAGAATCTATTTGATACTCAAATCTTTTGATTGTTTCCTTAACATTTCTTATCTCTATAAGCGATAAATCAAAAATATTACTTGAGATGTTTACTTGAAAAGCCAAAAATCAATACTACGCAAATTTTATTATCCTAAGGAAAAGAAAAGATAATAGTATATAGGGAATAGAAGGGGTTACCTTCTATGAAAAGTTTTTCTTCAAAAATTTTCCATTAACAGGCAAAGAATCTCTTTTTCCTGATAGATCTTGTAATAAAAATGTTGATGGGCCTATTTCTTCAATGATTTGAAATGGACCTAACCACAGTCTTTGAAATTTGGTGCGTTTACCTTTTTCCTCATGTGCTTTGCCCCATTTCAATACCAGATCGCCAATTTGAAAGTTTTTTGGAGTGAAAGAAGTTGAATCAAATTAAGCTTTTACTATCTGTTGATGATGTGCATGAGTAACTTTAGGTTTTTCTCTTTCTCATTCAAGCTTAATAATTTCAAATTGTCTTACTTGTAAGGAAGAAGAAGGAGATTCAACAATAAATTGAACTAAGGAAAAAGAAGGAGTAACTACATTGGTAGGAAGAACAACTTCTTTTCCATAAAGAAGATTGAATGGAAAAGTGCCAATGGAGGCCTTCTGAGATATTTGGTCTGACCAAAGAGAAAATATTAATGACATGCCAATTTCGTTGATTTTGATCAACAGTTTGTTTGATGATTCTAACAAGGTTTTTATTTGAGGATTTTGCTAAACCATTTCCTTGCGGATAATAATTTGCAAAATACTTAAGTTTAAAACCTCTTTTGATTGCAAATTCTATCATAGCAGCTCCTAAGAAATAAGTTGCATTATCTAATGTTAAAGCAGTAGGTAAACCAAACCTAGTTATGATAAATTGATCAATGAAATCAATAATATTATCAGATTTGGCTACCTTTAGTGGAATTTCTTCCACCCATTTAGTAAAATAATCTACAGTTGTGAGAATATATTTATGTTGTTTGGAAGAGTTAGGAATGATCTCATTGATTATATGTAATCCCCATTGTTAAAATGGTTGCTCGATATTAAGTGGTTGTAATGGGAAGGCTAGTTTCCTTTGTCTTCCAAATGCACTTTGACAAATTTTCCATTTTATTGCATATTCATGAGAATCTTTGAAAAGTGTAGGCCAATAGTAACCTGCATGTAGGATTTTATGTGTTGTTGTATTTCCTCCAAAATTTCCTCCAGTTGGTCCATCATGGAGTTCCTACAAAACTTTCTCTGCTTCAGTTTTTTCTAAGCATCTTAATAACACCGAATCAAAGCTTCTTCTAAACAATACATCACTAATTATTTCATATTGCTTGGCCTTTAATATCAAAGCATAAATGATTTGGGTTCGGGCATATCCATTTTTCAAATAAAACTTGAGATCATAGTATTGATATTTCACATCGTTGAGGGTTACCTCTGAAATTTGCACATTATTACCTGAATCTATCTCTAATGAAAAATTGGATGCTCCTATTATAATTCTTCAAAAACCTTGACCTCTAACAATTTTTAGAAGGTCTAATTTCTACATCATATTCTTGTAAAGCAGTAACCCAGTTATTCCTTTTCTCTCCTAATTCTCTTTGCATCAATAGTTGTCTCACTACAGGGAATGGAACTATTCTTTTGGTGTGATTTTTAAGGAGAAAAGTCCTAAAATGCTTTATAGCCTTAAAGACAGAAACTGCTTGTTTCTCAACATATGAATAATTTAGTTCTACACCTTGCAAATTAGAACTGAAAAATGATACTGGTGCTTCAATTTGTTGGTCATTAAGCTGTGTTAGAACAATGGCGTAAGATGTATCTAATGAGAAGGTGTATAAAATAAAAGGATTAAGATAATTAGGGGTAGTCAGAAATGGAGCATTCATAATGGATTGTTTGATTAAATAAAATGCTTCTCTTTCATTATGTTCCCATTTAAAGACTGAATTTTTCTTAATCTTGATTTGCAATGGTAAAACTATTTGCGAAAATTCAGCGACACACTTTTTTACAAAATTTATCTGTCCAAGAAACGACTGCATAGTTTTCTTGTTATGAGGAAAAGGAATTCTTTTAATTTCTTCAATTCTTTCAGGATTAATATAGATACCTTTCTTTGACACAATGAATCCTAAAAATTTTCCTTCATCTAAAGCAAAAAATTACTTCTTTGGGTCTAATGAACTTCCATACTTTTTACATCGCTCAAATACTTGCTTTAGGCCATTCACATGATTGGTTTCTTGTCTAGAAAAGACTGTAATTTCATATAGATAAATAACCACCGATTGTTTGATGAGTCCTCTAAAATATGTTTCCATGGCTCTCTGAAAAGTGGCACCTACATTAATTAACCCAAATGGCATATTTTGATAGTTTAAGTTCTCACTAGTTCTAAATGTCTTTTAATCATTATCCGGATGTACGAGTATTCAAGTTATATCCCGAAAATCCAATTAGAAAAGACATGTTCTAAAATGGCCTATTGTTTGCGCACTTGTTCCATGGTTGGTAATGGAAAGTTGTCCTTTTGACATGCTTTGTTTAAATTCCTAAAATCAATACAAATCCTAATATCATGATTTTTCTTCCTGACATGAACCAAATTTGAAACCCACTTATAATGTATAACTGGAAATATGATCATTTCTTTGAGGCATTTATTCAACTCTATTTTGATTTTATTTTCAAGATTCTGGTGAATTTTCCTCAACATTTTCTGTATAGGTTTCTCATCTGAAATCATAGGAATAGTGTGTTTAATTACAGAAGTTTCATATGTTTTAAGATCAGTGTAATCCCAAGAAAAAACACTTTTGTACATCCTTAATAACTTGATAAATGATAATATTTCATCATAAGATAGACCAAGACCTAAATTAACATATTTGAGGTTTATCATCAGTTCCAAGATTTACTAACTCAAATCTTAAGGTAGAACTTTGAGTTTTAGAGTTAGTAAGTCTTTTAAACTTATCTTTTAGATCATAGAGGTCTTCTAATTTGACAATTGACTTAGGAATTGGATTTTCATCCAGTTCATCCTTTATCTCAGTGTCATGTTCATTTTCATCCAAAATTTGACTATCATAAGATCCTTCAAATGTGAGGAAATATATAATATCTGAATCATTATTAAATACTCTCCAAATTGGTAATATTGTCAGGAATAGATGGTATAAAAATCAATTCAATGGAAAATATATCGGGACTAAATTCTTGAGATGGAATTAATTTCGATTCTACATTAGCCAATAAATCTGCACTAGCATTTTGTATTCTATGCACGGAAGAAATATTGAAGGCTAAGAAATGAATGGTCAATTCTTGGACTAATGATTGGAATTTATTTAAAGGTCCAAAATGACAATGAATGGTATTTCTTACCTATTTAATAATGATTTCTGAATCTCCTAGGACTTTTAAATATTTTATGTCAAGATCAATTTCTTTGTACAAACCTGGGATTAATGCTTCGTATTTTTCTATATTGTTTGTGCAATCGAATTCAAGTCTGCAGGCTGACATGGTTTTTTCTCCTTCTGGGCTTATTAAAATACAGCCAGCTCCTGCACCATCTTCAGGTTTAGAACCATCAAAATAAATAACTAACTACTGGTTTATATACAGATTTTTTACATTTCGAAGTATCTATCTAGAAAAATTCTCGATTTGAGAGATAATTGCATTATCGAAAAAAGGTGACGATTAAGCATTAAAATTTTTAAGAAATTATTCTGTCGATTAGTTTCCAATTATATTATTATTGAATGCTACTGGCTCATTAATTCCTTCAAGATCGGTGACTGTGTGTTTCATGTATTTCTCTCGGTCTACCCGGATTTGATTTGGCTTTCCATTTTGTGGCAGCCACATATGTGACCAGTCTGTTGCAAAATATTCATGAAGTTTTTCATACTAGTCTCTTCTTAACACTAAACCATAAAACTTAGGAATTTCAGCCACCAATATATCGATTATCTGAGCAACCTTGGGGTTTGATGACAATCTGATAGAGACAAAATTTATTTCTCCTACAACCTCTACTTTAGTTCTATCAAGTTGTACTATATGAACAGGGGAACTCTAAGGAGTTTTGTTCAACTTAGCACATACTGATTTTGGCATGATATTAGAGGAAACCCCTAAGTCTATCAAACAATTATGGACATTTTTATTATAGATCTCATAAGTTAAAATAAATGGAGGAGTATGAGAGATGGATCGATCACCTATAATAATCAAATATGTAGCATCTATTTTAGTTGAAGGATAAGGAGGTTTACCCATTTGACTAGCAGCTTGGAATACTATTGGAGCAAGTAAGGCTGAAGCAGGAACTGCATTTAAATCCCTAAGTAATATTTTTTGTTGTTGCTTTAACTTAGTAAGTTCATGAATTGAAATGTTGGCCCTAGTCTTTTTCATATATTCAACTACATTACACTCAATAGTGTCGGAGACTACCATTTTCTTTGATGTAGGTGGAGCATATGAAGTAATTGGGTTTGTTTGTGTGTCCTTAGAAGTGGACTTTTTACTTACTGTTTTATCTTTAGAAAACGTTGAATTCTTATATTTATTATTTGGCTGTGTTGCTTCAGTAGTATTTTTTTTCCTTGTACTCACTGGTAAATCTTCTTGTTGTTCCTCATTTAGTAGGATAAAATGCCACATTCCATTTAGTTAAACTTCTTCTTTTTCTTCTTCCTCTGTTTTCTCTTCATCTGTATCTTGATCAGATTCAGCATTACATATAATATTCGAAGGTTGATAATTAGAAGACTGATGTTTCTTAAAGGGTCTAAAAGTATTTTTTGAACTATAACTTTCAACAACTTGTTTCTTGATATTTGTCATCTCATTTGTCATAGTCTTTAAAACTTTCTGAAGACCTTCTACATCAAAAGGGTGTTTAGATGGCTTCTTTTTTTAATCTTTGAAGGATACCTTCTTTGATTTCCTATCTCCTTTGGAATTCTTATTTTCAACGGCGATTATGCGTTTCTCTACAGATAAAGATTCCTTCATATTCTCTGCTAATGTAGGAAGTTTTGATCTATGAAAAAAAATGGCTATATTGGATGGGAGAGATGAAATATACCACTCAATTTTAACTTCTGCACCAGGAACTACTGTAGCAGGAATTTTATTGAGCAATTGATTAAATCTTGAATTAAAATATTTTATTTTCTCCCCTGTTTTAACCTTTAGATTTGATAAATTATTGATGAGCGATACAGTGGTTCTGTCATCCCCAAACTTACCCAAATATTGTTCTTCAAACATATTCCAGCTAGTTATAGAGCGAGCAGGTAATGAAAAATACCAGGATCCTGCAGATCCTGTGAGAGTATATGGAAATAACCTTACAACACAATATTATTCAACTATCTCTTCTAAATTAATGGCTAACATGTAATTATGAATGTGTTCTTCAGCCAAAAGACCATCATTAGGATTAAATTTAGGTAACCATCTTTCAGGGTATTTTGGGACAGGATGAAGAGAAGCAGGCATTTGTACAACCCCTGGATGGTTCCATGGTCATACATTTGGTGGAGGTACTTGGCCTACCATTGGTCCTTGGGTGGATGTGATGGATTTAGTTTGAGTTAAAGAAGAGGCAGGCTAAGTGTTATAACTATTTGAAGGGATAGTAGTCTGAGTACTAGAACTAGTTAAAGCAACACTGATTGTTGGAATGGAAGTTGTGGAAGTGGGTGGAGGTAATGGAAGTGAATGGGGTGGATTATTGGATAAGATCTCGCTGATGATTGACTCTGATTTATTCTTCTTTATTCTCCTTCAAGAAGTATCGATGGGTAATTCAAAATGAAGGATTCTTGTCTTTTGAGTTTTTGATCGAGTTAATATTCTTCTAGGTTGTAAAGAAGATGAAATACTAATCTCAAATGGTTGAGAAGATTCAGGATTTTCACCAGAAATGGATACTCTCTCTAACATTTCTATCAAATACTGAACTTTAGGGGAATTTTGATGAAAATTGGGAGACAGTATGGCTTGATTATCACTAGGAGACTTAGGAGAAGGATGTTCAACTTCAAATCTTAAATATGTAGATCTAGCTAATTTTTTGAAAGTTGAAGGGGATCTAGAGGGAGAGAGACTCTTAGATTGAATTTTATATTGATCAGATGTTCTTTCCATTCACAATTTTTCCTCCTTCTTGTGCCAAATTTTTGAGGCCTCAGAATTTCATTGCCACAACATGGGGGAAAACCACCCAGTCTGAAACTTAGAGCAAGTCCTTTTCTGTTTGGTGTGGTGGCTTCGACTGGGGATGAAGGGACCAGTTTCCAAATAAGGATGAATTTGGGGTGTATTTTTTTATATAACATGCAATGGGAAATGATTTTAATCTATCACATGCATTTATCTAGCACTTATCTATTATACTATATACCAGGGGTGTTTCTTCCTTTATGTGATCTAAAGAGATATCCTCCAACAATTAGTAATGAAGATTATTTAACAGTTGAAAGAGATCAAAATTATGTAACGATGATTCTTTTAACAAAATAGTTTGATTAAAATAATTGTGAAAAGTATATCGCATTCATATGTGATTATATATCAGATAATAAATCATAGACAAATATTAGTACAAAAGTGCATTTAACATTAATTTATGATAACAGTTCAAATATATAATGCAAATAAAAAGATAACTGTCAATCTAGAAAGAAAAACTTAATACACATGAATAGAAGTACCATATGCATCAAGTCATACTCATGTAAACTGATAGTACATTTTCTGCTCCTCTTCACATTCAAACAATTTAAAGAGTACAATAGTGCAACATCAGTTAAACAGCTTCAAATGTCAAAAGATAACATATTTTTTTCAATTAATCCATCAAAGCATTTACAAACTTACAAAAGTGCATTATTTGCAAATGTTTTTGACAACTTTCTGGACCCTTCTCTAAATTCATGAAAAGGGTTTAAATACTAAACTATGATATGTTTAAAAATAGATTATTACATAAAAATAGAGGAGGTTTCAAACAACCATCCTCGTAAGACAAACTTCAACTAAAATCTAGGAAAATAAAGTAACAACATAACTTATGAGTTCTGATCTTCCTTTTGGATTTGATCCTGAAGTTGACAAATATCTAGCATGGGTTTGAGTTAAGCTGGCTGCCAAATTCTCAACCTGACCTGGCCCTTGAATACTGCATTTGAAAGTGCAGGTTGCAATCTGTTTGTTGAATCAGTTAATGACTACAGGGTTTGGTAATGATGATAAGGTTTGATCAAAAAATTCCAATAATTTTCTTGATCAAAATTATTTACTTTTTTAATCATTTCTTCTTGCATTTCCATCCTTTGTTTCCATTTTGCTTCCAACAACTTGATTTCTTAGAGCACTTCAGATGTGGACTCTTTGATAAGCTCAACTTTCAAAATTTGTTCACATATAGATTCAGTAATTTCCTTTGTTAACTTTGATGCTTTTGTTGTTTCTTTGTCTGCTTGCCTTATCTGTGCTTCCCAATCTTTAAATAAGATTTCCTTGTGAAATTTATCTACCTGGGTTAGATCAGCTTCTTTTCCTGAGTCTGATGCTTGTCATTGAATGTATTCATTTATTTTCTTCTCAATTTTCTCACACTCAAGTTTCTGGATAGCCACTTGTTGGATCGGGATTTCACTTGAATCATAATAAGAGCTAGTAATAGAATCTTGCTGGAAAAATACTTCTTGTTTCTGCTTTAGCTTAGCATTCAATTCCAATGCTTCTTTTTTGAATTTCTCTACCTGTGGCTGGCTTTTTATTTTTTCATTGCAGCTTCCAGTTGTGTTTTCTTTTCTGTAAGCTGTAATTGATGCTGTAAAGTTAACCTTTCAAAATCCATTTGAAACTGAGACATTTTCAATTCCATTTGCCTGCTGGAGTTAGACTTTTTTTTCTCTAATATTCTTTCTAAATTTTGTATTTTATCTTCTCTCTGCTTCAGTAACAATTGAACTTCAGTGGCCTTATCAATAGTGGCAATATCATATTCCCCTGCAAACTATGATAGCTTGGTTAAATTTTTAGTAGGATCATCTAGAGGATTCTTCCATAAAACGTCAATTGATTCATTTGTAAGATTTGAAACTGTATCATCAATTCTACTCCTTTTTCTTCTCTTGAATACAACCTTATGATTAGGATTGTAGAAGACATCTAGTGAAGGAATTTCCTCAATTTGTAAAACTATATGTTCTGTTGGGTATGCCGGAATGATCTCTCGATCATGAGTTTCAGGTACTTGTTGGAGCGGAGTAGCATTTTCTACTAATTTTTTAGAATGTTCTGGCGTCTGAAAACTGGTAGATTTATCATTATTAGGATTTGGTTGAGACATTTTCAGTGCCTTAGAAAACTTATCTCATTCAGTCTTCAAATCCTTTGGCTGGTATTTTTCTGCCTGATCAGATATATTTTGGTTGTACTGGAATTCTTGGGAAGACGATTCAATTCCATTAATTCCTCCTTTCTCTTGCATCTCAATCTCTTTAATTACTTGATCAATTACCTTTTCTAGGCTCTCATTTCTTTTTTTGGATTTGTTATCAGAATGAGCTGAATTCTGAGAATTGTGTTCTGATTTCCCTGATTCATTTTCAAACATGTCTTTAGCTTCATTATCTGAGCTAATACTTGGAGTCGGTCTGTTGAAATCTTCAATAGTCAATAAACCTAAAGGAATCCTTTCTATTATTTTGTTTTTGTATGCTTGGAAGGCTTCCAAGTCATCTTGATTGAGCTGACTAGATGAAAAATTTTCAATACCTTGAAATAAATCATCAAATGTATCTATTTCTTTCACAAAAGGATTCACTTTGAGCTCTGTGATGTAATTTTTAATTACATCATTGGGTTTATATGGCCGCTTTGGCATTACAGACAAAGTAAATTAACATTTGAAACTTCCTTGAAGGCATGACCAATATCAAAAGTGCAAAAGTACCACATTGTAAAGGGAAATTAGGCCAAATGGCCTTCTTAACATCTTTGAGTTGTTTTGAAATACCATTTACCACAAGTTGGTAAGAAATCTCTCTAGCAAGTAGCTTGTCAGGAACATAATATGGTAGGACGTGGGGAGAAGCATAACTCCCGAAAACTCTGACATAGGTGAAACTTTCTTCGGCAAAGCATCTCACAACGGGAAAAATGTCTATACTAGCCTCTTTGGAAATCCTAGGGTATTTCTCATTGAATATAATCTGGGGCATAGGTAAAATGACTCTATGGAAAATTTTATAAAAATGAAGATGAATATCTAACTCCCAAAGGGCTCTGTGGTAAATGTGGATTGGAGTAGGGTCTTGGGTCATCCACTTCCATCCCATGGTAGGAAAACTTGAACAAAAACAAATAGCATCCATGGTCACATAGGCACTCATGTAAAAGGGAGGTATTTCCCTAGAGGAAAAACTTCTTTTATTCCTATATTCCATGATACTTCTAGCCAAATTATCAGAGAGGATATTTTCCCAATTCAGAATTAAAGAATTGACTATTGCGTCAATTAATGGGACCCAATCTACAAAAAACCTAGTAGTATCAAGCTTTGCAAACAATCAACACAACATTCAAGCAACATAGCAATAATGGGAAGGAAGTTTTGCTATTGGGTATGTAGTGAGTTTGTCCCTTTTAAGATTGCATTGGTCATCCTTCCATTCCTTAATAACTTTCATCGGGTCTAGATGTTTCTTTGTAAAGCTTTCAGCAAAATATTTTTTCATAATTATGCTACGGGACGAGTAAGTGATACATTGTCCTCAAATCTTCTGCCTTGAATGAATTGATATTCTCACCCTTTCAATCCTTAAATGTTCTATCTTCTATGTTCAAGTGATCAATTACCCACTTAACCATATCTGTATAAGGGAGGATCTTTGGCCTTGCTGCTACTTTATGAATGAATGAGCATGCAACGTCAAAATAGGTTGGGTCTGAAGGAACTGACACGCCTCTTGTAGAAACTTTGATTATTACCTGTAGTTTTTCATTCTTGAAGAATTGATACATTGCCTCCCATGAGGAACTGCCGCAATTCTTGTTGCAGGTGGTATCTGAGAATAGGCAGACATATCTGAGTCTTCAATAGATGATGCTTGGTAAATTTCCTTGCCTTTCTTTCTCATCCCTGTAATCCTTGCTCCGTTAAGTGGTTCCCTGAATTCAAGTAAACAGAGCGAACTTCAGTTCTAAGATAAATGGAGAGAGGGATAGATTTAAAACTGATATAGTCAAAAATCCAGTGTTTAATCATTTAATACATGCTCTAAGTAGATATGAATCTTTCAAACCTTACTCTTATTAAATTTCCTTAATTACCCATAATGATTTCAATCAAATCTTTTACACACCTTCACGCGAAATTTCTATCGATCAATTTAAGACGTTAGATCTCATATCCGATTGATTAGATATAAATCATTTCGCACACTTGAGTAATAACTGTCAATTATCGCATATCGCAACTCAAAAAAATTTCTATTAGTTATGTTACTGATGAATTTCGTGAAATGCAATCTGCGCAAATCGTAGATTGCAATTTCCATACAGTAATTAAACTTGAATTTGGTTATTTGCTACGAAATGCAAAGTGAGCTTAAGGAATCATGTTGATTCACTTTATCAGATACTTGAAGTTTTATGATAATTGCTTTATTAATTTGCCGGTTCTGATTCATCGCAACTCTTACCGAATTGTTATTAATTGATTGTTTTAAAAGGTGCAATGCAATTTTATTTCAAAGCAGTGTTTAGAGCTTTTGTAATGAGTGTTTTATATGACTTACGAAAAGGTTTAGCGCATATCGTAGCTCGCAAGACTTAATATGTTTTAATTTGTTAGGCTTGTAAGCTATGTGATTTGTGATGTGCGCTTAAAAAATCAAAGCGAAAAGGAAAAACTTTATTTCCTAAATTTTTAAGGCTTAGGCTAAGATAAAATCAAACTAATAAATTTCCTATTTATTTTAAAGGGTCCCAATTTAGTAGAAATAAATGGGGGGTGTTGTATAGTACCACAGATTACAAGCACAAGTATTTCTCCAATGGTTTGTTTGACTATTTCATTGGCTTCAGAACACTCAATACCCCAAAAATGACTATTCAATCACTGAATTTGATTCACATCTCCTCTAGGCTTGACCTCCAATCCGGGTGGCAATGGGCTTGTTTAATCTCAAAAGTGACAAAATCACCTTAAAATGTGCTCCAACGCCTCTATAAGTTGTACCAATGTGTTCATAGAATCAAATGCATCAAAAATTGACTATTCATTCACTGAAAACGGGCTTCACCTGATATGGGCATGGCCTTCCCTCCTAGTGGCCGTAGGCTTCAAAATTCTTCAAGTGACAAAAAAACACCTGTATATGAGATCCTCTACCTGTGAAACCTATTCCAATGAATTCATATCATGCCAATTAGCCAATAATGACTCTTTCTGAGCTCAATTTTGTCGAAAATTGACTCAGTTATGGAAAAAGAAAACTTTCCTCCATTTTCTCCTCCAAATCTGGAAAACTAGAGTTAACTCGAGTTAAATCTGGAAACTCCACCGAAATTGGCGCTTCGCCAAAATATCTACCAACCTAACTCTGGGTTAATTAATAGATAAGTATTTTTAACTGTGCACTAATCCGAAATTAGTGGAAGTCGCTAGGTCGAGGTCTTATTTGTAGGGTCATGTGTAGGAGGGCTGGCCCGCGGGGCTAGTCCCCTCCGCTCCTCCGCCTTCAGATTTTCATCCTTTAAATGTAAGTTGTGTGCCTTCGTTTTCAACAACTGAAGTGGTGGCACGTTGGTAGAAAGGGCACAGTGTAATGGGGGAGGTCATGGGGTCGAGCCTCGACCTCTCCCCTCACACACGTGTTTTTTCACATTTGTTATTAAACCATCATAAATAACATTTGAAAATACGCGCCCAAAAACATTATTATATGCCATCATAATATACGCTCCACCCTTTGTATTATATGCTATAGCATATATGCCAAAAGCCATGTAAAATGGACTTTAGGTTAATTTAAATACACCTCATGAACTTTAATAATGTAGACCCAAGGTTAATAGGCATGTGAAAAACCTTTGTATAATCATAACCCAAGGTTTAAACAAATATTTCGCCAGCATTTAATAAATCCCATCGAACCTTAGGTTAGTTTTAATATGCGGAATTTCTTAATTTGTGTAAGTTTTGAAATTAAATATAATATATATATATATAATAAATAGAATATTATATTAAAAAAACATATAAAATATTAATATTATATATATATAATATATATATTAACCAACCTTAATACATTTAAAAAAAATACTTTCCAGCACATAAAATTTCATGGACCCATATTCAACCTTGGAGGACATTGGGCAATTTTTACCTTCACAAACCAAACTGGCGAATCCAATTGTGACACTTGTCACAGTCCCATTGGACAAAAACTAAACAAGATTCTCTACATGCTGACTGGACTGCCATGTCATCGAATGTATGTGTTTTGCAATATTTAAAAAAAAAATTGCATGTTATGAACAATGATTAGCAGACCATAACTTCTTCATCCGAACTCGGTTTTTGAAGAAACGAGTTGCATTGGATTCCTTGCGACAGGCCAGTCACTGTCATTATGGTTTGGTGCAATTGTGAGCACTTACATTTTTGTGCTAATTTTTTCCCCTGATCCAAATTATGATCAGATGATATGCTTGATATCGTGGAAAGCATAAGACATGGCTCGTTGGAAAGTAGCTCCAAAATTTTTAATACTAAAAGGCATCTTTTTGTATGAAAATGTACCCCAAGGGAAAATAAAAGCAGTCTTGTGTTGATCTTCAGGACAAATGGTAATCTGATTGTATCCCAAGAAACCTTCGATGAAGGATAAAATCTCATTCCCCACACAATCATCAATAATCTGATCAAAAAATGGTGTGGGGTAATCATCCTTCGAAAATTCCTTATTCAAATCCCTAAAATCAATGGAGACACGGATCATTCCTTATTTCTTGTCCACAGGCACTGGATTCAAAACCCACTCAGTTAAAGGAACGGGGTATATGAAACCCGTCTTAAGCAGCTTCTCAACCTTAGCCTTGATAGTTGCGGCTTTCCTAGGGTTGACCGGACGAAGCTTCTTTCGTATAGGCTTAGCATTCTCATAGTCTTGATCTCATGTTGGAAAATAGATGGATCAATTCCAGGCATTTCCTCATAATACCAAGTGAACACATCACGAAACTCCTTAAAGAGATCGGTATAAGTCTAAACCTATTCAAGGGAACATTCATCTGCGATGAAAATATTCTCTATAATGTTGGGATTCCTGGAAATGTTCATTGGTATCTTCTCATAAATGACAGTCATGTTCCCTTCAGCAAAAATATGTGTTGAAGCCAAAGGGTTCAGGATCGGATGAAGAGAACCAGAAGACATAGAGCTAGACATTCTTGACTCAACTTCTCACAAATATGGTAGAAAATAGGAACGTTGATGCAAATCATCCCACGGTCTTTCCACACCATTCATTGCCTCGAGGATAGCCTCTTTAGATGGTAGAATAGTATCAAGTCAGTCCTGAGCATAATATTAATTAAGTGTCCAAGCCGGAGCCACATCTTCGTCCAAATCCTCCGGTGAAAGAGAAATTGGAACGAAATCTACAGAGCCAACAATAGACTAATAAGAAATCTCTATTGTAGATATAGGGAATGGCATTCCCCCCACTTGAGCTTCTTCTAATGTGGTAGTAGGAGAAGGTAAGGTCCAAGGATCTGAAAAATAATGAGTTCGGAAGAACTCTCTTCGAGTAGGAGCCCTAGAGGATGAGATAGCATTAATATGAATAGAAGGAGGTGGAATATCAAAGGTGCCCATTAAGGAGGCATACATTTTGAACCCTAAATTCTCTATAGTTTGCTTGGCATCATTAACCAAGGGAACAGTAGAGTCAGAAGATGAATTTGGATCTATCGGAGAATAGTCCATCTGATCAACAGTGGAAATCCTCCCTTCATGGGGAAAACATAGGATGTGAAATAATGATGAAGCAATAGCATCCATCTCATAAATTGTAATATTCCCAATTATTCCTAAGTTAATGGGAATATTCAATTTTGATTTATTTTTCTGTTCATGAATAAAAATGTAAAGGAGAGTCATAAAACTCCTAAAACAGCAAATAAATCCATGCCAAATGTGAAAAAGGTTAAATCTTGGCTATGTAAGCAAGCACCCTTAGGTGTGAAAGGGGCTGGACATTTTGATTGGGTCAACCTTGACCAAATCTACAGTGTTGTCTTGGAGGAGTGGCCATCAATGAGGCAAAACGCAGTTTTAGTTGGAGGTGGCTCATGTGAAAAGAGTTATTTCATTGAGATGGTTTAGGGTTTTGCAAGCTATCAACTTATAAAAGGAAGAGGATGGCAGCATGAGAGGGGGGTGCATGATATTGCATTTTCAGAGTATATTTTCTGTTTATAAATATCTCATTCTCCTTGTTGTTTAGCAGATAATAGTGATGTTTAGCACAAGGTCTTCCTGTTTAGGAATTCCATCTCTTTCCTTGAGAGGCCTCTTGGAAGAGTTTTCATTTCTTGTCCACTATCAGGCTGAAGGCCAAGCTTCTTCTTCCAACTACAACGCAAATCCTGTTGAGGGTTTGGTTGTCTTTGTAAGCTGCAACAAGTGAAGGCTAGATCTACTCAGATCTAGACCATTCTAGTGCTCCTTTTCAATGGGGAAGGCTTCTATCCCATTGGCAAGAGATTATTGGATCATTGGAGCATCAAATTCAGATCTTGGCATGTGGCCAAACCTATCTTAAACCCTACATCGCAGTTTTACTTCCAGATCTTCGTTTTTCTGTAGGTGTTGTTTCAGGGATTTTGGCATAACATTTTGGAGGAGTGATTTTCATGTGTTGGGGATCTGCCCTTCACCTTTGAGATCCATTTCAAAGGGTCATTATATTGTATATATCATATCAGATCTAAACATTACTGAATATCTGAAGATTTTTTCAGATCTGCAGCTTTTAGATCTCAGATCTACTCCATGTGCTTCATGTTTTGCTAAAAACCCCATGGGGTATTTGAAGAAGAGTATTTATAGTATATGGATCTGTCATAGATCTGATTTTTCATGCATTATTATGCTTTAGATCTAAGTTTTAATCAAAAATTTTTGCAGCCTAATAAAAATAACGCTATCAAGGCAGTTTCTGTTCATATGTATGGTTGCAGTACCTCTTTTTGAGGATTTTTCTTCATTGGAGACTTCTATTTCCTCTTGTACATCTTATTGGCTTCATTGTGCATCTGATTTGTTGTATAAATGTTAAAGAAGGGTCTCCATTTTGGCCTCCTGCTATAATCATGATGATCTGCATTATTTTGATGCATGATTATTCATAAATTGCTGCAGTCCCTTTTTGGGATATTACAAAAATCCAATTCCTCCCTAATAGAAGGTTGTAGTCCAAATTGGCATCAACTATCTCGAATTCAATATTGACAACTTTACCCCCAACACATATGGGCAAAGCCAGAACAATTCCATGTGGCTTGTGAGAATGGCCATAGCATGCAATGAGAAGAGTAGGTGAAGGAATGACTTGAGTAGATCCAATGGCTTTCCAGCATGAGATACACATGACACATGTGGAAGCGCCCTCATCGACTACCATTCAAAAAATATTGATTTTATGATACCTAGATTTGATCTGAAAATCCAGGTGATGAGGAAGTCTCTTCTTAGCACTTGACATATCAAATGTGATCATAAGAGAGTTCTTTGGATCGATTGCCCCGATCGCAGTGAGAAATGCACTCCTTTGTGCTGGGCATGACTGGAGTACCTCCAACGTAGACACAGCACAAGGACTATGAGCCAGATCTTCTACAATGGAGTATTTCTGGGCTTCGTTGGCATTAGGGTTGATTGTCAAATGTTTAGCTAAACCTTTCAGCATGAGAGGTATAGGCTTGACTACGGGCCTCTCAATATGGAGTGGCTTGGAAGTATCAGGAGCACCCTTAGCCTTAAAATACTTGGATTCACAATAATCATGTGATCTCATGGCGACATCAACGTGAGCACTCATCATATATACATTTGAGGAATTTTCCCCTTCTTGGTTTCCCCCAGTGGGAGCTCCAGTATTTTCATTCGCACCAGCAAGCATTTGCTGCCCTTAGGGAAAAGTGTTAGTCAGGACAACCTGGGAACTAGAGGAACCCTGTTGAGCTAACAAGCATTGAGCATCCTGAATATTAGGGCTGAGATGGGTGATATGGTCTCTAGTGCATAAATTTCATGGAAACTTAACTTTATTCTTTGCCTCTCTCTTACCCTCTCCAACATTATCGTTGGATTTGTTCACATTACCCTGTCCATCCTTATCTTTCTTCTTGTTATTCCATCCCTTCTTCTTCCCATTGGATTTTTTATTTCCTTTAGGGTTAGAAGATTGAACAACATTAATGGTTAAGGGTTGGGAAGGATTAGACACTCACGACATAGCCTGAATAGAAGGAGAAGATTATAGAGACAACTACTGGAGTTGATGCAAAAGGTTAGTCGTGAGACTATCGATCGACCTAACAAGCCCGTCAACATGAGGACCTGGCTTCGATTTGGCTAAATCCACTTTAGAATGAAGAGAATCAGGAAAAATATTATTAAGAATCCCATACTGAGAATAGATCAGTTCCAATTGTTGGGCTCTAAAGATAGCTTCCTCCTCATAAAATACCCTGGAAAGAGATACATCCTTCGATATTTATGGTTCTAAGGATTTAAGCAACCATTCGAGAAGGAATTCATTAGGAATATGAGCTTTAATGACCCTCTTCCTTCTCCTCCATTCCTGAATTTGGTAAGAAATGTGTGTTGCCTAATCCTTCTAAAAATTGGCCAGAAGCTCAGTTCCAACATCATATCCAACAGGAAACTGAAAATGGTTCAAAAACATGGTATCCAAAGAGCCAAATGAATCAAAAGTGCCCCCAGTAAGCTCAATGTACCATTTAGCAGTGTTTCCACTTAGGGTGCGCTGAAATAATCTCAACTTGATCAAATCATCGATGAGGGAGTTCGACAAACACCATAAATGGAAAGTGGTAACATGGTCGATCAGATCCTCAACAATCTTCCCTTGAAATTTCAAAATGTCTGATGGAAGTTTAGTAGGGACCTGAGGCCAACCCAAGTTTTATCAAATATGATTATTAGTCAACTTTGACAAATCTGGAAAGTTTAGGGTTGCCAAGAATGATAAGCACGGAGGAGCTTGAGAATTCCATCCACCAACGGAAGGATTCCCAACATTCTGAAAAGAATAACCTAGATTTGCTGAGGCACCAGGCTGCCATGGATTTTTCGTAGAAAAATCTAAACCATAAGAGAAACCTTATGGCCTATAATCATTTGGAGTAGGACCCCCTCCCATCGTAGGGTTACCATAAACAGGGATATTTCCCCAATTGAAGTGTTAAATGAAGATGAAACCCCTTGGTAAGGGTTCCAAGCATTAGCAAATGGAGAGAAACCCTGAGAAGCACCTACGGATGAGAAAGGAACATTCCCCTACTGACCATACAAAAAATGATTCCCAGTTCCCAACCCAGTGAAAGTAGGGTTCCAGCCTTGAAAATAATTAGAGATTTGGCCTCCGAGAAAAGGACTAAATCCTTGAACTTGAGTGGATAAAGGCAAAGAACCTAAGGAAGGGTTCGAATGAGGGATATGACCACTTCTGAAGGGTAAACCTTGAAAAGAAGTTGACCCACTAGCAATAGAATAAATGGGAATGGAGACAGTGGTCGCGGTAGTGAGGGAAAATGAAGGAATTGCACTAGAAGGCATTCCAAAAGAGAAGGGACCAGAATGGGAAGAAAAATCTTTGGTGCCCCCACTCGTAGATGGAATGGAGTTAGAGCGAAAATTTGTATCACTAGGAGTGATGGTCTAAATAGAAATGGTACCTCCTCCCTCAGTCGAAAGAGGAGTATGCACACTCGAAGTGCTCATAGCCGAATTTTTGTTCACAGTTGTGGTCGTAGAAATAAAAGAAGGATAAATATGAGGGCTAGCCGGTCTTTGAGAAGGAGGCCCAATATATAATAGAACGTGCGAAGGTCTAGCAAGAAGAGGAGAGGAAGGAGTAACTGGAGGTTCAGGAATTTCTTCCACCTTAACTTCTTCTACCGTAAAAAGGACCTGAGAAAGGAGTGGAGTAGTCCTCTCTAAATCATGACTAGTACTAGGATCACCCACGGAAACAATAGCCCCTAGTGAAGGATCACTCTCCGATGTATTTGCAACTACTGGTTGGAAATCACCAGCAGAATTTCTCCTACGCCTTCTTGAAGAAGGCTCGGCACTCACAAGAGAAAGCGCATGAAACCTCCTCGACCAATGAACTAATCGGTCAGCCAATTTTAATAATTATGAGATTTTATGTAGACTCAAAAAATTACAAATCTATTGCAATCTAGGAGCAAAGAGCACTCTCTACAAAAATGTCCCTAAGATTCAGTAATCAAGAAGCCTTCAGTTATTTCTGCTCCGGACACAAAAATACAAGAAAACAAATATAAGGACCTTCCGAGAATAGTCCGAGGTAATTACGCCCCAGTCCTACTAGCGAAGGTAATAGAAACAGTTACGCCGACCTCCTGACAAAAGCCTTCGTTGGTGCAAGTACCCAAGCTTCGCAAGGGAACCCTCCATAAGTACTAATGAGAGTGATGCAACGCCTACCTCAGGTACCACGGGTATCCCCTCCCCCCCCGCAGTCACCTATGTGGTACCTAGGAATAGTAACTATGGACACCAGTTCGTATTGGCAGCAGGGCGGAACGGTCTTTGGTCAGGATCCAGCAAATAGGAGAGGGGGTATCTCTCTTCTCTGCCTTCACTAGCCCTCGTGCTTGAATCTCTGGAGGAGATATTTCCCGGTCCACTTAACAAGGCTGGATTTCACTCATTAATCAACTTCTATGTTTGAAATTTTGAGTGGCCTTGGAGATTTAACTCTCCACTCGCCTATTCCAAGGCCATATGACCTAAACTAGTTGGTGTATATTAATTACAACTCAAAAATTCTAGTTCATTTTAAATTGTTTGCTTGATTTTAATGGTTGTTATTTTTAAGTTAGGGGTAAACAGATAATGCAACTTGTGTTGTTTTGATGCAAAAGAGAAATCAATAGAAACCTACTATATGGATATTCAACTTTTTCTTCGATGAAATATATTTCTACTCAGGTTCTATGAAACAACTAAAAAGCAAGAAATTTTTCTTTTCTTTTCAATATCATGATCACACACTCAAAAAATATCAAAAGACTAAATATGCTTAACGGTGCAACTACAGTAATGAAAAACTACTAATGACAAACGAAGATTCTAGAACTACTTCAAAAAGGAAGCAAATGAGCTTCTCAACAAGACAGGTCTAATCACTTTGACACAAAAGCAAAGATAAGCTCGAAATAAGAACTTCTTTGCACAAAAAATGCCAAAAACAACTTGATACAAAAGAGACAAGCCCCACTACAGAACTTCTCTCAAAACCAAGCAACCGGACCAAAATGACAAACTACAAACTTGCCCCAAAAAATATGAAAACCATGAAACAAAAACCAAAACCAAAAGCAACGGAAAACACCAATGTGTTTTGAGGCTCTTAATTTTTCAGGAAGCAGCAAAATCTCTTTGAGAACAGCACAAACTAACAAAGGATTCAAATCACCAAATTGAGCCAACAAGGAACTCCAAATTCCTTAAGCCAACCATGTCATTTTCATGATGGGACTTAATATTTGGAATGAAGTAACTAACCCAAGAAAATGATTTGAAACAGCAGCATGAAACTCCAACAATCACAGAAACTTCAAGAAACCAAGAAGACAACTTCAATATTTTCCAGAAAAGCTGATATCAAGAAACCAAGAAAACCAAACAAGCGAACTAGCCAAAAACCAAAAAGTGAAGCAATGACAAGGCCAAGCATGAGTGAATCGACACACAAACTCACTATTCGAAAATGTCAAAACAACCAAGAACCTCAAAAATACTTTTCGCCAACAAAACTCAAACCCAAACTTCGCCAAGCAAGGCAAACCCTAAAGCCTAGGTTTTCAAAACCTAGGGTTTCTACAATAAAGAGAGTGAAAACGATACACAAAGAAAGAGAAACACTATTCAATACAGGTCAAAGGTTCTACAATATGACCAAAAGCATGCAAAAAATAACTTTCTGTGACCTAATGATGAAATTTTTATTTTAAACGTTTTGCTACACCTGGACAAAGTGTGCAACATGCGTGTATACGCGTCTGTGTCTAAGGAAACTCGTGTATACGCGTGTTTCTTTGAAAAAAATAGATGTATACATGACTGTATGCATTAGAAGCTGTGTATAGAAAATATAACAAGGAAAAATAATAAATCCAAGCTTGATCCAGAAGATCAAGGATTTTCCTGGATGGGTAAATAACCAACAAGACTGGAAAAGTGATAAGATCAGTTAGGGAACCCAAAATCCAGAGAAACCAACCTGAACTAGGAATTACACGAATGTAATCCCTAGTGGAGTGGCCAATTTTGTTGTTGGAAAAACTACCCTAAGTTCTGGGTTGAGGGACCTAATAGAGTAGAAGGCATACAACAACAAGAAGTAATCAAACTAAAGGTACTAATGCTTAAACTAGTAAACTAGGGAGAGATGACCTTAGCCGTATGTCCTACGTTTGAGGTCATTCCCGCAGGGTGCAAACCCTCTGCTTTTCCATGTGCTTCAAGACCTGCACTTCACTCAAGAAAAAGCACATAGACTAGTTGTACAACATATATATCCTAAATGTCAGTAGGTTAGATCATATAGGATTATAAAAGATAACATGAAATTAACAATTACAAGATCATTAACATGTATAAAAATCATATAAGACCATGACATTAGGAACGAGACAGAGCTTCTTTATTGATGTATGTAAAATATGTGGAGATATCACCTGAAATCAGCCACGGCTCCAAGCGAAACCGTCCTCCAGATCGGTCCAGCCCAAGCCTCAACAATATTCTTCCATAAAAGGTGCACAAGGATGTCACATAAAGGAGGTGAACATATCAAAGAAGGAAACAAGGGTTTCCTGAACCTGGGAAGTGCATGAGGCATAGGGATAATCAGACTTGATCTGGGCTATAACAGGCTATAGTATCAATGCCTTTCTCCCTCCTCCCTTAGGCCTTCCCAATGAGGTGTATTTATACTTCCTCAAAACAGTTTTTTTCATTTGGGAAACAGTTTGGCCACGAGCTCCTGTAGGTGGGCTTCCAGTGTAACTTGTAAACCCCACCCAAAATATAGGGAGTTATATATTTTTTAATATTTTAAATTGTATACGCGGGTTAAATATGAGTGGGCCCGTGTCTGCATGCATGTTAGACAGGGCAGAGTCGCGTATGGAACTCAAAATAATGTTTTTTAAGAAGATGACCAAGTCTGAATGGAAGGGTTGCCCAAGGCCACGTACAGATCATCAAGTATATAAAGGTGATAGATAATGCTATAGCACAGATCCATCTGCTGGCCAAACAAACCAACAAGTATCTTCCTCATCCAGATGGCCTCACAACCTACTTGACTAGCAATCATGTACTCTGCCTCTCATGAACTGAGTGCAATTGGTCTTTGCTTCCTACTGTACTAGGAGACTGTTGTTGACCCAATGTTAAATATTCCCCCTGATGTGCTCTTCTTGTCAGATAAACTCCCTAGCAAATCTGCATATGTGAAACCTTGAATCTTCACTCCCTCTGTTCGCCTGTACCATATCCCAAACTTTGTAGTTCCTCTGAGGTATCTCAACACATGATTTCCTTCCTTCCAAAAGAACTTGGTTGGCTTAACCATAGCTTGAATAAGCTGGTTAACCGCATAACATATGTATGATCGTGTGTTCACCAAATACATGAGTGAACCCACAAGTTTCCTATATAAGGTAGAATGTACTACTTCGCCTACAGTAGCATCCTCCTTCCTCTAGTTTCCTTCTAGAGGAGTCTCCTTGGGTTTGTTTACCTCCATTTGAAACTTCTTCAGAATCTCGTTGGCATACTTTCCCTAAGATACAAATATTTCCCCATTTCTTTGCCAAATTTCCAATCCAAGGAAATAATTCAAGAGCCCCATATCCTTCATCTCAAATTCTCTTTCAAGATCCTCTTTGAAATACTTTATGAGATACTCATCACCTATTAGAATCAAATCATCAACATAAATTACTATGATAAATAGTTTACCTTCTACCACAATATGGTAAAGGTTTGCATCTGCTTCACTCTTGGCGAATCCCAACCTAGTGAAGTAGTTGTCGATCCTGGTCTACCAAGCACAGAGTGTTTGTTTCAGTACATGCAATGCTCTCTTGAGTCTGCACACATACAACTCTCTGTCAAAGGTCTCAAAAACCTTTCGGCTGCTCGATGTACACCTCTTCCTCAATCACTCCATTGATGAGAGTTGTATTTACATCCATCTGATGTATCTTCCATCCCATCTGCACTGAAAGTGCAAGGATAGATATGATTAATTTGCCCTTAAAATCGGAGAAAAAGTGTCTCCGTAATCAATTCCATCCACCGAGAGAAACTTCCGGGGCCACAAATATGGCCTTGTTTTTCCTCACTCCCATCTTCTTCGTGCTTCACCTTGTATCTTGTAGATCCACCGATCCTACAACTAACTTCCTTTCAGTGCTGGGACAAATTCCCATGTATTTTTTCTTCTGATAATGGAGTCATAATCATCAACCATGGAATTGGATCCAAACCTGCTGTTGCACTCCTTCCTTGAATGAGGATGGGTCAGTCTCTACACTCTCGCTCATAAGATCCATATAGACAGTGTATCTATCTGGGGACCTTCTCTGTCTGCGTTGTGATGTGGGTGCTCCCACATTCTCTCTATCATCAAGAACCAACATGTAAGCCTCTCTGGTGCGCTTCCTTCCGTCTCTGGATGTCTCTACATGAGTGGGTGCTTCCACTCTATGTTCCTCTGCTTGTGGATGCTCCACATCTTGAGGTTCTTCTTTTGGAGCTAAGAGCTCCTTACCTGCATGCCACCAAAGCTCCCTCTCAAGGGAAATTTGCATGGCCTTCTCTTCATCAAACTTCACATCTCTTCTGACCACTATCATCCTGTGAGATGGAAAGTACACTCGATATTTGTGAGGTGTATCGGTGAAACCCACAAATATTCCCAACTCAGTTGTTGGTTTCATTTCAAATGCCACATGGAAATAAACGATGAACCAAAAATTTTAAAATTCAATTAATATCCGGTTTCTCACGGAAAAAGCTTCCTGTATTCATCCCGGTATCCAATGAGGACTTCTATTATGCACAACACGTTGTGTTTCATGCTTCAACCCACAAGTCAACGATAGGCTCGATCATGTAAATAATTACTCATGATGATCCCACAATAGTTATGTCTTTCTTTCTTGGCAATCCCAATATATTGTGTTTTGGTGAGGTGCTATCACCCCCGTTGAATTCCTTCTGTGCCACACAAGTTCTTAATCTATTCTGTAGACATATTCTCCATTGTTTTCATCTTTCATGAGAGCCTTCACCTTCTTCCCTGTATATTTCTCGACAAGTTATTTGAACTCACAAAATTTTGAGAACGTCTGATCTTTCTTCTACATGAATAAAATACAACACTTGCGTGAAAAATAATCTACAAAAATCACATAATACCTGTGTTTTGTTGTGGAGGGTGTCAATAATGGTCCACGCACATCTAAGTGAACTCTTTCAAGGATCACCTTCACTTGGCTATTCTTATCATGAAAGGTTGATTTGGTGTACTTCCCAAATTTACACCCTTTTCATGTATCTCGTTGCTCAAGTGAACCCTTGGGAAGTCCTATAGAAATATGTTGCATGATCTTCAAAGCGCCATGGTGTAGATGACCCAATATTCTACGCCATAACTCATTGATGTCTCATCTCTACACCTTCTCTGCTTTCGTGCTCAAGGTAGAACAATATTCTACATGGAATTTGTAGAGGTTCTTTACTTGAATCCCAATATTCTTCACTTTTCCCATGGCTTTGTGATGAAGGAATTCTTTCCCTTTGCTAAATATCACATGATCATAGCCACAGTCTTCCAACATAGCAACTGAAACTAAATTTTTAATTAAACCAAGAACATACATGACATATTTTAATGTGAGAGGAGTACTAGACTCCCTTTGAAAGGTAACAGTACCTATTCGAGTCACAATAAACCTCCCATAATCTCCCATATCGATGTGCATCTGGAGATCCTTCTCCTCCAAGTTGCTGAAGAATTATTTGTTGATGTTCAAATGGAATGAAGCTCCACTATCCAAGTACCACATCGAACCCATCACCAATGACACCATGCATGTGATTAGAGTGAAATCCGACTCGAATTGTGAAGCAAGTGCTTCACCTACCACTCCTCCTGAGGGCTTCTAGTCAGCCTTCTTATGCAGACACTTTGTGGCATAGTGTCCAAGCTCATGAAAGTGAAAATTTTTTATCTTGGACAAGTCCTTCTTCTTGCCTACCTAACCAAAATCTAATTTTGAATGGGACGCCTTCCCTTTCCCTTTCTTCGCCTTTCCAACCAAGGCACATTTATCCTCATCATCAGTCTTTGATGAAGATCCATCTCTGGTATTTCGTCAAATCTCTTCTTGTACCAAGTCGGACCACAATCGCTCGCACTCGGGTAGCTTCTCCCTCCCATTCTCCAAATCCTGGTAGTTGTGCCAGCTCTTGGGAAGACCTAGAAGTGCTAGGATCACCAGATCATTCATGGAAACTATAACACCAACACTTCCAAGCTCATCTCGACATTGAGTCAACTTTGTCAAGTATTTTGGTATTGTTTCTCCCTTCTCCGTCTTGATTTTTCTTAGCTTTTCCTTCAACATCAACTTCCTTTGGCCATTTTTTTTCTGAAACAAACCTTCCACCTAGCATATGGAGTTTTCTTTCCATGGAGGTTCTATACAATATGATCTCGAACTCATTTTAACATAATCCTTCTCGCCTTTGCTACATTCTTATTCCATGCATCAATATTTTGAGCATCTGTTGTTGTGGGCCTGGGAATATCATTGTCTATGAAATCATTTAGCTTGTTGTCTTCCAACATTTCTTCCATATTTTCCCTATAAGCTATGTAATTCGAGATACCCTCAAGGGCATATTCGAGTCTCAATCCACAGAAAGATATTTTGATTCTGTTGTTGGTCCTGAAGAGTAGATCTACCAATTCGATTCACCTGTTCAAAAAAAACTCCTATTCTTCTCCTATATAGTGATTCCTTCTTTGATACCATGTATAAAATCCACATAGATTCAACTGATCTTGTAATATGCTAAAACAAAATACTTGAATCTATTCTACAAATTGCGGAAACCAATTATGATCGCACAATCACATGAACAATAAAGAGAATGAATTTCAATCACACAACAAAAATATTTATCTGGGGAAAGCCTCAGCTAAAAATCCCACTATTTGTATATTTCATAATTCAAGAGTATGAAACAATAAAATGCTTCTCTCAGACTTGAGAGCTCTATGTACTATCTTTGACTGTCTCACTCTGATCCAAGCAATTTTGGTCTAATACTTAACCAATTTCTTGACTCTAGATGCTCATCCTTGCTTGTGCATTCCCTAGGGAAATTTAGCCCCTATTAATTAGGAAATTCCCAATAATTGATTATGCAATACATATAAGGCCTTCTGCTGACCTCATGCATGACATGTACAATTTTCTAATTATACAACTAATAGTATATGTCCCTTTAACTCCAATCCCAAATAGTTCTTCCTTGGAAATGATATGAAACAATTGTTTATAGTGAATTATTAGTTATCTAATTGATCACTACATATGAATTAAATAATATTTAATTCACTAGGCCTCTCACTAATTCCTCCATCAGTTAGAACTAGGTAAATTGATTTTAACTCAAATAATTAAGTTAAATAATTACAACTCAAAACAAATGGTAACTGGACCCCCTAAAACTTAGAGAGAACTTTGCATGCCTCTAGTTTGACCCTAAACTCGAATTGACCGAGCTAACTAAGTCTTCCTAACTTAGTTAACTCATACAAGTTGTCATGTGATGTGGATTTACAATTTCCTTCTATATAATTGCGGGAAAATTAATTTAGAATCCTCTTCTTGTTGCCAATTTCAACATTTACTAAACATTTTAAAAATATACATGGAAATGCAATATATCTCAAGATAGACAAATTATCTTGATCACAACCACAAAAATATCGAAATTTAACTAATTGCAAAATTTATCTTAAACCAAATAGATCTAGCCACTTCTTAAAAGCTAAGAATAGACTCTTCTCATAGATATGAACTCTACCTAATAATTACCAATCATCTGAGCACTCCACAAACATAATCACACCTCATACAAATAGGAGTTACACATTACAATACCCTCCTTTAACTACAACTTGTCTTAATCTGCATTAGTTGAGATCTTCATCAATAAGTTATCCTCTACATCGCATAATTAACTATAAACTGAAGAACCTCTTGATCAAAAAAGTCTATATCTTGTCGATCCTTAGCACATCATACCTCTATCGTGAAAACATCACCAAAATATTGATGTCCATATAAAGGAATAACCATCCTTCAGAATGCATGGATAACCAACCATTATGTCCATATTGATGTCCTTTCACGATAGATGATTCATTCAACCATCCTTGAATCATATATCTTCATAACTGTAATGTTAACTCCTCATACATCATCATTAGTCATTATCCAGGATTTTTATTAGCCTACCTATAACCTCAAGTAGATTTTGCATACCACAAGCAATATATAGCATCAAGTGGTTTTGGTTGGACGCAAACCTTCCTTAATCATGACAAGTGGCTTCAGTTGACCACAAAATTTGCACTACAAAGTGGTTTTTAGAGTACCACAAAATTTAAACATAAAAAATTATGGTGGTATACACTCCTCATCAGTCTTCATCATTTATTCAAGTACATACAATTACAAACTCCACTCGTAGAGATACCAGGTACATACTCAAACATTATCTAGAATCAATATATCAAATCAAACATGACACCATAAAATTGCTAACAAATATGATGTGTAATTGACATTACAATATGTTCTTGACTCTTATTATTTCACATAATTGACAAGTTTACCTTGTTTTTCCTCCATTGTTTCCTCTCCTCATTGATTCCACAGGACTTCTACATGAATGTTTATCAAGTTCATTTCTCTGTTGCATCCAAGATCACTTCAATGTCCTTTATGTTTCTATTGCAATCTCTTCATTTATGCTTCCTTGTGTTTGTTGCTTCAGTGTTAATTTGGATGCATTATTTTCATTTGGACTTCATCATTGAACATGTTTCCCCTTCCTACAAGCAATTGACCATCAATATCCATATAAAAAATTCCTAGCTATCGAGATACATGAGTTCCATTCGTTGTACTTATCAATTATTTAAGAATACCTTTCACCTACATGATTCATCAACATATTAAACTCTCTCTTAACCATAATTTGGTCCCAACCATGTCATTTATAATATTAATCCATGCCACATTCCACCCTTAATCAAAAACTAAACTTCTCCAATTCCACATCAAGCTAGTATACAAATACACCTACCACCCTCAAACCTACCTAATAATTTATTTAAAATTTTGACACCACATCCTCTCTATGTGTGATGCATACACACTACATGATTATGTGTGCTACAAAACTAATGTATGTAATCCTAAATCAACATAGCTTACAAAACACTTAGTACAATCAACTTACTCTTTTACAACTTGGACAAAAACTTTAGTGTTGGGTACAACTGATAATGCAACCCTACAAAACATATACTCAATTATAACATTTCAACTTAGATAAAACAAATATCCAAAATATTTTAACACAACACAAAGATTACCATCACTTTGTGATGATTATATTTAGATCTTATCACCATGCATCACTTCTACATAAAATTTGATGGCCTCTCCACTTGTCGCAACAACGAAAATGTGATATGAATATCCAACTCTACCATAGCCCCAAATAGTCTTCAACACACCTTCTCAATGTATATATTCTCAACAACCAATCATCATGCAATTGAAATCAACCAACAATTATTTTACGTGGAATGTTAGCCTTTTTTCTAGTAGCAACTCCCTTTCAACTCCAATCAGGCCTAGAATTTGATGAGGTATAGTATGTATTTGTTCTTGCAACATGTATTTGACAAGCATATAATAAAATTACATGTCGACTATGATGTGCCAGAAAATATGGAGCTTGTTGGATTGACACTTAAATCGATTTGATACCCATAAAAAATCAGAGCAAGGAAGGGATAGTAAATATAGTTTTATTGTTCATCTTCTACCTTGCAAGTTGTGAAACTCACAATATTCCCTACGGTCGTGTAATTTCTAGTTGGTATGGTATTAATTACCAAAAATTTTATACCATAATACATATTACCACATAATTATTACAGACCCTTTCATCCCTCTATTGTGAAGAAATTTTGGTTCAAAGTTCAGATGATCTACTACACACCCTATTTTCAAAAAATTAGAGGAACTTGGTGGCCAAAGAGAAATCTATATATTTTGAGCTTCATCAAGCTCTACATGTTTTCATTGACCTAATGAAGCTACTAAGACAAGGTGGTGAGGAGAAACACAATAATATTGTTCCAGTTGGCTAGAAAATAATGCCTTTGATGTCCCATTGTAACAACCATGGTGAAAATTTGGGCGGCAAGAGGGGGAGAGACTATTGTAAATATCGAAGGAAAAATAAAAATAATATATGCATGGGGGATGGGGGTAAAAACCAACAATCAAGTGGAGGCCTTGAGTCTGTTGTTAGGACTATCTCTATTAAAGGAGAAAGGAATAATGCAGGTGATCATTCTTGTAGACTCTATGTTAATAACCAAACATGTGGTCAAGGGGTCCTTGGCTCAAAACTACAATCTAAATCAAATATTAAAAAGATCGAAAGGAATTGAGACAAATCTGGGAAATGTCAAATACTTTCACATTCTCCGAAGGCAGATTAAAGAAGAAGATATACATGAGAACCAAGCCTGCCTATTGGTAGAAGAGACCAGAATGGTAAATGGAAAAGAGGGTAGACATCCAATCCTTTAATTTAGTTAAAATGAGGAGAAAATTTGGGGAAAATATCACTCTTAGTGACATCAGATTAAGAAATAAGCTAGCTATCCCTAAAAAAATATGGAAAACTTGGTGTAAATATCGTTATATCAAGAGGATCTTTATCCCAAAGGGATCCTCCTCCCCCCTTTCTCCCCTCTCTCCCCTCCCCCTTCCTTCCCCCTTACCCTTGGTGGTTGAGTCCTCTTTCGTTGACCCCCTTCCCCCCATTATTTTTACATTGGCACCCTAATTTTCCCCTTGTCCCTCTCTTTCATTTCTCCTTAACCCTGTTGATTTTCTACCCCTCTCCTTTGTTCATGCAGAGTAATCCTATATTTCCCTGGCCTCCATTTCTCACCCGGGGTCCATCTTCCCCATTCCCCATCAGGCTTCTTTTCTAACACAAGATCATGGTGACTCGTGGCAACGGCTTCAAGTTTGTTTGCAGTAAGTTTAAGACGTGTAAAATATGGTGTCTACCTAGAAAGTCACGTGTCCTTAGAAAATGCATAAGCGGAGACATCAAAGGAATTTGGAGCTAGAGTTTGAAGAGACGTCGATGCATTTAAGGCAAAAGCATGTGAGCCAGGGAATTTCAAGGGAGGAAATTAAAACCAAAGTGCATGGCCGAGGATAAATCTAAGTACAGTAGGGAAAAGGAATTAAATGTGGATTATGGTGGCACGAATAAGCAGAGAAATGAGGTCAGCCAAGAAAGTATCGACCTCTATAAATTAAGCAGCTCCATTAATTCGAAAGACAGAGAGAAAAATTCAATTTGCATAACCGGTTGGAGTTTTTCATTGAGGCATACTCTGACCAAAGGAGTGTTCAATGAAAACGCAGTGTCATTGTTGAATTCTATACCCTGGGCGTTAGCTGAGGAGAATAAATAGGGAATCAGAGTCGTGTGTTCTAAAATCTCCATTAAAATTTGGATAGTGATACTATTCAGAGAGTATCGGGTATATTCTAATCCAGGTGCTCTTGGGAGGCTAAGTATGAGGCTTAGAGAAGACTATATTGTTGATATTTGGAGCCCAATTTCTATTAGCAAAGGGGAGTGAGTAGTTGGGAAAACCTATTTAATGTGGTTCAGTATCAAGGGGACTTATGTGGGGTTGGAGGGTATAGGTAGGAAAATTGGCGCACTCCCTGGTCTCAGGCCAGTAAGATAGGAGGTTGATAGTGGTGTGCCGGGAGGAAAACAGTTTATGTGGGAGAAGCAGAAAGATCAGAGGAGCATTAGGGGTCGTAAGGTTGTACAATGGCTACCCTCTAGTGGGATAATTAACCCATGTGTAACGTTTCCGAGAGTGTAGGATATAGTGAAAATACGAGAGTTGGTCGAAGGAATTGAGTCTCGCAGACTTCTGGAAAAGTGGTTTGGAAACACTATGGAAATTGACAGGATGGATTCAAATATTGGGAGCTCAACCACAGGGCCTTGGGGACTACGCAGACCTAGGCTGGCCCGTGGACATTGTAGAGGAGGTAAACGACGTAGGTCGAGGACAGTTAACTGTGAGGATTGTGTCGCTGACCTGGCAGACATCTACATGGGGTTGCATATCATCTAGCATGGCTTTCACCAACAGCAACAGGAAAGGCTCAATATCTAAGAGGAGAACATTGCCAATACTACAAAAATGAAGCAAATGGATGATGAAATTGATGCGCTCTATCAACAGCTGGATGAGCTCAAGTTATTGCAGAACAGTAAGGACAAAGAGTAAGACATGAAAGGCTCGGGCTTCAATTTAAACAACCCCACAGACATGGAAGAATGACCATCCTCTTAGCAGTTTTTTTGTATAGGATCTTTCTGTTGTTTATATGAAATTGTGTAAATGTAAACTTGTGTTCAAGAAATTTTGTCGAATATATAGTTGTATGACAGTAATCCGGATCCATAATGGAATTTTTGTAATTTTTAAAGGCTCTGAGCTATCATAACAACAAATGGAGCCCCTAGTGGAAAATTAATGTAAATGTAAATCACCTGGTTACTTTCCGAGAATGGGCTCAGATTAATATAAAATTATACTCTTTTTATGTTAAAAAAAAAAAAAAAAAAACTTGGTGAAAATTCCATGTAATAAAAGTAAAAATAATAACCATGGTTGATGGGACACGTATTCCAATCTGAATGGTGGGAAAAAGCATCCTAGCGAGTGTTCATTTCGGTTATTATGGAAAAAGGAAAATGGAAAAGGCAATGGCTAAGGCAATAAAGAGCCAAAAATTATGTTTGGAACATTTATTTATGAAAATAATGGAAATTAGGAGAAAAGGGAGATGAAATTCCATAGGTTGCATGTGAGGAGGAAAATTAAGGAAAATAATGGAAAATGAAAAAAATAGAGGCCTCATTGATAAAACAGCTTATGAGGATCAATTGGCAAGATTTTGCTCACATTTTTGGAGCTCTCTCATTATTATCTCTCTCTCTCTCTCTCACTCTTGGACACTTAGAGTTTCTTCCAGCATTTTGGCATTGGGCCAAGAAAGGCAAGAAATCGGGACGAAGGAGGAAGCAAGAAATGAGGATTAGGAATAAGTAGTTATAACAACATTCTTGGCAGGTATCGATTTGCATATTTGTTTTCCTTGCTAGATCTAGCATGCATTTTATTGCATGTGGTTCTTTTCTGTCTTAGCATGGGTTTTTCTAGGTGTGACAGTGTTTTCAGCCTAGCCTTTCCATTTCCGGATAGCCATGGTGTTGTGGAGTTCCCATGTTTTGGTTTAGTTGGATTACCGGATGGATTCGAAGATGAGTGGGGCGGATATTTGAAATTATATAAAACATGGGTTGGTAACCCCTGAATCGAACTGTGCGTTGTGGTAAAGTTGGATAGAGTGTTGCCTTGGTGGGCCTAGGAATCCTCGACCAATGAATGGTGGGATATACAGTAAATCCTATAGGTGGTTTTCCTCAGTTTAGGGCCTACTGATCCAGGTTTGGATTGCAGTAAAGCCTGAGAGGTGGGTGCTCTGTGTTGGGCCCGGTAGTCTCGGGATGGGATGTACGGTAAAGCCTAGAGAGTATGTATCGATTTAGGGTCTAGTGACCCTAGATTCGGACTGTGGGTTTTGGTAAATCCTGAGAGACTAGGAGACAAGAAAATTCCTCATGGTGTAAACAGAGAAAATCCAATGATATCCATGCTTGTGTTGGCCTAGTGATAGGGTGTAGATCACAGTAAAGCCTAGTTTCTGATTGATAAGGGTGAGGTGGTTTAGCCTCGGGATGCCTTGGTTGGTTCTTTCAGTTTGATTCCCACATTCATGCTTGGAATATGGAATGGAGGTGATTTGCTGAAGAGATATTTGGCTCAGCCAATCTATGGTCGGGTGGAACGTGGAAGTCCCATCTCTGGTTGGTTTTTACACTCATTAATGAAGATCTCTTTCCTTTGGTATTTGGTATGCAAATTTATTGGTTATTATGTGGATTATATTTTTTTTGTATCAATGGTATTTTTTGTTGTTATTATGTTGGTTATAAGCATGTAATTCATCAGTGATGATGTATGTCTCTCTCCATATTTTTACCTGTAAATGAATACACCATGTATCTTTGGTCAAATAGTTTGTATTGTAGCTTATGATGTAAGGGAGCAATGCTTCTTAATTATTCTGAGATAAGTATGAGACCCCTGTGTTTAAATATGTTTTTTATACCTATAGATGCAATGTTTGTGACATGTTCGATGAAATGAATTTCATGGCTAGGATGGGTCCGGATGAGTTCCTGATGATTTGATTGCTTCCGTACCTTTTTTTAATGTTATTTATAATATCCTATAGTTCCATGAAGTTTTTGGTAGTGACATGTGCTCTAGGTATAAAAAGGTGGCACAAATCTTGGAGTTGCAGGCATAGAAGTCACCAAACCAAGCCCTAGACACAACCTTTCCTTAGCATACCCGTGGTTATAATATTTTAGCCACTACCTTGCCTTGGAATACCCGCGGCTATAGGATTTTAGCCACTACCTTTCCTTTGCATGCCCACGGCTAAGGCTCAAATTGGTCAAAAATTTAGTCTCCCTCAGGGTTCAGGGGCCTGGAAGGTCAGGTTACCTCCTGAGGATATTGTTGATTTTTTGTCAGGTATTTTTGTCTTGTTTCCATTGGTTCCACTTCCTTAATGATTAGGTGCTCAAAATTATGCTCAAAAATAAAAGTTGTCGGATCGATGTGGAATCTAAACGATCGCATAGATATCTTTGTTCTGAATTCGACAAAACTCATTTCGCAGAAAACTGACACCATATGATTCGAGAAACGCGTTATGTCCAAATTGTCAAATAGGCAAACTTTACGAAAAAAAATTACAGGGATATCCCACTCAGAAGTTCGTACTGCAAACTGGGCATGCATAGTGGCAGGTTGACTTGGTCAAATGGTTTTCTCCGTCGAATGGGGTGATGCCAAGTGGCATCATTAGGGAAATTTTGAGGTCTAAATTGGGCCTCCTAAAGAAATAATAAAATAATAGCTAAACCAATAAAATAATATTTATGAATTTGCAATTCACTTTTTGCACCACAATCCATGTAACCATAGTTAAATTCAATTCAAAAGTTGTACCAAAATAAAATTAATAAATAAATTGTATTGGTGTGACTATAAATAAGAATGAGTTTTTCAAGAAAAAATTCATGATCATTGAACAACTAATGCATTTTTCCTTTGTACTTAAATAACTTAAAATAAAAAATAAATATAAATTTATAAATTCTTAATTATATTATATGCTATTAATTAAAATTTATATTATTTAAATAGTATAATAGCATGTAATTAATATACTATATATAAATAATATAATATAATAAATGTATAGGGATATGCATTGTTTCTTTCAAGAAATATGAAATGACAATAATATATTTTTATTCAAAAAGTGTGAAATGACATTTATTATGAGTACTTTACTTTGACTTTAAAAGTACTTAGAGCATTACCATGGTTAACCATGATTTTTTATTTACCATTGAGAATGTGACAAGTAAGTACCTTTAACTCAAGCAATGCCACCTCAACCATTAGGGATGATGTCATCCCCTAAAATGTGATTGGTCCTCATAAAGTGAATTTTAATTGTAAATTTTCCTTAGGAGGCCCATTTTAGAACTCAAAATTCTCCTAATGGTTGTCATTGGTTCGTTAGTGGTCGAATTTTATTAGTTGGGCATGTGGCCAACCACATGATGCCACGTGACCCAACCAGAGGCCGCCATGTGGCAGCACGGGAGGCCACAAACTATTTGGTCAAGTCTGAATGAGGTAAGCAGGGGTCGAACCCACGACCAACTAACACCAAGCGCCAAGCCAAACCATCGCAACACGCACATGAGACATAACATGTAATGGTTGGCGTATAGTTTTGTATTAACGTTGATTTCGCGTTGGGGGAGGGGGTCGGGGTCTAGCCCCAACCCTAGTCAGCGTCGGAGGTGGGACCATAGGCAGGAAGCTAGCCTCGTGCCCCTACTCGTAACCATTACATATAACTTTAGCGCCTGAATGTTACCACACTGAGACCACCAGTTAGAGCCAGAACCGCGGAGTCCTAACAACTAGGGTTAACCACCAATGGAGACCACAACTCTGCCGCATGTGCCCACATCCTGAGGTTAATTCTGATAGTCATCCTAACCGCTGATGCATATTTAAAAAAAAAATTATTGAACCATATTGTATATGGTTAAAAATCCGGATTTTAGGCCTCATTGGGAAAATTAGCGTGATGACAATTTCGCACGATTTTCGGCAAAATTGATGCTCAATTAGCTAGATTATGGGTGGATTTGTAGGATATTGTAGGATTTTGAGGAATTTGTTGAATGAATAGTGGAGAAACTAGGTGAAGTCATAAATTTTTCAATTTTTGGCCAAATTCGATGCAGAAAGAGGCTAGACAGAAATTTTTGGGCATTCTAGAGCTAATGGAACATGTTTTAGAGCTGCTTGAGCATTGTAAATATAGTTAACCACACTTTTGAGCATAATAGAAGAGGGTCAAGCCATTGGAAGCTGGACTAAGGAAACGTAGCCCAGGCGGGGTGAACTCCTTCATCATATTGTGTTGTGTGACTGTTTATGGTGATTTTCATGTATGTTAGATGTTGTTGCTCAGTGTTTTATTTATGTTAATTTGCACTTGAAATTCACATAAAAACTCATGTTAAACTTGCAATTAACCTCATCATCCTCAAGCATTTTCTTTAAATTCTAAATTGGATCTTAGCAATACAAGAAAAAAAATATTCCCATTCAAATCAAGTTGGTATCAGAGCACTAGGTTTACTTGTGCAAGAAGGATTTAATTTTTTTTGCAAGTGTTTAAATTGTTACAAGGTTGAAGCTAAAGAGAGGAGAAGGAAAACTTGTGGGTGCAAGTTCTCTAGTTGGAGCAAGGAGAAGGAGGGCACATTTGCCGCAATTTCCATGACAAGATTCACCTCCAATTGCAATAGAAGCTTTAGTAAGCATGTCTCATGAAGGAGGAATTGATAACATTTCATAGGATGAGAATGATTTTAGGAAGGCTTTCTTTGACATGACAGATATGGTGAAGGTCCTCTATGAAGAAAGGAACACAAGGTTGCAGGGTGAATGCTCCAGGCCTGCAAGAGGAAAGGGTTCTCCAGGAGGAGGAGGTAATGGAAATGGTGATAAGCCACCATGTACTCCGCCATCATCCTCACCACCATCTTCACCTTCATCTTCATCCTCTTACACTACTACAACCCTTACACATACTCATCAACCTACCTCAAAAGGAATTGGTAAACAACCCTTGTTCAAAACTTGATATCAAATTAGAGGTGCCTATGTATAATTGTGAAGTGAATGCAGAGAAATTGGAAAATTGGGTTTGTCACTTGGAGGTCTATTGCAAAATTCAAAACCTTCAAGATGATGATACAAAGATAAAGCTAGCTTCCTTGACATTGGAGGGTGTAACACTTGTATGGTGGGAATCTAAGACACAATATGAGATAAATAAAAATGGTAAGATCTCACTCTCTTGGTATAATTGCATTTCTACAATTAAAAGACCATTTTACCCTCTATTATATATGCAAAATTCCATCATGAATTTGTAGAACTTCAGACAACTTAAGGGTCAAAGTGTGCAAGATTACACCCAAGAATTTAGGAAAAGAGCTATTATGTTAGGTGTTGATTTGCGTTCACAAGATACATTGCTGAAGTATATAGGGGGTTTACATATCTACCTAAGGCATACTATCCTTATGTTCAATCCCACTGGCCTAGATGAGGTTTGTGTGCAAGCCACTCACCTTGAGGAAAGAAGGAAAAATATTCTAGAAGAGGGTAAAAAAAAGCCATTTAAGGGTGGAGAGAAAGGAAAGGGTTTCAAAGGGAAGAGAATGAAAAATGCATCCAGTAGAAAGGAAGGAGAGAAAATGACATGCAAACATTGTTCCAAAGAGGGTCATGATGAAGACCATTATTGGAACATTCATCCAAAGATGAGGCCCAATAAATTCAACAACAAGGGAAAACAAAAAACCACTGCAACAACTCAATAGGATTTGGGATGTGACTTGGGTGACGAAACTAAAATTACACCCATGGGTATGAAGGGAAAATAATGCATTTCTAGCACTAGTTTATCAAATTGTCACACTAGTACTCCAAATGAAGAAACAAGAATTGAATTATTTCATCTGAGGGTTATATCAAAACATACAAAATTTGACACACTATTTGATAGTGGGTCTCAAGAAAACTTGATATCTGAAGACTTAGTCAAGAAAGTTAATATTGAAACCATTCCTCATCACAAACCATATCCATTGGGTTGGATATGCAAGAACAAAAATTTGTAGGTTACAAGAACGTGTATTCTTCGATTGGAAATCATAGCAAACTTCATTGACGAAGTTGAATTAGATGTTGTACAGCTTGATATTTCAAGAATTTTTTTGGGTAGTCCTTACCTCTATGATATAAAAGATATCTTCTATCGCCATGAAAAAAATTACCACTTGTTCAAAATTGGTGTGGAGTATATTCTGAGAGCTCATCACAAGAAACTAAATCGTTCAATATTCAATGCAGGGAAAATGAAAAGACTAGTGAATTCAAGCAAGAATTTTGTGCTTCTTATGATTAAACCAAAGAATTATGTTGATTATGAATCATTCCAAGGTTGTAATCCAAAGTTAAAATCTGATTTGATTGAAGTGGTTAATCAAAATAATGAGTTATTTCAGGATCCAAAGGGTTTACCTCCCAAGAGGGGAATCCAACATGAGATACAGTTGTGGCAAGATTGTCCTCTTCATAACATTGGTATATATAGGATTTCGGTGACGGAAAGTGTTGAAATCAAAAATCAAATCTAAGAGTTTTTGGACAAAGGGATCATCCGACCAAGTACTTTGCCATGTGGGTCACCTATTGTGTTGGTGCCAAAGAAGGATGGAACATGGCGCATGTGCGTAGATTTATGTGCATTGAACAAGACTACGGTAAAGAACCATTATCCACTTCCTATAATAGGTGATTTACTTGATCAATTGAAATATGCAAAGTATTTTACTAAGTTGGTCTTAAGGAGTGGCTACCACCAAATTAGAATTTCTAAACGTGACATTTGGAAGACGGAATTCAAAACAAAGCAAGGTTTGTTTGAATGGCTTGTTATGCCTCTTGGTTTATTTAATTCTCCTGCTGCCTTCATGCATGTGATGAATGATGTTTTAAGGCCATTACTTGATGATTTTTTCATCTTATACTTATATGATATATTAATTTTCAATAAATCACTTGATGAACATGTCATGCATGTAAGGAAAGTACTTGATGTCTTAAGGAAATAACACGGTTGTTTTTGAAGATGTCAAAAAGTGAGTTTGGTAAAACTTCTTTTGTGTACTTGGGGCCTATTGTTGGAGGAGGCCAATTAAGGATAGACCCCTCTAAGGTTGAGGCATTGTGAATTGGACAACGCCCAAGACAGTCACTGAGGTAAAAAAAAATTTGGGAGCAACCCAATATTGGAGGAATTTTAGCGCTAACTTCTCTTTTATCGTAACTCCTTTGAATGCATTGACTAGTGTGAAAAGGGTCTTTCAGTGGGGAGTCAAGTAGAAAAAAGAATTTGATTATTTAAATGAGAAGATCAGTTCAGCCCCAGTACTTGCATTACCGGACTTGAGACAACCCTTTGAGATTCAAATTGATGCAAGCGACTATGCCATGGGTGTAGTCCTTATGCAACATGGTAAGCCCATTGAATTTCATTCAAAAACTTTCAATGGTGTTGTGTTTAATTATCCTACTTATGACAAGGACCTTTATGTGTTGGTTCAAAGTGTGAAAAATTGTAAACACTACTTGATGGGAAATTAAACCATCATACACATCGACCACCAACCATTCCAATACTTGCAATCGCAAACTAAGTTGCAGCAGTCAAGGCACTTCCGAGGGATGGGCTTCTTATAGCAATTCCACTTGGTCATCAAGTATAAGAAAGGTATTTACAACAAGGTTGATGATATTCTTTCTAGGCCTATTATTAGTGCAGCTACTTTACTCAAGCATAATTTTGTTTTTCATGAAAGTTATGTTGAGCATTATGCATGTGATAATGACTTTAAATATGTTTATGCAAGCTTGAGTCAAGGCAACCAAGTAGAGGAATTGGATTACCATGTACATAATAACTTGTTGTATCATTTGGCCAAGCTTTGTCACTCCACAGGGGGAGAGAGTGAATGTCATCAGGGAAGCACACACTTCTCTTATTGTTGGACATTTCTGTGTAAGTGAAACAGTGGCACATCTTCAGAGGTATTGTTATTGGCCTCATATGTTTGAAAGTGTCTCACGTTTCATTAAAGGTTTTTCATTATGTGTAGTCGGTAAGCCTAGAAATAGGAAGTTAGGATTTTACACACCACTTCATGTACCTTCACATCCATGGGAGAGTGTTTCAATGGATTTTGTAGGAGGTCTTCCTTTGTCAAAAAAATGTCATGATTATTTGTATGTAGTTGTGGATAGGTTCATCAAGATATGTATATTAATGCCATGTAAAAAGAAAATTACAACTGAACAAACAACTCACTTATTATTTCAACATGTTTGGGTTCATTTTGGTTTTCCCACATCCATTGTTAGTGATAGGGATTCTCGATTTGTTGGGAATTTTTGGCCAATTTTGTGGGACTTGATGGACACCAAGTTGAAGAAGATTACAGTATTTCATCCAAAAACATATGGTAAAACCAAGGTGGTCAATCGAATAGTCATAAATATTCTTCGAGGATACTGCAGCAAGCATCCAAAGTTGTGGGATGAAAACTTCCACTACATTTAGCATGCTTACAACTGTGCAAAACATTACTCTACACAAACATCACCATTTGAAGCATGTCTTGGATACTTGCCTAGATCGCCATTGGATTTCATTTTTAAGAAGGATGTTGTTATTGATGGCCATAGAGACATAGACAAAGCTAAGAAGTTGATAGAACAAATCCAATTGATACATCAAACAATTCAAGATCAGCTTGAAAATAGCCAAGGCATGACAAGCATCGTGTACATCAAAATTTCCAAGTTGGTGATGAAGTTTGGCTTCACATTAGAAAAGAGAGGCTTCAAGGGGAAGTAAAAACTAAAACCAATCAATTATGGTCCTTTTAGAATTTTGGAAAATATTTGTGAAAATGCCTTCAAGTTAGCTTTTCTTTCATACATGCGAATTTACTCTTTTATTAATGTTGAGATCTTGAGGTTGTATGAGCCTCCATTGATTGAATATCAAGGGGAACATTTTCATATTCAATTCTATTGAAGACTTTTATCCTGAATATCTTGATGAAATTCAGGAAGACACTATACTTGACAGAAGAACAAGGACATCAAAAATAGGGAGTGTCGACTACCTTTGTGTGGGGCTCAAAGGAACAAATCCTTCTAAGGCCAAATGGATCGAGATTGGAAAGGTGAGGGAATGGTACCCTCATCTGCTGAATAAATAAAAGTGATATTTTGGGGTCCAAAAGCTTCTAGTGGGGAGGAGTGATCAGGTGCTCAAAATTATGCTCAAAAATAAAAGTTGGTGAATCGGTGTAGAACTTGAATGACAACATATATCTTGTCGTTCTAAATCTAGTGCAACTCGTTTCGTGGAAAACTGACATGGTATGCTCCCATAAACACATTTTTTCCACTTTGTCAAACATGCATATTTTTGGAAAAAAAAATTACAGGGACGGCCGAGTCAGCAGTTCGTACTGCTGACTGGGCATGCACAGTCGCAGGTTAACTTGGTTAAAGGGTTTTCTGAACTGCTGATTGGGCATGCATAGTGGCAGGTTAACTTGGTTAAAGGGTTTTCTCCATCGAATCTGGTGATTCCAAGTGGCATGTTGTCATTAGCTCATTAGTGCTCGAATTTTATTGGTTTGAAATGAGGCCAACCACATGTTGCCACGTGGCCCAACCAGAGGCCGCCACGTGGCAGCACGTGAGGCCACAAAATATTTTGTCTATTCTGAATGGAGAAATCGGGGGTCAAACACCTAATAAAACCAAGCGCCAAGCCAAACCATCACGTCATGCACATGAGACTTAACATGTAATGGTTGGCGTTTAGTTTTTTATTAACTTTGATTCTGCGTTGGGGGCAGGGGGATGGGGTTTAGCCCTAGCCCTGGTCAACTCCGGAGGCGAGACCACGGGCGAGAGGCTAGCCCTGCACCCCCTCTTGTAACTATTACATATAACGTTACCGTTGGAATGCGACCACGCTGAGACCGCTGGAATGAGCTAGAACAGCGGAGCCCTAACCACTAGGGTTAGCCGCCAACAGATACCACGACTCTGCCGCATGTGCCCACGTCTCAGGGTTAAGTCAAGCGGTTATCATAACCGTCGGCGCATATTTAAATATATATATATATATTGAACCATATTATATATGGTTAGAAATCTAGATTTTAGGCCTCATTTGGAAAATTAGTGCGGCGATAATTTCGCCCGATTTTCGGAAAAATAGGCTCTCAGTTAGCTGGATTCCGGGTGGATTTTTAGCATGGTGTCGGATTTTGAGGAATTTATGGAACGAATAGTGGAGAAAATAAGGGAAGTCATAATTTCTTCAGTTTTTGGCAAAATTCGATGTGAAAAGAGGCTAGACAAGCATTTTTGGGCATTTTGTAGCTGATGGAACAGGTTTTAGAGTTGTTTGAGCATTGTAAACATATGTAATCACACTTTCGAGCATAGTAGAAGAGGGCCAAACCATTGGAATTTGTACCAAGAAGATGTATCCCAAGCGGAGTGAAATCGTTCATCATATTGTGTTTTGTGACTTTTTATGGTGATGTTCATGTATGTTAGATCTTGTTATTCAGTGTTTTATTTATGTTAATTTTCTCATGAAATTCACATAAAAACACACCCAAAAAAACGCATGTTAAAATTGTAATTAACCTCATCATACTCAATTATTTTCTTTAAATTCTGAATTGGATCTTAGCACAACAAAACTAATATTCCCATTCAGATCACGTAAGGTCATCTAGGAGGTTTAATCTCATATTAGTAGCCTCTTGTTGCATGTTTACCCTAGTTGGACAGTTATATGGGTAGATGTGGGAAGAGCGTGTTACATAGTGGTATTAGAGCATGGTTCAACTCCCGGACTGGATGGGTGGTGTGTAGATCATGTATTTATGTTGGTTTCATGCGTGTGTAACATGCTTGTGGTCTATGTGTGATTGTTTAATTCACATGGTGTTGTTCATGGTTACAATGATGTCACCATGGAAAAGTTATTGGTGTCATTGAGACATGGGTCATCATGTGTGTATGATTGTTTATGTGTTGTTCATGCTTATGTATTAACCATGTATGTTTGCTTACATGTAGCTACATGTTGTACATGCATTACTTGTTTATTCTTGGTTACATGTTGTTCATGCTTGGGTGTTGTCTGTGCATATTTGAGTACATGTCGTTATGTATCATACATGCATTGGTTGTTCATGTTTGGTTATATGTTGTTCACACTTATTTATTGTCCGTGTAAGTTTTCATGGTTGATGTTGTCATGCATCGTGAGGTCATTGTATGGAATTAGGTCATCATTATGATATTAGTATGTTATGATGCTAATGTGTTGGTTAAGATAGAGCAGGAGATGCAGATCAGTAAAGTGAAATTGCAACAATGGACTTTGGGGTAAGATAAAATCATCATACAAGCATGCATGTATGTGATTCATGGTTGTTGTAAACATTAGCGTTACTTATATGTTTTTCATTCTATTGTTATTGTGGTTACATATGTGATAAATGCTAGTTGATTAGTGTAGTCATATGCACATGTGTTAGATAGTCACGAATGATAACAACTTGTGGTTGTGTGCATTGTTATTGTTGTGTTATGTTAGTTAACTTTATCACTGATGTTATATGATTAACTTGTTGATTTTTTATGTTAAGTAACTTGATGAATATGCTATATGTTGTTGATGATTATGTTATGTGATTAACTCGTTGTTGTTATATGTTAGTTAGCTAGATGATTAGGGTTATCACGTTAAGATCTTGATGTTCTATGTATTATGCTAATTTGCATTAGGGGAATTTTGAGGTCTAAAATGGGCCTCCTAAGGAAATTATAAAATAATAGTGGAAAAAATCTAATAAGATTTGATGACATCATCAAATTTTAGAGGGAAAAATGAAAAAACTACTTTTTTCAATTCATATTTTCAACTTATCTCCCAAATTTTTTACTCAAATTTCGAGCGGGAGTACTCGTTGGATGCGGAATTTAATTCCCCATCCAAGGAGTACCCATGTTGCATACTTTCGATGGGTCCTACTACATGAAAAATGAGAAATACATAAAAAAACGTGATTACAATCACGTTTTTTTATGTATTTCTCATTTTTCGTGTAGAAGAGTTCATCGAAAGTATGCAACATGGGTACTCCTTGGATGAGGAATTAAATTACGCATCCAACGAGTACTCCCGCTCGAAATTTGAGTAAAAATTTTGGGAGATAAGTTTAAAATACGAGTTGAAAAAGTAGTTTTATTATTTTATTATTTTTTAATATTTTTACTTTTTTACTCCAAAAATGGTGAATCATCCATTATGGATGACATCATCATCTTGAATCCTATTAGTTGTTATAAAGTTTATTTTTGTTGTACATTTTTCTTATGAGGCCCATTTTAGACCTCAAAATTCCCCTAATGGATTGGCCCATGCAAATGGTTAGGGTTATGACATTCAGGCATGAGTTGACCTAATTATGATAGTGTGTTGTATTATGTCTAGACTGACTGTGCATATGTGAATATATGCATGAATGACAACTGCTTATGGGTTTTTGATGTGAACATGTTAGATAGATATTGTTATGGATATCATGACCTCATTTATGATTGGGTTGATATGTTGTGAAATTGTATCGTGCTAATCTAGATTGATTGTGCAAACAAGATAGCATACCCTAAGATACATTAAGGTATGAGTTTTCTTATGGTGTGTACTTGATGCTTGATTGTTTGATGGTGTGTTGGGTGTATGAAAAATTATGAATTTGCTAAACAGAAAGCCTACTGCAGTAATCTAATTCAATTCTCCAACTTGTTTGATTTACTTAACAAGTTATTTTTCTGAATTATTCAATAAAACATCAACGTAAATACACTGCAGCCTACACAAATATATAGATCAAGTATTGAATAATTAAGCACATTCTACAAAGGACACACAACATTTTTTGGACAAATGTCCCCAGAAACACCTAATGCGGGAAAATTGGTGTAATGGCTCTTAAGGGTTTTATTACTATGAATATTTTTTAATACAAACTAGGGTACCAATAGTAGTTTACTCAATGCAGAAAATCTCGACATATGTACCTCTATTTCTGGAGACAAATATTATGGTTGATTCAACTCAGAATGAAGCACGCCACATGTGCCTACGTAGTCCCTGCGTCATCCTTCAGTGTGGTTACATCACCCTTTAATATCTGTTGAATACAAGCCCGATCTGGCCCACTAAAACCCTAGCACAGCTCTCTCAATGACTGTGTCACCCTCTTCCAGCTCTGCGTCCCTCTGCATGAGCCCTTCTAGCTCTGCATCACCCCTCCTGGGCCTGTGCTGCTCTGTGGTACGGATATGTCTATCTACTATTGTATTCTCGGCCTTGGACTCAGAAATCCCATTTTCGAACTACCCCTCGCTGCACTACATGCTCACTCAAAAGTTCTCAGGAAATCACGCCACAAAATTTAGACTTAGCTTAAGTGTTGCCACTCTGTGTGTATTCTCCAACTGACCCCAAGCCTTCCTAAATATACATTTCCTTTTGAACATTAAACGATCATGATATAATATATAATTGACATCTAAGATTAGTAAAGACTTGATCCTTGTCATTTAGAACATTCTCACCCACATGTCTAAATTAATTCACTTTAATTATTTAATTTCCCTAAGTTATACTTAGGGTCTCCATTAAATTAATTAATTATTTGAATAACTTAAGCTCCAGAGGGAATTTCTCCAAACTATTTTTAGGTCTTCAGATCTAGAGCACATTTGATGCTACCCAAAAATCAACACTCGCTCTTAGCGAGGAATGTGCTCTAGCAACACTTCAATCCAGAAGCGTTACTATGATCCATGGCATCTATCCCCTGCATTGCTTATGCTTGTCCTACTGCCCCTCATCCTCTGCGCTACTGCCTTTTTTACTGCAACCCATGACTCTGCCATAGTCATTGCTTCATCTGTACTGCATCTCCCTCTCAAATGATGCATCATGTTCCCCATAGCAATGCCACTGCTAACTGCTGCACTGCAACTCAGTTGCTGAGAGTTAAAAAACTTAAGGACGTCACCCAACATCTTGACAGACAAGTCAGTCTGGTTGCACTCAATACTGAAACACCCTCTGTTGCGAATCTGTGCTGACCCTCTGGTGCCTCTCTGTTGTTGTTGCTCTGCACTTCCTCTGCGTTGCTAAAATCCCATCACCCTCTACAATGTTTATTCTACGCTGTTGTTGCCTCTTCTTTGCGTTGCTCCAGTCTTCAACATTATAACACTGCCAATGTGCCTCCATAATCCTATGAAAAAACTGACTCCAATCATCCTGCCACTATCATTAAGGGCTCCCGTAGCGCATATGTGATCCAAGAGTTTGGGAACCTCAAGGATCATGCCCCTTCATCGCTATTTGTAGATCAATCTACAAATCTATGTCGCCCCACCTCTTCTCTCGAGGTACATCAGCACTCATAGCCACATCGTCATCACTCCCATCATCACCCTTCGTTGTTGTAGCCTTTGAATCCAAGTCTTCCTTTCCTTTCTTCTTCTGAGGACAAGTTGTAGTGAAATTTCCTAGTTCACCACATCTGAAGCACCTGACTTTTGAAATTTCTCTCTTCTTCTTCCCTCGTTTCCCCTGTTGTCCCTTAGATGCGAGAGATGCATCTTCCTCCTCCTCCTTCTTGATCTTGATTCCGCCACTGGTGCTGCCCGCCTTGGTCATCCTCCGGATCTCTTCTTGTCGAAGATCTTCCCACATGTCTTCCCAATTTGAAAGTGTCACTCTGCCCAAAATGCCTTGGACAAAGGTATCCCACTATTCAGACACTACATTCAGGGCAATCCTGACCAATAGACCCTCATCAACAGTATCCCCCATAGCATCCATTTGATCATGAATCACCTTCAATCTAATGAGGAAGGGGTCGATTTCCTCCCCCTTATGCATCTGAAATAGTCGAATTTGATTCTCTACAAGCATTCTCCTTTGAACAGAATAACCTTGATACATTAATATTAACGTCCTCCACATCTTGTTTGTTGTGTTCTTTTTAGAAATGTGCAGGACCACATGATCCTTGACCCCGTCCATAATCAAGTGCTTAGCCCTTTGTTGCGCTTCCTCATACTTCTTCAATGGATCAACATCAATAGGAACAACGCAAACTTTCTCGGCATGATCTTTGATGCGATATTCATCCAAAAATGACAGGATTCTGGCCTTCCAGACGACAAAGTTGGATACTCCATCCAACCTGTCATGATCCCTCAATCCATGTGCGTCCATCTCTGCTCAAAATATGTCGAAGCTGAAAAAATCCTCTCCCTACTTCTGCTACTACCCTCAGTAAAAGATACGCATATGGGTTTCTTGGCGCTAGAAAACCTCTAGATAATATGCTCCCTTTGACAAGTGATTTCCCTCCCGGAAATCCTCCACCAACAGTTGTCGAATCAAACCTCTCCAATCACTCGACTGATAAGATCTCATAAATCTTGGTTGAGAAAGTCTGCTAAGGAACTGCTTCCTCTTACTTTTTCAAACCTGTTAGACATTGTTTTGCACCGACAGAACAATTTCCCACCAGCAACTTCCAAAGAACAAAACTACACTTCCAGCCATTACAACCAGCACAATGTTACCTCTTCTCGTACTATGTCACCCTTATGGGCCTACGTGAGCCTCTATGTCAACTCTGTGTGAGCTAGACTAGCTCTGCATCACCCATTTGGATCTGTGTCAGCTCTGCATGAGTTAGACAGGTTCTGCATCACCCCTCTTGGGCCTGTGTTGTCCCTCTAGTGCTGCGCTGCCTCTTCCTTGATCTGTGTTTTCACAACTGCCTTCCTGCAGAAAAAGATAAACAGCTTCAAATGTCAAAAGATAACAAATTGTGTTCCATTAATCCATCAAAGCATTTACAAACTTATAGAAGTGCATTCTTTGCAAAAAAATTTGACAAATTTCTGAACCCTTCTCTAAATTCATGAGAAGGGTTTAAATACTAAACTATGATATGTTTAAAAATAGATTATTACATAAAAATAAAGGAGGTTTCAAACAATCATCCTCGTAAGAAAAACTTCAAATACAATCTAGGAAAATAAAGTAACAACATAACTTATGAGTTTTGATCTTCCTTTTGGAATTGATCCCGAAGTTGACTAATATCTAGTGTGGGTTTGAGTTGAGCTGGCTGCGAAATTCTCGTCCTGACCTGGCCCTTGAATACTGCATTTGAAAGTGTTGGTTGCGATCTTTTTGTTGAATCGGTTAATGACTACAGGGTTTGGTACTGATGATAAGGTTCGATCAGAAAATTCCAATAATTTTCTTGATCAAACTTATTTACTTTTTTAATCATTTCTTCCTGCATTTCCATCCTTTGTTTCCACTGTGTTTCCAACGGCTTAATTTATGAGAGAACTTCAGATCTAGACTCTTTGATAAGCTCAAATTTCAAAAGTTGTTCACATACAGATTCAGTAATTTCCTTTGTTAACTTTGATGCTTTTTTTGTTGCTTTGTCTGTTTGCCTTATCTATACTTCCAAATCTTTAAATAATATTTCCTTGTGAGATTTATCTAGCTGGGGTAGATCGGCTTCCTTTCCTGAGTCTGATGCTTGCCATTGAATGTATTCATTGATTTTCTTCTCTATTTTCTCACACTCAAGTTTCTGGATAGCCATTTGCTGGATCAGGATTTCACTTGAATCATAATAAGAGCTAGTAATAGAAGCTTGTTGGAAAAATAATTCTTTTTGTTTCTTTAGCTTAGAATTCACTCCCAATGATTCCTTTTTTAATTGCTCTACCTGTGGCTGGCTTTTTATTTTTTTCATTGCTTCTTCCAGTTGTGTTTTATTTTCTATAAGCTGCAATTGATGTTGTAAATTTAACCTTTCAAAATCCATTTGAAACTGAGACATTTTCAATTCCATTTTCCTGTTGGAGTTAGACTTTTCTTGATCTAACAGTCTTTCTAAATCTTGTATTTTATCTTCTCTCTTCTTCAGTAACAATTGAACTTCAGTGGCCTTATCAATAGTGACAGTAGCATATGCCCCTGCAAAATGTGATAGATTGGTTAAATTTTCAGTAGGATCAGCTAGAGGATCCTTCTATAAAACGTCAACAGATTCATTTGTAAGATTTGAGACTGTATCATAAATTCTCCTCCTTTTTATTCTCTTGCTTACAGCCTTATGATTAGGACTGTAGAAGACATCTAGTGAAGGAATTTCCTCAATTTGTAAAACTATCTGCTCTGTTGGGTATGCCAGAATGATCTCTCGATCATGAGTTTCAGTTACTTGTTGGAGCGGAGTAGCAGTTTCTACTAATTTCTAAGAGTTTTCTGGCGTCTGAAAACTGGTAGATTGATCAATATTAGGATTTGGTTGAGAAGTTTGCAGTGCCTTAGAAAACTTATCCCATTCAGTCTTCAAATCCTTTGGCTGATATTTTATTTCCTGATCATATGTATTTTGGTTGTATTGAACTTCTTGGGAAGATGATTCAATTCCATTAATTCCTCCTTTCCCTTGCATCTCAATCTCTTTAATTACTTGATCAATTACCTTTTCTGGGCTCTCATTTATGTTTTCGGATTCATTATCAGAATGATCTGAATTCTTAGAATTGTGTTCTGATTGCCTTGGTTCATTTTCAGACATGTCTTTATCTTCATTATCTGAGCTAATAATCAGAGTCGATCTATTGACATGTTAAATAGTCAATAAATCCAGAGGAATCCTTTCCAGTCTCTTGTTTATGTATGCTTGGAATGCTTCCACGTCATCTTGTTTGAGCTAACTAGATGAAAACTTTAGTACATCTGAAAAATTTTCAATACCTTGAAAGAAATCATCAAATCTATCTATTTATTTCACAAAAGGCTTCACTTTGAGCTCTGTGATGTAATTTTTAATTACATCATTGGGTTCATGTGGACGCTTTGGAATTACAACCAAATTCAACAAATTAACATTTGAAACTTCCTTGAAGGCATGACCAATATCAAAAAGTGAAAAAGTACCGCACTGTAAAGATAAATTAGGCCAAATGGCCTTCTTAACATCTTTGATTTGTTTCAAAATACCATTTACCACAAGTTGGTAAGAAATATCTTTAGAAAATAGCTTGTCAGGAACATAATATGGCAGGACGTGGGGAGAAGCATAACTCCCGAAAAATCTGACATCTGTGAAATTTTCTTCGGCAAACCATCTGACAACAGTAAAAATGTGTGTACTAGCCTCTTTGGAAATCCTAGGGGATTTCTCATTGAATATAATCTGGTGCATAGGTAAAATTACTCTATGGAAAAGTTTATAAAAATGAAGATGAAAATATGACTCCCAAAGGGCTCTGTGGTAAATGTGGATTGGAGTAGGGTCTTGGGTCGTCCACTTCCATCCCATGGTAGGAATATTTTAACAAAAGAAAATAGCATCCATGACATAGGAACTCATGTAAAAGGGAGGTATTGCCCTAGAGGAAACACTTATTTTACTCCTATATTCCATGATACTTCTGGCCAAATTATCAGAGAGGATATTTTTCCAATTCAAAATTAAATAATTGATGATTGCGTCAATTAATGAGACCCAATCTACAGAAAACCTAGTAGTATCAGGATTTGCAAACAATCTACACAACATTCTAGCAGCATAACAATAAGGGGAAGGAACTTGTGCTATTGGATACGTACCAAGTTTGTCCCTTTTAAGCTTTCCTTGGTCATCCTTCCATTCCTTTATAACTTTCATCAGGTCTAGATGTTTCTTTGTAAATATTTGAGCAAAAGCTTTGTCGTAATTCTGCTGCGGGACAGGTAAGTGATACATTGTCCTCAAATCTTCTACCCTGAATGAACCGATATTCTCTCCCTTTGAATCCTTAAATTTTCTATCTTGTATGTTCAAGTGGTCAATTACCCACTTAACCATATCTACATAAGGGAGCATTTGGCCTTGCTGCTACTTTATGAATGAATGAGCATGCAACGTCAAAATAGGTTGGGTCTGAAGGAACTGAGATGCTTGCTGTAGCAACTTTGGTTATTACCCTTGGTTTTTCATTCTCGAATAATTGATACATTGCCTCCCATAAGGAACTTCCACAATCCTTGTTGCAGGTGGTATCTGAGAATAAGGCATACATATCTGAGTCTTCACTAGATGACGCTTAAGAAATTTCCTTGCCTTTCTTGCTCATCCCTATAATCCTTGCTCTGTTAAGTGGTTCCCTGAATTCAAGTAAATAGAGCAAACTTTAGTTCTAAGATAAATGGAGAGAATGATAGATTTAAAACTAATATAATCAAAAATCCGATGCTTAATCATTTAATACATGCTCGAAGTAGATATGAATCTTTCAAACCTTACTCTTATTAAATGTCATTAATTACCCATAACTCTTTCAATCAAATCTTTTACACACCTTCACATGAAACATCTATCGATCAATTTAAGACGTTAGATCTCATATCCGGTTCATTAGATATGAATCATTTCACACACTTGAGTAATAACTATCAATTATCGCATATCGCAACTCAAAATGTTTTCTATTAGTTATGTTACCGATGAATTTCATGAATTGCGATCTGCGCAATTCGCAGATCGCAATTTCAATACGGTAATAAACTTGCATTTGGTTATTTGCTGCGAAATGTGAAGTGCGCTTAAGGAATCATGTCGATGCGCTTTATCAGATAATTGAATTTTTATGATAATTGCTTTATTAATTTGTCAAGTCTGATTCATCGCAACTCTTACCGAATTGTTATTAATTGATTATTTTTAAAAGGTGTGATATGATTTTCTTTTAAAGCGGTATTTAGAGCTTTTGTAATGAGTGTTTTATATGACTTCGGAAAAGGTTTAGCGCATATCGCAGCTCGCAAGACTTAATAAGTTTTAAGTTGTTAGGATTTTAAGCTATGTGATTTGCGATGCGTGCTTAAAAAATCAAAGCGAAAAGGGAAAACTTTATTTCCTAAAGTTTTAAGGCTTAGGCTAAGATAAAATCAAACTAATAAATTTCCTATTTATTTTAAAGGGTCCCCATTTAGTAGAAATAAATTTGGGTTGTTATATAGTACAACAATTGGCAATTCACTTGGGAGAACCAGCTATCTCTAGTTAGTTTTTTGATATTTCTAAAAAAAAAATCGAAATAAAAATAGTTGCAGGAAGGAATTTCAATAAATAATATCTCACTAAGCAACAAAACCTCTCTTAATTATAATTCAAATGAATTCCTCTTTAAAAATAAAAGTATGAGTATCTATATCAGTCTGTACTTAGTTCAAAAAAGATAAAGCAGGTGGCTCTTTCAGATTAGCTTTATAAATATATACTCTTTTATCACAAGTAGAGCCTCTTATCCAATAGGAAATTTAAGCTCTTGGTAGGGTTACCTTTTACCCATCAATGATTCACTGTCCCATCCAGTCTTTCTTACAATCTTCAAAAATAAATTCCAACTTTATTCACTTGATATTTTTTGGAACTTTCTTTTCTTTTTTGTATATTTTTTCTATTGTATTTTTATTTACTTAAAAGCCATTGCCTTGGCTTGGTAACCAAATATTGACAATGAAATTCACTAGTTGTAATTAAACTGATCAAGCTGGCTGTTGATGATACCCCTTGTCCTCTTGATATAATCTCAAGTCATTAACCTATTTTGGTAGGCAGTATTGGTAATGTTAGTTCAAATATTTCCCTATGAATATGGTAAACAAGCTCATCATGAGACTTATTATCTTTTAAGATTTTTTAGCATAAATTTTGAATTTCTTTCTAAAAAGTGATCATTTTTCCCGGATGGGGTGAATCATTGTTCCTTTTGAGGATTCTGGATGATAATTTTTTTTTTTAGTTTTAAGATTGCTTATTTGTAAAAGATTCTTCACTATGTTAAATATCATTTTCTTGACTGACAACATAATAACCATGCTTTATAAAGATGAGAGTTCATCAGAGAATAAATAACTTCAGTGAAATTTCATCTTTCAGTAAAATAGAATCTATTTGACTTTTGAATCTTTTGATTGTTTCCTTAGCATTTCTTATTTCTATAAGCGATAAATCAAAAAGATTATTTGAGATGTTTACTTGAAAAGCCAAAAATCAACACTACTCAACTTTTTTTTCCTAAGGAAAAGAAAAAAGACAATAATATACAAGGAATAGAAGGGGTTGCCTCCTATGAAAAGTATTTCTTTAAAATCTACCCATTAACAGGAAAAGAATCTCTTTTTCCTGATAGATCTTGCAATAAAAATGTTGATGGGCCTATCTATTCAATGATTTGAAATGGACCTAACCACAGTATTTGAAATTTGTTGTGTTTACCTTTTTCCTCATGTGCTTTGTCCCATTTCAATACTAAATCACCAATTTGAAAGTTTTTTGGAGTAACAGAAGTTGAATCAAATGAAGCTTTTACTATTTGTTGATGATGTGCATGACTAACTTTAGCTTTTTCTCTTTCTTCTTCGAGCTTAAGAATTTGAAATTGTCTTGCTTGTAAGGAAGAAGAAGGAGATTTATCAATAAATTGAACAAAGTCAAGACAAGAAATAATTATATTGGTAGGAAGAACAACTTATTTTCCATAAACAAGATTGAATGGAGAAGTGCCAATGGAGGCCTTCTGAGTTATTCGGTCTACCCAAACAGCAAAGATTAATGACTTATGCCAATTTCGTTGATTTTGATCAAAAATTTGTTTGATGATTCTAATAAGGTTTTCATTTGTGGATTCTGCTAAACCATTTCCTTCCGGATAATAATTTGCAGAATACTTAAGTTTAAAGCCTCTTTTAATTGAAAATTATATCATAGCAGTTCCTGAGAAATAAGATGCATTATCAAATATAAAGCAGTGGGTAAATCAAACTCAGTTATGATAGATTGACTATTGAAATAAATAATATTCTCATAGCTGGCTACCTTTAGTGGAATTTATTCCACCCATTTAGTCAAATAATCTGTAGTTGTGAGAATATATTAATGTTGTTTAGAAGAGTTAGGAACAATCTCACCGATTATATCTAATCCCCATTGTTCAAATGGTTGTTCGATATTAACTGGTTGTAATGGGAAGGTTGGTTTCCTTTGTCTTCTAGATGGACTTTGACAAATTTTTCATTTTCTTTCATATTCATGAGCATCTTTGAAAAGTGTAGGCCAATAATAACCGCCATGCAGGATTTTATGAGTTGTTGTATTTCCTCCAAAATGTCCTCCAGCTGGTCCATCATGGAGTTCCTGCAAAAATTTCTTTGCTTCAGTTTTTTCTAAGCATCTTAATAGCACAGAATCAAAGTTTCTTCTAAGCAATACGTCATTGATTATTTCATATTTCTTGGCCTTTAATCTCAAATCACGTTTTGTTTTATAACAGATTTGGGTTGGGGCATATCCATTTTTTAAGTAAAACTTGAGATCAGAGTATTGATATTGCACATCGTTGAGGCTCACCTCTGATATTTGCACATTATTACCGGAATCTGCCTTTGATGATAAATGGGATGCTCCTGTTACCATTATGCAAAAACCTTGACCTATAACAATTTTAGAAGGTTTAATTTCTACATCATATTCTTGTAAAGTGGTAACCCAGTTAGCCCTTTTCTCTCCTAATTCTCTTTGCATCAATATTTGTCTCACTGCAAAGAATGGAACTATTATTTTGTTGTGTGTTTTAAGGAGAAATGGTCTAAAATTATTTATAGCCTTAAAGACAACAAATGCTTGTTTCTCAACAGATGAATAATTTAGTTCTGTGCCTTGCAAATTGGAATTGAAAAATGATATTGGTGCTTCAATTTGTTTGTCATTAAGTTGTGTTAAAACAACAGTGTAAGATTTATTTGATGAGAAGGTGTATAAAGTAAAGGGATCAAGAAAATTGGGGGTAGTCAAGAATGGAGCATTGATAATGGATTTTTTGATTAAATCAAATGCTTCTCTTTTGTTATGTCCCCATTTAAAGACTAGATTTTTCTTAATCATGGTTTGTAATGGTAAAACTATTTGCGAAAATTTAGGGACAAATATTTTTACAAAATTTCTCTGTCCAAGAAATGACTACATAATTTTCTTTTTATGAGGAAAAGGAATACTTTTAATTTCTTCAATTATTTCAAGATCAATATACATACCTTTCCTTGACACAATGAATCCTAAATATTTTTTTTCATCTAAAGCAAAAAATGACTTCTTTGGGTTTAATTAAATTCCATACTTTTTACTTTGCTCAAAGACTTGCTTTAGGTCATTCACATGATTGGTTACTTGTCTAGAAAAAACTGTAATGTCCTCTAGATAAATAACCACTGATTTGCTGATGAGTCCTCTAAAAGTTGTGTTTGTGTCTATCTAAAAAGTGGCACCTACATTAATTAACCCAAATGGCATATTTTGATAGGCATAAGTTCCCCACTTAGTCCTAAATGTAGTCTTTAATCTGACATTTGGATGTACAAGGATTTGGTTATATCCTGGAAATCCATCTAGGAAAGACATAAGTTCAGAACCAGCTATTGTTTGCAGTACTTGTTCCATGGTTGGTAATGGAAAGTTGTCCTTTTGACATGCTTTATTTAAATTCCTAAAATCAATACAAATCCTAATATCACCATTTTTCTTCCTAACAGGAACCAAATTTGAAACCCATTTAGAATGTCTAACTGGAAAGATGATTTGTTCTTTGAGGAGTTTTTTCAACTCTGTCTGGATTTGATTTTAAAGATTCGGGTGAATTTTCCTCAACTTTTGTTGTATAGGTTTCTCATCTGAAATCATATGAATAGTGTGTTGTATTACATAAGTGTCATATGTTTTAAGATCAGTGTAATCACAAGAAAAAACACTTTTGTACATCCTTAATAACTTGATAAATGATAATCTTTCATCATAAGATAGACCAACACCTAAATTGACATTTTGAGGTTTATCATCAGTTCCAAGATTTACTAACTCAAATCTTAAGGTAGAACTTTGAGTTTTAGAGTTAGTAACTCTTTTAAACCTATATTTTAGATCATAAAGGTATTCTAATTTGACAACTGACTTAGGAATTGGATTTTCATCTAGTTCATCCTTTTTCTGAGTGTCATGTTCATTTTCATCTAAAATTTGACTATCATAAGATCCTTCAGATGTAAGGAAATATATGATATCTGAATCATTATTAAATACTCTCCAATTAGTAATATTGTCAGGAACAGATGGTCTAAAAATCAATTCAATGGAGAATCTATCGAGACTAAATTCTTGAGATGGAATTAATTTTGATGCTACATTAGCCAATAAATCTGCACTAGCACTTTGTATTATAGGCACGGAAGAAATATTGAAGGCTAAGAAATGAATGGTCAATTCCTGGACTAATTATTGGTAATGCTTTAAATGTCCAGAATGACAATGAATGGTATTTCTTACTTGTTTAACAATGATTTCTGAATCTCCTAGGACTTTCAAATATTTGATATCAAGACCAATTTCTTTGTACAAACCTTGGATTAATGCTTCATATTCAGTTATATTTTTTGTGCAATCATATTCAAGTCTGCAGGCTAACATGGTTTTTTCTCCTTCTGGGATTATTAAAATATATCCAGCTCCTGCACCATCTTCAAATTTAGAACCATCAAAATAAAGAATTAACTACTGGTTTATCTACAAAATTTTTACATTTCGAAGTGTCTATCTAGAAAAAATTCTCGATTTGAGAGATAACTAGATTATCAAAAAAGGGTGACAGTTGAGCATTAAAATTTCCAAGAAATGATTCTGTCGAATAGTTTCCAATAATATTATTATTCAATGCTACTAGCTTGTTTATCCCTTCAAGATCGGTGATTGTGTGTTTGATGAATTTATCTCGGTCTACCAGGATTTGATTTGGTTTTCCATTGTGTGGTAGCCACATATGTGATCAGTCTGTTCCAAAATATACATGAAGTTTTTCAGATCAGTCTCTACTTAACACTAAACCATAAAACTCAGGAGCCACCAATATATCGATTATCTAAGCAGCCTTGGTGTTTGATGACAATCTGATAGAGACAAAATTTATTTCTCCTACAACCTCTACTTTAGTTCTATCAAGTTGTACTATATGAACAAGGGAAGTCTAAGGATTTATGTTCAACTTAGCACATACTGATTTTGGCATGATATTAGAGGAATCCCCTCAGTCTATCAAACAATTATGGCCATTTGTATTATAGATATCATAGGTTAAAAGCAATGGAGGATTATGAGAGATGGATCGGTCACCTATCATAATTAAGTTTGTAGCATCCATTTTTTTTTAGGGAGAAGGAGGTTTACCCATTTTATTAGCAACTTGGACTACTACTGGAGCAGGTAAGGCTGAAGCAGGAACTGCATTTAGATCTCTAAGTAAGATTTTATGTTGCTGCTTTAACTTAGTAAGTTCGTGAATTGAAATGTTGGCTCTGGTCTTTTTCATATCTTCAACTACATTATACTCAATAGTGTTGGAGACTACCATTGTCTTTAATGTAGATGGAGTATCTGAAGAAGTAGGGTTTGTTTGTGTAGTCTTAGATGTAGACTTTTTCCTTACCATTTTAAATTTTGTAGGCGTTGAATTCTTTTGTTTATTATTTGGCTGAATTGCTTCAGTAGTATTTTTACTTCTTGTATTCACTGGTACAGCTTCTTGTTGTTCCTCATGTGGTAGGAAAAAATCCCACATTCCATTTAGTTCAACTTATTCTTCTTCTTCATTTTCTTCTTCCTCTATTTTCTCTTCATTTGTATCATGATCGGATTCGACATTCGATATAATATTCGGTGGTTGAGAATTAGAAGACTGATTTTTCTTGAAGGGTCTGAAAGTCTTTTTTTAACTAGAAATTTCAGCAACTTGTTTCTTGATATCTGCCATCTCATTTTTCATAGTATCTAAAACTTTCTAAAGACCTTCTACATCAAAATGGTCTTTAGATGACTTCTTTTTTTAGTCATCTTTGAAGGATACTTTCTTTGATTTCCTATCTTCCTGGGAATTATTCTTTTCAAGAGCGATTGTGTGGTTCTCTACAGATAAATATTCCTTCATATTTTCTACTAATGTAGGCATTTTTTCTCTATCAACAAAAATGGCTATATTGGATGGGAGAGATGAAATATACCACTCAATTTTAACTTCTGCACCAGGAACTACTGTAGCAGGAATTTTATTGAGCAATTGATTAAATCTTGAATTAAAATATTTTATTTTCTCCCCTGTTTTAACCTTTAGATTTGATAAATTATTGATGAGCGATACAGTGGTTCTGTCATCCCCAAACTTACCCAAATATTGTTCTTCAAACATATTCCAGCTAGTTATAGAGCGAGCAGGTAATGAAAAATACCAGGATCCTGCAGATCCTGTGAGAGTATATGGAAATAACCTTACAACACAATATTATTCAACTATCTCTTCTAAATTAATGGCTAACATGTAATTATGAATGTGTTCTTCAGCCAAAAGACCATCATTAGGATTAAATTTAGGTAACCATCTTTCAGGGTATTTTGGGACAGGATGAAGAGAAGCAGGCATTTGTACAACCCCTGGATGGTTCCATGGTCATACATTTGGTGGAGGTACTTGGCCTACCATTGGTCCTTGGGTGGATGTGATGGATTTAGTTTGAGTTAAAGAAGAGGCAGGCTAAGTGTTATAACTATTTGAAGGGATAGTAGTCTGAGTACTAGAACTAGTTAAAGCAACACTGATTGTTGGAATGGAAGTTGTGGAAGTGGGTGGAGGTAATGGAAGTGAATGGGGTGGATTATTGGATAAGATCTCGCTGATGATTGACTCTGATTTATTCTTCTTTATTCTCCTTCAAGAAGTATCGATGGGTAATTCAAAATGAAGGATTCTTGTCTTTTGAGTTTTTGATCGAGTTAATATTCTTCTAGGTTGTAAAGAAGATGAAATACTAATCTCAAATGGTTGAGAAGATTCAGGATTTTCAGCAGAAATGGATACTCTCTCTAACATTTCTATCAAATACTGAACTTTAGGGGAATTTTGATGAAAATTGGGAGACAGTATGGCTTGATTATCACTAGGAGACTTAGGAGAAGGATGTTCAACTTCAAATCTTAAATATGTAGATCTAGCTAATTTTTTGAAAGTTGAAGGGGATCTAGAGGGAGAGAGACTCTTAGATTGAATTTTATATTGATCAGATGTTCTTTCCATTCACAATTTTTCCTCCTTCTTGTGCCAAATTTTTGAGGCCTCAGAATTTCATTGCCACAACATGGGGGAAAACCACCCAGTCTGAAACTTAGAGCAAGTCCTTTTCTGTTTGGTGTGGTGGCTTCGACTGGGGATGAAGGGACCAGTTTCCAAATAAGGATGATTTTGGGGTGTATTTTTTTATATAACATGCAATGGGAAATGATTTTAATCTATCACATGCATTTATCTAGCACTTATCTATTATACTATATACCAGGGGTGTTTCTTCCTTTATGTGATCTAAAGAGATATCCTCCAACAATTAGCAATGAAGATTATTTAACATTTGAAAGAGATCAAAATTATGTAACGATGATTCTTTTAACAAAATAGTTTGATTAAAATAATTGTGAAAAGTATATCGCATTCATATGTGATTATATATCAGATAATAAATCATAGACAAATATTAGTACAAAAGTGCATTTAACATTAATTTATGATAACAGTTCAAATATATAATGCAAATAAAAAGATAACTGTCAATCTAGAAAGAAAAACTTAATACACATGAATAGAAGTACCATATGCATCAAGTCATACTCATGTAAACTGATAGTACATTTTCTGCTCCTCTTCACTTTCAAACAATTTAAAGAGTACAATAGTGCAACATCAGTTAAACAACTTCAAATGTCAAAAGATAACATATTTTGTTCAATTAATCCATCAAAGCATTTACAAACTTACAAAAGTGCATTATTTGCAAATGTTTTTGACAACTTTCTGGACCCTTCTCTAAAATCATGAAAAGGGTTTAAATACTAAACTATGATATGTTTAAAAATAGATTATTACATAAAAATAGAGGAGGTTTCAAACAACCATCCTCGTAAGACAAACTTCAACTACAATCTAGGAAAATAAAGTAACAACATAACTTATGAGTTCTGATCTTCCTTTTGGATTTGATCCTGTAGTTGACAAATATCTAGCATGGGTTTTAGTTAAGCTGGCTGCCAAATTCTCAACCTAGCCTGGCCCTTGAATACTGCATTTGAAAGTGCAGGTTGCAATCTTTTTGTTGAATCAGTTAATGACTACAGGGTTTGGTAATGATGATAAGGTTTGATCAAAAAATTCCAATAATTTTCTTGATCAAACTTATTTACTTTTTTAATCATTTCTTCTTGCATTTCCATCCTTTGTTTCCATTGTGCTTCCAACAACTTGATTTCTTAGAGCACTTCAGATGTGGACTCTTTGATAAGCTCAACTTTCAAAAAAATTTCACATATAGATTCAGTAATTTCCTTTGTTAACTTTGATGCTTTTGTTGTTGCTTTGTCTGCTTGCCTTATCTGTGCTTCCCAATCTTTAAATAAGATTTCCTTTTGAAATTTATCTACCTGGGTTAGATCAGCTTCTTTTCCTGAGTCTGATGCTTGTCATTGAATGTATTCATTTATTTTCTTCTCAATTTTCTCACACTCAAGTTTCTGGATAGCCACTTGTTGGATCGGGATTTCACTTGAATCATAATAAGAGCTAGTAATAGAATCTTGCTGGAAAAATACTTCTTGTTTCTGCTTTAGCTTAGCATTCAATTCCAATGCTTCTTTTTTGAATTTCTCTACCTGTGGCTGGCTTTTTATTTTTTCATTGCAGCTTCCAGTTGTGTTTTCTTTTCTGTAAGCTGTAATTGATGCTGTAAAGTTAACCTTTCAAAATCCATTTGAAACTGAGACATTTTCAATTCCATTTGCCTGCTGGAGTTAGACTTTTTTTTCTCTAATATTCTTTCTAAATTTTGTATTTTATCTTCTCTCTGCTTCAGTAACAATTGAACTTCAGTGGCCTTATCAATAGTGGCAATATCATATTCCCCTGCAAACTATGATAGCTTGGTTAAATTTTTAGTAGGATCATCTAGAGGATTCTTCCATAAAACGTCAATTGATTCATTTGTAAGATTTGAAACTGTATCATCAATTCTACTCCTTTTTCTTCTCTTGAATACAACCTTATGATTAGGATTGTAGAAGACATCTAGTGAAGGAATTTTCTCAATTTGTAAAACTATATGTTCTGTTGGGTATGCCGGAATGATCTCTCGATCATGAGTTTCAGGTACTTGTTGGAGCGGAGTAGCATTTTCTACTAATTTCTTAGAATGTTTTGGCGTCTAAAAACTGGTAGATTTATCATTATTAGGATTTGGTTGAGACATTTTCAGTGCCTTAGAAAACTTATCTCATTCAGTCTTCAAATCCTTTGGCTGGTATTTTTCTGCCTGATCAGATATATTTTGGTTGTACTGGAATTCTTGGGAAGACGATTCAATTCCATTAATTCCTCCTTTCTCTTGCATCTCAATCTCTTTAATTACTTGATCAATTACCTTTTCTAGGCTCTCATTTCTTTTTTTGGATTTGTTATCAGAATGAGCTGAATTCTGAGAATTGTGTTCTGATTTCCCTGATTCATTTTCAAACATGTCTTTAGCTTCATTATCTGAGCTAATACTTGGAGTCGGTCTGTTGAAATCTTCAATAGTCAATAAACCTAAAGGAATCCTTTCTATTATTTTGTTTTTGTATGCTTGGAAGGCTTCCAAGTCATCTTGATTGAGCTGACTAGATGAAAACTTTTCAATACCTTGAAATAAATCATCAAATGTATCTATTTCTTTCACAAAAGGATTCACTTTGAGCTCTGTGATGTAATTTTTAATTACATCATTGGGTTTATATGGCCGCTTTGGCATTACAGACAAAGTAAATTAACATTTGAAACTTCCTTGAAGGCATGACCAATATCAAAAGTGCAAAAGTACCACATTGTAAAGGGAAATTAGGCCAAATGGCCTTCTTAACATCTTTGAGTTGTTTTGAAATACCATTTACCACAAGTTGGTAAGAAATCTCTCTAGCAAGTAGCTTGTCAGGAACATAATATGGCAGGACGTGGGGAGAAGCATAACTCCCGAAAACTCTGACATAGGTGAAACTTTCTTCGGCAAAGAATCTCACAACGGGAAAAATGTCTATACTAGCCTCTTTGGAAATCCTAGGGTATTTCTCATTGAATATAATCTGGGGCATATGTAAAATGACTCTATGGAAAATTTTATAAAAATGAAGATGAATATCTAACTCCCAAAGGGCTCTGTGGTAAATGTGGATTGGAGTAGGGTCTTGGGTCATCCACTTCCATCCCATGGTAGGAAAAATTGAACAAAAACAAATAGCATCCATGACATAGGCACTCATGTAAAAGGGAGGTATTTCCCTAGAGGAAAAACTTCTTTTATTCCTATATTCCATGATACTTCTAGCCAAATTATCAGAGAGGATATTTTCCCAATTCAGAATTAAAGAATTGACTATTGCGTCAATTAATGGGACCCAAGCTACAAAAAACCTAGTAGTATCAGGCTTTGCAAACAATCAACACAACATTCAAGCAACATAGCAATAATGGGAAGGAAGTTTTGCTATTGGGTATGTAGTGAGTTTGTCCCTTTTAAGACTGCATTGGTCATCCTTCCATTCCTTAATAACTTTCATCGGGTCTAGATGTTTCTTTGTAAAGCTTTGAGCAAAAGATTTTTTCATAATTATGCTACGGGACGAGTAAGTGATACATTGTCCTCAAATATTCTGCCTTGAATGAATTGATATTCTCACCCTTTCAATCCTTAAATGTTCTATCTTCTATGTTCAAGTGATCAATTACCCACTTAACCATATCTGTATAAGGGAGGATCTTTGGCCTTGCTGCTACTTTATGAATGAATGAGCATGCAACGTCAAAATAGGTTGGGTCTGAAGGAACTGACACGCCTCTTGTAGAAAATTTGATTATTACCTGTAGTTTTTCATTCTTGAAGAATTGATACATTGTCTCCCATGAGGAACTGCCGCAATTCTTGTTGCAGGTGGTATCTGAGAATAGGCAGACATATCTGAGTCTTCAATAGATGATGCTTGGTAAATTTCCTTGCCTTTCTTTCTCATCCCTGTAATCCTTGCTCCGTTAAGTGGTTCCCTGAATTCAAGTAAACAGAGCGAACTTCAGTTCTAAGATAAATGGAGAGAGGGATAGATTTAAAACTGATATAGTCAAAAATTCGGTGTTTAATCATTTAATACATGCTCTAAGTAGATATGAATCTTTCAAAACTTACTCTTATTAAATTTCCTTAATTACCCATAATTATTTCAATCAAATCTTTTACACACCTTCACGCGAAATTTCTATCGATCAATTTAAGACGTTAGATCTCATATCCGATTGATTAGTTATAAATCATTTCGCACACTTGAGTAATAACTGTCAATTATCGCATATCGCAACTCAAAAAAATTTCTATTAGTTATGTTACTGATGAATTTCGTGAAATGCAATCTGCGCAAATCGTAGATTGCAATTTCCATACAGTAATTAAACTTGCATTTGGTTATTTGCTACGAAATGCAAAGTGAGCTTAAGGAATCATGTTGATTCACTTTATCAGATACTTGAAGTTTTATGATAATTGCTTTATTAATTCGCCGGTTCTGATTCATCGCAACTCTTACCGAATTGTTATTAATTGATTGTTTTAAAAGGTGCAATGCGATTTTATTTCAAAGCAGTGTTTAGAGCTTTTGTAATGAGTGTTTTATATGACTTACGAAAAGGTTTAGTGCATATCGTAGCTCGCAAGACTTAATATGTTTTAATTTGTTAGGCTTGTAAGCTATGTGATTTTTGATGCGCGCTTAAAAAATCAAAGCGAAAAGGAAAAACTTTATTTCCTAAATTTTTAAGGCTTAGGCTAAGATAAAATCAAACTAATAAATTTCCTATTTATTTTAAAGGGTCCCAATTTAGTAGAAATAAATGGGGGGTGTTGTATAGTACCACAGATTACAAGAAAAAGTATTTCTCCAATGGTTTGTTTGACTATTTCATTGGCTTCAGAACACTCAATACCCCAAAAATGACTATTCAATCACTGAATTTGATTCACATCTCCTCTAGGCTTGACCTCCAATCCGGGTGGCAATGGGCTTGTTTAATCTCCAAAGTGACAAAATCACCTTAAAATGTGCTCCAACGCCTCTATAAGTTGTACCAATGTGTTCATAGAATCAAATACATCAAAAATTGACTATTCATTCACTGAAAATGGGCTTCACCTGATATGGGAATGGCCTTTCCTCCTAGTGGCCCTAGGCTTCAAAATTCTTCAAGTGAAAAAAAACACCTGTATATGAGATCCTCTACCTCTGAAACCTATTCCAATGAATTCATATCATGCCAATTAGCCAATAATGACTCTTTCTGAGCTCAATTTTGTCGAAAATTGACTCAGTTATGGAAAAAGAAAACTTTCCTCCATTTTCTCCTCCAAATCTGGAAAACTAGAGTTAACTCGAGTTAAATCTGGAAACTCCACCGAAATTGGCGCTTCGCCAAAATATCTGCCAACCTAACTCTGGGTTAATTAATAGATAAGTATTTTTAACTGTGCACTAATCCAAAATTAGTGGAAGTCGCTAGGTCGAGGTATTATTTGTAGGGTCATGTGTAGGAGGGCTGGCCTGCGGGGCTAGTCCCCTCCGCTCCTCCGCCTTCAGATTTTCATCCTTTAAATGTAAGTTGTGTGCCTTCGTTTTCAACAACTGAAGTGTTGGCACGTTGGTAGAAAGGGCACAGTGTAATGGGGGAGGTCATGGGGTCGAGCCTCGACCTCGCCCCTCACACACGTGTTTTTTCACATTTGTTATTAAACCATCATAAATAACATTTGAAAATACGTGCCCACAAACATTATTATATGCCATCATAATATACGCTCCACCCTTTGTATTATATGCCATAGCATATATGCCAAAAGCCATGTAAAATGGACTTTAGGTTAATTTAAATACACCTCATGAACTTTAATAATGTAGACGCAAGGTTAATAGGCATGTGAAAAACCTTTGTATAATCATAACCCAAGGTTTAAACAAATATTTCGCCAGCATTTAATAAATCCCATCGAACCTTAGGTTAGTTTTAATATGCGGAATTTCTTAATTTGTGTAAGTTTTGAAATTAAATATAATATATATATATAATAAATAGAATATTATATTAAAAAAACATATAAAATATTAATATAATATATATATTAACCAACCTTAATACATTTAAAAAAAATACTTTCCAGCACATAAAATTTCATGGACCCATATTCAACCTTGGAGGACATTGGGAAATTTTTACCTTCACAAACCAAACTGGTGAATCCAATTGTGACACTTGTCACAGTCCCATTGGACAAAAACTAAACAAGATTCTCTGCATGCTGACTGGACTTCCATGTCATCGAATGTATGTGTTTTACAATATTTTAAAAAAAAATTGCATGTTATGAACAATGATTAGAAGACCATAACTTCTTCATCCGAACTCGGTTTTTGAAGAAACGAGTTGCATTGGATTCCTTGCGACGGGCCAGTCACTGTCAATATGGTTTGGTGCAATTGTGAGCACTTACATTTTTGTCCTAATTTTTTCCCCTGATCCAAATTCTGATCAGATGATATGCTTGATATCGTGGAAAGCATAGGACATGGCTCGTTGGAAAGTAGCTCCAAAATTTTTAATACTAAAAGGCATATTTTTGTATGAAAATGTACCCCAAGGGAAAATAAAAGCAGTCTTGTGTTGATCTTCAGGACAGATGGTAATCTGATTGTATCCCAAGAAACCTTCGATGAAGGATAAAATCTCATTCCCCACACAATCATCAATAATCTGATCAATAAATGGTGTGGGGTAATCATCCTTCGAAAATTCCTTATTCAAATCCCTAAAATCAATGGAGACACGGATCATTCCTTATTTCTTGTCCACAGACACTGGATTCAAAACCCACTCAGTTAAAGGAACGGGGTATATGAAACCCGTCTTAAGAAGCTTCTCAACCTCAGCCTTGATAGCTGCGGCTTTCCTAGCGTTGACCGGACGAAGCTTCTTTCATATAGGCTTAGCATTCTCATAGTCTTGATCTCATGTTGGAAAATAGATGGATCAATTCCAGGCATTTCCTCATAATACCAAGTGAACACATCACGAAACTCCTTAAAGAGATCGGTATAAGTCTGAACCTATTCAAGGGAACATTCATCTGCGATGAAAATATTCTCTATAATGTTGGGATTCCTGGAAATGTTCATTGGGATCTTCTCATAAATGACAGTCATGTTCCCTTCAGCAAAAATATGTGTTGAAGCCAAAGGGTTCAGGATCGGATGAAGAGAACCAGAAGACATAGAGCTAGACATTCTTGACTCAACTTCTCACAAATATGGTAGAAAATAGGAACGTTGATGCAAATCATCCCACGGTCTTTCCACACCATTCATTTCCTCGAGGATAGCCTCTTCAGATGGTAGAATAGTATCAAGTCAGTCCTGAGCAGAATATTAATTAAGTGTCCAAGCCGGAGCCACATCTTCGTCCAAATCCTCCGGTGAAAGAGAAATTGGAACGAAATCTACATAGCCAACAATAGACTAATAAGAAATCTCTATTGTAGATATAGGGAATGGAATTCCCCCCACTTGAGCTTCTTCTAATGTGGTAGTAGGAGAAGGTAAGGTCCAAGGATCTGAAAAATAATGAGTTCGGAAGAACTCTCTTCGAGTAGGAGCCCTAGAGGATGAGATAGCATTAATATGAATAGAAGGAGGTGGAATATCAAAGGTGCCCATTAAGGAGGCATACATTTTGAACCCTAAATTCTCTATAGTTTGCTTGGCATCATTAACCAAGGGAACAGTAGAGTCAGAAGATGAATTTGGATCTATCGGAGAATAGTCCATCTGATCAACAGTGGAAATCCTCCCTTCATGGGGAAAACATAGGATGTGAAATAATGAGGAAGCAATAGCATCCATCTCATAAATTGTAATATTCCCAATTATTCCTAAGTTAATGGGAATATTCAATTTTGATTTATTTTTCTGTTCATGAATAAAAATGTAAAGGAGAGTCATAAAACTCCTAAAACAGCAAATAAATCCATGCCAAATGTGAAAAAGGTTAAATCTTGGCTATGTAAGCAAGCACCCTTAGGTGTGAAAGGGGCTGGACATTTTGATTGGGTCAACCTTGACCAAATCTACAGTGTTGTCTTGGAGGAGTGGCCATCAATGAGGCACAGCGCAGTTTTAGTTGGAGGTGGCTCATGTGAAAGGAGTTATTTCATTGAGATGGTTTAGGGTTTTGCAAGCTATCAACTTATAAAAGGAAGAGGATGGCAGCATGAGAGGGGGGCGCATGATATTTCATTTTCAGAGTATATTTTCTGTTTAGAAATATCTCATTCTCCTTGTTGTTTAGCAGATAATAGTGATGTTTAGCACAAGGTCTTCCTGTTTAGGAATTCCATCTCTTTCCTTGAGAGGCCTCTTGGAAGAGTTTTCATTTCTTGTCCACTATCAGGCTGAAGGCCAAGCTTCTTCTTCCAACTACAACGCAAATCCTGTTGAGGGTTTGGTTGTCTTTGTAAGCTGCAACAAGTGAAGGCTAGATCTACTCAGATCTAGACCATTCTAGTGCTCCTTTTCAATGGGGAAGGCTTCTATCCCATTGGAAAGAGAGTATTGGATCATTGGAGCATCAAATTCAGATCTTGGCATGTGGCCAAACCTATCTTAAATCCTACATCGCAGTTTTACTTCCAGATCTTCGTTTTTCTGTAGGTGTTGTTTCAGGGATTTTGGCATAACATTTTGGAGGAGTGATTTTCATGTGTTGGGGATCTGCCCTTCACCTTTGAGATCCATTTCAAAGAGTCATTATATTGTATATATCATATCAGATCTAAACATTACTGAATATCTGAATATTTTTTCAGATCTGCAGCTTTTAGATCTCAGATCTACTCCATGTGCTTCATGTTTTGCTAAAAACCCCATGGGGTATTTGAAGAAGAGTCTTTATAGTATATGGATCTGTCATAGATCTGATTTTTCATGCATTATTATGCTTTAGATCTAAGTTGTAATCAAATTTTTTTGCAGCCTAATAAAAATAACGCTATCAAGGCAGTTTTTGTTCATATGTATGGTTGCAGTACCTCTTTTTGAGGATTTTTCTTCATTGGAGACTTCTATTTCCTCTTGTACATCTTATTGGCTTCATTGTGCATCTGATTTGTTTTATAAATGTTAAAGAAGGGTCTCCATATTGGCCTCCTGCTATAATCATGATGATCTGCATTATTTTGCTGCATGATTATTCATAAATTGTTGCAGTCCCTTTTTGGGATATTACAAAAATCCAATTCCTCCCTAATAGAAGGTTTTAGTCCAAATTGGCATCAACTCTCTCGACTTCAATATTGACAACTTTACCCCCAACACATATGGGCAAAGCCAGAACAATTCCATGTGGCTTGTGAGAATGGCCATAGCATGCAATGAGAAGAGTAGGTGAAGGAACGACTTGAGTAGATCCAATGGCTTTCCAGCATGAGATACACATGACACATGTGGAAGCGCCCTCATCGACTACCATTCAAAAAATATTGATTTTATGATACCTACATTTGATCTGAAAATCCAGGTGATGAGGAAGTCTCTTCTTAGCACTTGACATATCAAATGTGATCATAAGAGAGTTCTTTGGATCGATTGCCCCGATCGCAGTGAGAAATGCACTCCTTTGTGCTGGGCATGACTGGAGTACCTCCAACGTAGACACAACACAAGGACTATGAGCCAGATCTTCTACAATGGAGTATTTCTGGGCTTCCTTGGCATTAGGGTTGATTGTCAAATGTTTAGCTAAACCTTTCAGCATGAGAGGTATAGGCTTGACTACGGGCCTCTCAATATGGAGTGGCTTGGAAGTATCAGGAGTACCCTTAGCCTTAAAATACTTGGATTCAAAATAATCACGTGATCTCATGGCGACATCAACGTGAGCACTCATCATATATACATTTGAGGAATTTTCCCCTTCTTGGTTTCCCCCAGTGGGAGCTCCAGTATTTTCGTTCGCACCAGCAAGAATTTGCTGCCCTTAGGGAAAAGTGTTAGTCAGGACAACCTGGGAACTAGAGGAACCCTGTTGAGCTAACAAGCATTGAGCATCCTGAATATTAGGGCTGAGATGGGTGATATGGTCTCTAGTGCATAAATTTCATGGAAACTTAACTTTATTCTTTGCCTCTCTCTTACCCTCTCCAACATTATCGTTGGATTTGTTCACATTACCCTGCCCATCCTTATCTTTCTTCTTGTTATTCCATCCCTTCTTCTTCCCATCGGATTTTTTATTTCCTTTAGGGTTAGAAGATTTAACAACATTAATGGTTAAGGGTTGGGAAGGATTAGACACTCACGACATAGCCTGAATAGAAGGAGAAGATTATAGAGACAACTACTGGATTTGATGCAAAAGGTTATCCGAGCCACTATCGATCGACCTGACAAGCCCGTCAACATGAGGACCTGGCTTCGATTTGGCTAAATCCACTTTAGAATGAAGAGAATCAGGAAAAATATTATTAAGAATCCCATACTGAGAATAGATCAGTTCCAATTGTTGGGCTCTAAAGATAGCTTCCTCCTCATAAAATACCCTGGAAAGAGATACATCCTTCGATATTTATGGTTCTAAGGATTTAAGCAACCATTCGAGAAGGAATTCATTAGGAATATGAGCTTTAATGACCCTCTTCCTTCTCCTCCATTCCTGAATTTGGTAAGAAATTTGTGTTGCCTAATCCTTCTAAAAATTGGCCAGAAGCTCAGTTCCAACAACATATCCAACAGGAAATTGAAAATGGTTCAAAAACATGGTAGCCAAAGAGCCAAATGAATCAAAAGTGCCCTCAGTAAGCTCAATGTACCATTTAGCAGTGTTTCCACTTAGGGTGCGCTGAAATAATCTCAACTTGATCAAATCATCGATGAGGGAGTTCGACAAACACCATAAATGGAAAGTGGTAACATGGTCGATCAGATCCTCAACAATCTTCCCTTGAAATTTCAAAATGTCTGATGAAATTTTAGTAGGGACCTGAGGCCAACCCAAGTTGTATCAAATATGATTATTAGTCAACTTTGACAAATCTGGAAAGTTTAGGGTTGCCAAGAATGATAAGCATGGAGGAGCTTGAGAATTCCATCCACCAACGGAAGGATTCCCAACATTCTGAAAAGAATAACCTAGATTTGCTGAGGCACCAAGCTGCCATGGATTTTTCGTAGAAAAATATGAACCATAAGAGAAACCTTATGGCCTAGAATCATTTGGAGTAGGACCCCCTCCCATCGTAGGGTTACCATAAACAGGGATATTTCCCCAATTGAAGTGTTAAATGAAGATGAAACCCCTTGGTAAGGGTTCCAAGCATTAGCAAATGGAGAGAAACCCTGAGAAGTACCTACGGATGAGAAAGGAACATTCCCCTACTGACCATACAAAAAAGGATTCCCAGTTCCCAACCCAGTGAAAGCAGGGTTCCAGCCTTGAAAATAATTAGAGATTTGGCCTCCGAGAAAAGGACTAAATCCTTGAACTTGAGTGGATAAAGGCAAAGAACCTAAGGAAGGGTTCGAATGAGGGATATGACCACTTCTGAAGGGTAAACCTTGAAAAGAATTTGACCCACTAGCAATAGAATAAATGGGAATGGAGACAGTGGTCGCGGTAGTGAGGGAAAATGAAGGAATTGCACTAGAACGCATTCCAAAAGAGAAGGGACCAGAATGGGAAGAAAAATCTTGGGTGCCCCCACTCGTAGACGAAACGGAGTTAGAGCCAAAAGTTGTAGCACTAGGAGTGATGGTCTAAATAGAAATGGTACCTCCTCGCTCAGTCGAAAGAGGAGTATGCACACTCGAAGTGCTCATAGCCGAATTTTTGTTCACAGTTGTGGTCGTAGAAATAAAAGAAGGATAAATATGAGGGCTAGCCGGTCTTTGAGACGGAGGCCCAATATATAATAGAACGTGCGAAGGTCTAGCAAGAAGAGGAGAGGAAGGAGTAACTGGAGGTTCAGGAATTTCTTCCACCTTAACTTCTTCTACCATAAAAAGGACCTGAGAAAGGAGTGGAGTAGTCCTCTCTAAATCATGACTAGTACTAGGATCACCCACGGAAACAATAGCCCGTAGCGGAGGATCACTCTCCGATGCATTTGCAACTACTGGTTGGAAATCACCAGCAGAATTTCTCCTACGCCTTCTTGAAGAAGGCTCGGCACTCGCAAGAGAGAGCACATGAAACCTCCTCGACCAATGAACTAATCGGTCATCCAATTTTAATAATTATGAGATTTTATGTAGACTCAAAAAATTACAAAGCTATTGCAATCTAGGAGCAAAGAGCACTCTCTACAAAAATGTCCCTAAGATTCAGTAATAAAGCAGCCTTCAGTTATTTCTGCTCCGGGTTATTAGCACCGGACACAAAAATACAAGAAAACAAATATAAGGACCTTCCGAGAATAGTCTGAGGTAATTACGCCCCAGTCCTACTAGCGAAGGTAATAGAAACAGTTACGCCGACCTCCTGACAAAAGCCTTCGTTGGTGCAAGTACCCAAGCTTCGTAAGGGAACCCTCCATAAGTACTAATGAGAGTGATGCAACGCCTACCTCAGGTACCACGGGTATCCCCTCCCCCCCCCCGCAGTCACCTATGTGGTACCTAGGAATAGTAACTATGGACACCAGTTCGTATTGGCAGCAGGGCGGAATGGTCTTTGGTCAGGATCCAGCAAATAGGAGAGGGGGTATCTCTCTTCTCTGCCTTCACTAGCCCTCGTGCTTGAATCTCTGGAGGATATATTTCCCGGTCCACTTAACGAGGCTGGATTTCACTCATTAATCAACTTCTATGTTTGAAATTTTGAGTGGCCTTGGAGAGTTAACTCTCCACTCGCCTATTCCAAGGCCCTATGACCTAAACTAGTTGGTGTATATTAATTACAACTCAAAAATTCTAGTTCATTTTAAATTATTTGCTTGATTTTAATGGTTGTTATTTTTAAGTTAGGGGTAAACAGATAATGCAACTTGTGGTGTTTTGATGCAAAAGAGAAATCAATAGAAACCTACTATATGGATATTCAACTTTTTCTTCGATGAAATATATTTCTACTCAGGTTCTACGAAACAACTAAAAAGAAAGAAATTTTTCTTTTCTTTTCAATATCATGATCACACACTCAAAAAATATCAAAAGACTAAATATGCTTAACAGTGCAACTACAGTAATGAAAAACTACTAATGACAAATGCAGATTCTAGGACTACTTCAAAAAGGAAGCAAATGAGCTTCTCAACAAGACAGGTCTAACCACTTTGACACAAAAGCAAAGATAAGCTCGAAACAAGAACTTCTTTGCACAAAAAATGCCAAAAACAACTTGATACAAAAGAGACAAGCCCCACTACAGAACTTCTCTCAAGACCAAGCAACTGGACCAAAATGACAAACTACAAACTTGCCCCAAAAAATATGAAAACCATGAAACAAAAACCAAAACCAAAAGCAACGGAAAACACCAATGTGTTTTGAGGCTCTTAATTTTTCAGGAAGCAGCAAAATCTCTTTGAGAACAGCACAAACTACCAAAGGATTCAAATCACCAAATTGAGCCAACAAGGAACTCCAAATTCCTTAAGCCAACCATGTCATTTTCATGATGGGACTTAATATTTGGAATGAAGTAACTAACCCAAGAAAATGATTTGAAACAGCAGCATGAAACTCCAACAATCACAGAAACTTCAAGAAACCAAGAAGACAACTTCAATATTTTCCAGAAAAGCTGATATCAAGAAACCAAGAAAACCAAACAAGCGAACTAGCCAAAAACCAAAAAGTGAAGCAATGACAAGGCCAAGCATGAGTGAATCGACACAAACTCACTATTCTGAAATGTCAAAACAACCAAGAACCTCAAAAATAAGTCTCAGTTCAACAGCCAAAACTGAAACTTCGCCAAGCAAGGCAAACCCTAGGTTGTCTAGGTTTTCAAAACCTAGGGTTTCAAGCAATAAAGAGAGAAAATGATACACAGCAAAGAGAAACACTATCCAGACATATCAAAGGTTCTACAATAGTGACCAAAAGCATGCAAAAATAACTTTCAGGACTCCAAAAATCTAATTTTTATTTTAAATTGGCCATACACAGATTGGAAGTGTGCAACATGTGTGTACATGCATCCGTGTCTAAGGAAAATCACGTATATATGTGTTTATTTGGACAAAAAATAGATGTATACGCAACTGTGTGCACTAGAAGTTGCGCATATAAAAGACAACAAAGAAAAATAAAAAATCCAAGCCTGGTCCAGAAGATCAGGGCTTTTGCCTGGATGGGTAAAGAACCAAGAAGACTGGGAAAGTGATCAGATCAGTCAGGGAACCCAAAAGCTAAAGAAAACAACCCAAACTAGGAATTCCACAGACGTAATCCCTAGTGGAGTCGCCAATTCTATTATGGGAAAAACTACCCTAAGGTATGGGTTGAGGGACCTAATAGAGCGGAAGGCATACAACAACAAGAAGCACTCAAACCAAAGTTCCTAATGCTTAAACTAGTAAACTAAGGAGATATGACCTTACCCGTATGTCCTACGTTTGAGATCGTTCCCGCAAGGTGCAAACTCTCTACTTCTCCACATTTTTCAAGACCTCGAACTCACTGAAGAAAAAGCACATAGACTAGTTGTACAACATATATATCCTAAATGTCAGCAGGTTAGATCATATAAGCTTATAAAAGATAACATGAAATTAATAATTACAAGATCATTAACATGTATAAGAAGCATATAAGATCATGACATCAGGAACAGGAAAAGGCTTCTTTATTAATGTATGTAAAATATGTGGGGATATCACCTAAATCAGCCACAGCTCCAAGCAGAATCATCCTCTTGATCCATCCAACCCAAGCCTCAACAATATTCTTCCATAAAAGGTGCACAAGGATGTCACGTAAAGGAGGTGAACATCTCAAAGAAGGAAACAAGGGTTTCCTGAACCTGGGAAGTGAAGGAGACACACGGATGATCAGACTTGATCTGGGCTATAACAGGCTATATTATCAACTCCTTTCTCTCTCCTCCCTTAGGCCTTCCCAATGAGGTGTATTTATACTTCCTAAAAATAGTTTTTTCAGTTTGGAAACAGTTTGGCCACGGGCTCCTGTAAGTGGGCTTCTGGTGTAACCCGTAAACCTCGCCCAAAATATAGGGAGTTACATATTTTTAAATATTTTAAATTGTATATGTGGGTCAAATATGAGTGGAACCGCATCTTCACGCGTGTAAGACAGGGCAGAGTCGTGTATGGAATTCAAAATAATTTTTTTTAAGAAGATGACCAAGTCTGAATGGAAAGGGTTGCCCAAGGCCAATACATAGATCATCAAGTATATAAAGGTGATAGATAATGCTATAGCACAGATCCATCTGCTGGCCAAACAAACCAACAAGTATCTTCCTCATCCAGATGGCCTCACAACCTACTTGACTAGCAATCATGTACTCTGCCTCTCATGAACTGAGTGCAATTGGTCTTTGCTTCCTACTGTACTAGGAGACTGTTGTTGACCCAATGTTAAATATTCCCCCTGATGTGCTCTTCTTGTCAGATAAACTCCCTAGCAAATCTGCATATGTGAAACCTTGAATCTTCACTCCCTCTGTTCGCCTGTACCATATCCCAAACTTTGTAGTTCCTCTGAGGTATCTCAACACATGATTTCCTTCCTTCCAAAAGAACTTGGTTGGCTTAACCATATCTTGAATAAGCTGGTTAACCGCATAACATATGTATGATCGTGTGTTCACCAAATACATGAGTGAACCCACAAGTTTCCTATATAAGGTAGAATGTACTACTTCGCCTACAGTAGCATCCTCCTTCCTCTAGTTTCCTTCTAGAGGAGTCTCCTTGGGTTTGTTTCCCTCCATTTGAAACTTCTTCAGAATCTCGTTGGCATACTTTCCCTAAGATACAAATATTTCCCCATTTCTTTGCCAAATTTCCAATCCAAGGAAATAATTTAAGAGCCCCATATCCTTCATCTCAAATTCTCTTGCAAGATCCTCTTTGAAATACTTTATGAGATACTCATCACCTATTAGAATAAAATCATCAACATAAAGTACTATGATAAATAGTTTACCTTCTACCACAATATGGTAAAGGTTTGCATCTGCTTCACTCTTGGCGAATCCCAACCTAGTGAAGTAGTTGTCGATCCTGTTCTACCAAGCACAGAGTGTTTGTTTCAGTCCATGCAATGCTCTCTTGAGTCTGCACACATACAACTCTTTGTCAAAGGTCTCAAAAACCTTTCGGCTGCTCGATGTACACCTCTTCCTCAATCACTCCATTGATGAGAGTTGTATTTACATCCATCTGATGTATCTTCCATCCCATCTGCACTGAAAGTGCAAGGATAGATATGATTAACGGGTACCTTGCAACTGGAGAAAAGGTATCCTCGTAATCAATTCCATCCACCTGAGAGAACCCTCTGGCCACAAATATGGCCTTGTTTTTCTCCTCACTCCCATCTTCTTCGTGCTTCACCTTGTAGATCCACCTGGATCCTACAACTAACTTCCCTTCTAGTATTGGGACAAATTCCCATGTATTTTTTCTGATAATGGAGTCATAATCATCAACCATGGAATCAATCCAAACTGGTTGTTGCACTTCTTCCTCGAATGAGTATGGCTCAATCTCTACACTCTTTCTCATAAGAGACATGTATCCAGTGTACCTCGATGGGGACCTTCTCTTCCTGCGCGGTGATGTGGGTTCTCCCACATTCTCTCTAACATCAAGAACCAACCTGTCAGCCTCTCTGGTGTGCTTCCTTCCGTCTCTATATGTCTCTTCATGAGTGGGTGCTTCCACTCTATGTTCCTCTTCTTGTGGCTACTCCACATCTTGAGGTTCTTTTTTTGGAGCTAAGATATCCTCACATGCATGCAACTAAATCTCCCTCTCAAGGGAAATTTGCATGGCCTTCTCTTCATCGAATTTCATATCTTTTCTAACCACTATCATCATGTGTGATGGAAAGTACAACCGATAGCTGTCAGGTGTATCCATGTACCCCACAAATAGTCCCAGCTCAGTTGTTGGCTCTAGCTTTCTCCTGGAAATTTTTTTCACATGGAAATAAAATGATGAACCAAAAATTTTAAAATTCACCACATCTGGTTTCTTACTTGAAAAAGCTTCCTCTGGTGTATTCATCCTGAGAATCCAATGAGGACTTATATTATGCACAAATACTGTTGTGTTTCATGCTTCAACCCACAAGTACAACGATAGGCTTGATCATGCAACACTACTCATGATGATCCCACAATAGTTATGTTCTTCTTTTCTGCAATCCCATTATGTTGTGGTTTATGAGGTGCTATCAATTCCTGTTGAATTCCTTCTAAAGCACATAAGTTCTTGAATTCATTCTAGACATATTCTCCATTGTTTTCACTCATGAGAGCCTTCACCTTCTTCCCTGTATATTTCTCGACAAGTTATTTGAACTCACAAAATTTTGAGAACGTCTGATCTTTCTTCTACATGAATAAAATACAACACTTGCGTGAAAAATAATCTACAAAAATCACATAATACCTGTGTTTTGTTGTGGAGGGTGTCAATAATGGTCCACGCACATCTAAGTGAACTCTTTCAAGGATCACCTTCACTCGGCTATTCTTATCATGAAAGGTTGATTTGGTGTACTTCCCAAATTTACACCCTTTGCATGTATCTCGTTGCTCAATTGAACCCTTGGGAAGTCCTGTAGAAATATGTTGCATGATCTTCAAAGTGCCATGGTGTAGATGACCCAATATTCTATGCCATAACTCATTGATGTCTCATCTCTACACCTTCTCTGCTTTCGTGCTCAAGGTAGAACAATATTCTACATGGAATTTGTAGAGGTTCTTTACTTGAATCCCAATCTTCTTCACTTTTCCCATGGCTTTGTGATGAAGGAATTCTTTCCCTTTGCTAAATATCACATGATCATAGCCACAGTCTTCCAACATAGCAACTGAAACTAAATTTTTAATTAAACCAAGAACATACATGACATATTTTAATGTGAGAGGAGTACTAGACTCCCTTTGAAAGGTAATAGTACCTATTCGAGTCACAATAAACCTCCCATAATCTCCCATATCGATGTGCATCTGGAGATTCTTCTCCTTCAAGTTGCTGAAGAATTATTTGTTGATGTTCAAATGGAATGAAGCTCCACTATCCAAGTACCACATCAAACCCATCACAAATGACACCATGCATGTGATTAGAGTGAAATCCGACTCGAATTGTGAAGCAAGTGCTTCACCTACCACTCCTCCTGAGAGCTTCTAGTCAGCCTTCTTATGCAGACACTTTGTGGCATAATGTCCAAGCTCATGAAAGTGAAAACATTTTATCTTGGACAAGTCCTTCTTCTTGCCTACCTAACCAAAATCTAATTTTGAATGGGACGCCTTCCCTTTCCCTTTCTTCGCCTTTCCAGCCAAGGCACATTTATCCTCATCATCAGTCTTTGATGAAGATCCATCTCTGGTATTTCGTCAAATCTCTTATTGTACCAAGTCGGACCACAATCGCTCGCACTCGGGTAGCTTCTCCCTCCCATTCTCCAAATCCTGGTAGTTGTGCCAGCTCTTGGGAAGACCTAGAAGTGGTAGGATCACCAGATCATTCATGGAAAATATAACACCAACACTTCCAAGCTCATCTCGACATTGAGTGAACTTTGTCAAGTATTTTGGTATTGTGTCTCCCTTCTCCGTCTTGATTTTTCTTAGCTTTTCCTTCAACATCAGCTTCCTTTGGCCATTTTTTTTCTGAAACAAACCTTCCACCTAGCATATGGAGTTTTCTTTCCATGGAGGTTCTATACAATATGATCTCGAACTCATTTTAACATAATCCTTCTCGCCTTTGCTACATTCTTATTCCATGCATCAATATTTTGAGCATCTGTTGTTGCGGGCCTGGGAATATCATTGTCTATGAAATCATTTAGCTTGTTGTCTTCCAACATTTCTTCCATATTTTCCCTATAAGCTATGTAATTCGAGATACCCTCAAGGGCATATTCAAGTCTCAATCCCCAGAAAGACATTTTGATTCTGTTGTTGGTCCTGAAGAGTAGATCTACCAATTCGATTCACCTGTTCAAAAAAAACTCCTATTCTTCTCCTATATAGTGATTCCTTCTTTGATACCATGTATAAAATCCACATAGATTCAACTGATCTTGTAATATGCTAAAACAAAATACTTGAATCTATTCTACAAATTGCGGAAACCAATTATGATCGCACAATCACATGAACAATAAAGAGAATGAATTTCAATCACACAACAAAAATATTTATCTGGGGAAAGCCTCAGCTAAAAATCCCACTATTTGTATATTTCATAATTCAAGAGTATGAAACAATAAAATGCTTCTCTCAGACTTGAGAGCTCTATGTACTATCTTTGACTGTCTCACTCTGATCCAAGCAATTTTGGTCTAATACTTAACCAATTTCTTGACTCTAGATGCTCATCCTTGCTTGTGAATTCCCTAGGGAAATTTAGCCCCTATTAATTAGAAAATTCCAAATAATTGATTATGCAATACATATAAGGCCTTCTGCTGACCTCATGCATGACATGTACAATTTTCTAATTATACAACTAATAGTATATGTCCCTTTAACTCCAATCCCAAATAGGTATTCCTTGGAAATGACATGAAACAATTGTTTATAGTGAATTATTAGTTATCTAATTGATCACTACATATGAATTAAATAATATTTAATTCACTAGGCCTCTCACTAATTCCTCCATCAATTAGAACTAGGTAAATTGATTTTAACTCAAATAATTAAGTTAAATAATTACAACTCAAAACAAATGGTAACTGGACCCCCTAAAACTTAGAGAGAACTTTGCATGCCTCTAGTTTGACCCTAAACTCGAATTGACCAAGCTAACTAAGTCTTCCTAACTTAGTTAACTCATACAAGTTGTCATGTGATGTGGATTTACAATTTCCTTCTATATAATTGCGGGAAAATTAATTTAGAATCCTCTTCTTGTTGCCAATTTCAACATTTACTAAACATTTTAAAAATATACATGGAAATGCAATATATCTCAAGATAGACAAATTATCTTGATCACAACCACAAAAATATCGAAATTTAACTAATTGCAAAATTTATCTTAAACCAAATAGATCTAGCCACTTCTTAAAAGCTAAGAATAGACTCTTCTCATAGATATGAACTCTACCTAATAATTACCAATCATCTGAGCACTCCACAAACATAATCACACCTCATACAAATAGGAGTTACACATTACAATACCCTCCTTTAACTACAACTTGTCCTAATATGCATTAGTTGAGATCTTCATCAATAAGTTATTCTCTACATCGCATAATTAACTATAAACTGAAGAACCTCTTGATCAAAAAAGTCTATATCTTGTCGATCCTTAGCACATCATACCTCTATCATGAAAACATCACCAAAATATTGATGTCCATATAAAGGAATAACCATCCTTCAGAATGCATGGATAACCAACCATTATATCCAATAGTATAATGAGATGTCTTTTCACGATAGATGATTCATTCAACCATCCTTGAATCATATATCTTCGTAACTGTAATGTTAACTCCTCCTACATCATCATTAGTCATTATCCAGGATTTTTATTAGCCTACCTATAACCTCAAGTAGATTTTTCATACCACAAGCAATATATAGCATCAAGTGGTTTTGGTTGGACGCAAACCTTCCTGAATCATGACAAGTGGCTTCAGTTGACCACAAAATTTGCACTACAAAGTGGTTTTTAGAGTACCACAAAATTTAAACATAAAAAATTATGGTGGTATACACTCCTCATCATTCTTCATCATTTATTCAAGTACATACAATTACAAACTCCACTCGTAGAGATACCAGGTACATACTCAAACATTATCTAGAATCAATATATCAAATCAAACATGACACCATAAAATTGCTAACAAATATGATGTGTAATTGACATTACAATATGTTCTTGACTCTTATTATTTCACATAATTGACAAGTTTACCTTGTTTTTCCTCCATTGTTTCCTCTCCTCCATTGATTCCACAGGACTTCTACATGAATGTTTATCAAGTTCATTTCTCTGTTGCATCCAAGATCACTTCAATGTCCTTTATGTTTCTATTGCAATCTCTTCATTTATGCTTCCTTGTGTTTGTTGCTTCAGTGTTAATTTGGATGCATTCTTTTCATTTGGACTTCATCATTGAACATGTTTCCCCTTCCTACAAGCAATTGACCATCAATATCCATATAAAAAATTCCTAGCTATCGAGATACATGAGTTCCATTCGTTGTACTTATCAATTATTTAAGAATACCTTTCACCTACATGATTCATCAACATATTAAACTCTCTCTTAACCATAATTTGGTCCCAACCATGTCATTTATAATATTAATCCATGCCACATTCCACCCTTAATCAAAAACTAAACTTCTCCAATTCCACATCAAGCTAGTATACAAATACACCTACCACCCTCAAACCTACCTAATAATTTATTTAAAATTTTGACACCACATCCTCTCTATGTGTGATGCATACACACTACATGATTATGTGTGCTACAAAACTAATGTATGTAATCCTAAATCAACATGGCTTACAAAACACTTAGTACAATCAACTTACTCTTTTACAACTTGGACAAAAACTTTAGTGTTGGGTACAACTGATAATGCAACCCTACAAAACATATACTCAATTATAACATTTCAACTTAGATAAAACAAATATCCAAAATATTTTAACACAACACAAATATTACCATCACTTTGTGATGATTATATTTAGATCTTATCACCATGCATCACTTCTACATAAAATTTGATGGCCTCTCCACTTGTCGCAACAACGAAAATGTGATATGAATATCCAACTCTACCATATCCCCAAATAGTCTTCAACACACCTTCTCAATGTATATATGCTCAACAACCAATCATCATGCAATTGAAATCAACCAACAATTATTTTACGTGGAATGTTAGCCTTTTTTCTAGTAGCAACTCCCTTTCAACTCCAATCAGGCCTAGAATTTGATGAGGTATAGTATGTATTTGTCCTTGCAACATGTATTTGACAAGCATATAATAAAATTACATGTCGACTATGATGTGCCAGAAAATATGGAGCTTGTTGGATTGACACTTAAATCGATTTGATACCCATAAAAAATCAGAGCAAGGAAGGGATAGTAAATATAGTTTTATTGTTCATCTTCTACCTTGCAAGTTGTGAAACTCACAATATTCCCTACGGTCGTGTAATTTCTAGTTGGTATGGTATTAATTACCAAAAATTTTATACCATAATACATATTACCACACAATTATTACAGACCCTTTCATCCCTCTATTGTGAAGCAATTTTGGTTCAAAGTTCAGATGATCTACTACACACCCTATTTTCAAAAAATTAGAGGAACTTGGTGGCCAAAGAGAAATCTATATATTTTGAGCTTCATCAAGCTCTACATGTTTTCATTGACCTAATGAAGCTACTAAGACAAGGTGGTGAGGAGAAACCCAATAATATTGTTCCAATTGGCTAGAAAATAATTCCTTTGATGTCCCATTGTAACAACCATGGTGAAAATTTGGGCGGCAAGAGGGGGAGGGACTATTGTAAATATCGAAGGAAAAATAAAAATAATATATGCATGGGGGATGGGGGTAAAAACCAACAATCAAGTGGAGGCCTTGAGTCTATTGTTAGGACTATCTCTATTAAAGGAGAAAGGAATAATGCAGGTGATCATTCTTGTAGACTCTATGTTAATAACCAAACATGTGGTCAAGGGGTCCTTGGCTCAAAACTACAATCTAAATCAAATATTAAAAAGATCGAAAGGAATTGAGACAAATCTGGGAAATGTCAAATACTTTCACATTCTCCGAAGGCAGAATAAAGAAGAAGATATACATGAGAACCAAGCCTGCCTATTGGTAGAAGAGACCAGAATGGTAAATGGAAAAGAGGGTAGACATCCAATCCTTTAATTTAGTTAAAATGAGGAGAAAATTTGGGGAAAATATCACTCTTAGTGACATCAGACTAAGAAATAAGCTAGCTATCCCTCCAAAAATATGGAAAACTTGGTGTAAATATCATTATATCAAGATGATCTTTATCCCAAAGGGATCCACCTCCCCCCTTTCTCCCCTCTCTCCCCTCCCCCTTCCTTCCCCCTTACCCTTGGTGGTTGAGTCCTCTTTCGTTGACCCCCTTCCCCCCATTATTTTTACATTGGCACCCTAATTTTCCCCTTGTCCCTCTCTTTCATTTCTCCTTAACCCTGTTGATTTTCTACCCCTCTCCTTTGTTCATGCAGAGTAATCCTATATTTCCCTGGTCTCCATTTCTCACCCGGGGTCCATCTTCCCCATTCCCCATCAGGCTTCTTTTCTAACACAAGATCATGGTGACTCGTGGCAACAGCTTCAAGTTTGTTTGCAGTAAGTTTAAGACGTGTAAAATATGGTGTCTACCTAGAAAGTCACGTGTCCTTAGAACATGCATAAGCGGAGACATCAAAGGAATTTGGAGCTAGAGTTTGAAGAGACGTCGATGCATTCAAGGCAAAAGCATGTGAGCCAGGGAATTTCAAGGGAGGAAATTAAAACCAAAGTGCATGGCCGAGGATAAATCTAAGTACAGTAGGGAAAAGGAATTAAATGTGGATTATGGTGGCATGAATAAGCAGAGAAATGAGGTCAGCCAAGAAAGGCTCGACCTCTATAAATTAAGCAGCTCCATAAATTTGAAAGACAGAGAGAAAAATTCAATTTGCATAACCGGTTGGAGTTTTTCATTGAGGCATACTCTGACCAAAGGAGTGTTCAAGGAAAACGCAGTGTCATTGTTGAATTCTATACCCTGGGCGTTAGCTGAGGAGAATAAATAGGGAATCAGAGTCGTGTGTTCTAAAATCTCCATTAAAATTTGGATAGTGATACTATTCAGAGAGTATCGGGTCTATTCTAATCTAGGTGCTCTTGGGAGGCTAAGTATGAGGCTTAGAGAAGACTATATTGTTGATATTTGGAGCCCAATTTCTATTAGCAAAGGGGAGTGAGTAGTTGGAAAAACCTATTTAATGTGGTTCAGTATCAAGGGGACTTATGTGGGGTTGGAGGGGATAGGTAGGAAAATTGGCGCACTCCCTGGTCTCGGGCCAGTAAGATAGGAGGTTGATAGTGGTGTGCCGGGAGGAAAACAGTTTATGTGGGAGAAGCAGAAAGATCGGAGGAGCATTAGGGGTCGTAAGGTTGTACAATGGCTACCCTCTAGTGGGAGAATTAACCCATGTGTAACGTTTCCTAGAGTGTAGGATATAGTGAAAATACGAGAGTTGGTCGGAGGAATTGAGTCTCGCAGACTTCTGGAAAAGTGGTTTGGAAACACTATGGAAATTGACAGGATGGATTCAAATATTGGGAGCTCAACCACAGGGCCTTGGGGACTACGCAGACCTAGGCTGACCCGTGGACATTGTAGAGGAGGTAAACGACGTAGGTCGAGGACAGTTAACTGTGAGGATTGTGTCGCTGAGCTGGCAAACATCTACATGGGGTTGCATATCATCTAGCATGGCTTTCACCAACAGCAATAGGAAAGGCTCAATATCTAAGAGGAGAACATTTCCAATACTACAAAAATGAAGCAAATGGATGATGAAATTGATGTGCTCTATCAACAGCTGGATGAGCTCAAGTTATTGTAGAATAGTAAGGACAAAGAGTAAGACATGAAAGGCTCGGGCTTCAATTTAAACAACCCCACAGACATGGAAGAATGACCATCCTCTTAGCAGTTTTTTTGTATAGGATCTTTCTGTTTTTTATATGAAATTGTGTAAAGGTAAACTTGTGTTCAAGCAATTTTGTCGAATATATAGTTGTATGACAGTAATCCAGATCCATAATGGAATTTTTGTAATTTTTAAAGGCTCTGAGATATCATAACAACAAATGGAGCCCCTAGTGGAAAATTAATGTAAATGTAAATCACCTGGTTACTTGCCGAGAATGGGCTCAGATTAATATAAAATTATACTCTTTTTATGTTAAAAAAAAAAAAAAAAACTTGGTGAAAATTCCATGTAATAAAAGTAAAAATGATAACCATGGTTTATGGGACACGTATTCCAATCTGAATGGTGGGAAAAAACATCCTAGCGAGTGTTCATTTTGGTTATTATGGAAAAAGGAAAATGGAAAAGGCAATGGCTAAGGAAATAAAGAGCCAAAAATTATGTTTGGAACATTTATTTATGAAAATAATGGAAATTAGGAGAAAAGGGAGATGAAATTCCATAGGTTGCATGTGAGGAGGAAAATTAAGGAAAATAATGGAAAATGAAAAAAATAGAGGCCTCATTGATAAAACAGCTTATGAGGATCAATTGGCAAGATTTTGCTCACATTTTTGGAGCTCTCTCATTATTATCTCTCTCTCTCTCTCTCACTCTTTGACACTTAGAGTTTCTTCCAGCATTTTGGCATTGTGCCAAGAAAGGCAAGAAATCGGGACGAAGGAGGAAGCAAGAAATGAGGATTAGGAATAAGTAGTTATAACAACATTCTTGGCAGGTATCGATTTGCATGTTTGTTTTCCTTGCTAGATCTAGCATGCATTTTATTGCATGTGGTTCTTTTCTGTCTTAGCATGGGTTTTTCTAGGTGTGACAGTGTTTTCAGCCTAGCCTTTCCATTTCCGGATAGCCATGGTGTTGTGGAGTTCCCATGTTTTGGTTTAGTTGGATTACCGGATGGATTCGAAGATGAGTGGGGCGGATATTTGAATTTATAGAAAACATGGGTTGGTAACCCCTGAATCGAACTGTGCGTTGTGGTAAAGTTGGATAGAGTGTTGCCTTGGTGGGCCTAGGAATCCTCGACCAATGAATGGTGGGATATACAGTAAATCCTATAGGTGGTTTTCCTCAGTTTAGGGCCTACTGATCCAGGTTTGGATTGCGGTAAAGCCTGAGAGGTGGGTGCTTTGTGATGGGCCTAGTAGTCTCGGGATGGGATGTACGTTAAAGCCTAGAGAGTATGTATCGATTTAGGGTCTAGTGAGCCTAGATTCGGACTGTGGGTTTTGGTAAATCCTGAGAGACTAGGAGACAAGAAAATTCCTCATGGTGTAAACAGAGAAAATCCAATGATATCCATGTTTGTGTTGGCCTAGTGATAGGGTGTAGATCACAGTAACGCCTAGTTTCCGATTGATAAGGGTGAGGTGGTTTAGCCTCGGAATGCCTTGGTTGGTTCTTTCAGTTTGATTCCCACATTCATGCTTGGAATATGGAATGGAGGTGATTTGTTGAAGAGATATTTGGCTCAGCCAATCTATGGTAGGGTGGAACGTGGAAGTCCCATCTCTGGTTGGTTTTTACACTCATTAATGAAGATCTCTTTCCTTTGGTATTTGGTATGCAAATTTATTGGTTATTATGTGGATTATATTTTTTTTGTATCAATGGTATTTTTTGTTGTTATTATGTTGGTTATAAGCATGTAATTCATCAGTGATGATGTATGTCTCTCTCCATATTTTTACCTGTAAATGAATACACCATGTATCTTTGGTCAAATAGTTTGTATTGTAGCTTATGATGTAAGGGAGCAATGCTTCTTAATTATTCTGAGATAAGTATGAGACCCCTATGTTTAAATATGTTGTTTATACCTATAGATGCAATGTTTGTGACATGTTTGATGAAATGAATTTCATGGCTAGGATGGGTCCGGATGAGTTCCTGATGATTTGATTGCTTCCATACCTTTTTTTAATGTTATTTATAATCTCCTATAGTTCCATGAAGTTTTTGGTAGTGACATGTGCTCTGGGTATAAAAAGGTGGCACAAATATTGGAGTTGCAGGCATAGAAGTCAGCAAACCAAGCCCTAGACACAACCTTTCCTTAGCATACCCGTGGTTATAATATTTTAGCCACTACCTTGCCTTGGAATACCCGCGGCTATAGGATTTTAGCCACTACATTTCCTTTGCATGCCCACGGCTAAGGCTCAAATTGGTCAAAAATTTAGTCTCCCTCAGGGTTCAGGGGCCTAGAAGGTCAGGTTACCTCCTGAGGATATTGTTGATTTTTTGTCAGGTATTTTTGTCTTGTTTCCATCGGTTCCACTTCCTTAATGATTAGGTGCTCAAAATTATGCTCAAAAATAAAAGTTGTCGGATCGATGTGGAATATAAACGATCGCATAGATATCTTTGTTCTGAATTCGACAAAACTCATTTCGCAGAAAACTGACACCATATGATTCGAGAAACGCGTTATGTCCAAATTGTCAAATAGGCAAAATTTTCGAAAAAAAATTACAGGGATAGCCCACTCAGAAGTTCGTACTGCAAACTGGGCATGCACAGTGGCAGGTTGACTTGGTCAAATGGTTTTCTCCGTCGAATGGGGTGATGCCAAGTGGCATCATTAGAGAAATTTTGAGGTCTAAAATGGGCCTCCTAAATAAATAATAAAATAATAGCTAAACCAATAAAATAATATTTATGAATTTGCAATTCACTTTTTGCACCACAATCCATGTAACCATAGTTAAATTCAATTCAAAAGTTGTACCAAAATAAAATTAATAAAAAAATTGTATTGGTGTGACTATAAATAAGAATGAGTTTTTCAAGAAAAAAGTCATGATCATTGAACAACTAATGCATTTTTCATTTGTACTTAAATAACATAAAATAAAAAATAAATATAAATTTATAAATTCTTAATTATATTATATGCTATTAATTAAAATTTATATTATTTAAATAGTATAATAGCATGTAATTAATATACTATATATAAATAATATAATATAATAAATGTATAGGGATATGCATTGTTTCTTTCAAGAAATATGAAATGACAATAATATATTTTTATTCAAAAAGTGTGAAATGACATTTATTATGAGTACTTTACTTTGACTTTAAAAGTACTTAGAGTACTACCATGGTTAACCATGAGTTTTTATCCACCATTGAGAATGTGACAAGTAAGTACCTTTAACTCAAGCAATGGCACCTCAACCATTAGGGATGATGTCATCCCATAAAATGTGATTGGTCCTCATAAAGTGAATTTTAATTGTAAATTTTCCTTAGGAGGCCCATTTTAGAACTCAAAATTCTCCTAATGGTTGTCATTGGTTCGTTAGTGGTCGAATTTTATTAGTTGGGCATGTGGCCAACCACATGCTACCACGTGGCCCAACCAGAGGCTGCCATGTGGCAGCACGGGAGGCCACAAACTATTTGGTCAAGTCTGAATGAGGTAAGCAGGGGTCGAACCCGCGACCAACTAACACCAAGCACCAAGCCAAACCATCGCAACACGCACATGAGACATAACATGTAATGGTTGGCGTATAGTTTTGTATTAACGTTGATTTCGCGTTGGGGGAGGGGGTCGGGGTCTAGCCCCAACCCTAGTCAGCGTCGGAGGTGGGACCACAGGCAGGAAGCTAGCCTCGTGCCCCTGCTCGTAACCATTACATATAACTTTAGCGCCTGAATGTTACCACACTAAGACCACCAGCTAGAGCCAGAACCGCGGAGTCCTAACAACTAGGGTTAACCGCCAACAGAGACCACAACTCTGTTGCATGTGCCCACATCCTGAGGTTAATTCTGACAGTTAGCCTAACCGCTGATGCATATTTAAAAAAAAAATTATTGAACCATATTGTATATGGTTAAAAATCCGGATTTTAGGCCTCATTGGGAAAATTAGCGTGATGACAATTTCGCACGATTTTCGGCAAAATTGATGCTCAATTAGCTAGATTATGGGTGGATTTGTAGGATATTGTAGGATTTTGAGGAATTTGTTGAATGAATAGTGGAGAAACTAGGTGAAGTCATAAATTTTTCAATTTTTGGCCAAATTCGATGCAGAAAGAGGCTAGACAGAAATTTTTGGGCATTCTAGAGCTAATGGAACATGTTTTAGAGCTGCTTGAGCATTGTAAATATAGTTAACCACACTTTTGAGCATAATAGAAGAGGGTCAAGCCATTGGAAGCTGGACTAAGGAAACGTAGCCCAGGCGGGGTGAACTCCTTCATCATATTGTGTTGTGTGACTGTTTATGGTGATTTTCATGTATGTTAGATGTTGTTGCTCAGTGTTTTATTTATGTTAATTTGCACTTGAAATTCACATAAAAACTCATGTTAAACTTGCAATTAACCTCATCATCCTCAAGCATTTTCTTTAAATTCTAAATTGGATCTTAGCAATACAAGAAAAAAAATATTCCCATTCAAATCAAGTTGGTATCAGAGCACTAGGTTTACTTGTGCAAGAAGGATTTAATTTTTTTTGCAAGTGTTTAAATTGTTACAAGGTTGAAGCTAAAGAGAGGAGAAGGAAAACTTGTGGGTGCAAGTTCTCTAGTTGGAGCAAGGAGAAGGAGGGCACATTTGCCGCAATTTCCATGACAAGATTCACCTCCAATTGCAATAGAAGCTTTAGTAAGCATGTCTCATGAAGGAGGAATTGATAACATGTCATAGGATGAGAATGATTTTAGGAAGGCTTTCTTTGACATGAAAGATATGGTGAAGGTCCTCTATGAAGAAAGGAACACAAGGTTGCAGGGTGAATGCTCTAGGCCTGCAAGAGGAAAGGGTTCTCCAGGAGGAGGAGGTAATGGAAATCGTGATAAGCCACCATGTACTCCGCCATCATCCTCACCACCATCTTCACCTTCATCTTCATCCTCTTACACTACTACAACCCTTACACATACTCATCAACCTACCTCAAAAGGAATTGGTAAACAACCCTTGTTCAAAACTTGATATCAAATTAGAGGTGCCTATGTATAATTGTGAAGTGAATGCAGAGAAATTGGAAAATTGGGTTTGTCACTTGGAGGTCTATTGCAAAATTCAAAACCTTCAAGATGATGATACAAAGATAAAGCTAGCTTCCTTGACATTGGAGGGTGTAACACTTGTATGGTGGGAATCTAAGACACAATATGAGATAAATAAAAATGGTAAGATCTCACTCTCTTGGTATAATTGCATTTCTACAATTAAAAGACCATTTTACCCTCTATTATATATGCAAAATTCCATCATGAATTTGTAGAACTTCAGACAACTTAAGGGTCAAAGTGTGCAAGATTACACCCAAGAATTTAGGAAAAGAGCTATTATGTTAGGTGTTGATTTGCGTTCACAAGATACATTGCTGAAGTATATAGGGGGTTTACATATCTACCTAAGGCATACTATCCTTATGTTCAATCCCACTGGCCTAGATGAGGTTTGTGTGCAAGCCACTCACCTTGAGGAAAGAAGGAAAAATATTCTAGAAGAGGGTAAAAAAAAGCCATTTAAGGGTGGAGAGAAAGGAAAGGGTTTCAAAGGGAAGAGAATGAAAAATGCATCCAGTAGAAAGGAAGGAGAGAAAATGACATGCAAACATTGTTCCAAAGAGGGTCATGATGAAGACCATTATTGGAACATTCATCCAAAGATGAGGCCCAATAAATTCAACAACAAGGGAAAACAAAAAACCACTGCAACAACTCAATAGGATTTGGGATGTGACTTGGGTGACGAAACTAAAATTACACCCATGGGTATGAAGGGAAAATAATGCATTTCTAGCACTAGTTTATCAAATTGTCACACTAGTACTCCAAATGAAGAAACAAGAATTGAATTATTTCATCTGAGGGTTATATCAAAACATACAAAATTTGACACACTATTTGATAGTGGGTCTCAAGAAAACTTGATATCTGAAGACTTAGTCAAGAAAGTTAATATTGAAACCATTCCTCATCACAAACCATATCCATTGGGTTGGATATGCAAGAACAAAAATTTGTAGGTTACAAGAACGTGTATTCTTCGATTGGAAATCATAGCAAACTTCATTGACGAAGTTGAATTAGATGTTGTACAGCTTGATATTTCAAGAATTTTTTTGGGTAGTCCTTACCTCTATGATATAAAAGATATCTTCTATCGCCATGAAAAAAATTACCACTTGTTCAAAATTGGTGTGGAGTATATTCTGAGAGCTCATCACAAGAAACTAAATCGTTCAATATTCAATGCAGGGAAAATGAAAAGACTAGTGAATTCAAGCAAGAATTTTGTGCTTCGTATGATTAAACCAAAGAATTATGTTGATTATGAATCATTCCAAGGTTGTAATCCAAAGTTAAAATCTGATTTGATTGAAGTGGTTAATCAAAATAATGAGTTGTTTCAGGATCCAAAGGGTTTACCTCCCAAGAGGGGAATCCAACATGAGATACAGTTGTGGAAAGATTGTCCTCTTCATAACATTGGTATATATAGGATTTCGGTGACGGAAAGTGTTGAAATCAAAAATAAAATCTAAGAGTTTTTGGACAAAGGGATCATCCGACCAAGTACTTTGCCATGCGGGTCACCTATTGTGTTGGTTCCAAAGAAGGATGGAACATGGCGCATGTGCGTAGATTTATGTGCATTGAACAAGACTACGGTAAAGAACCATTATCCACTTCCTATAATAGGTGATTTACTTGATCAATTGAAATATGCAAAGTATTTTACTAAGTTGGTCTTAAGGAGTGGCTACCACCAAATTAGAATTTCTAAACGTGACATTTGGAAGACGGAATTCAAAACAAAGCAAGATTTGTTTGAATGGCTTGTTATGCCTCTTGGTTTATTTAATTCTCCTGCTGCCTTCATGCATGTGATGAATGATGTTTTAAGGCCATTACTTGATGATTTTTTCATCTTATACTTATATGATATATTAATTTTCAATAAATCACTTGATGAACATGTCATGCATGTAAGGAAAGTACTTGATGTCTTAAGGAAATAACACGGTTGTTTTTGAAGATGTCAAAAAGTGAGTTTGGTAAAACTTCTTTTGTGTACTTGGGGCCTATTGTTGGAGGAGGCCAATTGAGGATAGACCCCTCTAAGGTTGAGGCATTGTGAATTGGACAACGCCCAAGACAGTCACTGAGGTAACAATTTTTTTGGGAGCAACCCAATATTGGAGGAATTTTATCGCTAACTTCTCTTTTATCGTAGCTCCTTTGAATGCATTGACTAGTGTGAAAAGGGTCTTTCAGTGGGGAGTCAAGTAGAAAAAAGCATTTGATTATTTAAATGAGAAGATCAGTTCAGCCCCAGTACTTGCATTACCGGACTTGAGACAACCCTTTGAGATTCAAATTGATGCAAGCGACTATGCCATGGGTGTAGTCCTTATGCAACATGGTAAGCCCATTGAATTTCATTCAAAAACTTTCAATGGTGTTGTGTTTAATTATCCTACTTATGACAAGGACCTTTATGCGTTGGTTCAAAGTGTCTAAAATTGTAAACACTACTTGATGGGAAATGAAACCATCATACACATCGACCACCAACCATTCCAATACTTGCAATCGCAAACTAAGTTGCAGCAGTCAAGGCACTTCCGAGGGATGGGCTTCTTATAGCAATTCCACTTGGTCATCAAGTATAAGAAAGGTATTTACAACAAGGTCGATGATATTCTTTCTAGGCCTATTATTAGTGCAGCTACTTTACTCAAGCATAATTTTGTTTTTCATGAAATTTATGTTGAGCATTATGCATGTGATAATGACTTTAAATATGTTTATGCAAGCTTGAGTCAAGGCAACCAAGTAGAGGAATTGGATTACCATGTACATAATAACTTCTTGTATCATTTGGCCAAGCTTTGTCACTCCACAGGGGGAGAGAGTGAATGTCATCAGGGAAGCACACACTTCTCTTATTGTTGGACATTTCTGTGTAAGTGAAACAGTGGCACATCTTCAGAGGTATTGTTATTGGCCTCATATGTTTGAAAGTGTCTCACGTTTCATTAAAGGTTGTTCATTATGTGTAGTCGGTAAGCTTAGAAATAGGAAGTTAGGATTTTACACACCACTTCATGTACCTTCACATCCATGGGAGAGTGTTTCAATGGATTTTGTAGGAGGTCTTCCTTTGTCAAAAAAATGTCATGATTATTTGTATGTAGTTGTGGATAGCTTCATCAAGATATGTATATTAATGCCATGTAAAAAGAAAATTACAGCTGAACAAACAACTCACTTATTATTTCAACATGTTTGGGTTCATTTTGGTTTTCCCACATCCATTGTTAGTGATAGGGATTCTCGATTTGTTGGGAATTTTTGGCCAATTTTGTGGGACTTGATGGACACCAAGTTGAAGAAGATTACAGTATTTCATCCAAAAACATATGGTAAAACCAAGGTGGTCAATCGAATAGTCATAAATATTCTTCGAGGATACTGCAGCAAGCATCCAAAGTTGTGGGATGAAAACTTCCACTACATTTAGCATGCTTACAACTGTGCAAAACATTACTCTACACAAACATCACCATTTGAAGCATGTCTTGGATACTTGCCTAGATCGCCATTGGATTTCATTTTTAAGAAGGATGTTGTTATTGATGGCCATAGAGACATAGACAAAGCTAAGAAGTTGATAGAACAAATCCAATTGATACATCAAACAATTCAAGATCAGCTTGAAAAGAGCCAAGGCATGGCAAGCATCGTGTACATCAAAATTTCCAAGTTGGTGATGAAGTTTGGCTTCACATTAGAAAAGAGAGGCTTCAAGGGGAAGTAAAAACTAAAACCAATCAATTATGGTCCTTTTAGAATTTTGGAAAATATTTGTGAAAATGCCTTCAAGTTAGCTTTTCTTTCATACATGCAAATTTACTCTTTTATTAATGTTGAGATCTTGAGGTTGTATGAGCCTCCATTGATTGAATATCAAGGGAAACATTTTCATATTCAATTCTATTGAAGACTTTTATCCTGAATATCTTGATGAGATTCAGGAAGACACTATACTTGACAGAAGAACAAGGACATCAAAAATAGGGAGTGTCGACTACCTTTGTGTGGGGCTCAAAGGAACAAATCCTTCTAAGGCCAAATGGATTGAGATTGGAAAGGTGAGGGAATGGTACCCTCATCTGCTGAATAAATAAAAGTGATATTTTGGGGTCCAAAAGCTTCTAGTGGGGAGGAGTTATCAGGTGCTCAAAATTATGCTCAAAAATAAAAGTTGGTGAATCGGTGTAGACCGTGAATGACAACATATATATTGTCGTTCTAAATCTAGTGCAACTCGTTTCGTGGAAAACTGACATGGTATGCTCCCATAAACACATTTTTTCCACTTTGTCAAACATGCATATTTTTGGAAAAAAAAATTACAGGGACGGCCGAGTCAGCAGTTCGTACTGCTGACTGGGCATGCACAGTCACAGGTTAACTTGGTTAAAGGGTTTTCTGAACTGCTGATTGGGCATGCATAGTGGCAGGTTAACTTGGTTAAAGGGTTTTCTCCATCGAATCTGGTGATTCCAAGTGGCATGTTGTCATTAGCTCATTAGTGCTCGAATTTTATTGGTTTGAAATGAGGCCAACCACATGTTGCCACGTGGCCCAACCAGAGGCCGCCACGTGGCAGCACGTGAGGCCACAAAATATTTTGTCTATTATGAATGGAGAAATCGGGGGTCAAACACCTAATAAAACCAAGCGCCAAGCCAAACCATCACGTCATGCACATGAGACTTAACATGTAATGGTTGGCGTATAGTTTTTTATTAACTTTGATTCTGCGTTGTGGGCAGGGGGATGGGGTTTAGCCCTAGCCCTGGTCACCTCCGGAGGCGAGACCACGGGCGAGAGGCTAGCCCTGCACCCCCTCTTGTAACTATTACATATAACGTTACCGTTGGAATGCGACCACGCTGAGACCGCTGGAATGAGCTAGAACGGCGGAGCCCTAACCACTAGGGTTAGCCGCCAACAGATACCACGACTCTGCCGCATGTGCCCACGTCTCGGGGTTAAGTCAAGCGGTTATCATAACCGTCGGCGCATATTTAAAAATATATATATATATTGAACCATATTATATATGGTTAGAAATCTAGATTTTAGGCCTCATTGGGAAAATTAGTGCGGCGATAATTTCGCCCGATTTTCGGAAAAATAGGCTCTCAGTTAGCTGGATTCCGGGCAGATTTGTAGCATGGTGTCGGATTTTGAGGAATTTGTGGAACGAATAGTGGAGAAAATAAGGGAAGTCATAATTTCTTCAGTTTTTGGCAAAATTCGATGTGAAAATAGGCTAGACAAGCATTTTTGGGCATTTTGTAGCTGATGGAATAGGTTTTAGAGTTGTTTGAGCATTGTAAACATATGTAATCACACTTTCAAGCATAGTAGAAGAGGGCCAAACCATTGGAATTTGTACCAAGAAGATGTATCCCAAGCGGAGTGAACTCGTTCATCATATTGTGTTTTGTGACTTTTTATGGTGATGTTCATGTATGTTAGATCTTGTTATTCAGTGTTTTATTTATGTTAATTTTCTCATGAAATTCACATAAAAACACACCAAAAAAAACGCATTGTAAAATTGCAATTAACCTCATCATACTCAATTATTTTCTTTAAATTCTGAATTGGATCTTAGCACAACAAAACTAATATTCCCATTCAGATCACGTAAGGTCATCTAGGAGGTTTAATCTCATATTAGTAGCCTCTTGTTGCATGTTTACCCTAGTTGGACAGTTATATGGGTAGATGTGGGAAGAGCGTGTTACATAGTGGTATTAGAGCGTGGTTCAACTCCCGGACTGGATGGGTGGTGTGTAGATCATGTATTTATGTTGGTTTCATGCATGTGTAACATGCTTGTGGTCTATGTGTGATTGTTTAATTCACATGGTGTTGTTCATGGTTACAATGATGTCACCATGGAAAAGTTATTGGTGTCATTGAGACATGGGTCATCATGTGTGTATGATTGTTTATGTGTTGTTCATGCTTATGTATTAACCATGTATGTTTGCTTACATGTAGCTACATGTTGTACATGCATTACTTGTTTATTCTTGGTTACATGTTGTTCATGCTTGGGTGTTGTCTGTGCATATTTGAGTACATGTCATTATGTATCATACATGCATTGGTTGTTCATGTTTGGTTATATGTTGTTCACACGTATTTATTGTCCGTGTAAGTTTTCATGGTTGATGTTGTCATGCATCGTGAGGTCATTGTATGGAATTAGGTCATCATTATGATATTAGTATGTTATGATGCTAATGTGTTGGTTAAGATAGAGCAGGAGATGCAGATCAGTAAAGTGAAATTGCAACAATGGACTTTGGGGTAAGATAAAATCATCATACAAGCATGCATGTATGTGATTCATGGTTGTTGTAAACATTAGCGTTACTTATATGTTTTTCATTCTATTGTTATTGTGGTTACATATGTGATAAATGCTAGTTGATTAGTGTAGTCATATGCACATGTGTTAGATAGTCACGAATGATAACAACTTGTGGTTGTGTGCATTGTTATTGTTGTGTTATGTTAGTTAACTTTATCACTGATGTTATATGATTAACTTGTTGATTTTTTATGTTAAGTAACTTGATGAATATGCTATATGTTGTTGATGATTATGTTATGTGATTAACTCGTTGTTGTTATATGTTAGTTAGCTAGATGATTAGGGTTATCACGTTAAGATCTTGATGTTCTATGTATTATGCTAATTTGCATTAGGGGAATTTTGAGGTCTAAAATGGGCCTCCTAAGGAAATTATAAAATAATAGTGGAAAAAATCTAATAAGATTTGATGACATCATCAAATTTTAGAGGGAAAAATGAAAAAACTACTTTTTCAATTCATATTTTTAACTTATCTCCCAAAGTTTTTACTCAAATTTCGAGTGGGAGTACTCGTTGGATGCGGAATTTAATTCCCCATCCAAGGAGTACCCATGTTGCATACTTTCGATGGGTCCTACTACACGAAAAATGAGAAATACATAAAAAAAAAACATGATTACAATCACGTTTTTTATGTATTTCTCATTTTTTGTGTAGAAGAGTTCATCGAAAGTATGCAACATGGGTACTCCTTGGATGAGGAATTAAATTCCGCATCCAACGAGTACTCCCGCTCGAAATTTGAGTAAAAATTTTGGGAGATAAGTTTAAGATACGAGTTGAAAAAGTAGTTTTATTATTTTATTATTTTTTAATATTTTTACTTTTTTACTCCAAAAATGATGAATCATCCATTATGGATGACATCATCATCTTAAATCCTATTAGTTGTTATAAAGTTTATTTTTGTTGTACATTTTTCTTATGAGGCCCATTTTAGACCTCAAAATTCCCCTAATGGATTGGCCCATGCAAATGGTTAGGGTTATGACATTCAGGCATGAGTTGACCTAATTATGATAGTGTGTTGTATTATGTCTAGACTGACTGTGCATATGTGAATATATGCATGAATGACAACTGCTTATGGGTTTTTGATGTGAACATGTTAGATAGATATTGTTATGGATATCATGACCTCATTTATGATTGGGTTGATATGTTGTGAAATTGTATCGTGCTAATCTAGATTGATTGTGCAAACAAGATAGCATACCCTAAGATACATTAAGGTATGAGTTTTCTTATGGTGTGTACTTGATGCTTGATTGTTTGATGGTGTGTTGGGTGTATGAAAAATTATGAATTTACTAAACAGAAAGCCTACTGCAGTAATCTAATTCAATTCTCCAACTTGTTTGATTTACTTAACAAGTTATTTTTCTGAATTATTGAATAAAACATCAACGTAAATACACTGCAGCCACACAAATATATAGATCAAGTATTGAATAATTAAGCACATTCTACAAAGGACACACAACATCTTTTGGACAAATGTCCCCAGAAACACCTAATGCGGGAAAATTGGTGCAGTGGCTCTTAAGGGTTTTATTACTATGAATATTTTTTAATACAAACTAGGGTACCAATAGTAGTTTACTCAACGCAGAAAATCCCGACATATGTACCTCTATTTCTGGAGACAAATATTATGGTTGATTCAACTCAAAATGAAGCACGCCACATGTGCCTACGTAGTCCCTGCGTCATCCTTCAGTGTGGTTACATCACCCTTTAATATCTGTTGAATACAAGCCCGATCTGGCCCACTAAAACCCTAGCACAGCTCTCTCAATGACTGTGTCACCCTCTTCCAGCTCTGCGTCCCTCTGCATGAGCCCTTCTAGCTCTACATCACCCCTCCTGGGCATGTGCTACTCTGTGGTACGGATATGTCTATCTACTATTGTATTCTCGGCCTTGGACTCAGAAATCCCACTGTCGAACTACCCCTCACTGCACTACATGCTCACTCAAAAGTTCTCAGGAAATCACGCCACAAAATTTAGACTTAGCTTAAGTGCCGCCACTCTGTGTGTATTCTCCAACTGACCCCAAGCCTTCCTAAATATACATTTCCTTTTGAACATTAAACGATCATGATATAATATATAATCGACAGCTAAGATTAGTAAAGACTTGATCCTTGTCACTTAGAACATTCTCACCCACATGTCTAAATTAATTCACTTTAATTATTTAATTTCCCTAAGTTATACTTAGGGTCTCCATTAAATTAATTAATTATTTGAATAACTTAAGCTCCAGAGGGAATTTCTCCAAACTATTTTTGGGTCTTCAGATCTAGAGCACATTTGATGCTACCCAAAAATCAACACTCGCTCTTAGCGAGGAATGTGCTCTAGCAACACTTCAATCTAGAAGCGTTACTATGATCCATGGCATATATCCCCTGCATTGCTTATGCTTGTCCTACTGCCCCTCATCCTCTGCGCTACTGCCTTTTGTACTGCAACCCATGACTCTGCCACAGTCATTGCTTCATCTGTACTGCATCTCCCTCTCAAATGATGCATCATGTTCCCCATAGCAATGCCACTGCTAACTGCTGCACTGCAACTCAGTTGCTGAGAGTTAAAACACTGAAGGACGTCACCCAACATCTTGACAGACAAGTTAGTCTGGTTGCACTCAATACTGAAACACCCTCTGTTGCGAATCTGTGCTGACCCTCTGGTGCCTCTCTGTTGTTGTTGCTCTGCACTTCCTCTGCGTTGCTAAAATCCCATCACCCTCTACAATGTTTATTCTACGCTGTTGTTGCCTCTTCTTTGCGTTTCTCCAGTCTTCAACATTATAACACTGCCAATGTGCCTCCATAATCCTATGAAAAAACTGACTCCAATCATCCTGCTACTATCATTAAGGGCTCCCGTAGCGCGTATGTGATCCAAGAGTTTGGGAACCTCAAGGATCATGCCCCTTCATCGCTATTTGTAGATCAATCTACAAATCTATGTCGCCCCACCTCTTCTCTCGAGGTACATCAGCACTCATAGCCACATCGTCATCACTCCCATCATCACCCTTCGTTGTTGCAGCCTTTGAATCCAAGTCTTCCTTTCCTTTCTTCTTCTGAGGACAAGTTGTAGTGAAATTTCCTAGTTCACCACATCTGAAGCACATGACTTTTGAAATTTCTCTCTTCTTCTTCCCTCGTTTCCCCTGTTGTCCCTTAGATGCGAGAGATGCATATTCCTCCTCCTCCTTCTTGATCTTGATTCCGCCACTGGTGCTGCCCGCCTTGGTCATCCTCCAGATCTCTTCTTGTCGAAGATATTCCCACATGTCTTCCCAATTTGAAAGTGTCACTCTGCCCAAAATTCCTTGGACAAAGGTATCCCACTATTCAGACACTACATTCAGGGCAATCCTGACCAATAGACCCTCATCAACAGTATCCCCCATAGCATCCATTTGATCATGAATCACCTTCAATCTAATGAGGAAGGGGTTGATTTCCTCCCCCTTATGCATCTGAAATAGTCGAATTTGATTCTCTAGAAGCATTCTCCTTTGAACAGAATAACCTTGATACATTAATATTAACGTCCTCCACATCTTGTTTGTTGTGTTCTTTTTAGAAATGTGCAGGACCACATGATCCTTGACCCCGTCCATAATCAAGTGCTTAGCCCTTTGTTGCGCTTCCTCGTACTTCTTCAATGGATCAACATCAATAGGAACAACGCAAACTTTCTCGGCATGATCTTTGATGCGATATTCATCCAAAAATAACAGGATTCTGGCCTTCCAGAGGACGAATTTGGATACTCCATCCAACCTGTCATGATCCCTCAATCCATGTGCGTCCATCTCTGCTCAAAATATGTCGAAGCTGAAAAAATCCTCTCCCTACTTCTGCTACTACCCTCAGAAAAAGATACGCATATGGGTTTCTTGGCGCTAGAAACCCTCTAGATAATATGCTCCCTTTGACAAGTGATTTCCCTCCCGGAAATCCTCACCAACAGTTGTCGAATCAAACCTCTCCAATCACTCCACTGATAAGATCTCATAAATCTTGGTTGAGAAAGTCTGCTAAGGAACTGCTTCCTCTTACTTTTTCAAACCTGTTAGACATTGTTTTGCATCGACAGAACAATTCCCCACCAGCAACTTCCAAAGAACAAAACTACACTTCCAGCCACTACAACCAGCACAATGTTACCTCTTCTCGTACTATGTCACCCTTATGGGCCTACGTGAGCCTCTGTGTCAACTCTGCGTGAGCTAGACTAGCTCTGCATCACCCATTTGGATCTGTGTCAGCTCTGCATGAGTTAGACAGGTTCTGCATCACCCCTCTTGGGCCTGTGTTGTCCCTCTAGTGTTGCGCTTCCTCTTCCTTGATCTGTGTTGCCACAACTGCCTTCCTGCAGAAAAAAAAATTGCCTCTTCGTTGATGGCTTCGCTCTCCCTGATCTACAATGGCTCTGATACCATGTGAACATTTCTGAATTTACTAAATAGAAACCTTATTGCAGTAATATGATTTACTTCTCCTATTTGTTTGATTTACTTAACGAGTTATTTTTCTGAATTATACAGTAAAACATCAAAGTAAATTACAATGCAGCCTACACAAATATACAGATAAATTACTGAAGAATTAAGCACATTCGACAAAGGACACACAAGATTTTTCGAACAAATGTCCTAAAAAAAACCCAATGCGAGAAAACTGGTGCAGCGGCTCTTGACAGTTTTATTCTTATGCAGATTTCTGAATACAAACTAGGGTACAGCAGTGGTTTACCAAACAGATAAAATCTTGGAGATGTACACCTACTTCTGGAGACATATATTATGGTTGATTCAGCTCAAAATGAAGCACCCCACAGGTGCCTACGCAGTCCTTGCATCACCCTTCAATGTGATTGTGTCACCCTTTCAGATCTGCTGAATACAAGCCCGATCTGGCCCACTGAAACTCCAGCACACCTCTCTGAGTGACTTTGTCACCCTCTTCCGGATCTGCGTTCTTCTATGTGATCCCTTCTGGCTCTACGTCACCACTCCTAGGCTTACGTTGCCTCTGCGTCACCCCTTATGGGACTATGTTGCCTCTGTCTCACCCCTCCTGGGCATGTTTTTCTCTGTGGTACGGATCTGCCTCTTTGATATTGTTTTTTGGCCTTAGACTCAAAAATCCTACTACCGAATTGCCCCTTGTTGCATTGCAAGCTCACTTGAAAATTCTCAGCAAACTGCGCCCCAAAATTTCGACTTAGTTCAAGTGCTGCCACTCTGTGTGTATTCTCCAAAGGACCCCAAACCTTCCTTTAATAATTTTCTTATTGAACATTCAATGGTTGTGATCTAATCTCTAATCAACGGCTAAGATTAGAAAATACTTGATCCTCGTCACTTAGAACATTCTCACCCACATGTCTAAATTAATTCACTCTAATTATTTAATTTCTCTAAGTTATACTTAGGGTCTCCATTAAAATAATTAATTATTTGAATAACTTAAGCTCCGGAATGAATTTATCCAAACAATATATGGGTCTTGGAGATCTCATGTGTTCTAGCCCCTCCACAAAGTTTTGGAGCTATAGCATATCCTATGCTACCCAAAAATCAACAGTGTTTGGTGTCCATTATGTTGTCTACTTGGTGTTTGAATGTTTGATTATGTCGTTTATTTAGTGTTCAAGTGTTTGGTGTATATTATGTCATTTATATGTTGTTTGAATGTTTGATTACTTGCATTATATGAGTATGTGCCTATAAGATTGAATGAATAAATGATCTTGTTTTGAGATGGTCATACTAACACACATGTGTCGAGATGGTTTATATGTACTTGAGTAATGAATGTTAATTGATTATGACATGATTGTCAGTCTTAGTAAATGTTGATTTTAGATTAATAGATATGATGTCTTGATATGTGTAATGTGTGACTGACACGTGTTTTCAGTTATAGGGCAGTTTGTTTGGCACAACAAGGTAATATAACTAGCATATTGTTATATTTATTTATGCGATGACAGTTATGTGGTTATGGCAGTATGATGCAGGGTATTACATGGCAAGATACTACCATGAAATCTTGAAGAAGGCTCAGGATGAGCATTCCTTTGGAAGTGTTGGGAAGCCATGCGGATTGAGTCATGGTGTTTGTTGCTAGTCTTGTGTTTTCTGTCTTTTATGATTTATTTACGCTTGATTTGTAGTTTTGTTATTCCCAATGCAAGGCCTTGCCACTTTGTTTGCAGTGTTGTATTGTTATTGGTTTTCATGGTTTTCTTCTTGTTGTTTCTTGATTTTGTTGAGTGTCTTGGGAATTGGTTGGGAAAGAGGAAAATTGATGGAGTTTGGGCGGAGTTGTGTGGTACCCAGCACGTAATGAAAGACCTGGATGAAGCCCAGTGCATGTATAAGGGAAGCAAAAGGTAAGAATATGACAATCGGTTGGAATGGTTGGGTCCATTGTGGTAAATGGATGGTGGTAGTACATACATGAGAATGGTAACCCAAAAGGTAAAGTAATGGATCTGACATGTTAGATGCCTTGGTTATGTTATGAACTGTTTTTCTCAACGTTGTGCATGTTATGCACGCATAAAGGGAGTTCCATTAACCTAGACCTTATGCTATCTGGTAATTATGATGTGATCATGATTGCTTTATGTTGTTATTTATATATGTATACATGTATGTATTTATGTATGTCATGTCTAACAAGGTCGTCATGGATCATGATTGTTAATGCTAGTGTTTATATGTATACATGTATGTATGTATGTCATTGTCTAGTAGGACCATGACTATTTTATGCTAATGATTATATATATGCATGTGTTTATGTAACTGTATGGCAGGGTTTTGAGAATCATTATTGCGGAGGAATGATTGCTTATGCAGGTGAATGACATGAAGAGGTTCTTGGCTACGAGGAATCAAGTCGCAGAATAGCCTTGACAAATCTACGAGGTCAGTATCATGTGGATATGAATTGATATTATATGTTTGTAATATGCCTATGTTTATGTTAAGGACAAGTAATGCTGAGGGGTACATTAATGGAGTGAAAGAAATATGCTTTGCGGTACGCTAGGACAAGCATGGATAAGACACTAAAAGCAAGGTTGCTTGTGGGTTCAGTGTGTGGTCTATGGATGTGCGTTACCACTGTTGTGTATATGTTGTGCATGTTGTATATTCAGTGATTGTACCTATGGTGATGTGTACATGTAACATATGTAGTATTGTGTACCTATGATGTTGTATGCCTATTGTGTAGATGGTGTTGTGTCTATGTTCCATATGCAGTGCTAGGTATAAAAATCACTACGTACATATTGGATATGTAGTGTTTTGTACCTATTGTATTGTGCCCATGTTCGATATGCGGTGTTGTGTGCATATGGTGTCGTGCGTATGTTGGATATGTGATGCTATGTACGTATGGTGCTATGTACATGTTGTATATGTAGTTCTATGTACATATGGTGTTGTGTGTGTGTTGTACATATGGTGTTGTGTGCATATAGTGCCATATACATGTTGTGCATGTGGCACTGTGTACATGTGGTGTCATGTACATGTCGTGCATATGGTGTTGTGTACATGTGATATTGTGTACACATTGTACAGGTAGTGCAGTGTACATTTGACGTTGTGTACACGTTGTACAGGTGGTGTCATGTACATGTGATGTTGTGCACACATTGTGCAAGTAGTGTTGTGTACAGATGGCTTGTATACATGTGCATATGGTATTGGTATACATGTGTTATTGTGTGCATGGCGTATATGTTGTGTTGTGGGCATGCGATACTATGTATGTGCATGGTGTAGTCGTGGTATCATGACATGTGTATTTGTTGTGTTGTACTCTGTGTATGTACAAGTGTTGTGTCATATTGTACATCGGGTGTAGGTGTATGCGTTGTATGCTGGTGTAGGTGTATGTATTGTACTCTAGGTGTAGGTGTATGTGTATGTACATGTATTGTGTTGTACACCAAGTGTGGGTGTATTTATTGTGTGGTGTTGTATGCCTTGCATGGATGTATTTGTTGTACACTATGTGTATGTTTACATGGTTGAAGAGAAGCACTAGGGGCTTTCCGGGTATGGCAACCAATCCTATGAGTGTATAGAAAAAACAAAGGCAGAGGTAAGGATCGTTGAAGGATACGTATCATTATTTTTTTTTTCAGTTCTATTATGCATGTGATCTACGATTCTGACTATGATGGTTACATGTTATTTATGATTACGGTTTATGATGATTGCATGTGATTCATGATTTTGACCTATAATGGTTTTTCTTTGAGCTAATCGGATGTGATATGTTTATACATGATGATTGATTAAATAATTACTTTCACTTGTTGTGACAAGAAGTAAATAGAAGTGCAATTGTACCTTATTGATGGGCTACCAATGAGGTATGATTTGAAGTTATCTCAATCTATTTTGAATATAATGGGAATTATGTGCTTGATGCAAAAAATGCATGAACAAGGCCATTTGGGATGATTGAAATCAACTGCAAGGATTAATAGTGACAGTGAAAGGAATTGAAACAAGCAGCAATATGATGGTAAAGCACTTCAAGAGCAAGGCCATTGTGGGATATTGGTACCCAATAGTGTCCATTGATTTCCATGAGAATGTTATGACTGGTATGATGGTTTTGAGGCAGGTATATGCCTTGGTTTTTATATCTTTCGATGCAAGGAAGCCATGCCAAGGGATGGATCACCCAAGTTAGGGGATGTCGGGGAACTTGGAAGGTAAGTGACTGCACATAAGGGACTATGTAGCAGAGAAAATAAGGTTGGGGATGGATTTGTTTTAGTAATTAGCATTGATATATGGAATCAGATGCACATTGGGAGCGTGCCCTAGAACAATGAGTCGGTAACTATTCATTGAGGGTGCAATAGCACTGGACATTGGATGCAGATTTGACTTTGCAGTGGATTCTGGACTTCCTAGGAAGGAAGTGAATCCTGGTATTACTTTGAGAGTAGAAGTATGAGCCTCTAGATTCCCTTGCTACGGATGCAGGTATCATATCATTTTATTTGTTGGTTGAGCAAATTTTATATGTGTATACTATTGTAAATACCGTAATGAGTTGTGTTATACAGCTCCAGTACGCGGTATGATTGTCGTGATGGTTTTTTCTTTTGAGCAGGTTATTCATTGTAAATATTACAACGAGCTAAGTTATAAAGCTCCATGTGCAATAATTTTTCTTTTCAGCAATTTTGCTGAAGTATATGTGTCGCCAAACACTGAGGATGGTGTCCCCCAAGGGGGAGGGTTTTGTAACAACCCTGGTGAAAATTCCATGTAATAAAAGTAAAAATAATAACCACGATTGATGGGACATGTATTCCAAACTGAATGGTGGGCAAACATCCTAACAGATGTTCATTTCAGTTATTGTGGCTAAAGGAAATTGGCAAAGGCAACGGTTAAGGCATTAAAGAGGCAAAAAATAATTTTGGCGCACTTATTTATGAAAATAATGGAAATTAGGAGAAAAGGGAGATGAAAGGTCACAGGTTGCACATGAGGAGGAAAATGAATAAAAATAATGGAAAATGAAGAAAATAGAGACCTCATTGATAAAAAGGCTTATGAGGCTCAGTTGACAAGCTTTTGCTCACATTTTTGGAGGTCTATCATTATTCTCTCTCTCTCTCACACACAATTTTGGACACTTACAGTTTCTTGGAGCATTTTGGCATTGGGCCAACAAAGGCAATAAAACAAGGAGGAGGAAGCAAGCAAGGAGGAGCCAAAATAAACAGCTACAACAGGGTTCTTGGCAGGTATCGATTTGCTTGTGTGTTTTCCTTGCTAGATCTGACATGCATGGTATTGCATGTGGTTCTTTTATATCTTGACATGGGTTTTTTCCAAGTGTGACAATTTTTTCAGCCTAGCCTTTCCATTTCTGAATAGCCATGGTGTTGTGGAGTTCTCATGTTTTCGTTTAGTTGGATTACAGGATGGATTCGAAGCTGAGTGGGGTAGATCTATGAATTGATATAGTACATGGCCTAGTATCCCCTAAACCAGACTATGGGTTGCAGTAAATCCAGATAGTGTGTTGCCTCGGTGGGCATAGGAATCATTGACTAGTGAATGGCGGGATATACGGTAAAGCCTAGAGGTGGTTTGTCTTGGTTTAGGGCCTAGTGATCCAGGTTTGGATTGTGGTAAAGCCTGAGAGGTGGGTGCTCTCCATTGGGCCTAACAATCCCGAAATGGGATGTACAGTAAAGCCTCGAGAGTATGTCTCGGTTGAGGGCCTGGTGACCCTTGATTCAGACTGTGGGTTGTGGTAAATCCTGAGAGAGCAGGAGATGGGAAAATTCCTCACAGTGTAGGAAAAAAGAATCCGGTGATATCCATCCCTGTGTTGGCCTAGTGATAGAGTGTAGATCACGATAAAGCTTGGTTTATGATTGATGAGGGTGAGGTGGTTTAGCCTCAAGATTCCCTGGTTGGTTCTTTCGGTTTGATTCCCACATTCATGATTGGAATATGGCACCAGAGTAATTGGTTGAAGATAGTTTTGGCTCAACCAATCTATGGTCGGATGGAACGTGGAAGTCCAATCTCTGGTTGGTTTTTGCACTCATTAATGAAGAGCTCTTTCCTTTGGTATTTGGTATGCAAATGTATTGGTTATTATGTGAACTCTATTGTTGTTGTATCCATGGTATTTCTGTTATTATGCTAGTTATAAGCATGTAATTTATCAATGATAATGCATGGCTCTCTCCATGTTTTTCTCTGTAAATGAAACACCTTGTATCTTTGGTCAAATAGATTGTATTGTAGCTTATCATGTAAGGGAGAGATGCTTTTTAGTGATTCTCAGATAAGTATGAGACCCCTATGTTTAAATTTGTTATTTATACTTATAGATGCAATATTTGTGGCATGTTTGACGAAATCACTGTCATGGCTAGCAGGGGTCCAAACGAGTTCCTAATGATGTAATTGCTTCTATTCCTTTGTTTTAATATTATTTATCATCTCCTATAGTTTCATGAAGTTGTGGGCAATGACCTGCGCTCTGAGGCTAAAAAGGTGGCACAAATCTTGGAGTTGCAGGCACATAACTAACCAAATTGGGCCCTAGCCGCTACCTTTCCTTGTCATGCCCACGGCTATTGGGTTTTAGCCGTTACCTTTCCTAGGCATGCTTGCAACTAAGGCTCAAACTGGTCAAAAAGTCAGTCTCCCTCAGGGTTCAGGTGTTTGGAAGGTTGGGTTACCCCCTGAAGATGTTGTTGATGTTGTGTGAAGTGTGTTTGTCTTGTTTCCGTCGGTTCCACTTCTTTAAGGTCATCTAGGAGGTTGAATCTCATATTAGTAATCTTTCGTTGCATGTTTACCCCAATTGGTCGGTTACTTGGGTAGATGTAGGAATATGGTGTTACACCCATGTTGGTGTTCTTGTTGCTAGTGCACCCAAGTTGAATGGCCTTTTCGCATCATACTTAGTTACAAGCTTTGAGAAGTGATAAAATGTGGCAATGCAAAGATATAAGAAGTTAGGGATGTCCAACAAACACACCTTTATAAGGCATGGAGCATTTGACTAAAGGAACCAGGAGCAGTAATGGGAGTTTGACTTTAGTTTTGGATTGGGGAAGAAAAGCTTTCACCGTTGCTTCTTCTTAAACAGTTCATGCCTCTCCTATCTGTGTAACAAGGTAGCCGTAAGTGAATTCGTGGCTTCGTTGAATCTCTTTCTAGGACTAAATTGCTTTAATCTAGCAAGGGATAGATTGAGGGCTTTCTATTATATTCAAGGCTAAAGTGCCACTAAGGCTCGCATGCATGTGCATGGAGGAAATGATTAGAGAGTGTTCCCCTTATAGGCTATTCTGAGGTAAATATAATTCAGTTCTTCAGGCATCTATTGCTTTTCTTACAACATCTGCAGAGTCATAAGAAAAAAAGAGTATGTTGACTTGCTTCTAGTGTTTTTATCAACCCCCTACTTTTTTTCTTCCAACAATTCTGCATCAGTTAGCACAAATTTTTGAAACGTGATCCATGAAGTGAAGATGTCATCCTTATGTAATTTTTAGTCTCATTAGACTTTTTATGTAAATACTTTCCTTCACATTGTTACACAATTAACTTATTTTTATTTCAGTTTTGTTTACACATTAGTGTGTTCAAATTACGAGGGAAACATGTTTTTCTTCCTTATTCAATGGTCCATCCTTTGTCCAATTGTCAGAGGCCTTATTGTTGTTGCCTCATATTATCTGGTACGTAGGGCTTTGCATGTTACCCTAATTATAAGTCATACTGCTTTTGCTGATGGCCAACTTGAGCTAGAAGATCCCTTAGTAGAATAAGAAGGCCATGTTCCAAGTTCCATGCTTTTCCAAACAACATTGAACCTCTACCTCCACTATCCCATCCCACTCCATTATCTTCTGGACTCCTCAAATTAGCTCGAAGATGTAGCCCAATTTAGCAAAGAAAGAGAAAATGCCGCACACAATCCCCTTAAGAAGGAAAGGCCAAGTCTGACATAAAGGTAATGTGAAGGAAAGAGGCCAACCCGGGATCTTAATTTTCTCTACTATTTATATAATACATAATGGTTGACTTACTGTCTCCAACATTGTAAACTCAAAGGAGTACAACTCATCCAACATAGGAATTCAAAGGAGTATAACTCATAGGAGTACTTTTAAGCTTGTTTAGCCATTCACACATTGCTTTGTGAGTTTTCCATATAATAGCATGAGATGCACTAGTAATCTATATTATTTCAGAAACGATATTCAGTTAGCCACTAAACATGGTCTTCTTGCTTCTCCACTATAATAACCATAAGTTAGAATCCTTTAGAGCTAGATAGATAGGGAAGAGAGCATGCATTGTCGCAATTTGAATTCTCACAAGTTACTCTTGTTGAGAATGATTTTTTCTAATTTTTTATCATAATAATCAAGTATGAAATTATATATATGAAATTGGTGGAAAATGGAGGGCATGGTAAGTGCTTTAAGATACGCTGGATTTTGGATGTTCTAAATAGCAAATATGTCCCTCCTACTTGTGCTATCACTTCATCAGAGTAATTGAATACCATGAATGTAAATAAATTCTTCTTAAATGAAGAAACTATTTTAAATATAACTATACAAAGTGTAGTTTCTAAATCTCCATTTTTTGGTGGGTGAGTAACTCGGTGGAATTCAATCACCATTAAATTATTTATTTGATTTTTGTAAATTTCTTGCGACTTGTTAACCAATTAAATCCTATCACATGCACTATGTGGAGCACCTTTGGAAAACAATTATCCAGTATGTACAAATTACCATCTTGTTTTAAAAGTGAAAAAGGGAATTACCATATTATTGTTTTTAAAGTGAATCATGGAATTACCATATTGTTGTTTTTAAAGTGAATTAGGGAATTACCATATTGTTGTTTTTAAAGTCAATCAGGGAATTACCATATTGTTGTTTTTAAAGTGAATCAGGGTTGTGACATAAATCTGTTTCACTCTGTTTCACTAAAATAAGTCATTAAAGATCTGAGATAGAAACTGTGAATTAGTGGGAAGATTTCTTAAAATTAAAAAAGATTTGATTGTTAAGAATTTCCAAGATTTTCATTTGGATAAATACTTCTGCCTATCTATTCTAGCATGAAAAAGAATTTATAGCATTGGCATAACACCTTAGGTATCAAAGAACATTGGCATAACAACTTAGGTATTCAAATGGAAGTCATTTTATACTTTAATTTTGTGAACTTAGATATAACAACCTAGGTATTTAAATGGAAGTCATTTTATACTTTAATTTTGTCTCAGTTTTCTTGTAGACACAAATCCATTTTTAAAACATCTTCAAAAATTGATTATGAAGAATTAAGTATTTGGGAACTTCACAAAGTCTTTAATATTATTATTATTATTATTTTTAATATTTTTATTGAAACATTTTAAACAAAAATATAATAAAAAAAATGTGAGTGAAATTTTTGTATAAAAATATAAAATAGTATGACATTCATGAATCTAAGATAACTTAATCTAAGATAACTTAAAATAAAATGTCACTAAATTTTCACTTGAAAGACCCAAAAGATAGAGAGAAACAAACAACCCAACATTAAAAGAAAGAACAATATAACCAAACAGAAAAACAAACAACCAAAGACAAAACTAGAAATAAATAAAAACAAATAAACAAAAACCAAAATAAAGACAACAACAACTTAAATATAATAAAAATAAAAATAAACGAGCAAATAAAACAAACCTAAGAAACGAAAAAACTAGTATACAAACAAAGAAAGGAAGATAAATTTACAAAAACAACCCATAGAGGAGAAAAAAAAAAAAAAAACATTTGAAATTCCAGGCCTGCCTGCAATTAGACAACTTGACTAGCAGTCACATCACATCAGCCATACAAAAGGATGCCCACTTTCTTCTAAACCTATGCCAATGCAGTAGCAGTAACATCACATCAGCCATACAAAAGGATGCCCTCTTTCTCTTAAACCTAGTGCCAATGAAGTATTGTTGTCGGCGTCCTTGCCCACATGCATGATGGTGAAAACCACCTACGGCCGACGAAGGGGCAAACGTGTTGCTCCCGTGCGTGCAACTGCAACAATGATGGATCCTCCTACGATACTACGAGGAGATGGCAAATGGATGCATTTGAGCAAGATCCTTTTTCATTTTTCCTTCAATCAATATAGTGTAGTGTAGCCTTTAAATAGTAATAGATAAAAAGCCGAAAATTTCCTAATCACAAAAAGCCCTCTGGGCTGGGATCTTGCATGCAGGATGGTGTATTACTCCAGGCAGCAGCCAAATCTACAAGGATTAGAGTTGGTTAGAAAACATTGGTTGTTTGTAGAAAGTGAGCAAAGCTTTGGACAGAAAGGATTAGCCCCCCTACTAATGAAATGTTCTGCTAAGTCGACTGTAAGACGAGGGACTCATTCCCCAGGGTGTACATACCCTGCCCCTTCTAATTGGGTGGTACATAGTTTACCACCACTTCTAATTGGAAGGAAGACCATCTCTTGAGGAAATATGCTTTCTCAAGGTATACATACTTTATCCCTACTAATTGGAACATGTGACCTTCAGACTTCAGTGAAGACACATTCTTCCAACATGTGACCCTCAGTAAAGACACATGCTTTCCCAAGGTCTACATGCTCTACCCCTTCTAATTGGAACCTGTGAACCTCAGTGAAGACACATTCTTCCAACATGTGGCCCTCAATGAAGACACATTCTTCCCCATAGTGTACATACTCTACCCCTTCTAACTGGAATATAACCCCATTTTTAACCTATAACCCTCTAGGAAAAAAAAGATATTCTTCCCCAAAGTGTTCACATCCTACCCCTTCTGAACACCCTGTAAGGAAAAGAAGACACATTGACATCCTACCCCTTCTGAACACCCTGTAAGGAAAAGAAGACACATTGTTAACTATGAAGCTATATCTACAATATAGCCACTCACAAAAAAAAATGAAAATAACAGAAGCAATACAGTGAATTAAATGGAAGGAATAGAAGCAGTGCAACGAATGGTAGGATTAGATGCAAAACAGCTGAGGTGGATTTATGGCCAGTATTGGAAAAACTAGCCGTGAAAATAACAAACACAATGCAACGAATTAAGTGGAAGGATTAGATACAGTGCAACGAATGGAAGGAACAGATACAGTGCAATGAATGGAAGGATTAGATCCAGAACAGCTGAGATAGATTTACGGCCAGTATTGGAGAAACTAGGCGTGAAAATACCAAAAGTAATGCAATGAATTAAGTGGAAGGATTATTTACAGTGCCACGAATGGATGGATTAGATGCAATACAGTTGAGATGGATTTATGGCCAATATTGGAGAAACTTAAGCAGGAAACAGTAGGATAAGAGACTTGAATCGGTCAATTGTTTGGCATAACATAACTAAAACGGTTGAATCATGCAGCACTACAAATGTATTTTTTGATTACTTAAAAGATAAACACAACCGATATTTATATTCACTTAAATACGAAAAGACCGATAACAAAGCTCTAAGTGCTAGATGGTGACTTGGACAGATAAAACTGAATGACATAACAAATCTAATTAAACACTAAACTAGATTCTTGCAACCCAGAAAACTGCCAAATAAAACAAATCCAAGTCGACCAAATCATTTCCATATCACCATCAATCCCATACCATCATTACAACATGATAAGAATTCGACCAGATCATTTCCCTTCCACCGCCAATCCGATAGCATAATTATAATATACATGCATGTTGTATAACCAGTACGTGTTCCTCCTCCTTTAACATCATACCATTGGTAGTGTACCAAAGAAAAAGCAGTTTCCATTCTGTTATTTTCAAAGATAGCAACGTTGGGGATTTCATTTAAAAAATCTCTACACAGAAAGGTGATGCGTTTTGTCTCTTTGCTAGAAACAGAAAAAACATAGCAGCTACATCAAAATGTAAAAATATAAGAGGTCGAGCTTTCAAACAGAGACAATTGAGCAAAGAAAAAATATATAAATAAACATTGTGAAAATTATATGTTTGAACATACATAACTGTACAAAAAGCTATATTCTTATCTCCGATAAAGTCAACAACACACATTAATCACGCCAGCTAACGCTCCAAATTTTCTGATGTCGCTTTTACAATTTTGTCTGACCTTTGCATGTATCTTGATTCTCTATCCGAAGATTAAGGACAGGACATTCCAATATTTAATCAGTCAGAGGACTTCTGTGAATTGTTCACTGAAAGTAAGACCAAAATATATGATTCCAGACAGAAGATCATATCTAAAAATCTACCATTCAATCAGACTGCTCGTGGTGCTCCAATAACAAGCCTTGCTGCTGAACATTTTCCAGAAACAAGTTCTTTCGAACTTCTCTCTCTTCAAGTTCTTTCTTTTTATTATCAAATTCTTTCTTTAAACGTTCCCGTTTCTCACGGACACGGCAGATTTGTTTCTCCAATGCTTCCTTTTCTTCCTTCTTCTTTGCAATTTTTTCTTCAATATCAACTCGCAGATAAAAGCGCGAGGGCATTGCTTTTGCTGCTATAAAGGGCGATGTTTTCGTTGATGTTTTCGCTGAAGTAGTCGGAAAGCTCACAGCCACTTTGTCCCTGCTCGACAGTAAGATGAGCATGCACAAAATAAAATCAAAGCATAAAAGTAATTCTTATGTAAATACTTAACATGTAGAAAGCCAGATCAGGAAATAGAACAGGGCACGAATAGTATAATTCTCCGAAATAAAAATGATTTCAGAGAATTAAACTGGAGAATGAGAAAGTAATTCAGTCAAAGTAGGAAGACGAGCTTTTTCACCAAATTAAGACAAAAAAGTACCGTTACAATATACAGTCAATCTGCCCTAAAGATGTCATCTAAAATTTGAAAAAATGATCATCTACGCAGGAATCATCCCTACACAATTCCATAACCTACTAAGTACTAACCACTATTCTATATTTCCTAGCATGCTAAATGAGAAACAAAAAAACGTAATGAGACAAACTCAGAATAAATATGGCAGATTAATTACATAGATCTATAAACGCTCAACGTCGGAAAAAATTGCATGAATAGTATCGGGGATTCCTTTCCCACAACCTGGGGAGTATGCATTCTATGTTCGATAACTTACAAGTTTGACACATCTTTCAATCGTAAACAATAGTTCAAGGTTTCTAAATAGTATGCAATGTTGCGTAAGAAAAAAAGCCATCGCTTATTTGAAAGCATTTATGTGGATCTCAAATTGTTTGTCAAAAAGTACGAGTAGTGAAAAGAGTGGAAATTCTGGCATGATTTTGACCAAAATCCTGCAGAATTTTTCGGAAATATGTGTTACAGCCGTCAAGCTTCAGGGTTTTGGGTACCCCATGGGTTTTTGATAAGCATTTATGTGGATCTCAAATTGTTTGTCAAAAAGTATGACTAGTGAAAAGAGTGGAAATTCTGGCATGATTTTGACCAAAATCCTGCAGAATTTTTGGGAAATCTGTGTTACAGCTGTCAAGCTTCAGGGTTTTGGGTACCCCATGGGTTTTTGATTTTTGATGGCGCTGAATCCATTTCCACCATTAAAAAAACAATTTAAACACCCCTATAGTTGAATTTTTTGAAAAAAAAATGCCTGGATTCAGCCAAAAGTATGTAGCTACTTGATTGTAAGTATGGATTTGTTATTTCCGTTGAGAAGGCTGTTCTTGTCCCATTATACATGAAAATCCTGCTACCAATCTACGATAAAAGTTTGGGTGTTGACCAGTGGTATATAGAATGGATCTTCGTACGATTGACATATACTTAGAGCTCATCCATAAGGAAGCCCAAGCCGATTACTATTTATGGAGAATGAGCATTTATCATTCCTGGCTTGCAACTTGTGGTTGCGGAGTTTGTAGAACTTGCTTGACGTGCTCCAAGTGTTCCTGTCTTTTGCAAAAGAAGATAAGACTATTATTAAGATACCACCCAACCGCAAAGTTGGTGGTGAAGGCTGCAAAATATAGTTCATTGGTCGCATGAATGTGACTAGTGGATTATTAAGGCTCAAGGGCATCGCAAACCATTTAAATAGATCTCGGTTCATCTTGAATGTTGTTTTCCAAACATCCTCAAGTTAAATTGGCACTTTGCTTTTAATGAGCACGTTATGGTAACTCAATTAAAGATATATCATGTTATATAAATTTTATCCTCTAGAACTACTGACTAGAACAATGTGAGGCACGTGGTATCAACTCTGCGCTAACATTTTGTTTAGGACCCCATAGTCAATGTGCATGTGCCATGTGCCAACCTTCTCTAAAACCAACATAACTGACTGCCGAGTCGCAAAGAACAATGCCAAATATGACCTTTTTTAAAGAGTTCTTCAACTTGATGTTAGATCTCGTTTACTACAGGTGACTCACAAAAAGCGGTTGGGAGGTAGTTATGAACCTATTGTTTATACCAACAATGGGTTTATTGAGTTTGTGTCAATTCCTTACATTCTCACATTCCACCCGATTGCACTTAACATCTTTTTCTTTGCCCTATGTTCCATGTTATCATTCATGGGTAAACAATCGACATGACATCAATTCCCTATTTTGTTTCACAAACAGTTCGATTCTGAGATGAGATTTGCAAGTGTTCACGATGGTGTAATGTTCACATGGCTATAAACATCACATATTGTGTCATTAATGACTTTTGTTAGGCATATATTATAGCTTAAGGCCGTCATTTATTGTAGTGTTAAGTTATATTTTGGGTTGGGCTAGTCAACTTTAATATGCATGCTCAATAACCCTCTCAAGGAGTGCTCCCTAGTTATGTAAGCCCATAAACCCTCTTCAGAGGATACCCTACTTCACTCGCATACAAATACAGAACTTCCTCATTTCTAATATCATCTTGTTCGATCATGAGACCTTATTATCATTACTTTGCATATAGGCATAATTCTTTGCTTCAAGCCTTCAAGTGATTAATCTTGTATCTTTAATGTTCTCTTCTATGATTCTGTTTTTCTCTCTTCCATCTTTTAGACAACTCTACGACACTTATTTGGTGTTCTTTTCTCTTTACCCTTGCCAGTTTTTGGGTGGGCTAGTTGGCTCCATTTGATTCCCTCATTCTCGTGTGACCTATGTCACCACCGCATTCAGCAAATTTCAAGCTTGAAATTCAAAATTCACCGAATCTCAAGGTGAGGCAAATTAATTCAGATAAAATTCGGCAAACTCAAATTTTGAATTCAAACCTGAAGCAAATAAATTCAAATTTGAACCCAAAGCAAATAAATTCAAATTCAAGCTTCACAAAAATAAATTCAGCTATTTTTTCAAGCTCGACACTAAAGAATTTGACCGGAGATTAAAACTCAGGAAACAAAAAAAAACCGTAAGCTAATTCTATGTGTGTTTTTGCTGTTTGTGCCCATGGTTTTCATAACAGTTTGTCCGTGCTCATGGTTGTAATCTCTTTCTTGTTTGTGCCCCATCCCACGCCCTCGTGTCAACTTGCTTTCTTGCCACGCAGCTGTAACAGTCCCAGTGGATCCTTTCTGTGAGTTGACTAATCACTCTGCCCGACAGACTATAGACTTAAGCTAAGAGTTGAGACTATAGACTATTGTGTAGTGCATGGTGCACCTGCTATGTGGCCCTCATCATGTTGAACTTGATGCACGATAGTGCACTCGTTCCTTTCTAGACTGCTATAAATGAGTCGTGAATTCGCTATAGTGTTTAGCCTACTTGCGAGTCAAGTCAACTGTCTGCCTAACGAACTGAATCTTGGCAGTAGAAGAGTCGAGAATAACTAGTGTGAACTTTTCTCCACATAAGGCACAACCATAGCCACAAACCTTAGGTAGTGAGGTCGTTCGAACTTTGAACCAACGTCCATACTTTTAGTGTACGGCTAGGGTTGCTCAGGTTTATCCTCGCAATCCCAAGATACATATTTTCAGTCTCCAGCGTTTGGATCAGTAATTGTTCATGCCCTGGTATGATTCATAAATTATAGACCTAGTTTTAAACTTTAAATCTTTTCTGCGACTTCGTTTTTTGAAACTTAATATAATAAAATTCTATGTACACTATTATTGTTCACCACTACACTTTTATTTATTGGAATCTGAGAATTTCATAACCATAAAATGTAGGGAGGATTTAACACTAAACATAATCTCAAAACTTTCAGACCCAAACATCTTAGTAGAGCAGGGTGAGCAAAGCTAAGCAGGACATAGTGAGTAGAAATTAAATTAGATTGCACCTCAAAAGTCAACTACTATGGCATGGAAACATGTGAAAGATGGAAGGGTGAAAAAGTATGCCAGTTCTGAGGAAAACATTTCACCGGTACCTTAACTAGAGAAACAGACCACTTGCTTAGTCTCTCTAATGGAAGTGGAGGTGGCATGGATAGATGCCCAGTGATATTTAATCAACAGAAAGGTGCAGTGCAGCGAGACTGTGAGAAATCAAAGACAGAAAAGAGGTAAAAGGAAATGAACAAGCAATGAATTCAGAGGGAGATTGCCATGCCTTCTTCACCTCGCATTTCCTTCTTTCACCTCAAACATGAATGGCTCAAGTTCCACGCCAACAAAAACAGGTGGAGCAACAACCTTAAATGCATTGTGGAAATCTATAGAGAAGCAACAAGTTGATGATGCTATTGCTGAGTTTTTTTTATGCATGTGCAATTCCATTTAATGTGCCTACAAACCCATATTTTAAAAATGCATTCAAAAAGGCCGTTGATTTTGGTAAGGGGTACGTTCCACTTCGGTCCAAGGCTTTAAGGACCATGCTGCTAAAGAAAACAAAGAAAGGAGTGACACAGAATTTGTTTTGATAGTATTATTCAGTCTTGGAAGCATACATGCTGTACAATTTCAAGTGATGGTTGATCGAATTTATGCCATCAAACTCTGATTAATGTACCTGTTTAAACTTTATTGCCCTCAAGGGGTAACCATTTATTAATGCACTTGTTTATTTCCCTCAAGGAGTAACCATTTAATGTACTTGTTTATTGCCATCAAGTAGTTCTTTTTTTCAAGGCAGTTAATGCAATGGATAAAAGTGAAGACGGCTGAATATATTTTTAAAATTTGGATAAATCAATTTAGGAGGTTGGTGAGGAAAGTGTTGCTCAAGTTGAACTTGTCACCGATAATGCCTCAAGTTGCATCAGTGCAGGAAAGATGATTATGAGGAAGTATAAGACCATTTATTCAACCCCTTGTGCAGCTCATTGCTTGGATTTACTGCAATGCAACTCATTGCTTGGATTTACTGCTGCATGATTTAGACAAATCTCCACAAATCAATAAGACAATTCAAAGAGCCAAAGAAATGGTAAATTTTGTCATCAACCATTGTCTCACATCGAGCTTACACAAAAAAAGAAGCAACTAGAGAGTTGTTGATCCCTTCTGATACAAGGTTTGCCACATTAAAGAGTTTCTCAATACAAGAACAAGCATAACAGGTACTTTCTACAATGCCAAGTGTGATAGATCTCACCTTTGAAAAGAGGCAAAGGGAAAGAAATAATGTTAGGCAACAAAATTGGCAAAATACTAAAAAGATTTAAAATGTGTGGTCAAATTGTTGATGTGATCCACAAGGTTAATGGTTAGGGAGCTGATCGAAGATGGAAGATCATGTGTAGACCTTTACATGCAACAACATGCTATTTGGAGTCGAGACCCTAAATTATTTGGGGTATCAAGTGTGTTTTAAAAATCGGACTCGGGTTCTGAAACGGTCGAGGGTTGGCCCCGACTCCGACTCCGACTCCGACTCAGTATCGACTCAACCCGTTTGGTTTCAATGACTCAGTGTTTGTAAAAAATACATTAAATATTAATTTTTTTATAAAAATGCATAATTTTAAAGATTTTCATTCATGTTTCCAAACACAAAGCATGAATATATCCATTATATCAAAATTGCACCCAGTGCATTGTCCAATACATGATGATGATATCGAGATCAAAACAAAAAAACATAACCAAGGAGGCTCTAAATGGCCTCTTCAACAAAACATGAACAGTCACTACTGCTAGACATCTGACAAGACAATATCCTTTGCCTCAAACTCTGAACCAGAGGGGGAAACCGCTCGCTCCTCCTCCTCTGAATCAACATCCTCAACTAGAACTGTAGCACGTTGAGCCTAAGATAGACGAGTTATGCGCCTTCGTCGTGGCTGACTAGAGGAAGTGTCTGCGGTTGCAACTGGAGAACTTGGAGTTGGGACTGGGCCTGCAACTAGTGGATCTGCATTGGCTCCAAACAATTTCTCTTCTTTGTGTTAATCCTCTCAAAGATAGACTAATTGCGCTCACACCCAGAAGTACTGCAAGTTTGACTCAAAATGCAGATTGTAAATCTCTGCAATTCAAGACAATGGCTCTGTCGGCTCGGTCGGCTCGGTGTAAGGCTCGATCGGCTCGATCAACTCGGTCGGCTCGATTGGCTCGACTGGCTCAGTCCGAACCGGTTTTTCCACCGAGTCAGTCCGGTAGGGGGTCTGGCTCAGTTGACTCGGCCGATTCCAAGCTAGTTCGACTGATTTTTAAAACTATGGTACTATCAACACATTAGGATGAAGAAGTCATGAGTGGACTTTTCAAGGATTTTAATGTGAAATTTAAATTAATATCATAGTTAAGTGGTTATTATTCACCTATCACTTAATTATTTGTCTTATGCAATTAATTGCGGCAAATACTAAATAAAACACTATTGTAACTTCCCTAAAAACTAAATAACCATAGGCACTGAGAAAATTATTGCGCACACACAAAATAATGGACACCAATATTTTCAGACAAATGTCCCTGGAAAAACACCGAAGGGAAACCCAGTTCCACAAAAGAATATTTTTATTAATTCTTTAGTGAAATTTATGATGGAGAAATTACAATCGTTTGTCGTAAATTAGCAAACCTCCTAAAAATTATTTCTACCACTTTTGCAAGTCGATCTATCCTCCTGGAAGCAATTCGGCCTACTCTAAACAATTATGCCTCCCTCTGGGTCCTAAATTGCTCACACATGCGACCGTGGCTCTAGAAAACTCGCACTTCTGAGAAAAAAACTCAGCCACCCTATGGATTTCAACCTCAATTGGAAAAATTGACTTTCCTGTACAAATTGATATCTCCTACAATACGTCTCCTTGCTCCCGCAATTCATCCTCATGGAGCAATTCACACTGCTAAATAGGGTAATTTGCACCCCTCTATGGAGCAATTCGCACCATTGGAAAATCAATTTCTCTCTACAGAACAAATAAAGAAAAAAAAAAATCGATCTCCAAATATCTCTAGAAATCGTTGTCATAAATGGCTCACGCAATTTTGTCTCCAAAAACAGTTGATGCCCATGCGCCTTGCTATCACTGCAATATTGTGTCTTGATGTGTTCTCCAAATGCCCATCGACTTCCTCTTATAATCTCTCTCTGGCGAATCAATGGGCACGATCTAATCTCAATCGATGGCTAAGATCATCTTGACCCCTTCTCATGACTTTTCTAGAAGTCACTAGAGAAAAATCGATTTACCTCAATTAATACTATTTAATTAAGCCATTTCCCTAAGTTAGGAAAATTAATAAACTAACAAATTAATTCTAATCAATCAAGGCTTTTTCCTTGGAAACATTTTTTGGGTATTGGAGAAAATGTGTTGCTTAGCCTCATGGATACCATCTGAGACTAAAACACCTGTCCGAGCTACATAAACTAACACTCCCTCTTAGTGAGGGAGGTGTTCTACATAACACCCAACTTGTCTTTGAAGAAGATGAATCTTACCTTCCCAAAAAGCTTTTGTGAGTATATTTTCTCCCTGCTCATCCGTGGATGTATACTATAGTTGAACAATTTTGCGCTACACACAATCCCTGATGAACGGTATGTGATGTTCGTGAAACACTAGATTCTCTAAAAACTTGATGCAACTCTGATTGTCGCAGTGTATCACCGTCGTCTCAACCCTTTGACCAAACAAGGATAATAGCAGTTTCCAAAGCTATATAGCCTCACACATAGCCATGCTCACTGTTGATTTTGGGGTGGCATCAAAAGTCCTCTAAGTCTCAAAATTTGCAGAGAGGCTTAGACACATGTATTCCAAATAACCCAAAAATCGTTTGGGGAAATTCCACTCGGATTGTATTTTATTAAAATAATTAATTATTTTTAAAGGGACCCTAAATCTAAACTTAGGAAAAAAAAATAATTAAAGTGAATTAATAGAATATGGGTGTGAATGTTCTAGAAAATACGGATCAAGTCAAAAGTTGGCAATTCATTAGAGATCTAATCTGGGCCGTTCAAGTTTCAAGGAGAAGACTATAAGAATGGCTTGAAGGGTCATTTGGAAAACACATCGACATTTGATGGAGTAAAGATCAAGAGATCAATTTCTTTAGTGAGCAGTGCTCAGAGAGAAACTTTGATTGAGAGATATTTTGCAGAGAGGGGCAGTAATTCCGGTTGGAAGCATTCCTGAGCCGTAAAGTGCATAGCAGAAGAGACAGAGAGAGCCACATAGGCAGCGCAGATCCAGTGACATAGTGCTTACACAGTCACTGCGCAGAGCCTGAAGGGAAGTCGTAATTTTGTTGAGGAGACAACGTTTGGCCAGTGCCAGATCCCGGAGAGATTTTCCGTAGGCCAGGAGGCCTCAGTTTCCAACCAGCTGAAAGACCAACGCAGAGACAGAGAGCAGTTGTAGCTGTCACGCAGACACTATGCAGAGGCAGTGCAACGCAACCAATTTTGGGTGCTGATGAGTGTCGAGTTCCCGTGGAGGAGTGAGTTTGTCTAACAAGGTCTTTCTTGTCAGTTTCTATGCATGATTTGATAAATCTACCAATCATAGACCTGTACTCATAAATAATTACGACATAATAATATAAATAGTTAGTTGCTACACCGATTTTCCCGCATTGGGTTTTTCTAGGGACATTGGTCCAAAAATAACTATGTCAGAGGTGTGTGTGATCTATTCCTGTTCAGTTTGTTTCCACACTGGTATTTTTTCTGCGGTTTATTTCTGAAGGTTGCAATGTGATGTATTCAGTGTTTACCGTAGGACACTGCAAATAAATTGTTAAGTTAAAATTAACAATTAGGTGAATATCTTCCAGTTGTTGCAATAGGGTTCCATATTTACGGAATTTTCACATGGTATCAAAGCTTGTTTAAGCTGAGTGCAGGAGAAGCAAAGAACAGTTCCAACAGATCCAACGTTGAAGCAGAAGTTGGGGATTAAAGAGTTGAGTAAGCAACAAATCGATTTCCTAGTGAAGTGCGCAGTCCAAGCCAGAAGGACTAGAACACTAAGGAAAATCTCTCTCTGATTGAGCCGAGAGAGAGGTAGGATTTTTGCAGATTGCATTTTGTCTGAGGCAAAGGGAGCAGTGTAGCAGATCTACGCAAATCAACAATTGGAGGGACAGAGTTGTTACGCAACACTTATTGCTTGTGCAGAAGCGTCAAGAAGAGTAGCTGAAACATTTTTGGGGATTTCTGACCTCAGAGAGTTTCTTGCCCAAGAAACCCAGATTTCCCGTGCAGAAGCAGCAGAGTTTGCAGTTTTCTCCAGCAAGGAGTGCGTAAAGCCAGCTGCACAGAGGCCTAGAGGCCACAGATCGACAGTAGTTGGGTGAGATGGCCACCAATGGATTGCGTGACCAGGACTAGTTGGTTGATGCCTCCAACTACGTAATCTAGAAGGCAAGGATTTCCTTCCTTCTAGATGAACATGACCTCAAGCACTTTATCAACAGTGCTTCGGCTGAACGGTGGATGTAGCACCTTTAAGGGCCTTCAAGAAGAATATGGCTAAAGCCAAGTGGTTGATCCTCAACGGAGTGAAGGATTATATTGTTTCACACATATCTGACAAAGGGACAACCAAGGAGATGTGGGATGCGTTGGTGACGCTATATCAGGGGTCTTCTGAGCATAGGAAGATGTTTCTGGAGGAGAAAATGTGGACCACCATGATGTAGAAAGGAGAGTGCATTGATCCATTCCTATCTAGACTTCAGGAAAATTGAGATCAGCTGGCAGCTATGGGATTAGCTCCTCGGGCCATAGAGATGGTCAGACTTACCTTAAATTCCGTGTTCGAAGACTATCAAGTCTTTGTCCAAAGCATCCTGGGCAGAGAGAATATGTCGATTTGGGAAGCGATGTGGGCAACTCTTCAGCAAGAAGAGATGAGGAGAGACTTACTCAAGTGTGAACTTGAGAGCAGCAACAACAGTGGTTCGAAGCTCAAGAAGGAGGATGAGGAGAATGCATCCCTTGCATCAAAGGGGCAGAAAGAACAACGCAAGAGGAAGAAGGATCTTTCCAAGATCAAATGCTTCCGATGTGGCGAGATGGGACATTATGCCACACAGTGTCCTCTCAGGAAGAAGGACAAGGATAAGAAGCATGATCCTCAAGTCGGAGCAGCGAAGATAGAGGAGGAGGACTTTGCAATGATTGCCCATATACCTCTAGGAGGGATGTGGGATGATTTGGAGTTGTAGACCCAGAGATCTACAAGTTAGGCAAGATCCTTGAGGAGTCCACCTCTCGAATCATCACCTTGCTATGGGAGCCCAAATCAAAAGTAGCAGGATGGACGAGTGCCTGTTGGTGTAGAAGAATCTAGAAGTGACAGTGCAGGAGTTAGCAGCACCAGAGTCTGAGGGACATAGAGCAGAGTCTTCAACAGTGCAAGAAGGCACAACGAAAAAGCCAGAAGACTATAAGAATTGCTTGAAGGGTCATTTGGAAAACACATCGACATTTGAGGAGTAAAGATCAAGATATCGACTTCTTTAGTGAGCAGTGCTCATAGAGAAACTTTGATTGAGAGAGTGCATAACAGAAGAGACAGAGAGAGCCACAGAGGGAGCACAAAGCCAATGATGCAGTGCTTACGCAATCACTGCGCAGAGCCTGAAGGGAAGTCGTAATTTTGTTGAGGAGAAAGTGTTTGGCCAGTGCCAAATCCCGGAGAGATTTTTCGTACACCAGGAGTCCTCATTTCCAGCCAACAGAGAGACCAGTGCAGAGACAAAGAGCAATCGTAGGTGTGATGCAAACACTACACAGAGGCAGCGCAGCGCAACCAATATTGGGTGTTGATCAGTGTCGAGTTCCCATGGAGGAGTGAGGTTTGTCTCACAAGATCTTTCTTGTCAGTTTCTCTACATGATTTGACGGATCTGTCAAACATAGACTCGTACTCATAAATAATTAGTACATCATAATATAAACACTCAGTTGTTGCACCGATTTTCCCGCATTGGGTTTTTCTAGGTACATTGGTCCAAAACTAATTGTGTCAGATGTGTGTGTGATCTATTCTTGTTCAGTTTGTTTCCGCACTTATATTTTTTCCGCAATTTATTTCTGAAGGTTGTAGTGTGATGTATTCAGTGTTTACCGTAGGAAACTGCAAATATATTGTTAAGTTAAAATTAACAATTAGGTGAATATCTTCTTGTTGCTGCAATAAGGTTCCAGATTTACGGAATTTTCACATGGTATCAGAGCTTGTTTACGCTGAGTGCAGGAGAAGAAAAGAACAGTTCCAGTAGATCCAGCGTCGAAGCAGAAGTTGGGGATCAAAGAGCAGCGTAAGCAGCAGATCGATTTCCCAATGAAGTGCACAGTCCAAGCCATGAGGACTAGATCAGCAAGGAAAATCTCTCTCTGATTGAGCCAATAGAGAGGTAGGATTTTTCGAGATTGCATTTTGTCGGAGGCAGAGGGAGCAGGGCAGCAGATCTATGCAGATCAACAACTAGAGGGACACAATTTGCTGTGCAACAGTGATTGCTTGTGCAGAAGCGTCGTGAAGAGTAGCTTAAACATTTTTTTGGGATTTCTGACCTCATAGAGTTTCTTGCCCAAGAAACTCAGATTTCCCATGCAGAAGCAGCAGAGTTTGTGGCTTGCTCCAGCAGGGAGTGCATAAAGCCAGTTGCGCAGAGGGTTAGAGACAACAGATCGACAACGGTTGGGTGAGATGGCCACCAATGGATTGCATGACCAGGACTGGTTGGAGGATGCCTCCAACTACGTAATCTGGAAGGCAAGGATTTCCTTCCTTCTAGATGAACCTGACCTCAAGCACTTTATCAACAGTGCTCAAGCTGAACTGGTTCATGCAACACCTTTAAGGGCCTTCAAGGAGAATATGGCTAAGGCCAAACAGTTGATCCTCGACGGAGTGAAGGATCATATTGTTTCACACATCTCTGGCAAAGGGACAACCAAGGAGACATGGGATGAGTTGGCTACGCTATATCAGGGGTCTTCCGAGCAGAGGAAGATGTTTCTGGAGGAGAAAATGCGGACCACCATGATGCAGAAAGGAGAGTGCATTAAACTATTCCTGTCTAGACTTCAAGAAAACTGAGATCACCTGGAAGCGGTGGTATTAGCTCCTCAGGCCACAAAGATGGTCAGAGTTGCCTTAAATTCCGTGTTCGAAGACTATCAAGTCTTTGTCCAGAGCATCCTGGGCAAAGATAATCTTTCGGGCTGGGAAGCGATGTGGGCAGCTCTGCAGCAAGAAGAAATGAGGAGAGACTTACTGAAGTGTGAACTTGGGGGCAGCAACAACAGTGGTTCGAAGCTCAAGAAGGAGGACGAGGAGAATGCATCCCTTGCATCAAAGGGGTAGCAAGAGCAGCGCAGGAGGAAGAAGGATCCTTCCAAGATCAAATGCTTCTGGTGTGGCGAGATGGGACATTACGCCACACAGTGTCCTCTTAGGAAGAAGGACAAGGATGAGAAGCTTGATCCTCAGGCCGAAGCAGCGAATATAGAGGAGGAATTTGCGATGATTGCCCATATACCTCGAGGAGGGATGTGGGGTGATTTGGATTTGTAGACCCAGAGATCTACAAGTTGGGCAGGATCCTTGAGGAGTCCACCTCTTGGATCATCACCTTCCTACGGGAGTGCAAATCAGAAGTAGCAGGATGGACGAGTGCCTGTTGGTGTAGAGGAGTGCAGAAATGACAGCGCAGGAGTTAGCAACGCCAGAATCTGAGCAGTGGAGAGAAGAGTCAATAGGAGTGCAGGAAGGCACAATGCAGAAGCCAGTGGTAGCACAGCAGCTTCAAAGGGACAATGTAGGTGCTAGCATCAGTCAGATATTCACCATTGAGATGCATTAGACTTGTCCAATTTTGAATGTTTTTCAGTTGCAGTAAGAAACTTTGATGCAGTGCAGTAGAAGTTGGCAGTGGTAGAAGCAGCACGGATGCAGAATTGTGAGGGAGTTGCAGTACAGATGCAATGTCTACAGTGGCAGCGTCATCAGTAGTACAGTTGTAGCGTTTGTGCATAGTTGATGGGCAACAGTGTTAGAGATCAGCAACGCAAAGGGAGATGTTACAAAGTCAGAACAATACTTAGTGGGTGTATTGCTAGAGCACATTCCTTGCTAAGAGGGAGTGTTGATTTTGGGGTAGCATTTGATGTGCTCTAAGTCTCATAATTTCCAGAAAGGCTTAGACACGTGTATTCCAAATAACCCAGAAATCATTCAGGGAAATTCCACCCGGATTGTATTTTATTAAAATAATTAATTATTTTTAAAGGGACCCTAAGTCTAAACTTAGGAAAATAAAATAATTAAAGTGAATTAATAGAATATGGGTGTGAATGTTCTAGAAAAAATGGATCAAGTGAAAATTTAATCTTAGCCATTGATTAGAGATCTAATTTGGGGCATTGAAGTTTCAATGAGAAGACTATAAGAATGGCTTTAAGGGTCATTTGGAAAACACATCGACATTTGGCAGAGTAAAGTTCAAGAGATCGATTTCTTTAGTGAGCAGTGCTCAGAGAGAAACTTTGATTGAGAGATATTTTGCAGAGAGGGGTAGTAATTCCAGTTGGAAGCATTCCTGAGTCGGAGAGTGCATAGTAGAAGAGACAGAGAGAGCCACAGAGGTAGCGCAGAGCCAGTGACGCAGTGCTTACGCAGTCACTACGCAAAGCCTGAAGGGAAGTCGTAATTTTGTTGAGGAGAGAGTGTTTGGCTAGTGCCAGATCCCGAAGAGATTTCCCATAGGCCAGGAGTCCTCGGTTTCCAGCCAGCAGAGAGACCAACGCAGAGACCGAGAGCAGTCGTAATTGTGATGCAGACACTACGCAGAGGCAACGCAGTGCAACCAATTTTGGGTGTTGATCAGTGGCGAGTTCATGTGGAGGAGTGAGGTTTGTCTGACAAGATCTTTCTTGTCAGTTTCTCTGCATGATTTGACGGATCTGTCAATCATAGACTTGCACTCATAAATAATTACTGCAATAATAATATAAACACTCAGTTGTTGTAACAATTTTCCCGAATTGGGTTTTTCTAGGGACACTGGTCCAAAAATAACTGTGTCAGACGTGTGTGTGATCTATTCTTGTTCAATTTGTTTCCACGCTTGTATTTTTTCCACAATTTATTTCTGAAGGTTGCAATCTGATGTATTCAGTGTTTGCCGTAGGAAACTGCAAATAAATTGTTAAGATAAAATTAACAATTCGGTGAATATCTTCCAGTTGCTACAATAGGGTTCCAAATTTATGGAATTTTCACATGGTATCAGAGTTTGTTTAAGCTGAGTGCAGGAGAAGAAAAGAACAGTTCTAGCAGATCCAACGTTGAACCAGAAGCTGGGGATCAAAGCACTGCGTAAGCAGTAGATTGATTTCCCAGTGAAGTGCGCAGTCCAAGCCAGGAGGACTAGATCAGCAAGGAAAATCTCTCTTTGATTGCACTGACAGAGAGGTAGTATTTTTCCAGATTGTATTTTTTCTGAGGCAGAGGGTGCAGTGTAGCAGATCTACGCAGATCAGCAACTGGAGGGACGCAGTTTGTTGCGCAACAGTGATTGCTTGTGTAGAAGAGTTAGCAAGAGTAGCTGAAACATTTTTTGGGGATTTATGACCTCAAAGAGTTTCTTGCCCAAGAAACTCAGATTTCCCGTGTAAAAGCAGCAGAGTTTGTTTCTTGCTCCAGTAGGGAGTATGTAATGCCAGCTACGTAGAGGGTTAGAGGTAGCAGATCGACAGTAGTTGGGTGAGATGGCCACTAGTGGATTGCGTGACCAGGACCGATTGGAGGATGCCTCCAACTATGTAATCTGGAAGGCAAGGATTTCCTTCCTTCTAGATGACCATGACCTCAAGCACTTTTTATAGATAGTGCTCAGGATGAACCGGTGGATGCATCACCTTTAAGGGCCTTCAAGAAGAATATGGCTAAAGCCAAACGGTTGATCCTCGATGGAGTGAAGGATCATATTGTTTCACCAATCTCTAGCAAAGGGACAACCAAGGAGACGTGGGATGCGTTGGCGACGCTATATCAGGGGTCTTCCGAGTAGAGGAAGATGTTTCTGGAGGAGAAAATGTAGACCACCATGATGCAGAAAGGAGAGTGAATTAAACTATTCCTATCTAGACTTCAAGAAAACCGAGATCAGCTAGCAGCTGTGGGATTAGCTCCTCAGGCCACAGAGATGGTCAGACTTGCCTTAAATTCCGTGTCCGAAGACTATCAAGTCTTTGTCCAGAGCATCTTGGGCAGAGAGAATTTTTCGGGCTGGGAAGCAATGTGGGCAACACTTCAGCGAGAAGAGATGAGGAGAGACTTACTCAAGTGTGAACTTGAGGGCAGCAACAACAGTGCTTCAAAGCTCAAGAAGGAGGACGAGGAGAATGCATCCCTTGCATCAAAGGCGCGGCAAGAGCAGCGTAGGAGGAAGAAGGATCTTTCCAAGATCAAATGCTTTCGGTGTGGTGAGATGGGACATTACGCCACACAGTGTCTTCTCAGGAAGAAGGGCAAGGATGAGAAGCTTGATCATCGGGCCGAAGCAGCGAAGATAAAGGAGGAGGAGGAATTTGCGATGATTGCCCATATACATCCAAGAGGGATGTGGGGTGATTTGGAATTGTAGACCCAGAGATCTACAAGTTGGGCAAGATCCTTGAGGAGTCCACCTCTCGGATCATCACCTTTCTACGGGAGCCCAAATCAGAAGTAGCAGGATGGATGGGTGCCTGTTGGTGCAGAGGAGTGCAGAGGTGACAGCACGAGAGTTAGCAACGCCAAAGTCTGAGGGGCAGAGAGCAGAGTCGGCAGCAGTGCAAGAAGGCACAATGCAGAAGATAGTGGTAGCGCAACAGCTTCAGAGGGACAATGCAGGGGCTAGCATCAATCAGATATTCCTCAGCAAGATGCATTAGACTTGTCCAATTTTGGATTTTTTTCAGTTTCCGCAAGAAACTTTGATGCAGTGCAGTAGAAGTTGGCAGTCGCTGAGTCCGCAGCAGCACGAATGCAGAATTGTGAGAAAGTTGCAATACAGATGCAATGTCTACAGTGGCAGTGTCAACAGTACGGTTGTAGCGTTTACTTAAAGTGATGCGACGACGGTGTTGAAAATCGAACGCAAAGGTGTCAAAGTCAGAACAATACTCGGTGGGTGTATTGCTAGAGCACATTCCTTGCTAAGAGGGAGTGTTGATTTTGGGGTAGCATTGGATGTGCTCTAAGTCTCAAAATTTGCAGAAAGGCTTGAGCCTTAGACACGTATTCCAAATAACCCAGAAATTGTTCGGGGAAATTCCACCCGGATTGTATTTTATTAAAATAATTAATTATTTTTAAAGGGACCCCAAGTCTAAACTTAAGAAAATAAAATAATTAAACTGAATTAATAGAATATAGGTGTGAATGTTCAAGAAAAGACGGATCAAGTAAAAAGTTAATCTTAGCCATTGATTAGAGATCTAATTTGGGTCATTGAAGTTTCAATGAGAAGACTATAAGAATGGCTTGAAGGGTCATTTGGAAAACACATCGACATTTGGCAGAGTAAAGTTCAAGAGATCGATTTCTTTAGTGAGCAATCCTCAAACAGAAACTTTGATCGAGATATCTTTTGCAGAGAGGAGCAGTAATTCTAGTTGGAAGCACTTCTACGCCGGAGAGTGCATATCAGAAGAAATAGAGAGAGCCACAGAGAAGGGAAGTCGTAATTTTTCTAAGGAGATAGCGTTTGGCCAGTGCTAGATCCCGGAGAGATTTTACGAAGGCCGGGAGGCCTTAGTTTCCAGCGAGCAGAGAAACTAGCACAGAGACATAGAGTTGTCGTAGTTGTGACACAGACATTGCACAGAGTAACGTAGTCACTGCGCAAAGGCAACGCAACGCAACCAGTTTTGGGTGTTGATCAGTGTCGAGTTCTTGTGGAGGAGTGAGGTTTGTCTCACAAGATCTTTCTTGTCAGTTTCTTTGCATGATTTGACGAATCTGTCAATCATAGACTTGTACTCATAAATAATTACAGCATAATAATATAAACCCTCAGTTGTTGCACAGGTTTTCCCGCATTGGGTTTTCCCTGGGACATTGCTCCAAAAATAACTGTGTCAGATGTGTGTGTGATCTATTCTTGTTCAAGTTGTTTCCACGCCTATATTTTTTCCACAATTTATTTGTGAAGGTTGCAATGTGATGTATTCAATGTTTTCCGTAGGAAAATGCAAATATATTGTTAAGTTAAAATTAACAATTAGGTGAATATCTTCCAGTCGCTGCAATAGGGTTACAGATTTACGGAATTTGCACTCACTACTACGTACTCTTCCTCTGTAGAACTTAGTGCCACTGACTTTTGCTCTCTGTTGTACCAAGAAACAACTCTTGAGCCTGTGTTGAAGCTACACCTTGAAGTTCTTTTCTAATCCACTATATTTCTTTCTTTCCCAACCTGCATCAGTATAACCAACTAACCTGGCACCATCAGCTCAAGCATACCTGATCCCATACTCGATAGTGCTAAGCAAATATCTCAGCACGTGTTTTTCCATTATCCAATGCACTCTCTTCGGCTCCACCATGAATTGACTAAGAGAGTTCACTGCATAAGATATATCTGGCCTAGTGTTGACCAAGTACATGAGAGAGCCTATCAACTTCCTGTATAATGTGGGGTCCAAATCCTTCTCCCTAGATGCATCTATCTTCCTCCAATTAGTGATCATAGGTGTGGACGTGACTTTGCAATCCTCTACCCTGAACCTCTCCAATATCTTGATGTAGCATTTCACTTGTACAAGGAAAATCTCACCATATGTCTGCCATACCTCCATGCCTAGAAAATAGTGCATGAGCCCCAAATCCTTCATTTCAAACTCCGCTGCAAGATCCCTCTTGCATTCCTCTATGAGTCCCATTGAACCTGGAAGAAACAAGTCTTCCACGTGCAAGAAAAGAATGAGCACCTCATCCCATGGTTACTTGGGAGTGGGAGTGAAAGCGTGGAGCGGGAGCGGGAGCGGGAACGGGAGAGAGAGTGCCATTTTCAAAAGCTCCCGGTCCGGAGCGTTTCGGGGAGCGTTTTTTTTTTAAATATATATATTTTTTATATTTTTATATATTTTGATGCATATATGTCAACAAAAGCATGTAGAATGATTAATTAAACAGAAAAAACATAGATTGAACCATATAACATCAATCATCTAGAAGTTATAATCTTCATCAACCACGCCCACTAGTTGGAAACATACAACATATTGACTCTTGAGTCTCATGATTGATCAATCTTGAAGTTTCAAGCTTTCAAAATTCAATATATAACATTTATCATCATTGATATATAACATTTATCATCATTGATTCATTGATCTCAAATTTCAATATATAACATTTATCATCATTGATCCATTGATTTCAAAATTCAATATATAACATTTATCATCATTGATTCATTGATCACCATGGTTGTACTTGTAAGCTAAGTGTAACCAATAACCATTACAACAAAGAATATTTAACATGAAATGAAATGTTATAAAATAAAACGAAATGAAACAACTTTCAACTTTCATGAAGCATCATATTCATAATTCATAACGACTTATAAACTTATAAATGCCAACTTCAATGTTTCACCTTTCAAATTCAAGCTTTAGACTTAAATTGTCATATATTGTTTACAAAAATTATCATAATAAATATGAAAGAGTCAAGTTTCAACTGCTCAACAATTATAAAAGTTAAAAGCTACTAGAAAATATAAAAGACTCTTAAACTGTAAACTACTAGTAAACTGTAAATCTATTTTATCTATTGGCTGGCCCCTTGCCACGCCCACGAGAAATGTCTAATTTGTGAAAACCACGAGCCAATGGTGGTCTTCTAGTACTCTTAGGAGTACCACGACCATAACTAGAAGGTGGAGGGCAACGTGAGGATGTAGGTGGAGGTCGAATCTGCAAAGGAACAATAGCTGGAAATCGAACACTGGAACTGGCACACGCACTGCTACTGGATAGTGGGACTGCCCCTGGGTGTGGCGATGGCATGGTTATTGTTGCTTCATCATCATCCCTCAAAATTTTTGCTTCCAATTCTTCCATATGTATAGTGTCGTCCTCCAAATTATCGTCCTCTGGGTTGTTGTGCCAAAATTTATATGATTGATCCTCATAAGCCCGATCACAATAATGACTCAACAACCTCAAGTTGTAATGCACATAAAGCAAGCTTTCTGCTCAGTTTTCATTCAGCCTGTTTCTTCTCACATTATGTATGAAGTTGTAGGTGCTCCAACACCTCTCTGCAGAAGAAGTATTTACAACTTGTGAGAGAACTTTTTTTTGCCAACTTTCGCAAAACTCCCATGCCGCCATATGCTTCCCACCATGTGAGAGCATCAAATCTGTCTCTGTCTTCCATTGCATGGAAAGAACCAAAGTTACTAGTGCAACTGAAGTATCTGCCTAATTCAAGGCGCAATCTAGCAAACTCCTCCCTGTTGGGGACCAACTTGTCTAATGCTTTCATATATCCCTCTTGTACCTCTGGATCTGTTTAAGGTTTGATCCTAACCCCACCTCCAGGTGCAGGTTGGCCCAACCAAGATGGAGAGTAGTATTTTGACATAAGGATATATGCCAAAGGCATGTAGTGGAACAATAAGTTTATTCCGCCATGCACACACACAGTCGTGAATCATTGCATACAAGTTGGGATCATTTTCCTTAACAACATCTTTTATTTGCCCCAACATGCTATCCATCTGCTCATACACCTCCCCAATCACTTGTTTATCTGTATCTGAAAAGCGAATCATGTGATAAATGTGCTTAGTGAAATTCAAAATTTCCCTCACACATGCCCAAAACAAAGGATCAAGAGCGGTCTCCTCCACCTATTCAAAAGCTTGCCTGTCAACTATTGTTGTTGCCCTGTCCTTTAATACCTGCCAGTGTGGACTTGATACCATGGCTGTCAATGACTCTCTTACCTTCAAAAGGCGTCTGAAGGTGAGGTAATAGCTAGCAAATCTAGTCTTTGCTATCTTCACCAACTCCAATTTTGAGTGAGTAAGGAAAAGCCCATGGGTATTGCTATGATTTGTAATAAATTTTTCATTTTTTTACCTCTCTTGTACAAATCACCAAGCCATTTGTATTGAGGTTGTTTGTTTTTAATTATATCATGCTTCAAAAGGTTCATTGTGTGAACCAAACACCTAGACCAAAATATGTTAGGTTATTTATCCTCAATAATTGCTCCCATTTCCTTACAATTAGCAGCATTATCAGTGATGACTTGGACGACATTGTATTGCCCAATACTTTTAATTGTTTCAAGTAATGGTTCTGCAATGTTAATCCCGGTCTTAAATTTGTCTGAATAATCATATGCTGAAAGGAATATTGCACCACTAATAGACAACCAGAACACTTATCAATGGCTTTCCTTTTACATTTGTCCATCCATCAGATACAATGGACACCCCATGCTCATTCCAAGAACTTGTCATTCTATTCAAAGAATGACTTGTTTTAGCTTTTTCATGATCAAGTTCCACGGTTCTGGCCTTGTCATACCCAGGGCTCCTGTATCCTTTGGGGGCATCATTAATGGCAAAAAACATTTCATGCCAATAAGGTGAGCGAAGAACATTGAATGGTACCCCATATGCATAGAGAAACCGGAATTTTTTTTAATCCACATCATTCCTAGACCCTTCGTCAAGGAAATCGGATATGGCTCTACGCCTTAAGGAGATGTTTGGTCCAGGTGTGCCTCCATATCCACTGCCATGGGTGGAAGTTGATGGACTTCTTTGTCCATGATGTGATGGACCTGATGGTGCATAAGAATCAATGAAACCCCTAGATCTTTTAGATCTTTGTTTGGCAACCTCCTCTTCCTATCTGTATTTCTCTCTCTCTGTTGATGGCACACTTACACAAATTTTGATTCCTAGATTTTTATCTCCATCCCCTGGCATTTTCCCACAAAGGTGCCTTCTGGCACGGGTGTATGAACCTGTGTATTCTTTATTGCAATGGGGGCAAAGAAATTTAGTGGTTCCACCACCTTTCCCTCCTCCTTGCTTCCGAACATATTTCCACAATGGTGTTTGACTTTGGTCATGTTTAGTTGGGGTCTCTGTGACCTCATGTTCTTCACTCTCCACTTCCTCCTCAGCATACTCCTCCTATTCAGGATTTTCATCAAATCCACTATAACCCACTTCTTCATCCTCCTTTTCTCGAATGGGCCTCTTTCTTCTACTCTCCAACACCATTATTACAAAGAAAGGAACCAACATGAAGAAAACCCGAAGTCATATAGCCATGATGTTTCAAGTTTCAAGTTTCTAGCCTGCAAAAAAATGGAGGAATGCCAAATGGGAATAGGAAAAAATGCAACATAGAAAAAAAACAATTCAATTTTTCACTTTTCAACACAATAAAATGCAACATTGAGAAAAAAATTCAAGTTTTCAATTTTGAACAACTTAAAAATGCAACATAGAAAAAAAAAAAACTAGATTAGAGAGTCCTACCTCTTTGTCTTGGGTCTCGAGTCCTTCAATCCTCCTTGTTGCTCTCTTCAAGCTACTTGCTCTCTTGCAGCTTTCTCCTTGCTCTCTCCTTCTCTCCTTGCTCACTCTTTGCTCTCCCCTTCTCTCAAGCTCTCTCTTCATTCACAAACCAACAATAACATCAATGACGAGGGGAGGGCTTTTTATTACCCACCCTCCCATCCCTCCCAAAACAATTCACCGCCGAATTTTTTTTTCCGCACTAGGGAGCGATTTTTTGCAGAGGAGCGTTCGAGAGCGAACACTCCCTGACCAGTCCCACCATTTTAAAAACACTCCCGAATCGCTTTTTAAATGACAGGAGCACTCGGGGAGCGTTCGCTCTCAAGCGCTCCCTGAAACGCTCCCTAGAAACCAGGGAGTGTTTTTTCAGGCTCAGAAGCGCGCTCCAGAGCGCTCCTAAAGAGCTCCCAAATGGAACACATTTTGGGATTAGGATTGAGGGAGGAAGCTTCCCCGCAACCTTGCGCACATCCCCAACCACCAAGTAGTAGAGGTTTGAATCTACCTCACTCTTCATGAAGCCCATGCCCTGCAACTATTTGTCAATGCACTCATACCATGCCCTGGGAGCCTGTTTGAGCCCGTATAAAGCTCTCTTCAACCTACACACATCGGTCTCTCTATTGTTCGCCACAAAACCCTTTGGTTGTTCAATGTACACCTCCTCCATTTCACCATTCAAGAACACCGTCTTGACATCCATCTGATGGATTTGTGATCCCATCTATGTTGCAAATGAGATCACAACTCCTATTGAAGTGTACCTGGCCACAGGAGAAAAAGTTTTCTCGTAATATATTCCCTCCTAAGAGAACCCCTTGGCCTCGAACCTAGCCTTGTATTTCTTGATGCTGCCATCTGCACCGTGCTTGATCTAATAGATCCAACGTGATCCAACCACCACCCTGTCTGTCGGTCTAGGTACAAACCTCCCACACATTGTTCTACATGATTGAGTACTCCTCAACTATAGCATCTCACCACACCTACTGTTGTGAGGCCTCCTGATAGCTAGAAGGATCATTGTCTACCAACTAAATGACCAATGCCATGTAGCCAGTGTACCTCTCTAGTTGTCTCTGCTCTCTCTAGCCCGCCCGAGGAGTCCCCACAAACCCCTAAGCATCCCCAAGTGTCTGTTAAACCTCACAGTTACTCCTACCAACATTGGAGTTAGGAATGTCCACCTCTATATCCTCCTAATGCATTTCCCTGATATGTTGCATCTGTTGCTCCATACTCTGCGAAGTCTCAAGAACACCAACACCTGAGATAGTGCCCGTACTCGTGACTGTACTCATGCTCTGTTGCCCTGATCTTGCTTCTCAACTCTAGAAGCTTCTACTGGCTGCTCAATCTCATCCTTCTGCTACTGGAAAATCTTTGGACCTCCTATATGCCTTGTCCTCTACGTACTTGACATCTCTCTTTAAAGGTCTCGTTGTACCCATTGAAGTACCCTCTCTTTGCAGTGTAATCTAATTTCAAATGCGTGTCTCCTGAAATGTGACAATACGCTAGGCTGCCAATTATCCTGGTCACTACCATCTAACCTCTTCCCTATGAATGCCTCCTCAGGTGTCATCTTTCCTAGTGCTCTATGTGGGACTTTGTTCTATATATAAACTATCGTACTGCATGCCTCTACCCATAAATAGTGTCGGAGATCCTGGTCATACAACATTGCTCTCCCTACCTCTGAAATAGAACAATTCTTCCTCTCGGCAAATCCATTCTGTTGCGAGTTATAAGGAACCATCCACTCTCCAGATTCCTACCCCTTTTGAGGATGTGTCCATCATTTGTCATCCTCAACATCATGAAGCTCATTCTTCAGACTCGTGACCTGACTAATGGTGTTCACTATAAATAAATTATTTTTGAAGTGTCAAGCTTTGAAATATAGGGAATTAGGTGATCTCTAATGAAGTCCACAATAAGGCTCATGGTAGTGATGCCATCCTCCTCCAACTTTTCTCTCCTTGCATTATCTGCTAGCTCAACAACCTTGCCTTTCAATATATCCAAAACTTTATTCTTTGCAAGAATAAGATCAATCCTAGTCTTCCAAGCTATGAAAATTGAAGCCCCCTCTAACTTCTTCTCTGACTTCATATAAGAAGCCATGGATGTAGATCAACAATCAATAAGGTCTCAACAATAGTGATCCCAATGTAGATTTCTTCAAGAGTGATCTTAACGCCCCTTCCTTCAATGAAAATTGAAGCCCCCTCTAACTTCTTTGACTTCATATAAGAAGCCATGGATGTAGATCAACAATCAATAAGGTCTCAACAATAGTGATCTCAATATAGATTTCTTCCAGAGTGATCTTAATGTCCCTTCCTTCAACAAAGCTCTGATACCATGTTGATTTTTCTAGTGCAATAGATATAAGCACAATATTTTTGAAAATTGAAAATTACTTTGAATGATGTTGCTCTTCTTTAAATTTTTCCAGACCATCATCACACAATTACACTTTAGAAATTCATCCATATAAAATCAATAGAATAATAGAGATCACAATGCACAAAGAGAGCGGAATATTTACCGTGGGAAAACCCAACAACCTTTTCAATAGATAAATTCTTCTTTTCAACAAGAGACACACCTACACTTCTAGTCAACAACTAGGTCCAATTGACCTTCAACAAATCTACAATCAAACCTAGTCAACGCCCTCCAAGTCAAGCCTCCAATATGACCCAGCAACACTTTCTTTTGTTCTGCCCTAGGCCAAATTTCAGCCTTCCAAAAACTACATAGAATCCCAAAATTATGGCCCTTCAACTACCCAAAAAAATTTGACGCTGCAACCGCAACTGCCTAAGAAAATATGCGAACTAGAGAGAGAGAGAGAGAGATGAATTCATCCTTCTTTTTCATCCTCCTTGACCTTCTTGTCCTTCGCTTGGATGCCCAGAAGATTCTTGCTTGAGAGAGATTGAATTGTTTCCTTGTGGAGGAGGTCAAACTGTCTTTATATAGTCATTCGTTGGGTCGAATGGGTGTCTTAACTTCCTAGGCCAACTTGACTTGGAGTGAAGCTAACTTCACTTGTTTTGGAGCCAAAAATTCAATTTCAAAATTTCAATTTTTTTCTTTTAAAAGTCCACAAGGACATTGACTCAAAAATATATTTTCTCTTTTGAGTCTAGCATGAAGATCATACTTTACATTAATCAATATAAATACATCAAGGGCCAAAATATATCATAATGATTTATAAAGACTAACCATAGTTACAAAATTCAAAAATTACCTCATCGTCCATAAGTGTTCAAAATGCCAAAAGCAAGTGATATGGGTAATGAGTATTCCATACTCCATGGAATAGCACAATGTACATGGCTATGCCTCCAAAAGTACCTTGAAAACCATGACATCATCACCAAGGTGCATATGTCACCCTTCTAAGGGTGCAAAGGGGTGATGTGGCACCAATATGCTCAAGCTTTGGGGCCTACTAGTGATGTGAAAATCCTCCCCTGTCATCTCAAGCATAACCATTATCACTCTAGCTCTGGAACAAACAACACCCATTAAACACTATTAATGTCATCCTAGGGGCGTCCTAAGTCCATCTGGGCACATCATCAATAAATCCAACACCAAGCCACCATGGCTCATTGTTTTAGCATTTGGGGGTACTCAAGTGAGTCAAGTACCATGTGGAACCATCTCATAGACCAACGCTCTCCTTTGGAGGGCAAATGTGCACCATCAAGGTAACTGCTCACTAGAATGGATAAAACAACCTTTGGAGTGCCACTGAATGGGATTAGTATAAGCTTTAAGAGGCCTCTACTGTTGTGATAATACCACCTAACAAAACCATCTCAAGGTCAAGTGAAAATAACAATCATTAGGGACAATAACCATAAATGAATCATACTGGACCATACCTAATGTTAGGGACACAAGAATACTTTACACAAAGCTCACCTTTAAATTGTGAAAATTCCTTAAATCTGGAATCCTATTGCAGCAACTAGTATTAATTCTTTTAATTGATAAGTTAATTATTAATTTTATTGCTACTGCAACATCAAATTAAACACAATCCAACCTTCACTTAATAAACTGCAGAAAAATACAAGTGCGGAAACAAAAACTGACCAAGAGTAAATCTCAGACACATCTGACACAGCTATTTTTAGGTTAATGTCCCAAGAAAAACCCAATGCGGGAAAACCAGTGCAGCAGTTGAGGGTTATTATTATGCAGTAGTAATTTCTAAATACAATCTCTGGATGCCTCTCCTAGCAACCTAGTTACAAAGAATATCATTGACGGAGACATTAGTGGGGTTACCTCACACTATCACAAGAAATCCTGGGTGATCCATTCACTGAATCAGCGGCACTTAATAGCCTCTGCATTGCCTCTGCGAAGTCCCAACGTCAACCCTCCTAGGTATAGTGTCACCTCTTCTGTTGATTGATTTGTTGCCTAGGAACTTCGATTCCTGCCTCCCGATCACACACCCTAGCTCCTGGCTTCTGCAATCGATTCCTTCAACAAATTTCTAGATTCCTTCTTAGCTTTTGCGCGGCCTCTACGTAGCCCTGTGTGGCTCTGTGTTACCTCTGTTGGATCTCTCTGTGCCATCTCTATTGATGATTCTACGACCAAGAAATATTTCTCTTCGGATACTATCCCCGCCCCTCTCTACAAAGAATCTCTTGATTGATATTTCTTTTGAGCACTGCTCACTTTAGAAATTCGATCTCTTGATCCTTGTTGTGTCTCTTCTAAATGACCCTTCAAGCCCTTCTTATAATCTTCTCGTTAAAACTTCAACGACCTAGATTAAATCTCTAATCAACGGCTAAGATTAACTTTTCACTTGATCCGCTTTTTCTAGAACATTCACACACATATTCTATTTATTCACTTTAATTATTTTATTTTCCTAAGTTTAGACTTAAGGTCCTTTCAAAATAATTAATTATTTCAATAAAATACAATCCAGGTGGAATTTCCCAAAACGATTTATGGGTTCTCTGAAATACATGTGTCTAAGCCTCCCTATAAATTTTGAGACTTGGAGCACATTCGATGCTACCCCAAATCAAAACAAATGTCTACCTAGATCAAGTCATGTAAACAAGTCACCTCCCTTATTTTAGTTGTAATGTCAACAATAGTAGTAAGTGTTCCTACCCCCAAAAAGTGACATGTCCCATGTTAGACCATCAAACAAACAAATCCAATCAAACTTCTTTATCTTTTCTATCACTTCATTCATCAAAAAATCAATTCCACCTCCCACCACGTTATGTCGCAAAGTCTTGAAGGATTGATCTTTTTTCTAAGCATCATATTGAATCAAGATATCTGTTTCTATAAAAAAAATTAGATGTTCTATGCTAGATGCAACTTTACTTTTTATCCCAATATCAGTCAGCAATAACATAAACAAGAAAGTAAAATGTTGATAGAACATACAAGTAGATCGACAGAAGACAAGCCAAAATATATAAGGGTGTTGGTGCGTTACGGCAGTCAGCAAGATGCTTCAACCAGCAAAGTCTCAATACGGTCAGCCAACTAGAAGTGTCACACAACCCTCTAGGACAGCCAAACATTACGAGAATTTTGAGGTCTAAAATGGGCCTCCTAAGAAAATTATAAAATAATAGTGGAAATAATAAAATAAGATTTGATTACATCATCAAATTTGGAAAAAAGGAAAAAAGTAGTTTTATTATTTTATTATTTTTTAAAATATTTACCATTTTACTTAAAAAATGGTGAATCATATCCCATGGTTGACATCATCCTCCTAAATCCTATTGGTTCTTACAAAGTTTATTTTGGTTGTACATTTTTCTTAGGAGGCCCATTTTAGACCTCAAAATTCCCCTAATGACAATCAACCCCAAAAGTCAACAAAATTCAACGTTGTCAGTCAATGGTCAACGCAAACAGCAGCAACAGCAAGGTCAACGCAGCCAAGTCATAGTCAACGTCAAACCTTGGGAATTGTGCCAAAAAATGCGGATTGAGGAAATCAAAGGATAGGGAGAGGTTCAGGTCAATTTGACCATGAGTTGACCAAAGTCAACGTTGGTCAACGCTGCTGTAGAAACCTTAGGCCAAAAACAAAATTTTTTCCTTGTTGCAATTTCCCACGTGTGAAGAGAAGAGCCTCCAAGGTGATCGAACCAAATCAAATGATGAGAGAGAAATGTGTGAGGATGAGATGAGTGAAAATGTCCTCCATCGTTGACCAATTTATATCCATCAATGAGGGTGTGTGACACAACTGTTGGGGCTCCAAACCTTAAGGCCAACCTGCACATATTTTGAATAAATTCAAAATAAATGTTCTGCTCATCAGATCAAGATGATCTTTAGATCGATCTTGCACCTCTCCGAAAGAGGAATCCAATAAAAATATTGGCATCTTCATCTGAGCATCACAACATGGAGTTTGGACCTATTTGTCCAAAATTAACACTCCCTCTCAACTAGGGAGAACTCCATCCACCTGTGTCATCCAAACATCGTGTGTCATCCCGCTGTAACTTGCTTTGTTGGCTTCTTTATTTCAGAACAAAACTAGGTCAATCACAAAGACATCATTCCCGGCTGACAGATTCAACCCAGAGGTCCGAAACCTCTACAGGACCTGAAGTTGGTTTATCTGACCCTAAGTCAGTAGGAGGTTCGAAACCTTACTAGACTTGATCCCAGATCAAGTGGTTGGACTATGCCATCATAGATAGAGAGTACGGCAATCTCTGATGCAACCATCAGTCTTTGCTACTAGTCTCTAGCTTTTCCCAAATCACTAGCCAAATGAGAGGTACTTCCCATGAGCCTGGGACTCAATGGGTAGGATGCATACGAGGCACAGATCATGAGAGGTGAACCCACTCAATCATCATAACGGTGAGGTAGAAGCACACCAACAAGGTTCGGCAAGCCTAGCCCTATGGTTGCTTATAGCTCCGAGAAGTTGCTTATAGCTCAGAAAGAGTCTCATACCAACCTGAAGTTGGTTTATCTAACCCTAAGTCAGTAGGAGGTCCGAAACCTCACTAGACTTGATCCCAAATCAAGTGGTTGGACCATGCCATCCTTGATAGAGAGTACGACAATCTCTAATGCGTCCATCATTTTTTGCTACTAATCTCTAGCTTTTCCCAAATCACTGGCCAAATGAGAGGTACTTCCCATGAGCCCGGGACTCAATGGGTAGGATGCATGCGAGGCATAGATCATGAGAGGTGAACCCACTCAATCATCATAACGGTGGGGCAGAAGCACACCAACAAGGTTCGGCAAGCCTAGCCCTATGGTTGCTTATAGCTCCAAGAAGCTATCCCCAAAGCCCCCTAGAGCTCCCAGAGCTCATCGTCCAACAAGACCCTCAGCATAGGGTAGTTCCATGATACCAAGATTCTCATGGAAGGTTAGGAACTTGACCTTCCCCAGGGGCTTTGTGAGAATGTCTGCGACCTGCTCATCAGTTCCTATATGATCGAGCCTTACGGCGCCTCATTTTACCATATCCCTGATAAAGTGGTACCTGATATCAATATGCTTGGATCGATCGTGGAACACGGGATTCTCGGACAACCGAATCCCACTCTAGTTATCACAAAGTATCACGGTGGTATCTAGCACATGGCCGAAAAGCTCGCTGAAGAGCTTCCGCAACCAAACTGCTTCACAACAGGCCATAATCGCTGCAATGTATTCGACCTCCGCGGTGCTCAAAGCCACCGACTTCTGCTTCCAACTCATCCATGAAATCAAAGCAGAACCAAGTGTGAAGCAGCATCCTGATGTGCTTTTACGATCCACCACACTGCGAGCCCAATCGACATCAGTATATCCATGGAGTGTCACGCTCCCGGAAGTGTATCTCAGCCCATGGTTTATCATGCCCGAAGATATCTCAATAGATTCTTGGCACCAACCCAGTGAAAGTGATGAAGCTCAACCATATGTTGACTCAAAGTGTTCACTGCAAAACATACGTCCAAACGGGTGTTCACAAAGAACATCAAGGCCCCTACGAGTTGACGATACTCAATAGTATTTGCTAGCACAAGCCCAAGCATTTACTTCACACTAACTCTTAAAGGAGCTCCACAGGTTTGATACTGACTTGCTACCCACTATACCAAATCTTCCCCTAGTTTCATCCTGAGCATCAGTCTTCAATATGGATCTAATGCAGTGCTATGTGACCAGACTTGATGCTGGCCATTTCCTCAAAAGATCCAAGCTCAGACATAGGTCTATACGTTGAATTTGGTATCTATTCGGCTTCTTGCTTTGACAGAATGTCCCCCTTGGGGCCATATGTCCCTCGGCATCCTCGAGAGTGTCCTTGAGCCATGATGGTCTCTTCCCTATCGAAAGAGGTGGATCAATCGGGTCCATTGGTCCTTCAGCATCGGGCATCATCTCATCCTTCGGTTCTTCTTGATTTCCAGGCCTTCCTTCATGATCTTCCTCAGATCTCGGAAGATTGACTACTTTCCTCAGGGAAGCATCTTCTGTTGCAATCATTGTGGCATATCTTAGCTTCCTTTCACTGCAACACAGACTCTATAGGGCCTCAATGTAAATTCTAGCCTGTAAACACTTCCCTACTTCCTAAGTATCCAAATAAGCCCTTCTCCTTCTGGGTACATGAAAATAAAACAAAACATCCAAAAACTCTAAACTATGAGACGCTGTGGTTCTTACGTAGAAAAACTGAGAGTTTTGAGTCTAGAGTGAATACAGACATCAGCTTTGTATGTACACAGCAGTTATTCAGCTTCTCCTCACGTAACTTTAGTAGACCTCTTTTTGGTCACATAAAAAAATGTGTTTCCACAATGGTCCTATTCTGTCACAAGAAGTCGAATATCTCGTGAGGGACAGATGGGCTCCAAATTATATGATGCCGCCTTCTCTCGCAAAGTTCTTGAACTCGTTCGTCTCATATTCAGTGCCATTATCGGTCCTCAATATCTTGATCTTCTTCCCTGTCAGATTTTCCACCAAGGCTTTGAAAGTACGGAACCACATGAAAGCCTCATCCTTCTTCAAGAAGTATATCCAGGTTTTGCGAGAGAAGTCATCTATGAATGTCATATAATAAGAACATCCTCCCAATGATGTCGCTCGCAGCATACCAGACAGATCAAAATGTATGAATTGCAAGACATCAGATGTCTTTGTGACACTTGATGGGAAAGGTCCCCTTGTATGTTTTCCTTCAGCACAACCCTGAAATAGACCTTCATGATCATTTGTGAACTCGAGCATCCCCATCAGCACCTTCCTTGCTTCGGGAAGGGCTTTGCAGTGAAGGTGTCCAAACCTCCGGTGCCATAGTTCAGTCTATCGAATAGTATCACATGTCATTGCTCCCAATGGACTTCCTCCAACCTGGTAGAGTGTATCAACTCTAAACCCAATCGTGATAGCTTCCTTGAAACTATTCTTCCAGATGCACACCTTCCCATCAATGAATGCCACATTGAAACATTTGTCTTCCATGGCCAATATAGACACAAGGTTCTTCTTCAAATCAGGTACGTATAGTACATCTTGCAAACGAAGGACTTGACCTTGAGACAAGTGAAGGGTCACAGTCCCAGTCCCTTTCACAGGATATGTGGCATTATCTCCAAGGATAAATTTCAGATTAGTATCCTTCTCAACCATATCAGAAGTGCTTCCTTGAACCTAGTGATGTGACTTGAGGCACCACTATCTAACAACAAGACATCCATAGTGTTGGGTGGAGATGCAGCAGAGAGGGCAGATACAAGAATGAATTCATTTATTTTATCAACAACATTTGATTCCTCATACCTAGAATTTCTCGACCTTTTGAAAGGTTGCCCATTTCTGCCGGAGGGATACTTCCTCTTCCCCTTGACCCTGTTGTTCCTTTGATTTCCATTCCTTCGATTGTTGTTGTTGTTGTCATCATCATCAGGAGAATCTTTCTTGAAAGGGCATTCTCTAGCATAGTGACCTAGCTTGTGACAAGTCTAACACTTGCCTTTCTTTCCTTGGGCCCCTTCTCTTCCTTTGTTCCTTGGACCACCAAGGTTCTTCTTCTTAGTATGAGCAGCGAAGGCAGCATTTCCTTCATTTTCATATTCCTTCATCCTTGTCTCTTCTTGTACATATCTTGATAGTACTTCCTCAAAATCAGGTATCACATTGTTATTGAGAATGTTAGTGTTGAATACATGCCATTCGAATGAGAAACCTCCGAGTGCAGTGAGAACCATCTCTCGATCAGCTATTGTCTCCACAATAGCCAAAAGATTATTCTTGATTTCGGTCAGCTTCAGAAAATATGATTGAACAGACTCATCCCTGCCTTTCTTCAATTTCTTCAATTGGTTCTTGAAGAACAGGGGACTTGATTCGCATTGTTGGCCTTGAACATGTTGACCAACTTATCATACATCTCCTTGGATGTGCCCAACTCAAAGATGTAGGCAACCAAACTCTTATGAATTGAGTCCCTTACCATCAACTTTGCTTTGATTTCCCCCTTCTTGTACTTTGTTTTGGCAGTAGCAATTGCAGTGGATGGAGGCTCTTGGATTTTACCCTGCACATAGTCCATGACATCTTGGTCTTCCAACATAACATTCAATGTCATCTTCCAGGCATGGAAGTCATCCTTCCCAGTCAATTTGTCATCAGCCTTAAAGCCATTGTAGTTAGAGGAACCCATGCTCTTCTTCGGTGATTGCTACAAAATGGGGCTTTGTCTTCACCTTAGCTCCGATACCATGTAAATTTTTGTAGATGTTCTATGCTAGATGAACCTTTCCTCTTTATCCCAATATCAGTCAGCAATCACATAAACAAGAAAGTAAAATGCTGATAGAACATACCAGTAGATTGACAGAAGACAAGCCAAAATATATAAGGGTGTTGGTGCGTTACGGCGGTCAGCAAGATGCTTCAACCAGCAAAGTCTCAATACAGTCAGCCAATTAGAAGTGTCACACAACCCTCTAGGACAGCCAAATCAGTTGACCCCAAAAGTCAATGAAAGTCAACGATGTCAATCAACGGTCAACGCAAACAGCAGTAGTAGCAAGGTTAACACAGCCAAGTCAAAGTCAACATCCAGCCTCGAGAATTGTGCCAAAAATGCGAATTGAGTAAATCGAAGGACAGGGAGAGTTTCAGGTCAATTTGAGCATGCATTGACCAAAGTCAATGCTGGTCAACGCTTCAGTAGAAACCCTAGGCCGAAAACAAAATTTTCTCCTTGCTGCAATTGCCCACGTGTGAAGAGAAGAGCCTCCAAGGTGATCAAACCAATTAGATGATGAGAGAGAAATGTGTGAGGATGAGATGAGTGAAAATGTCCTCCAATGTTGACCAATTTATATCCATCAATGAGGGTGTGTGACACAACTGCTGGGAATCCAAACCTTTAGGCCGACCTGCACATATTTTGAATAAATTCAAAATAAATGTTCTGCTCATCGGATCAAGATGATCTTTAGATTGATCTTGCACCTCTCCGAAAGAGGAATCCAATAAAAATATTGGCATCTTCATCTGAGCATCACAACATGGAGTTTGGACCTAGTTATCCAAAATTAACAATTTCACTATGTTTCTGTGGGATTCGCTATGTTTTGTGGGATTCCATACAAAATGATGAGTAAGAGAGATGTGCTTCCATGATGGCTAGTGGGTACCACTTTCTATTGGATGAGCTGAAAATTAGAAAGAACAAACTTTTCTACTAATGTTTACACAATTGTCACCATTAAGCTACCCCAAATGTGACATAGCAAAAGAAAACATCCTCCTCCTGACCATGAATGAGTTTTTTTCATTATGTTTTATAAATGATGCTATGATAAACATATTTATGCAACACAAATTGCATTAGCTATTCCATTCAATTAATACCGTTCAAAATTTGGCCCTGAACACCGATGTCCCCCCACACCACCAGCCCATGAAAGGAAAACCACTTAGGTGTCATTCCAAAATGGAACGATAAAACATATCTAGGATAGTGTAGGAACACCAAAACATTCACAAGGAAGTTAAGAATGTCGTCGGGTATCAGGGGGTGTCCTCATGAATGAGGAAATTCCCTGCCATAGTCATGCCTCCTAGCAATCCATCTTGACTGCAACATAGGTTTCCAAAAACGTAGATTACAACTCACAGTTTTAGGTTACAACTTCATTTCCATCACTATTTCATGGCAGGTGAGAGGTCTTCACTCCATGCAAAAGCAGGTTTCAAGATCTTCATTGTCGTAATTGGGGGTTGGGAAGCTTTACATCTTGCAATAATTATGTGATTAAAAAGTTACTTCTATCACAACAAAGAAATGCAAGGACCTCCCCATTTACAAATAGGGTATATCTCAAGCAACAATTATGTGACAAGGTTTGTCTGTTGATTTTTGGGTAGCATTGGATGTGCTCTAGCTTCAAAATTTTGTTGAGGGGCTAGAACACATGAGATCTCCAAGACCCAGAAATCATTTGGAGAAATTCCACCCTAAGTGAAAGTTATTCAAATAATTAATTATTTTTAATGGAGCCTAAGTTAACACTTAGGGAATTAAAATAATTAAAGTGAATTAACTTAAATGTGGGTGAGAAGCTTTTAAGTGACGAGAATCAAGTATGTTTTAATCTTAACCGTTGATTAAAGATTAGATCGCGATCGTTGATTTATCAACATGAAAAGTATAAATAAAGACTTGTGGGTCAGTTGAAGATAAGTCGGGCAAATACTTAGTAACCCTAGGGAAATCGATATTCCAAGTGAAGAGTTCGATTTCAGAGGGAGAGTTGCAAGGTGAAGGAAGAGGAGGGTTTCAGCAGCAGTCAGAGACTGAGGAGGAGGGACGCAGAACAGTTGAGAGACAACGCAGCTGAGGACACAGTCCTCACGCATAAGTGACGTAGTGGAGATTGGAGGGTCTCCAGGGTGTCTGAATTTCTTCGGTGACTGGAGGGAAATTATCTCAGGTCTGCAAATCATTCCTTGTAAAGAGATTGTTGCGGCAGAATAATATATAAACCCTCATCTGTCGCATCAGTTATCTCGAATTGGGTTTTTCCGGGGACAATTTTCCACAAAACACCATGTTGATGTGATTGATTCTTGTGCTTGCATTCCATTGTTCTTTTCTCTATGAAATTATGTGATAACTGCAGTAGAATTTATTTCGTTGTTTAATGAAGAGTTTTGTAAATAACTTATTGAGAAATACAAGTAGGAGAAATAAATCAGATATTGCAGTACAATTTCAAAGTTGGAATTTTCACATGGTATCAGAGCAGAGATCGAGCGGTTGGAGATTCTGCAATGAGTTGTGATCTTGATGCTGTTGGAGGTATGGTAATTTTTATCTTTGCAATCTCTCCCTCAAGGCTGAAAGAAACTATTGATTTTGTCATATTTACATCTGTTTTTTCAATTGAATTCCTTTCAGCAATTCTGATTTGCTGAACTTTGTTCGGACAGCTATTTGGGACAATTTTGTTAGGGCCACTAGCTGAAGTGCTAGGGCTGCTTTGTTCAACATTTGGCTGGCTGCTTTTCTCTTTGTTTAAATCTTTTTTCTTAGCCAAAATGTTGGGTTTCTATGCTGTTTTCTTAGGCTGATTTTCTGCATTTTTCCTAACAGCAGTGCTAGTGTTTTTATCTTTTGAATTATCTAGGTTCCCTTTGCTTCTAAGATCATACTGTTTGTGTACTTCCATGATTGCATTCTCAAACCCCAACCTATAATCTTCAGAATCCTCATAAGTGTTTTCATTTTGTTCTGAGGAGAAGAAACCTTGTTCTTCTTCAGTGAGGAAGACATCATCCTCACTGTCTGATCCAATCAAGTTTACATGATTTTCTCCCAATCTTTCAATCTCCCTTTCTTCCTCGTCTTGATCTACATAGTTTTGTTGGAAGGGAGGTCTAATCTGTTGGTCATTGTCCCTTTGTCTATCTTCATTGTTTTCTCTTCTATAATTCTGGTTCCTATTTCTGTTTTGGGGGTTGTTCTGATTGTCTCTTGGTTGTGCTCTCTCAAGTATGCTCATCTTTTTCATCATTTCTTCCATCATTCTTTCCATTTTTGAGCTAGATGTGGAGAGTGTAGATTCCTCCCTAAATGATACTTTCTTTTCATTCCTCATCCTCGCTCTTTTCTCTATTAGATTTACCTCCACAACAAGAGCTCCCTTTTGCATGTCTTCCAAGGTTAAGGGGTCTCTTTCTCTTAGCTGATAGGCCATTTCAGGATCAAATCCCTCAGGAAATTTGGCCAAAGCTGAGCCCTGTGGAGGTTTCAAGTCTGGGGGGAGGGCATTATAAACACTATTGAACCTAGTGCAAAATTTTTGAACACTTTCCCCAGTGTTTCTTTTGAGATTGTTGTAGTCTGAAAGTATTTGGAGAGGGTTTTTTCTAACTTCCCACTTGTTTAGCAATCACTGATGGAGGGCTTGGAGGTCATTAATACTATTAGGGGTTAAGCTTTTGAACCATTTTCTTGCTTCTCCCCCTAGATTTTGAGCAAACAATCTGAGCTTGACAGTTTCATCATCAATCTCGTTTCTATCAAAATAGTCATTCATCTTGTCCACATGTTGTGAAGCAGTAGCAGCGCTACTGGCATCATATAATGGTATCTTGGACTGATAGTCCTGTGGCAGATTGACTAAAGGTAAAGGAAGGACTAGAGGGGCATACCATGTTGCCATGATAGGAGGTTGTGGAAAAAACAAGGGGTTTACAAGTGGAGGATGTAAGAGGGGAGGGGGTTGATGGAATGTTGTGCTTTGAACGGTGGGTGTATGAAGAACAGATGTGGATGGACCAACAAGAGACTGTTGAGCAGATCTTGGATGAGAGAAACCAAAATTATGAAGGTAATGCAAATCAAGTGGGGTAGTTTCTCTGCTAACAGTGTTTTCACCACTATCCTGGGATGAAGGTGAAGGCTCAAAGTCTGTCTGATCTATATCATCAAGTGACCTAGTTCTGAATGGGTTTCTTAAGTCAAATTGTGAATCTTGTAGAGTTGTAAGGTTTTTAGGAACAGAATTAGCTCTTTGGACTGGTCTGACAATAGTTGAAGCTTGAGCCTTAGGAGACTTCCTAAGTATGCTTTCAGGATTATCAACTATCTCGGGAGGGTTTGGGTCAGGATATGCTCTAGTATGAACTCTTCTAGAAGCGACTATGCTATGTTTTTAGGCCCAACAACAAGAAAAGTTTAACCAAATATGACAATCTTCAGTAGGCTAACTGATCTTTGGTAAGAAAACATTAATCCTCAAAGTCTTCTTAATTGAGTTTGTATGATGTTATGATAGTAAAGGGTTTCCCAGTGGAGTCACCAGGTGGAAATTTTTAGCTTTAGAAGGTAAAATGTTTTATGGTCCACCACCATTAAAAAGTTTGAATACCAATCTGAAATGTTTTTTTTTTTTTTTTTGGGGGTTTTCTGAGTTTTTACAGTCCTATGGGTTATGAGAGTGTCCTAAATCTGTTTCAACACTTAGCTATGGTGATGAGACAAACAGAGTTTACTCTTATGGCTTAGCTAGCTGATTCCTTCAGGGTTTGATATGGCTCTGAGAATCCTAAGGGTTACTTAGTTTGTCACTGATTCAAATAAGTCCTATCATGATCACCATTTTCTTTGGTAGTGCATGAAGAGAGCTACTTATACTGCACTGAACAGTGAGTGTTTCGTTTTAAGGATTTTACTCAGAGTCCCACCGTGATCGCCATTATGTTGGAGTCTTGTGTTTTGATAGATTGGCTAACCAAAAGACAAGGCAACATCAGAACCAATCTTTACAGTTCCAGGATCTAGTGCTCTTGTTCTCAGAGAGGGATCTCTCAAATTGTTTGCAAAGATATGTCTTGTTTGCTTCTAAGTATTGATTTTAGACTAGTTATTGAGTGCAAGTGTTTGTTTGATTTATTTGTTTGGTTGAATTGGCATAGTAGAACATGAAAGGTCTAGATAGTATAGATAGAAAGAAGAAGTGTCAGATTCATTGGGCAATGGATTCGAGAAGAATTTAATAACTTATAATCATGACATAAAGTTTTTGTTCAGAAAACCGATAATCATGACTTATCGATTCCCTAAAACGTGTAATTAGAACTCTAAACCCTTTCAAATCGTATCAAGGGCCATGAGGATCGTCATCCTCGGCCCATAACACTGTAATCATCTGTGGGAGGTTTTTAACCTTAATCTTCATTACACCTGCATAAAAAACACACAACGTTATTTAAATCCTGCGATTTATTTTTTTAAACTGCTTTGGAAGGTTCGTGGAAGTGTTTTGGAGCAGTTAGGATGGGGAAATTTGCAGTGGAGGACGGGCTTCTATGGTAAACATAGAAACAGGGTTTAAAATTTAAAATATGGCGCGAATTGGGAAGTAGTGGTTTCGGGAAAACCATCCGTGGTTTTCGAGCAGCATTTGTGGGGGCAGGCGGTATTAACTTTGGAACGCGATACGACTCATCGCTCGATGCGTGGCAAATGAAAACCACTTTTATCGCGCAGAAGTAGCGCACTGCGAGGAGAGGCCAAAAATTACGCGATATCAATCGCTGGCCGTCAGATCACAGGGTGCAGATCCGACGGTGTGGATCGCACGCGACAAACAGAAAGCTGCGAGGTTGGAAGACGGGTGGTGTCTATGATGACATCAGTTGCTTTGTCACGTAGTGGACAGGTGTTGGCTTATCGGGTTAAGTCCCGATTGTCAGATCTTTTGAATGGACAGTCGAGATTTAAAGACGGGGGTGGGTTATTTTGAAAGGAGGAGAGTATGGCAAGTGAACGGGCGCAAGGAAAGATAGCCCGACAGCCGTTGATCTTTGCAGATCAACGGTCGAGATTCGCTCAGAACCATAATGTCGAGAAAACAAAAATAGAGGAAAGGTAAGGCTTTTAGCACGGAGGCTTTGTGCTTTGAGCGCCCGATTGCGGGGCTAAGGACATATGAGGAAGAGGGCTGAAGAATATAAGCTCTCGGGGACTTAATGCCTTAGGAATGCAAAACACTCTTTTTAGGCCAAAACAAAGAGATTTTTAAAGCCAAAACAGGGTTCCGATCATGGTTACTTGGAAGCGGGAGCGAGAGCAGGAGCCGGAGCGAGAGCGAGAGCGCGATTTTCAGAAGTTCCTGGTTTGGGAGCGTTTCGGGGAGCATTTTTTTATAATATATATATTTTTATATTTTGACGCATATGTGTCAACAAAAGCATGTAGAATGATGAATTAGACATAAAAAACATAAAAACATAGATTGAACCATATAACATCAATCATCTAGAAGTTATAATCTTCTAATCTAGAAGTTATAATCTTCTAATCTAGAAGATTATGTTTCTAATCTAGAAGTTAGAAACATTCAACATATTGACTCTTGAGTCTCATGATTCATCAATCTTAAAGTTTCAAGCTTTCAAAATTCAATATATAACATTTATCATCATCGATTCATTGATCACCATAGTTGTACTTGTAAGCTAAGTGTAACATTTACAAAAAATAATATTTAACATGAAATGAAATGTTATAAAATGAAACGAAATGAAACAACTTTCAAATTTCATGAAGCATCATATTCATAATTCATAATGAGTTTCAAACTTCAAACTTAAATTGTCATATATTGTTTACAAAAAATATCAAATTAAATATGAAATAGTCAAGTTTCAAAAGTTATAAAAAGTTAAAAACTACTAGAAACTAGAAAAGACTAGTAAATCTATTTTATCTATACTTTTCCCTCTTGCCACGACAAATGTCTAATTTTTTAAATTTGAGCAGATTGTGACATTGTCTTCCCTTGGAAAATATAATTAAAAAATGTGCATAATTTCTCTAGAAATGTTAAAGGGTATTTGTAAAGATGTAAGAATGAAGAATAATTTCTCTAGAAACGTTAAAGGGTATTTGTAAAGATGTAAGAACGAAGAGAAGATACCTTATGTCAGACAGCCACTTAAAGATAATGATCCAATAAAATATTTACACAAATTCCCAAGATGTAACCTAGAAGAAAATGAAAAAGCCCTAACCTGTGGTGTCTTGGATGAAATAATGTGAAAATTGTCAACCATAGAAATCTAGATGGTTGTAAAGATTTAAAAATCTTAAAAACGATGGCGTATTAATAAACACTGAACACATATTGAGAAAATCACATGATACATCTAGTTTTTGCAACACATCTAACAAAATATCATCTTAAAAGATACGGTAAGATATTGTAATGTTGGGGTCACATTAGGCAGCTTAAACTGGGGCTTTGATTTTGATATCATTGTGCAAAAAGCCACATGCTTTTTTATGTGATGGCCGCTTAAGAAAAAAAATGGGATCTTGCCTAATAAAATATAATAGAGTTAAAATCTTAGAGCCGTAAGTGAGTCCCCAGGGGGAGAATGGGATCTGCACTTTAGCTGAATGCTTAGGTATTCGTCATGTCCAACGAGTGGAGAACACGTAGAATGTGTTGCTAAGGAATAAATTAATTTCTTTTAAGGAAATGGGAAATTCAACCTAGAAGGCATATCATTAATTATCCAAAGTTTAAGCAATTTCATTTTCATCAACTGGTTAACCACTTTGCCATTAAGGTCGAAAAATCTCTAAGAAACAGTAGATGGGAAAATACACAAGCCCCCATCTCATGCAAGCAATATGGCCATGACCTAAAAGGGTAGAGGCATTCATGAAACATCAACAAATATTTCAGTCATCCATCACTGTCTCCAATAAGATGGCATATCTTGATTGCAAAGGACTGTCAACTTGGTTTCAATGTAAGAAAGGAGTAGGTGTAAGGCATTAACAATAGTACAAATAATGATTTCATAATATTTAGGCCCTTTTCACAGTGGAGAGAAATTTTTGTTGAATTAAATACTGAGTTTCAAAGGGTCATATATTCTGCTTATAATAACTACAACACAATGAGTCTTAAAGATAAGCTTTTGTTTTTATTCCTTAATGAAAATTAGCCTTTACTCATATCTTGGCAGTTGATCCTTGCATAAAAGGAATATGATGTATGCTTTTCAACTAGTTTGAAAAAAATCCATTCCACTTTATGGGAGGAGATTTTGTCTCAAGATTGTTAAAGGGCGTACCTTTCTTGGGTTTAAAATAAAATAATGGCCATTACCAAATGGAATTGTATCATAATATGTTAAAAAATAGTTGATACACAAATTATATTGACAGTATAGTTAGGTTGGAAAATGGATGATTTAAGCAAATGGAGAGCAGGTAATTTCATTTAGGACCAAGTCTTTAGGAAAAAAAAACGCTCCCGAAAATGCTCCCTCCCTAAAAAAACGCTCCCTTTCTAAAAAACACACTCCCTAAAACGCTCCATCCCTAAAAAAAACGCTCTCTAAAACGCTCCCTCCCTAAAAAAACGCTCCCTTTCTAAAAAAATCGCTCCCTAAAATGCTCCATAAAACGCTCCCTGAAAACAGGGAGCATTCTCCCTGTTTAGGGAGCGCGCTCCCTAAAACGCTCCCCTCAAGGAACGTTTTCGGGAGCGCGCTCCCGAAACACTCTCGCTCGGAGCGCAAATCGAGAGCGGGTTCAAGAGGGGGGAGAAGCTTCCCCGCAACCTTGGTTCCGATAGATGAGAGAAGGATTTTTAAGCTGAATAAAGGGAGTTATAAGGCTTAAAGGGGTTTTTGAAATGATTTAGAAGTCAAATGAGGGTCTTTTTATGGATGAAATTAGAGAGTGAAATGGAGAGGTGAAATGAGGGAAAATGGAGTTTCTTAAGCAGTTTTTCTCTTGGTAAATCAGCAAGAACTTCAGGGCTAATAGTGAAACAGCAGTGAAGATTAACTCAAAGGGTAATAATCATCATAAAACTTCAAAAGATAATAAGTTTTCAAAGGGAACTATCTCTTCAAGGTTTAAAAGACAAGCTTAGCCACCATTGAGTATGATAGAATTTATAGGTGGCTAACAGTGGCTCCACTTGGGGAGGACAGTTGGTTATTTAGGTGTCCAGAACCTCAGCTATTGATCGCAGGCTTTTCAGTAAACCAATGCCTTCATCCATTGGGCAACAACTTTCTTTTTCTTTAGCTAACCTTTATTTGATTTGATAATCTCTGCAGCAATATGAAACAATGGAATTCTATCAAAACAACATCTCTACCTACCCATTCCTAATGATCCTAACATTTTTTTTCCTCTCAGAGTGCATTTGGACTAGCAAACTCTCTTCATAAACATTTTATTCTTTTGAAAACAGTAAACTAATCCAAGTCTAAACTTATTCCTCCATGAGTTCAGATTAACCAGTTGAACTCATAATTTCACTACCTAACTACTATCTGCCAGGATTAGACTATCTGACAGATCTATATTCTCTAAATTCTAAAAACAAAAATTTAAAAGCAGCCAAGCTAGGATTAAGCAATTTGACTTGCTACAGATCTATGGCATAAAAACAAGCTGCACATAGTCTTTATGAAAAGTAAAACAAAATTTGTAAAGGCTTAAGATCTGAAAACTAGAACATCCTTCATTATTTCTTCAGCTCTGTTTTGAATTTGATTGAGCTGTGTTTTCTCTCTCATCTGGTTCAAGTTTTGAGCATATTGGAACCAGTTTGTTTTCTATATTTGGCTCAAGATTTAATCTAATTCGAGCCATTCTTATTTTGAGATTCATAGGTTGAGATATTGAATTTGTTTTAACCTTTGTTTCCTCTATCCTAATCTACATTACTGATAAGCCAAGATTGTGCTATTTGGCTGATCTAATTTACTAACCTATCAATACTAAATTGAAAAGATAATTAGTCATGATTAGGCTGTATGACTAACTAGAAGTGTGTTCTTAGGAGTGGCATTTGAGCTTGCACACTGTTAGATTTTGTCTCTCTTTTTGGTATGGGGCTGTACCTTTCTTGTTTTTATCTGCCCTCTTTTCTTTTTCTATTGTTTTTGTATTTTTATTTTTCTAACTTTGAATGTAATGTTCAAACAATGATATTTACAATGGAAATAAAAAATCTTTGAAACTCATGACTCTTGATAGAAATAATGTTTGAGCATCCTGCCATTGACAGGACCTCCATATAGATCTTATCCATTCAATTCTTTCAGGAAGAAAGCATTGTGACCCCTCTCAGCATGAATAATATAGGGTCCTTTCCACATGTTCTCAAACTTGCCATGTTTTCCCTTTTCTTCCCTTCTTGAATCCCATTTGAGAACCACATTTCCAACTTGGAAATTGTTTGCCTTAGTCCTTTTATCAAATAGTTTCTTGACATTTTCTTGGACTAGTTGTGTTCTTTCATAGACTTCTTCTCTGGACTGCTGTAAATGAATTGTTTTGTTGATTTTTCTCTGCATATCATTTTCTTCAGTTTTCACTTCTTGAAGGATTTTCATGACTGGAACTCCTAATGATGTTGGGAAGACTGCATCCATGCCATAGACCAGCTGATAGGGGGACATATTTATTGACTTCTTTGTAGTTAATCTGTCAGCCCATAAGGCATGAACCAACTTACTATGCCATTATTTCTGATTCTGCTCCAACATCTTTTTGATGATATTGATGAGGCTTTTGTTGGAAGATTCAGCTAATCCATTTCCTTGGGGATATTAGGAAGTATAATGGCCTAAGGTGATGTGGTATTTGTAACAGAAATCAACCATTCTTTTAGACTTGAAGGCAGTAGCATTATCTGTGATGATTTTTCTAGGACAACCAAATCTGGATAGGATGTTTGTTTTAAGGAACTTGATAATGACAAAGTCAGTAGCATTCCTAGATGGTATGGCTTCTATCCACTTGGTAAAATAATCAATGGCAGTGAGGATCCACTTATGCTAGGCTGATGAAGATGGGTGAATTTCCCCAATGAAATCCAAGCCCCATTGTTGAAAGGGTGCCTCAACACCGATGGGATGTAAGGGTAAGGGAAGGAGCTTTCTTTTGCCATCAAAAATTTGACACTTATGGCAAGACGTGACTAACTTTTGAGTGTCTGGGAAAAGGGTGGGCCAATAGTGACCAGATCTGAGGATTTTGTTTGCTGTGGTCTTCCAGTAGAGGTGTCCTCCACATTCTCCTTCATGCAGCTCATGCATGATTTTTCCTATGTATCATCCTCAAGTAAACATTTAAGCAAAATTCCAACAACATTTTTCCAATATAATACCCCATCTAATATGTAATAATTCAAAGTCTTCTGTTTCAAAAATCTAGCTTTAGTTTTAGACAAAGAAGGAGGGGCATTTAGATATAAAAGCACATAAATGATGTCAGCATACCGAGGAGAATTCAGAAATGTTTCTTTAATGAAAGGAGTAGTGAATTCTTCTATTTCTTCCAACATATCCACCATATTCATATCTAGTGCTTCGAAGTTTGACTCAGCCATGAGTTTTTCTAATCCCTGCCCTTTAATTAGTTTGGTGGGCCTGATTTCTAAGTCATATTCAAGAATAGTAGCAATCCATTTTCCCCTTTTACCATCAGGGTCTTGAATTAAAATATCCTTGACAACAGTATGTGGAACAAAAGCAATTATGTGAGAGTGTAAAATATAGACTCTAAAGTCTTTTAATGCTTTCACTAATGCTAAGGCTTACTTCTCCATGATGTTATATTTGAGAGGAGCATCTCTTAAGGCCCTAATAAAAAATGATATTGGTTGTTCTTGCCCCAAGTCATTCTTTTGAAGTAATACTGCAGCTATTGTATGTTCAGATGCAAAAGAAAAGATATAAAAGTCTTTGGTGAAATCTGGACTAATCAAGACTGGTGTTTGAGTGAGAGCTTGTTTAACTAGTTCAAATGATTGTTTAGCTTGTGTAGTCCATTTCACACCTACCTCTTTCTTAAGCATGTTTGTAATGTTTCTTAATAGCTCAGCAAGGTTGGGGATAAACCTCCTCAAAAAATTAATCTTTCCAATGAAAGATTGTAATTCTTTGAGGCTTCTTGGATGGCTGATTTTCAATATGCCATTAATCCTTTTAGGGTCTACTCTGATTCCCTCTTCTAAAATTATGTGACCAAGAAGCTTACCTTCTTGGAGACCACAGAGTGTATTTTTAGGATTCAAAGTTAAGCCGAATTTCCTACATTTCTCAAAAACTTTTCTTAAATGAATCATGTGTTCTTCATCAGTTTTAGAGAAAACAGTTATGTCATCAAGATAAATGATTATAAAATAGCCAATATCTTCTGAGAAGGCTATGTCCATGGCCCTTTGGAAGGTGGCCCCTGCATTCATCAAACCAAATGGCATTTTGGCATACATAAAGGTGCCCCAAGGTGTAGTAAAAGCAGTTTTGTGTTGATCACTTGGGAGCACTAACACCTAATTGTACCTGAGAACCCATCCAACAGTGATATTCTTTTTGACCCAACTACCCTTTGAAGTATATGGTCCATCTTGGGCAAGGGGTAGTTGTCTTTTAGGGAGGCTCTATTTAGATTTCTAAAGTCAATGCAGAGCCTGATTTCCCATGTTTTCTTTCTAACAGAAACTAGGTTTGACACCCACTCTGAATATCTGAGAGATACTATAATCCCAACATCATACATTTTCTCAATTTCTTTCTTAACTAAAAGTAATAAAACAAGGTTTATCCTTCTTAGTTTCTGTTTGAAAGGTTTCTGATTTTCCTTAAGAGGAATTTTGTGTTGAATGATGTTGGTATCATAAGATTTCAGATCTTGGTATCCCCAAGCAAACACATCTCTAAATTCCTTGAACAGCTCTATGTATTGCAGTTTTATATGAGCTAGGAGTGTGTTAGACAATTTGATCATCTTGGGTTCTGCTAGGCTGCCTATGTTATGTTCTTCTACATCTGTTTCCATAGGCTCCATTCTAGGTTCTCTGGCTACATCATTAAAGTCAAAAAGGTGTTCTAAAGGTGTGAGACCTCTTGGAATTGTATCATTCTTGCATTGTAAAACTTCCAAGTCTTTTTGGTCTGTGTTGTCAATTAATTCTGCCTTAAAAAGATTCTCACAGTGATTTATATCAGCAGAATATGTCATTTCTATTTCTGGGATTTGTTCATTATCTAAACAGTTTTCTTCATGGTTGGTTTCTAATGTTGGTATGGAAAAATCATTTTCTGATTTTAGGAAATCATCTATGTGTTTGTCAGTGTCAAACACTTGCCAGTGGTCCTCATTGTCAGGCACTGCAGGCCTGTTTTTGACCTTTATGTTAAGATGTTCATTGACCTGAGGTACTTGGCAATTGCTGGCAGTGAAGGCAAGTTCATTTGCTAGATGATTTTGGGCTCTTGGTATGAAAATGAGTTCATATTTTTCAACGGTCTTTAGGAGATCAAGGGCAGCATTTCGATATTCTCTAAGCCTTGGGTTTTTGACTGAATATTCTCCTTTGATTTGTTTAATGATGAGTTCAGAATCTCCTAGGACTGATATTTTCTAGACTTCTAGTTGTTTAAGCAACTACAAGCCAAGAAGCAGGGCTTCATATTCAGCAATGTTATTGGTGCATGGAAAGTCTAATTTATATGAATAACCCTGATTTGTATTTTGAATCCATTCACATACCCCTGCACTTGTTTTATTACACAACCCATCAAAGTTTATTGTCCAAAGTATTTCTGCCTCATTTTCATTTTCTTCTTGTTGTTGATTGCTAATGTTTTGTATTTGATTTGAGGGAAGTTTTGATTGTTCTGGTAAACCGATTTCCTCTTTGTTTTCCTTTTCTTGTTGAGTGATTTGATCTTCATTGTACAAGATAAAGGAATCTAAACTTGCTAAATGGAATAGATTGGAGAGTTGTTTGGTTTATCTATGTTGCTCACCATGTATTTCATGTAGGATTTCCTGTATAATCTTCTATTCTGGTTGAATATTGAGATGGTTTCCCAGTGGAGTCACCAAGTGGAAATTTTTAGCTTTAGAAGGTAAAATGTTTTATGGTCCACCACCATTAAAAGGTTTGAAAACCAATCTGAAATGTTTTTGGTATGTTTTCTGAGTTTTTACAGTCCTATGGGTTATGAGAGTGTCCTAAATCTGTTTCAACACTTAGCTACGGTGATGAGACAAACAGAGTTTACTCTTATGGCTTAGCTAGCTGATTCCTTCAGGGTTTGATAAGGCTCTATGAGAATCCTAAGCGTTACTTAGTTTGTCACTGATTCAAATAAGTCCTATCATGATCACCATTTGCTTTGGTAGTGCTTGAAGAGAGCTACTTATACTGCACTGAACAATGAGTGTTTTGTTTTAAGGATTTTACTCAGAGTCCCACCGTGATCACCATTATGTTGGAGTCCTGTGTTTTGATAGATTGGCTAACCAAAAGACAAGGCAACATCAGAACCAATCTTTAGAGTTCCAAGATCTAGTCCTCCTGTTCTCAGAGAGGGATCTCTCAAATTGTTTGCAAAGATATGTCTTGTTTGCTTCTAAGTATTGATTTTAGACTAGTTATTGAGTGCAAGTGTTTGTTTGATTTATTTGTTTGGTTGAATTGGCATAGTAGAACATGAAAGGTCTAGGTAGTATAGATAGAAAGAAGAAGTGTCAGATTCATTGGGCAATGGAGTCGAGAAGAAGTTAATAACAGACTCATAAATGGATATGGGATATCAAAGGGCAAATCTAACTTGGCTACAGGATCCTTTAGTTTTTGTGAATGAGGTGGACATTAATGATTTGGAAAGAGAGTTTAATTCTCAACAAAGGGAACTTAAAAACATAATTTGAACAATAAAGAGGTATTTGATAGAGAGGGCTAACCATGAATTCTACAAACCACACTTTAAGCAAACAATGATTTCAAGACAACTTTTAAAATGAAATCTAAGATTCGGGGAACACCCTATTTCCTCAAAGACTTTATTTCAAAGGAATTAGAAAACATGAATGATTCACTGATAATTGCAGTCATAGAAGAGGGAACACCTAACACATCTATGATCACAACTATAAAGACCTTTAAAACAATTGTTCAAGCAGGAACAAAGGGTATGATCAAAATAGACCTCTTTGGCAAATTATAAACAATGGTACTTCAAAGGGAGACTTCAAAAACAGCTTTCAAGAGGCAGCAGACAAGCAGGGAAAACCATAAATCATGCTGGAACCAACTATTTGAACTATTTGAGAAATAAACGAGCAGAAGGGTTCAAGAGAATGATTAAAGACTCTAAAATGCCTCAGCAGAAGAAAACATAAAATAGTGAAAGATAAACAGGTCTAAGGTGCTTCAAGGAGTCATTTCTTAGCCTAAACTTTTCACCCTATTGTAGTAAGAATTTATGGAACAAAATTAAAACAGGAAAAACAACAGACAGTTCAGAATACATCACCAACAGCCAAGCTCAGGGATCCAATGATAGAGCCTTCTCAAGAACAAGCATGTCACAACATCATCAAGCTTCCAAGGCTTCAATTTCTTCCTCAACTTCAAATAGACTATGTATTATTTCAAAGAGTTCCAAGGTTACAACTAGTGACCAACCAACCCTTTACAATGTGCTCCTCAAAGAGATTTTATAAGAAAATGAGGAGGTGGAAGAGTTTCTAGGGTTCAAGTATCATTAATTCCATACTAAATGCAACTCCTAGCCTTGAAAACCATGCAAGGCATAAGGCAGGAATGCATTCAATTACAACTCTGTTTCATTAACTCTGTTTTCTACTTTTTAGGCTTAGTGGGTGAAAAGATTGACTTTAAGGCTCTTTTTATTTTTTATAATAACTTTGCTGATAGTGTGAAATATTTGATTGTGTTTGTAATAACTGTTCGCTGCCTTTGTCTTTAATGTTACTGACTGAGCTTTAATCTGGGTATTCCTTTGAGGCAGAAAGGCTACAACGTGTCAATTTGGTAGCTGGGGAATTAATTAGCCCCTTCGATGTGGCTCTGAGGTGTCCTTCGTTGTTTTTTGTCTTCTTTCACTTTTTAAACATTGATTTACTTTAAACACTGTGTTTATGCCTGATTCAGGCTTTGAGACTTTATCCTTAATCATCCTCGAACTGCTGACTGTGCCTATCTGCTTCATTTGTGGATTAGGCCTTTAATTACCAAGTTTGTGCCTTAATCTCCTTAAACTTTGTTTAGAACTTTTAATCTTCGGATTATGCTTTCATCCTCTGTCTTCGATGCTGATACTCTTTCATTAATTGATGTTAACTGCGTTTGCTGTTTGCAAGTGCACAAAGGGTTTGTTAAAGTTTTTCTTCAGAAAACCGATAATCATGACTTATCGATTCCCTAAAACGTGTAATTAGAACTCTCAAACCCTTTGAAATCATATCAAGGGCCATGAGGATCGTCATCCTCGACCCATAACACTGTAATCATCTATGGGAGGGTTTTAACCTTAATCTTCATTAAACCTGCATAAAAAACACACAATGTTATTTAAATCATGCGATTTATTGGTTTAAACTGCTTTGGAAGGTTCGTGGAAGTGTTTCGGAGCATTGATGATGGGGAAATTTGCAGCGGAGGACGAGCTTCTATGATAAACATAGAAACAGGGTTTAAAATTTAAAATATCGCGCGAATTGGGAAGAAGTGGTTTCGGGAAAACCATCAGTGGTTTTCGCGCAGCATTTGGGGGTGTAGGCGGTATTAACTTTTGGAATGCGATACGACTCATCGCTAGATGCATGGCAAATAAAAACCAATTTTATCGCGCGGAAGTAGCGCACTGCGGGGAGAGGCCAAAAATTACGCGATATCAATCGCTGGCCGTCAGATCACACGCTGCAGATCCGACGATGCGGATCGCATGCGACGAACAGAAAGCTGCGAGGTTGGAAGACGGGTGGGGTCTATGATGACATTAATTGCTTTGTCGCGTAGTGGACGAGTGTTCGCTTATCGGGTTAAGTCCCGATCGTCAGATCTTTCAAATGAACGGTCGAGATTTAAAGACAGGGGCGGGTTATTTTGAAAGGAGGAGAGTATAGCAAGTGAACGGGCGCAAGGAAAGATAGCTCAACGACCGTTGATCTTTGCAGATCAACAGCCGAGATTCGCTCAGAACCATAATGTCGGGAAAACAAAAATAGAGGAAAGGTAAGGCTTTTAGCACGGAGGCTTTTTGCTTTGAGCGCCCGATTGCAGGGCTAAGGATATATGAGGAAGAGGGCTGAAGAATATAAGCTCTCGGGGGCTTAATGCCTTAGGAGTGCAAAACACTGTTTTTAGGCCAAACAAAGAGATTTTTAAAGCCAAAACAGGGTTCCGATAGATGAGAGAAGGATTCTTAAGCCGGATAAAGGGAGTTATAAGGCTTAAAGGGGTTTTTGAAATGATTTAGAAGTCAAATGAAGGTCTTTTATGTATGGAATTAGAGAGTGAAATGGAGAGGTGAAATGAGGGAAAATGGAGTTTCTTAAGTAGTTTTTCTCTTGGCAAATCAACAGTTACTTTAGGGCTAATAGTGAAACAACAGTGAAGATTAACTCAAAGGGTAATAATCATCATAAAACTTCAAAAGATGATTAGTTTTCAAAGCGAACTATCTCTTGAAAGTTTAAAAGACAAACTTAGCCACCATTGAGTATGACGGAATTTATAGGTGGCTAACAGTGGCTCCACTTGGGGAGGACAGTTGGTTATTTAGGTGTCCAGAACCTCAGCTATTGATCTCTGGCTTTTCAGTAAACCAGTGCCTTCATCCATTGGACAACAACTTTCTTTTCCTTAAGCTGACCTTTGTTTGATTTGATAATCTCTGCAGCAATCTGAAACAATGGAATTCTATCAAAACAACATCTCTACCTACCCATTCCTAATGATCCTAACATTTTTTCTTCTCTCAGAGTACATTTGGACTAGCAAACTCTCTTCATAAACATTTTATTCTTTTGAAAACAGTAAACTAATCTAAGTCTAAACTTATTCCTCCATGAGTTCAGAATAACCAGTTGAACTCATAATTTCACTACCTAACTACTATCTGCCAGGATTAGATTGTCTGACAGATCTATATTCTCTAAATTCTAAAAACAAAAATTTAAAAGCAACCAAGCCAGGATTAAGCAATTTGACTTGCTGCAGATCTATGGCATAAAAACACGCTGCACATAGTCTTTATGAAAAGTAAAACAAAATTTGTAAAGGCTTAAGATCTGAAAATTAGAACATCCTTCATTATTTCTTCAGCTCTGTTTTGAATTTATTTGAGCTATGTTTTCTCTCTTACCTGGTTCAAGTTTTGAGCATATTGGAACCAGTTTGCTTTCTATCTTTGGTTGAAGATTTATTCTGTTTAGAGCCATTCTTCTTTTGAAATTCATAGGTTCAAATTTTGAATTTGTTTGAACCTTTCTTTTTTCTATCCTAATCTACTTCTACCGATAAGCCGAGATTGGACTGTTTGGCTAATTTAATTCACTAACATATCAACAGTAAATTGAAGACTAATTAGTCATGATTAGACTGTATGACTAATATAACAGTGTGTTTTTAGGAGTGGCATTTTGAGCTTGCACACTTTCAGATTTTGTCTCTCTTTTTTGGTATGGGGCAGTACCTTTCTTGTTTTTATCTGCCCTCTTTTCTTTTCTATTGTTTTTGTATTTTTATTTTTCTAACTTTGAATGCAATGTTCAAACAATGATATTTACAATGGAAAGCAAAAAGCTTTGAAACTCATGACTCTTGACAGAAATAATGTTTAAGCATCCTGCCATTGACAGAACCTCCATATAGATCTTCTCCATTCAGCTCTTTTAGGAAAAATGCATTATGACCCCTCTCAGCATGTATAATATAGGGTCCTTTCCACAGGTTCTCAAACTTGCCATGTTTTCCCTTTTCTTCTCTCCTTGAATCCCATTTGAGAACCACATTTCCAACTTGGAAATTGTTTAGCTTAGTGCTTTTATCAAATAGTTTCTTGATATTTTCTTGGACTAGTTGTGGTATTTCATAGACTTCTTCTTTGGACTGCTGTAAATGAATTGTTTGGTTGATTCTTCTCTGCATATCATTCTCTTCAGTTTGAACTTCTTGGAGGAGTTTCATGACTGGAACTCCTAATGATGTTGGAAAGACTGCATCCATGCCATAAACCAGCTAATAGGGGGACATATTTATTGACTTCTTAGTAGTTAATCTATCAGCCCATAAGGCATGAACTAGCTTATTGTGCCATGACTTATGGTTTTGCTCCAACAGCTTTTTGATGATATTGACGAGGCTTTTGTTGGAGGATTCAGTTAATCCATTCCCTTGGGGATAATATGCAGTAGAATGGCCCAAGGTGATGTGGTATTTGTAACATAAATCAACCATTCTTTTAGATTTGAAGGCAGCAGCATTATCTGTGATGATCTTTCTAAGACAACCAAATCTGGATAGGATGTTTATTTCAAGGAACTTGATAATGACAGAGTCAGTAGCATTCCTAGATGGTATGGCTTCTATCCATTTGGTAAAATAATCAGTGGCAGTGAGGATCCATTTATGTTGGGCTAATGAAGATGGGTGAATTTCCCCAATGAAGTCCAAGCCCCATTGTTGGAAAGGAGTCTCAACACTGATGGGATGTAAGGGTAAGGGAAGGAGCTTTCTTTTGCCATCAAAAATTTGACACTTATGGCAAGACATGACTAACTTCTGATTGTCTGGGAAAAGGGTGGGCCAATAGTGACTAGATCTGAGGATTTTATTTGTTGTGGTCTTCCAGTAGAGGTGTCCTCCACATTCTCCTTCATGCAGCTCATGCATGATTTTTCCTGCATCATCCTCAAGTAAACATTTAAGCAAAATTCCAACAGCATTTTTCCAATATAATACCCCATCTAATATGCAATAATTCAAAGCCTTCTGTTTCAAAAATCTAGTTTTAGTTTTAGACAAAGGAGGGGCATTTAGATATAAAAGCACATAAATGATGTCAGCATACCAAGGAGAATTCAAAAATGTTTCTTTAATGAAAGGAGCAATGGATTCTTCTATTTCTTCCAACATATCTACCATATTCATATCTAGTGCTTGGAAGTTTGACTCAGCCATGAGTTTTGCTAATCCCTACCCTTTAATCAGTTTGGTGGGCCTAATTTCTAAGTCATATTCAAAAATAGTAGCAATCCATTTTCCCCTTTTACCATCAGGGTCTTGACTTAGAATATCCTTGACAACAGTATGTGGAACAAAAGCAATTATGTGAGAGTGTAAAATGTAGACTCTAAAGTCTTTTAATGCTTTCACTAATGCTAAGGCTTGCTTCTCCATGATGTTATATTTGAGAGGAGCATCTCTTAAGGCCCTACTAAAAAAGGATATTGGTTGTTCTTGCCCCAAGTCATTCTTTCGAAGTAAAACTACAGCTATTGTATGTTCAGATGCAAAAGAAAAGATATAAAAATCTTTGGTGAAATCTGGACTAATCAAGACTGGTGTTTGAGTGAGAGCTTGTTTAACCAGTTCAAATGATTGTTTGGCATGTGTTGTCTATTTAACACCTACCTCTTTCTTAAGCATGTTTGTAATGTTTCTTAATAGCTCAGCAAGGTTGGGGATAAACCTCCTCAAAAAATTAATCTTTCCAATGAAAGATTGTAATTGTTTGAGGCTTCTTGGATGGCTGATTTTCAATATGCCATCAATACTTTTAGGGTCTACTCTGATTCCCTCTTCTGAAATTATGTGACCAAGAAGCTTACCTTCTTGGAGACCAAAGAGTGTCTTCTTAGGATTCAAAGATAAGCCGAATTTCCTACATTTCTCAAAAACTTTTCTTAAATGAAAAGTGTTCTTCATCAGTTTTAGAGAAAACAGTTATATCATCAAGGTAAATGATTATAAAATAGCCAATATCTTCTGAGAAGGCTATGTCCATGGCACTTTGGAAGGTGGCCCCTGCATTCATCAAACCAAATGGCATTTTGACATACATAAAGGTGCCCCAAGGTGTAGTAAAAGCAGTTTTGTCTTGATCACTTGGGAGCACTAACACCTGATTGTACCCTGAGAACCCATCCAACAGTGATATTCTTTTTGACCCAACTACCCTTTGAAGTATATGGTCCATCTTGGGCAAGGGGTAGTTGTCTTTCAGGGAGGCTCTATTTAGATTTCTAAAGTCAATGCAGAGCCTGATTTCCCATGTTTTCTTTCTAACATAAACTAGGTTTGACACCCATTATGAATATCTGAGGGATACTATAATCCCAGCATCATACATTTTCTCAATTTCTTTCTTAACTAAAGGCAATAAAACAGGGTTTATCCTTCTTAGTTTCTGTTTGAAAGGTTTCTGATTTTCCTTAAGAGGAATTTTGTGTTGAATGATGCTGGTATCATAAGATTTCAGATCTTGGTATCCCCAAGCAAACAGATATATTGATAGCGGGGCTTCTGCGCACATGATGGGAATACGAGAATGTTTCTCGAGCTACCAAGAGGAAAAGATGAATTTCCAAATCACCATGGGAAATAAGGCTAAATGTACTCCTATTGGAAGAGGTACTATAGTTTTTCAAACCGAAGTAGGAGTTCCACTTCGGGCTACCAATGTGCTGCATGTCACTGGATTGGGGATGAACTTGTTTTTTGTATCTCAGTTACAAAATAAGGGCTATGATGTATACTTCATTGGAAAGAAAGTATATATAAAACACCCGAGTTGGAAGAAGAAGGCCCAAATTGGGGTCAGAAGCAACAAATTGTATAAGTTGCAGCTAGAATCTCCAATGGCACTAATAGGCAGTCATGATGAGAAAGATTTGAATGAACTATGGCAGAAAAGGATGGGGCACTTACACCATGGGGCTCTACGAATTCTCAGAGAAACCGTCACAAGAGTTCTAGAATTAAGCACCAAACGAGATGACGTTTGCAGAGGGTGCGTACTAGGAAAGTACGCCAAAACAACCTATTCCAAAAGCAACAGTAGGGCAAAGAGTGTTTTGGTATTAATACACTTATATATTTGCGGACCTATGTCCACGAAGGCTCTTAGTGGTGCCGAATATTTCGTCACCTTCATTGATGACCATTCCAAGAAGACTTGGATCTACTTTCTAAAGACCAAGGATGAGGTCTTTGATCGATTCAAAGAGTTTAAGGCTCTGGTTGAGAATCTGACAGGGAAGAGGATAAAATTGTTGTGTTTAGACAATGGTGGAGATTATATTGATTAAAACTTCACTGAGTTCTACGCAAGGGAAGGCCTCAAAAGAGAATGGATCGCTCCATATAATCTAGAGCAGAATGGGGTTGCAAAAAGGAACAATAGAACTATTGTTGAAGCAACGAGGGCTATGTTGTAGGATCAGGATATGCCCAAATTTCTATGGGCATAAGCATGCAGCACAGTTGTGTATATTTAGAACAAGATTCCTCATAGGGCACTAGGTAAGATCACACCGGAGAGTGTATTCACTCGCAAAAAGCCAGATGTGAGTCATTTTAGGATCTTTGGCAGTTTGATACAACCATGTACCCTAAGAAAAGAGAGAGAAGTTGGATCAAACTGCAGAAAAAAGATATCTGATGGAATATAGCGACAATTCTAAGGCATATAGAATCTACATTCTTGGCAGTAGGAAAGTAGTAGTAAGACGTTATGTAAAGTTCATGTAGGAGAGAGCTTTTAGGCAATCCCAAGAAATGCCTTCCGAAAAGCAGTCAGAGAACGATCCACTGGTTCAACCACTTCGACCAGTTGAATCCAGCAGCAATGCTTCTCCAAGGCATAAGAATCTGTAAGTATCACCACAGGAAGATTCGCATGAGGAAAAGCAAGAAGATCCCCCCCACTACCAGTAGAATAATGAGCCAGGAATTACGACGAATATTAAGGGACGCAAAGGAGTTCATTGGAGCTCCTAGAACCAGGAAAAGGCAGCATAGACAACCAGACAAATACCAAGATTTCGTAGCTCACGTTGGAGAACCCTCTAGTTTTCCGGAGGCTATTCAGCATCAAGTGTGGGTAAATGCTATGGTGGAGGAATACAATTCCATTATGACAAATGATGTCTGGGAAGTGGTACCTAGACCTCAAGACAGGTCAGTTGTAGGTTCACGATGGATCTACAAGATCAAGTATGTTGCAGATGGTAGCGTGTAAAAGTACAAAGCCAGGTTCGTAGCTAAGGGGTATCCTCAAAAGGAAGGAATAGACTACGAAGAAACATTCACCCCAATAACCAAGTATACTTCTATCAAGTCTGTGATATCCCTCGCAATGCAGATGGGGCGGGAGATTCACCAGATGGATGTCAAGACTACGTTCTTGAATGGGGTGATAGAAGAAGAAGTGTACATTGAACAACCAGAGGGCTTTGAGATACATGAGAAGAAAACTCATGTATGCAAGCTGAAGAAATCCTTGTATGGACTTAAGCAAGCACCTAGAGCTTGGTATGGTCGGATTTATAGTTACTTACGGAAGATGGGATTTTTCAAGAGTGACGCAGATCCCAATCTCTACTATCTGACAGTAGAGAATGAGCCTCTAATTCTGGTATTACATGTAGATGACTTTTTCTGACAGGTTCATCTAGGCTCATCAAGGACTGCAAGGAGAACCTGGCAGCAGAATTCGACATGAAGGATTTGGGGTTGATGCATTATTTCCTAGGGTTGGAAGTTTGGCAGCAGAAGGGTTAAATCTTCCTTGGACAAGGGATATATCCTATAGAAATTCTGAAGAGATTCAGGATGCAAGACTATAGACCCATGGCTACTCCAATGATTACCACTGGAAAAAGAATGATGCATTTGACAACAAAGAAGTAGACCCTACCTTGTACAGACTGCTCATAGGATCTCTTATGTATCTGGTCAACACCAGACCAGACATCTGCTATGCGATCAACACCCTCAGTCAGTTCATGATGGAACCAAAGAGGGCACACTGGGCAACGCCAAGCATGTTCTCAGATATATACAACGAGCAGTCGAGAATGGATTAAAGTACATCCAAGGCAATGACCGTGGAAATTTCTGAATCTTTAAACTTTATGAAGAAATTATTTATTGTTAATCTAGTTATGCTCCTCCTACTTAGACAAGTTATCAACTGAATAAAATTCCAGTTAAAATCAAACAAAACACATAACAGTTCTCCACCAATTCAGATCTAGAACAGGTTCATGCACCCATAAACAAAGTGACATAGTTATCTCTAGACAAATAGTCCCCGGAAAAACCCAATGCGGGAAAACCAATCTTCTGGCTACTAGAGGGTTTTATTATTAATAATGTTTTGAATACAATAAGCCTGGGTTCCAAATCTGGAAAACCCAATAGAGAAATATTAGATCTACAACTCACTGGCTGATTTAGGGCCAAAATAATCACTGATCCACACCCTCAAACGAGATTTACAGAACTCAGCCAAAATTAGGGCCTAGAAACCACAGCACTACCCTTGAAGGCCTCTGCGTCAGCCTCTGAATCCCTCTCACCATCAGCGCTGCTCCGAAAAGGGTTACGTTACCCCAAACTGGGTTGATGCAGTCCCTACGCTGCCCCTTAGGGTCTCTGCGTAACCCCTAAGGCTTTCCAGTAGCAAATCACACTGTCCTTGAGGGCCTACGCAACACCTGCGTAGCACAAATTGTTGCCATCTTGCTTCTTTGCACTGCCTCTCTGAGCTGATCTCTGCCTCTTGCTGATTCTAGACCCTGGGATCAGATCATTCCCTTGGCCTAAATTCCCCTCTCTGCAGCTGAAACACTTCTGAGAATTCTTAGCAAACCCGCCCTAGAATCCCAGCTTAGCTTCAGTGCTTTGCCTCTGTGTGTCTTTACAAATGACCCCAAGCCTTTCCTTTATACTTTTCTCGTTGGGAAACCAACAGGCATGATCAGATCTTGAATCAATGGCTAAGATTAAAAGAAAGCTTGATCTGTGTGACTTAAGACAATTTCATCACATGTTTAATTAAATTCACTTTAATTATTTAAGTTCCCTAAGTTTTAACTTAGGAAATACATTAAAATAATTAATTAATTTAATATCTCCTAAACCAGATGAAATTTCCCAAATCCATTTATGGGTCTTGTAGATCAAGTGTACTCTAGTCCCTCCACGAAATTTGGGAGCTAGAGCACAACTAATGCTATACCCCAAATACACAAAATCTCAGAAATGACATCAGACTAAGTGGATTCACTTATTCAAAGTGGGCAGGGAATTCAATAGACTGGAAAAGTACCTTAGGGTATTGTTTCAGTATTGGATCGGGAATGACACCCTGGTGCAGCAGGAAACAAAAATACGTAGCTTTGAGCTCAGCTGAAGCATAATATATGGCAACAAGCACCGCTTCATGTGAAGAAGCAATATGGCTTAAAAAGCTGCTTGTGAATATATTCAGGAGAAAGATGGAAGCGACCAGTATTATGTGTGATAATCAAGTTACAAATTTTCACACTATCTTCCTTTTCCCCAAAATTGGTTATAGTTAAGTGGCCTTAATTACACACAATAGTAGGTTACAAGATCTCCATTATTCATAACTAGGCATTGGAGATTATGTGAGATTACAACAATTATGTGAGACCTCAAACCTGCGGTTCACAAAAAAGAAAGGAAAGGAAATAACTATCCATAGTGAGTTCAAGGATATCTCTCCTGTAATAATTATATGTGCTTTTGGAGTCCTTTATCCTCACAGTTAAGCATTGCATGGTCATCCCTACTCACAATGGGGGTTGTGAATCATGAGATCACTCCTTCCCACAACATAGAATGAAATCTTCCATTATAAGCTCTTCCTTTTATTTACAGAAACAAAGATTCAAAACTTTCCAATATTAAAGGAAAAATTAAGAGATTTATTCAATTTCAATGTTAGTTTCTGATCTAGCGAAATACCTCCTCTGATCTATTGGTAGAAATATTAAGGTCATAAACAAGTGGCTTCTACACCGAAAAAGTCATTTGTCAAGCCTACGGAAGAGAATCAAACTTCTTAAAGTCAAGCCACTGCCATGTTGTGTACTAAAGAAGATGATACAAAATAAGTATTTATATGAAAACAAATATTTTCTAGCCAACTCAAACATTAAAAAATTAGCTCTTATGAAATGACACAAAATACCAATAGGATTCCATCTAAACCATTGAGTATCTGTATCAGAGGTTACCTATTGCCACATTCAATAACACCTTTTCTCCTCAGCATGCCTCCATCCAATGAGATAGCCCCGTCTCTTATATAAGATATGGCTTGTTTCATGTGCTTTCTTGTTTTGTAGACTTGCATATATGAGAACAGATTAAAAAATAATGTTCCTCTCAATTCAATCCCTGACGAAGTTGAAGGATATAGCTCCTCGTGATCCAACTTTATCATATTTACAGCATATCCCATATATCCTTCAGGGAGGATTCCATCTGATGATTTTGGATCCTCCATAATCAGTTGCTTTTGTGGATCACCAACATTGAATCCCCCCTCATAAGACCTGGATTCAACCATCAGACAATCATGTTTGCATGTGCATAATGTTAAGTGTACTCAGAATATTGTGGCAGATTTTATACAAAGTTTACTCAAAACTCGAAGGGAAAATCTCCATAATGTATTTTATATGGAAATGCTACTATCATGAAAGTATAACCTGCCCATTTAGCATTATTTTCAATGCAATAATTCTCACTTTATTCCCAACATTCTGTCTTTTCAATTCAATTTAAGTGTATTTCGATATTCAATACATGAATCTTCCTTTACCTTAAGCCCTCAAGGCAAATCACACGGAACCTTCCATTAATTTTTGCTTTTTGGGCACTTGCTAGCCCATGAAGACCTATTTCTGTCATTATGTTACCATCGTCATCATACTTTTCAATTGCTTCAACCCCTGCACGAGACTTGCAGACAACTGCTAGCATATTTTCTATTCCGACATACTCAGATAGTGCCCTGCAAAATGAAAGTGTACACTCAAATAAAAGCTAGAAAATGTTAAAACCATCTGCTTTCATATAAGATAGGAATATCATTAGAATTCTTACCGACTGAGGGCATCATCCTCTACTTTCCCTAACAAGGCAACAACTCCAACCACGTCCTGTAAGATGGGGGATTTTCTTGATTGAACATCCACCCTACGTAAGTGAAGCCAGAGGGAAGCTGCAGTGATTCCCTGTCTTTTGATTTCTTCTAAAGTATCTTCAACAGTGTGTGAATATTGATTTAAAATTTCCTTTCCATCACTTTTTGAAGAAAAGGTACATTTATTGAGCTCTCCTATATCACATAACCCAGATGCAAATTGATATAGCTACAATACTCAACAAAATAATGCATTTTAGGGAGAAATGAAGCAATAAAGGAAGCTTTTAAGATGTTAAGATAAAAACATTGCAGAACTGTTCCCACTTGATTAGTAAACTGAGAAAAGTTAAGAGAACCTACTTTCCAAGTCAATCAGAGAACTATTCACTTCACTTATATTGGTTTCTAATTTCCTCAGTTCATCTTCACGGTTTTTAACTTTGGTCCCAAGTTGCTTCAATTCATTCTCCCATTTCTGCATCAAAACATAAAAATCAGGTGTTATTTCCACGATAAGTTTTACTTGTGAGGGGCAACTCAAAACCTTGCCAAATTAGGCCACCACTCTAAATACACTCCTCTAAAATAAATAAATAAAATCTTTGTTGAACATCAAGTAATTACTCCATTAGTCAAATAATTCCCTCCAAACCAGCCTATAACAGGGATTAATGAAGATAAAGTCATTTAATTAACGATGTTGTTGATTTTTCTTAGGGCTTTATTGTTCTTTGCTGTAAATAATTGCGTTTACATTTTCCATCACTTACATATCACATTCACCCCATAACATTTTAACATCATTAGCAATTATGTCGAAAGAACAATAACATTAATATTGCAGTGGAACATAAATGGAACAACAAAAGAAAGGCATGCACAGAAGGACACTGGGATTTTTGGTCAGAGAGCAGGGAAAAACCCCACAAGGGGGAAAACCCATCCAAAATTCTTCTTCTATTCAATTGTTCAGCTGAAATACAAAGTACAATAGTCATGAGACATCATCATCAAATACATCAGGCCTCCTAGGGACAACCAGAGTCAGTTCACAATTTCTTTTGTGAACTGAACGAAGCTAATCCAAGAGGGCTGCTATCATATCAGCCATATGTCATAGAGGCACTGCAACTCTGTCATTCCTGTCATAGCAATACTGTAATTACAAGGTCATTATAATCATAGAGCTAGGTCACTGCCAAATCATGCCGTTAATGTCATAGACAGTGTCCTGTCAAGACTACTGTCATGTATGAGGTTGCTACTATATAACAAGGTTACAATGATCACGTCACATCGTTGTCCAGGTCAAGCATCACTGTCAGTGTCTCAGGATCCCTGAGTTACATCCATACATGGTTATTACAACTCAAAATCATTACTGTACTGTCAAGGTCATTGCCATACAATAGTATAACAGACATGCAACTAGGGATACTTTCACTGCCTTTCATCAAGAGCATATATGGATACTGTCTTAGAGACATTCTCATACATCAAGGGTACTACTACTATCAAACATCATATCTCTCTCAATTATAAGAAACACTGTTAGACCAATGACCCATAACATCACTATCAAGAATTACAACTCTTTGTGGTCAAGCATATAGGAATTGAGGATACAGTACTCCCCAAGGTCTCTTGAGTGTTGCATTACATGAATAATTTAAGTCTTCTGTCACTCACTGTCAAAAGAGTATTATTCAGAGATACCATATAAAAATGCTGGCTACTGTTACCATGCAAGCCTGTAATGTGAGCTACTGATATATTGGCCTCTGATTCGAATTACTGCTACAGAGATATAATGTGAGACTGTCAACTACGGACCACATAGTGATATAACGAATAACTGTACCAACTTGTAAGCTACAGTCACAGTGTCATCTGAACGAGAATAACTGAGTGAGAACCATAGCGAAATTAGTGCAAAAAGCAGTGTCATAGAGTCATATGCTATATGTGGGAGCACTGATGTATATATCAATACGAGCACCACAGAGATATAACAATGTGTGAGTATACAGAGAACTGTGCGAGATTCTACCACAAATATATAACCAATCATACCTGAGGGTAATGTGAGACACTGCCAACCACAGAGAATGTGAATCCATTTAGCCATAGATGCGAGAACATCCAACCTCAGATTGACGTGACGTTAGAGGACCGAGCCCTTGTAATTTGTGTAAGTATCAACAGGATATGCGAGCCAACATTACCAATCAAAGAGATGAACGTCAAACCCTAGGTGATGGAACAAATCACAGCAAGAATCTTCGAACCTGAGACAAATCATGTCCAACTTTAAAATGCTCTTTAATATATCTTTATGATCTCCAATAGAAGCTTATTTATATTAATCAATGTGGGCCAACATGATCCTCCGTATGAGAGATTTCCGTTGATAATCTGAAGCTGACTAATTATTTTTTGGCGGGAAACCTCAGTTAAATTCTTCACTATTTAAATATATATTCCAAAATAATTTCCTTCCCAGATTGTTAAAATAATAATATCTTTCTTTTATACAATTGAATTTCCTTTGATCATTATAAATACTTTGTGGGGCTCAATGGGCTTTCATTAGGGGCTTAGGGTTTCCCTATGGCTAAATTCCTCCCAAGGCTGCCCAAATTTCAACAGTCCCTCTCAGTTAGGGAGGAATTTCCATCCTCATCATATGGTGTTAGTTTTTGTAGCATTAGATGGTGTTCTAGTCTCAAACTTTGTGGAGAGGATAAAACACATGAGATCCCCATAACCTAGAAATCAGTTCTGGAAATTCCACCTAGAGATAGCTCAATTAAATTAATTGAACTAAGTCTAACTTAGGAAAACTAGTTAATTAATAGGAATTAATTGAAAAAGGTGAGAATTCTCTAGAAACTCACATGGATCGACTTGGAGATGATTTCAGCTATTCATTGGGACTTAATCGTGGTCGTTGGTGATCCAACTAGAGATTATAAGAGGAGGTTGATGGGGTTGGAGCAACTAATTGAGCAATCAAGGCAAATCGAATTTCTCAAAGAGTAGACTTCAGCTAGAGAAGAATTGAAGCCAAAGATCGAGTGTCAGTTACTGAGGGAGCAGCGCAGTGACTAAGGGAGCAACATGTTAGAAAATATTTATAGGTGGCAATTCAATGATTTTCCTTATTAATGACAGTAACTAGTGATGTTTTCATTATTAGTATTATCTTTTCTTATCATCAAGATTAATACCAAGCAACAAATACAAGAGAACACAAGATATAGGCACGTTCCCAGCGCAAAATTCCCCTAGAGGAGAAAACCCACTCACAAATTCTTCCTTCAATAGGTTCAAGATGAGATGACCAAGACCCTTATAACTTAGACTTGAGACTACCTCCAACAAGTCATCCTCCTTTCACTGTGTTAGCACCAAGAAATCATCATACCACTTAGACCCTCTTACTGTAGGTTCACCAAACTTTTGTCGCTATGATACTTCCGAACTGAACTCATTGCATTGTCATTGAACTAAAATGGCACCCAAGTGTAAAACCCCCCTCGAGGAGAAAACCCAGTCACAAATTCTTCCTTCAATAGATTCAATATGAAACGACCAAGACCCTTGTAACTTAGACTCGAGACTACCTCCATCAAGTCATCCTCCTTTCACTGTGTTAGCACCAAGACATCATCATACCACTTAGACCCTCTTACTGTAGGTTCACCAAACTTTTGTCACTGTGATACTTCCGAACTGAACTCATTGCATCGTCATTGAACTGAAATGGCACCCAAACTGTAGCACCGAGTCACTCTGACATATCATCGAAATTATGTGACCTTCAAACCCTTCTTACTGTGATAGTTCTGAACTGTGGTAACACCAAATTATGAGAGCAGCGAAATAGCATCACACTGTAGTATAGAACCGAACTGTAGTCTCTATATTTTATTCGAGCTCCTGTACTAACACCGATAAATCTTGTCTCTTGTCCGAACTGTTATCTCTGTGATTACCGAACTTGATTTCAGAGAGATCTAAATCGTTCTTGACTATCTTTTATGCAAAGTCCTTAACTGGGTATATATAGTGGTTCCTCAATATAAATGAGCCGACATGTCTATTTGAATAGATGTGTCAATGTTATAAGGTCGACATGAAGATAATTGTTTTAGGCCGACTTGAAGATTTTGATGAAGACTTTCTTGAGGACTTTGAAGAGGCTGAGTAAATTTCTTTGCAGAAGGGGATGACTTGATGGAGGAGTCAAACAATAAATGACTTTAACAAATCACCTAAATCCTACAATGGAGGCTTGAACTAATACAAATGACCCAAGCATGAAACCCATGCTTTAATAAGTCAATTTTCAATAATAATAAAATTCCTTTTAACAAATATATTACGTTTTGTATTCAAGTACAATTATGAAGACCGAACCTAGTTACATTTTCCAACACTCCCTCTTAACTAGCGAGGTATTCATATTTACATATAATCAAAGAGGTACATGGAAGACCTCAATACATCATCTATGAAGAAGTTTAGTCACCGCAATGCCATGGACTAGATTCCTGACCAAGGCAATCTATCCATTAGTCCCTCAACAATTTAGGCACCGCAATGCCACAGACTAGATTGTTGACCAAGGCAACCTATCTGGGTGGGACTCAAATGGAATCAAGCTTTTAGCCTCTATGGGTACCATCAGGCTTAATTGCTAACCATCAACGCAGAAATCTAGGTGCATGTTAGAGCTCAATGACCAACACCACCTTTCCAACTTCGGGACCTAGACATCAACACAAAGTGTCGGCCATATGCCCTCCCAAGCAATTCACTCACAAAACCTCAACACCCCTTGATCCAGCAAATCAAGGATAACCAATCTCTTCCAATCAAACTAATTGGTAATGAGCATGCTATCAAAACCTTTGAGAGATTCACCTATACAAACACAACCCCAATCAATAATATACTTTCACATGTGCATAATCAAAATACCAACCTCCATGGCCTTCCTGACAACTTGATGCTACTTCTCAACTATCCACAGTAGGACTATCAACCGAATCTTTGATAAAATATTCCTCAATCATACATTTTTCTTTCCTACTTCATATGCAGCAACATATTCTTCAATCGGATCATGCTTTCCTTCTTTCAACAACAACTCAACAAGCATTTTCCAATTTCCTTTTCTCACTCATGGCCTTCACTAAGACTTACAACTGTTAGTCCTGGTCTAGTGAATGACACATTGAGTAGAGAAGTATATCTTTCACTCCCTCTTAATCAGAGCAGATCTAATTATTTCTGCACAAAGAATTTTCTCAACCATCCTCTTATCCTAGGGAGATTTCATCCAGGCTCCCACTTAACTTAGGGAGTTCTACTATGACATCGGAGAATCTTTCATGGCTTTCATCCTTCTTATCAAAGTCATTCATATATCATGCTTACCATATCAACTTTATTTTACGATCATCTTCACCAACTTGAAGATAATGTACTTACACAACTTAGATAGCAAGTAAAATCAAAATTATAGAAGCATGAAGTTAGCCATATCAAAAACTTATAATAGCAGAAGCGTTAGCATAATCGCCAAGAGACTATATTTCAACTTCTTGCCCAGGTTTAGTTAAAAACCCTAAATCACATCCATAACACATTAAAATTTGAAACTCATTATTCTAGGGTTCCAATATTCTTCCAATGACAAGTTCCTTCATATAGCAAAACCCTAGAAACAAATCAAGTCAATGAATCTAACAACCTTTAGAATTCATGTGTTAGATTCCTCACTAAGATTTCATACATATCCTAGATTTCATACATGAGTTTCAATAAGAAAAATCAATCACAGCTTAATGGACATCATGATGAGCATCTATTAGAGTTTCGAATTACAAATCCTCAGCAATCACTATATAAATTCATAAATTCCAGATTGTCATATCACACATACCACATAATTTAATTACTACTAGGGTTTAGTTACAAAACCCTAGATTTACCAAACATCATCATCCTAGAACATCAAATCCTGACTACAGTTTGTTTCCAAGCCCTAGGACTCGTGACCATTTATACTTAAGTCAACACATATATCTAGGAATTCATCAGCATATCATAAGCACATCATATGTTAGGAAATATTGGGTTTCAACCAATGGACACATACCTAGGGTTTCATTCTTGGGACTCTAAATACATAACAAGGGTTTTGCTTATAGACCCAACCGAACCCTAAATATCTAGGGTTTCATAGAAAAGCAAACCCTACTATTCCAAAATTCCAAAGGTTTGGGATCTCAGAGAAACATCATTCAACCCTAACAAGTTAATATTTTATGATCATACTGAAATCCCAAACATGACACCATCAACAAAAACTTTAAATAGCATTTCACAATAACCCTTAAGCAGGCTAGGGTTTCACACATTGTCAGCATACCCTTAGGTTAGGGTTTTCCAGAGAACCAGTCCAGGGTTCTTTAAAGTCAATTAAGATTATGAGGGAGGGTAGATTTATCAAATGATAAATCACCTAGAACAAGAGTCATTATGATTCAAGACTAGACATAACAATGTTAGTCATGTAATGCAAATTTTCAAAATAAGATAAATAGAATTTTTTAGTCTAATACATACCTGGAGATGTTTCTTGGCAAACCTTGTAAGCCAGGATCTTCTATACCTATAATGCGTACTTTCAAGCAAAACATGTGATACCAAGGAAATGATTTAACTTCTTGAGTTAGATCTATAATCATGGAGGATGGAATCCTATGATAAGTTGTTCATACTTTCAATCAACAGTAGGACCTTTTATTTGACATCCTAAATTATTTGTAAACTCTAGAAAACAAGTATTAAGGTTCGAATCTAGGGATTACTATCTTTATCCTAGTCTAGTTATAAGGAAGAATCATTTAATGTTAAATCTAAAACTCATGAACATGCGTACCTTGTAACTGCATGCATCTTAGTTTGATAACTTGTCGTAGTAACAATATTTACTTGGTTCCTTGTACTTAGATCCTCAAAGAGTCCTTTCTTCAAGCTGATTCCTTGAACTATCAATTTCATATTTTATAGGACAAACTTCGGATTCTGAAAGAATGTGATGTTGTGGAAGGCTCATCTCTGTGTTTTACACCGAAATATCATAGCACTAAGATGGCAGCGAGAGTGTAGATATACCAAAACAACTTCATTGTGATCAATGAGACTTCATCACAGAAAGGTATATGCGAGTTTCTGAGATTTCTTCTTTTGAACATATATCACTAAAATTGCATCGAAATGAGGTCACCGAGTCATTTAGATTTATGCGAGTTTACTTTTGTGATTGCTCTCTGGAGATCCAAACTTGTGAAGTCTTTTAACTCTCATTACTGTAATTACATAGGGATAGAGATTGCACCGAAGTAGTGGTTGCACCAAGATAGACCCACTGTAACATTACCGAACTGCATTAGCACCAAAAACGTCTTCATTGTAATAGCTCGAAAACTACGAGACAGTCTTTGACACTGTAAAGGCATCGAACTAGCCTGAAAACTTCTGAGATTGACCCGAGCCTCTTTCTTCTGAGATATCACTGAAGTAAAACCTTGTTACTTGATTTGTCTTTTACCTTAAGGTGTGAATGAACTGGCTTACTGTAATCTACTTTCCATCCTTTCAATATACCTCGGAATTCCTTCGATCTTGATCTTATGTAAACAAAACTTCTTACTGAGAACACTTCAAAGTTAGATGATTGTTCTTCAAACTGCCTTTAACCTTTGACCATAGCTCTGATACCATGTTGGAAAATCCTTATAGGTGGCAGTTAAATGATTTTCCTTATTAATGACATTAACTTGTGATGTTTTCATTATTAGTATTATCTTTTCCTATCATCAAGATTAATGCCAAGCAAAAATAGAAGAGAACACAAGATATAGGCACGTTGCGAAGGCAAAATCCCCCTCGAGGGGAAAACCCAGTCACAAATTCTTCCTTCAATAGATTCAAGATGAGACAACCAAGACCCTTATAACTTAGACTTGAGACTACCTCCATCAAGTCATCCTCCTTTCATTGTGTTAGCACCAAGCCATCATCATACCACCGAAACCTTCTTACTGTAGGTTCACCAAACTTTTTTCACTATGATACTTCCAAATTGAAGTCATTGCATTTTCATCTAACTGAAATGGCACCCAACCTGTAGCACCAAGTCACTGTGACTTGTCATCGACATTATGTGACATTCAAACCCTTCTTACTGTGATAGTTTTGAATTGTGGCAACACCGACTTATGAGAGCAGCGAAATATCATCACACTGTAGTATAGCCTCGAACTGTAGTCTCTATATTTCATTTGAGCTCCTGCACTAACCACCCAAAAAGCTTGTCTCTTGTCCAAACTGTTATCTCTATGATTACCGAACTTGATTTCAGAGAGAGCTGAATTCTTCTTGACTATATTTTATGCAACGTCCTTAGCTAGGTATATATAGTGGTTCCTCAATATAAATCCACTGACATGTCTATTTGAATAGACGTGCCACTGTTATAAGGCCGACATGAAGATAGTTGTTTGAGGCCCACTTGAAGACTTTGATGAAGACTTTCTTGAGGACTTTGAAGAGGCCGAGTAAATTGCTTTGCTGAAGGGGTGACTTGATGGAGGAGTCAAACAAAAAACGACTTTGACAAATCACCTAAAGCCTACAATGGAGGCTTGAACTAATACAAATGACCCAAGCATGAAACCCATGCTTTAATAAGTCAATTTTCAATAATAATGGATGACTTGATGGAGGAGTCAAACAAAAAACGACTTTGACAAATCACCTAAAGCCTACAATGGAGGCTTGAACTAATACAAATGACCCAAGCATGAAACCCATGCTTTAATAAGTCAATTTTCAATAATAATAAAATTCCTTTTAACAAATATATTACATTTTGTCTTCAAGTACAATTATGAAGACCGAACCTAGTTACATTTTCCAACACAGCGAGTCATTTCTTGCAAAGACTTTCAGCAACAGAGCAGTTGTAGCTAGGAGGCCGAATTATTTTGTAGGGAAGTCGTCTAGGAAAAGCAAGTAAGTTGAAAACCCCAGTGAAAGTGTCAGAACAGGGTTGTTTCAATTGTCAGAGGACGGGAGATCACCTGGAGAAGGCAGAGCGACTTATTTTCAGAGATAGAGGGAGGCTACACGACCGAGTAGGAGAAGTTCTAGAGGTCGTACGACTTTCCCAGAGCCAACAGTGCAAGTAGCCAATTAGGCATTGCAAGCAGGCTAGAAGGAGGCTGATCTATTGAGGCAGCGGGAGGAAATTCCTCCAAATAATTTTGGCAGTATATTTTGTTGGAGGATACCCAGATTGGCATCCATATTCGTATTCAGAATTTTTTGTTGTCGCATGTAATAATAAAACCCTCAGCTGCTGCACGGGTTTCCCACATTGGGTTTTTCCTAAGACAATTGTCAAAAAAAAATTGCCATATTTAATGTGTGTGCTAGCATATTTCTCAGTTTCCGGCATTATATTTTCCACAGTATTTTTATGGTGAAAAATTGTAGTGTAATTTATTCGATATTTGTCGTAGAAAATAAACTGCATAATTAATTTATAGTTAGAAGTATAAATTTCCAGTTGTTGCAATTAGACTTGTAAATTTTCACATATGGCTCATCTCGGGACACATGTCTCAATAAGAAGGCAAGCAACTGCATCATCATTACATCTCATCTTGTCTCATAGAAGAAGAAGAATGCACAATCGAAGGTTGGGGAGATCAATCCTCAAGACCCTACTAGTCTTCCAAGTCAAATCTCACGACTTTCATCTCAGCTACATCAACAAGATATCCATCCACACAACTCGTTTCCTTTGATCATAAGTTGAGCAATGATATCTCTATCTAAAAAAGAAGAATCATCATAGGGGAGCTCCAACTACCACTCTATCAACTCAATCATCATAGGGGAGCATATTGCTTCCACCCTATATCCAATAATCAATTCGATCATCTGAAGTAGAATCATCATCGTCATCAAGTCATATCTCGTCTCGAGTCGTCTTTGCCCATCTCCATTCGTGGAACGATCTCGAATCTAAAGAGGAAGAATCTGACATCATACGGGAGCTCAAGCTACCACCCTTTATCTAATGACAATAGGTGAGATCCACATACCAAGCAAGGATCACAACCATCATGTTGTCTAATCAACAAGCAAGGTATAACTTGCTACAAAAAGTAATGATCACATCCATCTTATCATCTAGTAACAATGGGCGATCCACATACCAAGCAAGGATTACAATCATCCTATTGTCTAATCAATAGGCGAGATACTGTTGATTTTGTAGCATTGGAAAGTGTTCCAAGTCTCATATTTTGGGAAGAGGCTTGGACATCAGTATTCCAGATAACCCAGAAATTGTTTGTGGAAATTCCACTTGGATCATGCTTTATTAAAATAATTAAAATTTTAAAGTGATCCCTAAGTCCAAACTTAGGGAAATTAAATAATTAAAGGGTATTAATAAAGCAGAGTGTGAATCTTCTAGAAAATGAAGATCAAGTCATCTTCTAATATGAGCCATTGATTAAGGATATAATCTGGGTCGTTCATTCATCAACGAGAAGACTATAAGAGAAGGCTTGAAGGTCATTTGGTTAGCAAGCTGGGCACATTCTCAGTACTCGAAGGAAATCGATTCTGAAGTAAGAGAATTCGATTTCAGAGGGTGAGGTTGTAGAGGCTAGGTTGCAGAGACAAAAAGAGGAGGGAGAGGTCAACAAAGACGAAGAGAAGGAAGGCAGAAGACGCAGAGGAGGAAGTGTTCAGCAGCAACACTGGCCCTCCACGCAGAGTGACACAGTCCAACGCAGTGACTGCGTAGAGGGGCCACGCAGAGTGACGCAGAGGGAAGAGAACTGCCTACTATGTGTTAAGAATTCTTCCAAGGTGTTTAGAAAATTCATCTAAGGTGTATGCTAATTATCCGCTTGTCATATATTCTGTAAACGATCCTTTCACCGCTGAAGATTAATATAAACCCTCATCTGCTGCACAGGTTTCCCCACATTGGGTTTTTCCAAGGACAATTGTCCAAAAATAACTGTGTTCATGTGGTTGTTTCTATTGTGTTCTATTTGTTCTTATGATTTAAGATTAAAGTGAATGTTGAAGTTGTATTTATTTCAAAATTTACTGAAGCATTTGTAAATAACTTATTATTAATAAGTAAGCGAAAAAAATCAATCACTGCAGTGGCATTTTCAGATTGAAAATTTCACATAGATGCGGCAGCAACTCGAAAGGGTTCACGCAGTCCTCCAGAACACATGGAGAAACAGAGGAATCATGACATGTCAATTCTTCCATCCAGACTAGAAGATGATTTCGCTTGTGTGTCAAGCACGACCTCTCCAGGAGTTTGGTATATTGACAGTGGAGCATTTTCTCACATTGTGAAAATTCTACTCTAGTATCATGGTTTACTTCTCTAGTATCAAGTGTGTCTTAGCCCCTCCACAAAATTTCAGGACTAGTGCACACTCGATACTACACCAACTATAAAAAATCTCAACACTCCCTCTTCGCACAGAGTGTGCTCTAGCAATGCATCCACACCATGCACTACAAGATCTTGAAGTTGGATTTTGTGATGTTGATGTTTGGCCTATTGCCCTCCATCCACTGCACTGCTACTTTTTGTACTGCTACCCATGCCACTACCATTGACACTGCCACATCTGTACTACAGCTCCATCTCAACTTGTTGCATCATGTTGCCCATATCACTACCATTGCTAACTGCTGCGCTGCAAATTAGTTGCCAAGAAGTAGCCAACTGAAGGACATCTGCCCAACTGCTGCCCATAGCACTACCATTGCTAACTGCTGCACTACAAATTAGTTGCTGAAAAGCAGCCAACTAAAGGACATCTGCCCAACTGTTTCACAGATTATTCAAGCTGCGTTTATCACTGAAGTTCCCTGGCTGTTGATTTACACTTTCCACCTGAAGCCACTGTTATGCTGCAACACTGCGCTGTGTGAGCACAGCCTCTCTACGCTGTTGAAGTTCCATCAGCCACTCCACGTTGCTGCTGCATCTGCATTACGTTGCTCCCTCTTCAGCTCTCCATCACTGCCCTTTGCTTCACTGTGACCTTCTACAACCATCTCCAGACTCATCCCGCTACCGTCTTAAGGCTCCCGTAGCTCGTATGTGATCCAAGAGTAGGGCTGACTCTAGGATCCTGCCAATGTCTGTAGATGCTCTACAGATCCATGTCACCCCACCTCTTCTCTCGAGGCACATGAGCACCATAGTTGCATCATTATCAGAACCATCATCCTTTGTCGTTGCAGCCTTGGAATCAGAAGATCCTTTGTCCTTCTTCTTAGGACAAGTGTTGGCAAAGTGTCCAGGCTCGCCACAGTTAAAGCACCAGACCTTGGAAAGGTCCCTCTTCTTCTTCCCTGATTGTTTTCTTTCCTTTGATGCAAGGGTTACATCATCTTCCTCCTCTTTCTTCACTTTCACTGTCCCACCACTGATATTCTACTTCTTGGTGATCCTTCTGACCTCCTCTTGGCGAAGGATGGCCCACATGTCTGCCCAGGAAGGTAAAGCTGCTCTGCCCGGTATACTCTAGACAAATGTTTCCCATTCCTCGGAGACTGCATTCACAGCAGCCCTCACTAAGAGCCCTTCGTCTGGAGTTGCACCCATGCCAACCAGTTGGTCTTGGATGGTCTGAAGTCAGAAAAGGAGGGGATCTATATCCTCACCCTTCTTCATCTGGAAAAGCCTCATCTGATTCTCTAAGAGAATTTTCCGTTGGACGGAGATTCCTTGATACATTGCTTCTAGAGCAAACCACATGTCATTTGTTGTGTTCTTTTCAGCAATATGTGGTACAACGTGATCCCTCACTCCGTCCATGATCAAACGCTTAGTCTGCGCTTGATTCTCCTTGAATTTCTTTAGAGGATCAGGATCTGCAAGCACAGCTAGAACACTCGTTGCATGGTCCTTGATGTCGTACTCATCTAGGACTGATAGTATCCTTGCCCTCCAGATGACAAATTTGGACACATCGTCTAACCTGTCCTAGTCTCTCAGCCCATGAGAAGCCATCTAGCTCTGACAAGAAACAATACTGTTTTCTCCCTCTTTCTGTGGCTGCAGAAACTCTGGATCTGGGTTTCTTGGTGACTAGAAACCCTCTGGTAGCTGTTGCTTCTTAAAACTGATTTCCCTCCTGGAAATCTTCCACCCAAACAATATCTGACAAAACTCTCCGATCACTCTCCTGATCGAATCTCAGATCTGTTTGGCTCAGATCTGCTGAGTAACTGTCTTCCTCCTGCCTTTGATGACTTAGCTAGGCACAATTCTGCACCGGCACTGCTGAAGATCTGAAGCACTGCTTCCGGACTTGGCAGGGCTTTCTGTAACAGAAGGAATATTGGACTGCGTCTCTCTGACTGGCCCAGTGCAGCCTCAGCACTGCTCAGAAGTGGACAGCGTAACTCCAGACTATGTGGCACAGTCCTTACACTGGCCTAAGGAGGCTCTGCGTAAGCTTAATGGCCTTCTGAGTCTACAGCGTTGTCCCTTCCTAGATCTGCGTCCTCCTGCTGTTAAGCTGCCCCTTCCGGATCTCTATTGCTTATGCTGCTATCCTGCAAGAAAAACATTATTTAGCTGATTCCTGGAGATTCATCTTGATCTACTATCCCTCTGATACCATGTGAAAATTCTACTGTAGTATCATCATTTACTTCTCCTACTTGATGTAAATTATACAAGTTATCTTCAGAAATTAGATTCAGAAAATACCGAAGTAAACACAACTACAGTCTACACATGCAGATCATTTACTGAATACTACGCTCATTCATACAAAGTGACACATGGATTTTTTGACGTAAGTCCCCAGAAAAACCCAAAGCGGGAAAACCAGTGCAGCAGATATGAGGGTTTATTTTATTAAGTAGATTCTGACTACAGTAAATCTGGGTTCAATTTCCCTAAGTTAGACTTAGGGTCCCCATTAAAAAATTTAATTATTAGAATAACTTTTACACTAGATAAAATTTCTCCAAACGCTTTCTGGGTCTTGGAGATCTCGTGTTCTAGCCCCTCCACAAAGCTTCGGAGCTAGAGCACACCCGATGCTACCCGAAAATCTCAACACCTCACAGCTCCTCCCTCATTCTCATGGCTCTCTCCTTGACCTGCATCCCTTCTCCCTCACTCATTTCATAAAACCTAAAGCACAATAAAAAATTCATTTCGATAAATAATATTTAGAGTGGCCTTTGGCCTCCTGAAAAAAATCAAATCTTCAATTTTTTTTTTACTTTTGACTTTTAAAGAAGTAAAAAAAATTTTAAATCTAAATTTTACGTTTTGTTTAAAAATTTTCATAAAAAATTATCCAATAAATCAAAATTTTAATTTTATTTTGTGATATAAAATTTTGGTAAATGTTTTATTTTTTGACATAGGGCTTTTTGGGCCATTCAAAATGTGTTGAAATTTTTGGGGATTGAGAAAAATTTGATTTGTGGAAAATAAATTTAAAGTCCTTATAGTCAGGTTAATTTATCTTTTTAAATATCTCTATAGTTTGACTATAGAATAAGAGAGTATTTTCTGGATTGGAATTTCATTTATGTCCAAAATTATTTCAAGTGTTTATTTCGATTAGCATCTAAATTTCATGGTGTTTCCTGGTTATTAATTATCGAAATTTAAGTGCTTAGGCCTCCATTATTTATATGCTTCAGCTAAGTTTCATGATCATTGGCATTGGGCTTTAAATTCTTTAATGCTTGCTATCTATTGAGATCACTCATTTTTTAAATTATTCTAAGTGTGGTTTTGTTTACTTGAATTATTGGATATTTATTGAATATTTAAGTTTTGGAATTTTTCAAGTACTTTTGATCATCACTTTATTGAGTACTTTATCACAGTGTTTTAAAGATCGGACTCGGGTTCTGATTCGGTCGAAGGTCGGCTCTGACTCCGACTCCCTATTGACTCGGCCGGTTCAGTTTCAATGACTCGGTTTTGTAAAAAGTACATTAAATATTAATTTTTTTGTAAAAAAACATAATTTTAAAGATTTTTATTCATGTTTCCAAACACAAAGCATTACAATATAGAAAAAAGACAACATATGATCAAAGTAGGCTCATGAATATATCCATTATATCAAAATTTCAGCCAGTGCATTGTCCAATACATGATGATGAGAATCGAGATAGAGATCAAAACAAAAAACATAAACAAGAAGGTTCTAAATGGCCTCCACAACAAAACATGAATAATCACTACTGTTAGACATCTAACAAGCCAATGTCCTCTTCCTCAAACACTGAACCAGAGAGGAAAACCGCTCGCTCCTCCTCTAAATCAACATCCTCAACTGGAACTATAGCCCTACCACCCTGAGATAGACGAGTTATGTGCCTCCGTCGCGGCCGACTAGAGGAAGTGCCTACCCCTGCAAATGGAGGGCTTGGGACTGGGTCTGCTACTAGTGGATCTACATTGAGCATAGCCTCTACTTGTGTATCGAAGTCCATCCCCACACCAATATCCTCATCAGAGTCGAACTCTGGTGGACAAGTCTCCACTACCCAATCTGATGTTGGATCAATATCCTCCAACACAATGGGATCTGAATCAGGTCTTTTGTTCAGCAATTGGTTGCGTCTTAGTCAGAGGTTGTACTAGACATACACTAGATCATTTAACTGTTTTTTCTCCAAACAGTTTCTCTTCTTTGTGTGAATCCTCTCAAAGACAGACCAATTGCGCTCACACCCAAAAGCACTGCAAGTTTGACTCAAAATGCGGATTGCAAACCTCTGCAATTCAGGACAATGGCTACCAGATGCCTCCCACCATTGCGCTGCGAAAAATGAGTTTCAATTAGCTCAACAATTTATATCCAACTTTGAAATTGAAATTATAAACAATTATACAAAACAATAAAATATGAATTTGAAAATTGAAATCCTTTGTTTACCTGGCTCATCTAATTCCCTTGTAATCCTTGCAAGGTTCTTGCTAAAGGTACATGTGGCTTGGCTGAACACAGTGATCTGATTGTGTATCTTCAACTGCTCACTCTATGTGGGAACCATGCGATCAATGCAATCAATCAATCCATCTCTAACCTCCCCATTCAAAGCTCTTGCTTCCTGAGCTTTATAATAATACCTTGGGTTCAGAAAATACCCAGCTGCATGTATAGGGGGATGGAGTTGATTGTTCCATCTCTGATCAATGATAGCCCAAATGGGCCCATACTTACCGGCCTTGTCCTTGTATGTTGCCCTTATTTGCTCCTTTCCTTGATCCATAGCCTCATAAATGAAGCCCATAACCAATCTTTCCCCATCCACCAAGCGCAACACCATAACCAGTGGCTCAGCAAGTTTCACAGTCTTCGTTGCCTTTTTCCAAAATATTTCCTCATTGACTTTCCTTTTCACATCTTTGCCATCCTGTTTGCGAGCCCACTGACATTCATTCCATTCTTCACTAGAAAACAACTTTTGCAAGTTTCTATGTTGGGCAAGCATAGATTGCAATGTCAAAAAATGTGTTGCAAATCTAGTGATGGCAGGCCTAATAATTTCCTTGCCCCCTGTGTGTTTCCTCATCAGATTCAGAACCCATGAGTGATTGTAAATATATTTTGTGATGCTTTTGGCATGCTCTATAGTGTTCTTTATCCAGTCTATTTTGCCAATATCCTCAAGCATGAGGTCTATGCAATGTGTAGCACATGGGGTCCAAAAAAAGGTTGAGTGTTTTTCCTCTAACAATTTACCAGCAAAGGCATAATTAGAGGCATTCTCTGCGATGATTTGAACAACATTTTCCACCCCCACCTCTTCAACAACCTCATCCAAAAGATGACACAACAAATGTGCATTTTTCACCCTATCAGATGCATCAACTAATCTTAGAAACATGGTTCCCCGTGGGCAAAAGACAAGAAAGTTTATGATGGTACGGTTCCTCTGATCAGTCCATCCATCTGACATGATGGTACATCCTATATGTGCCCATGAGTTTTTGAACTCTTTCAAATAATCATCAATGGACATAATCTCTTTTTGCAAAAGAGATCCTCTTAACTCATATGTTTCCTCATCGGATTCAGAATCCATGAGTGATTGTAAATATATTTTGTGATGCTTTTGGCATGCACTATAGTGTTCTTGATCCAGTCTATTTTGCCAATATCCTCAAGCATGAGGTCTATGCAATGTGCAGCACATGGGGTCCAAAAGATGGTTGGATGTTTTTCCTCTAACAATTTACCAGCAATAACATAAGCAAGAACATAGTTAGAGGCATTATCTGTGATGATTTGAACAACATTTGCCACCCCCACCTCTTCAACAACCTCATCCAAAAGATGAAACAACAAATGTGCATCTTTCACCCTATCAAATGCATCAACTGATCTTAGAAACATGGTTTCCCGTCGGCAAAAGACAAGAAAGTTTATGATGGTACGGTTCCTCTAATCAGTCCATCCATCTGACATGATGGTACATCCTATATGTGCCCATGAGTTTTTGAACTCTTTCAAATAATCATCAATGGACATAATCTCTTTTTGCAAAAGAGATCCTCTTAACTCATGCATAGTAGGGCCTTTTAAGCCCTTTCCAGCAGCATATATGGCATCAAAAATAGGTTCATAATATGGTGAACGAGTAGCATTGAAAGGAATATCAACATCATACCACCATCTAACAATGTAATCACAAGCAACATCTCTCAATTTTTTTTTCCAATAAGCATTTAAAGTGGGTTGCACCTGACCTCTACTTGGAGGACTAGAACCATGTGCACTATCAGAGGGAGAAGAGGGCATGAAAAAACTTTTGATAGTACCCTTATTTCTCATTACACCCTTACCCTTTTCAAAAATAGACTCCATAGAGGGAGGAACATAGCGAAAGGGGCTTGATGCATTAGCGCAAGGGATAAATGAAGAACCCTCATAGTCAAAACTTGGGTTGGAAGCCATCATGTGTTGTATATTTCTCTTCCTCCCAATTTCAGCCTCTATTTCTTTTTGTCTAATTTTGTCTTCCTCAAACTTATGAAATTACTCTTTCAACTCCTTCCTAATTTACCCAATGTTTTGTGTTTCACATGCAATAATTTGGCCTCTAAGAACAGCCAAATTTAGTTTCAGTCTATAAATGCCCCCTCCACCCCCCTTAATTTTTCTCTTATAAAATTTGCAATGCATTTGATCATTAACCATTTCAGCATATGCCCAAGCAGCATCTTTCATTCTAGGGGCCATTTTGGACTAAGTTTTTGACTTCGAAAGAAAAGGTTTAAATCTGAAAATGAAAACAAAAAAAGACTATTCATTCTATGTTCATTTCTTTCACCAAAAACTATGTTTACCATTTTCAGATTTGTAAAATAAATAAAAGAAACAAAGGCAGATTTTAGAAGAGAAAAAATAAATACCTCTAGCCTCTAGCCTCCTCAATGCAGCTCCAACAAACCAACTTCTCATTGCTACTCCAAAGCTTTCCCAATAAGCTCCTCACTGCTGCTCCAAAGCTTGCCCAAAAGACTCCTCAAAACTGCTCCAAAACCAACTCCACAACTCTTCATAAATTCCTCACAAATGCTCAAGCAAATTCAATGAGATAGATGTGAGGTATTGAGAGGTGTTGGGCAGGTTATTAAATAGGATGGGGAGGGGTTAGATAAACAAAAAAAATCCTAACAGCAAGTTTAAACCGGGTTTGAAGTTCGTTTTTTGCGAGTTTTTGGGGCCCGCAGTCGGCTGGGAGCTGTCCAAGTGAGTTAGCTCGGTCTCGACCGAGCCAGCCGGTTTGTGATCGAGCCGGCCGAGTCGGTGTACGGCTTGGCTGGCTCGGTCACAAAACAGCCGCCGGACAGGTTTTTCCACTGAGTCGGACCGGCCAAGGGTCTGGCTCGGTCAGCTCGGCCGGTTCCGAGCCAGCTCTTGTATATCTTTGGATCGAGTGTTTTTGAGCATCTACATAATTGGCATTTTCGTTTAAGTGCTTAGTGTTTAAATCAGAATAAATCGTAATCTAAGTGCTTTGGGTCTTTAACATCACATTTCACTAAAACATCTTCTAATTCTCCTTGCATTCTGCATTTTAAGTTAGTCTTGCATAATTAAAATTTACTTACAAGCATAAGCTTGGTCGATTTTTAAAACTATGCTTTATCGTGGACTTGAGACAAATTGTATATCTTTGGATTGAGTATTTTTGAGCATCTACATAATTGGCATTTTCGTTTAAGTGCCTAGTGTTCAAATCAGAATAAATCGTAATCTAAGTGCTTTGGGTCTTTAACATCACATTTCACTAAAACATCTTCTAATTCTCCTTGCATTCTGCATTTTAAGTTAGTCTTGCATAATTAAAATTTACTTACAAGCATAAGCTTGGTCGATAGAAAGATAGGTACCCATCCATCTTTGCTTGAGAAGCCTGATATTTCTAGTACTTAAAACAGAGACCTTGCAGTCATCAGAACCACATATCTCTGCAGCACCAAAAGCACTGGGTACGTTAGACTTTCAGGAGACGTATCGTTAATCACACCTTAGTGTGCTTCACCTTATTTTCTTTCTACCACTTACTACGAAATCGGGCTCAATATAGAAAGGATTGAAGGGCTTAAACTTGGAATAGGAATTTAATTAAAATTTACCAAGATTCCTGCATTTTACATTAGTCTTAAGACATGCATTACATATAAGATAGTTATTCATCCAAGCAGCAGTTGCTTATCAATTACTTGTTCCTAAATTTCTTAGCAAGAGAGTTGACCCCATAAGGCACTGGTATCAATCGTCTAAATCTAATCAAATTATTTAAATCTTGCTAGATCTAATATGAGTATTTGGTCAATCAACTGTATCTCCCAGATTAGTTGGTTCCCAACTAGTCCTTCTTCATTCCATTACCATAGGGTCTACCCCCCTTAGTCTATTGTAAGAAGACAGCTTAAACGGAGAGATTGGGGATCAAGGTGACAGCCCCCGATCTGAGTCGTTGTCGCGGTGCCTAGACATTCTGAGCAACAACAAGACCATCATGCCATAATAATAATTTTTTATGGTGCAAACAATTCTTTCGTATATTGATTCTTCTATTATTCTTCTTAGCCATTGTAGATATTATATTCCATAGGATTTTTTCCGAGTACCCTAAATTACATAGCTTTTCGGTTGATCCATTGAGGGGCTACATAGTCACTTGAAAGAGGAAGTTGGGGTGCTAATCCTCAGTTGCTCCTTGTTGGATCGGGGTCATCAAAAATCCTTGGGAATTTGAGCACTTTCATTCAGTAACAATTTCCAAACTTCAATATCTTGGGTTTTACTCATTTGTTTGTAGTGTTGGGCTGTTTATATTGTCATTTATTCATTTCCCTGTCATTACCATCCCTATATTCTGCTAGAGCATTTATCAATTTTTGGATGGCCACTGTTGGGGGTTTAGCTGCTTGTTTTCTACATTTTCCTATAGATTTACAGATCTGAAATTTCAGAACAGCAAACAAATTCATCATTTCCAGTGAATGGCCACCGTTGGGGGTTTAGCTGCTTGTTTTCTACATTTTCCTATAGATTTACAGATCTGAAATTTCAGAACAGCAAACAAATTCATCATTTCCAGTGATTTACCAAATCCTACAACAAGGTATTCATCATATACTTGCTAAGTGCTTTAAGCACTCAATTTGATGATATTTTGAAGCTCGTTTCTAAAAGTTAGAGTATTGTTTTTCTTTTTGGTCTGCATTTTCTGCAGTCAAATTCTTATTTCCAGATTACCAAAGATTTCAGAAATTAACTTCTAGGCTCCATCACCCTAGAGGTATTATAAGTAAGTGGCCTACTAACCTGTAGTGGAGGGTATTTATTGTAGGGAAGTCTCTGTTAGGCTTTGTAGGAATTGGCTTAAAAAATGAGGACTCACACTAAGGTGATAGTGAACACTTGTTCTGCATGCATCTCATGAGGACCTTCGCAACACCTGCTAGTTTGGGCGGTAACACACTTAGAATTCATTTGGAGGATTAGACTCATTTTTTAAATGTTCATCACAAAATACATATGCTAAGAATTTCATTGCCTCTACACCAATGAATACAAAGCACAACAACAAAAGGTCATCTGGAAATTATCTTTATCTGTCAGGGCATCCCATTCCAAGTCAGCTTGGTAAAAATCCTTGTCGTTCCAACTCAGTTTGGTAAAAATAAGTTATTTCCAAGTTCTTTTCAATGATGATGTTATCTGTACATCTGCATGGATGCACTTTTATTGAATGCAATATTTACTGTAGCATTTGCCGGTTATGAAAATTGGTAAGAACACAAATACAACCATAAACCCAAAGAATTCGAAATTTTAGTTCCTAAAGAAAGAAAAATCACTTACCGTCATCTCACTCATAAAAGTCTCTATGTACAATCTAACTTCATTCACCATAGTTTGATTACTTATTTGTGATTGACTTGCTGTGCTCTCATCATAAGCATGACAGATTGTTCCATCATCGAAAGTTTGATCCGGAACACTAACAATCTCCAGCCGTGGATTTGGAAGAATATCAACCTAGAAGATACAAGAATTGTAGTTGTCAAATAGCATAATAATATTCCTGAATGTGAATCTCATATAATGAAATGAAAAACAAAACATGTACGAACTGCTAAATCAGAGACTGCTAAATCACAGCACATTGTAGAGAGTTATAGGTTGAATCCCTATGAACCAGATATAACAGTTCTTACATTAATATGCACAAACAGCTCGGTATGCCAGGAATGGAAAGCTTTAAATTGCAACAGTCCAATGTCTTCTGGAAGCAGAATTTTAGGCACCATACACTTTCCCTGACTGAATTTGTATTGAACAGAACTCAGAGTACACAAATCAACAGTCAACGTATGCTGGAAACCATCCATCTTGGAATCAAGATTCCCTTCGTCATCAAAGATTCCAAACACAACATTCTTTAGAATAGAACCAGCATAAGAATGCTCTGGAATCTGCATCTCGAAACCAATTGGAAAAGGTAAATCATAATAATGCAAGCAAACGAACACATATTAGATCACTAATTATGATATAACCCATCTCATATGGTTTATAATAAGAGATCATATATGACTTCTGAAATACTACAAGGCATCAATAATACTCATACCCCAGATACAACTTTTAGCTCCCTAGATAGAAGGTCAAACTCTTTGTTAAGCAAGATTTTTGTATCTGAGGACACACGAATGCAACCTGCAAAACTCAACAGTAAACAGTGAGATGGTCATTTAGTGACTTGGAAAGTACAACCTTCCAAACCCATTGTTCAACAAATCTGCTAGCTTGACCACATACATTAAAAACAAAACCATATACGGCAGTTAAAACAAATGCACCTTGCTAGAGTTTCCATGTTTTATAAATATTAAAAGAATAACTAGCAAACACAAAAATTCTTAAAAACACAATTATTTTTTATTGAACATCATTATTTGGATGAACAAGAGTCTATGTGGACCATTCTGGCACTCCACCCATCCAGTAAATATAAATATTAGGTGTGCTCAGTATAACCACAATCATATTCATTATCTTAATCTACAACCATGTCATTATCAACACGAGTCCAATTATCCTGCAGCAGTTCACACCAAGCAGTATCAAAGGTTTGCAATAATCAACAACTGTGTCATATTTTGTTCACTAGTTCTGAGGCTGGCATTCCTACATGGACAATTAGTTGAGGGTTTCTCCCAAGGATTTTCTTCTAGGGTTGTAAGATGTGTTGCAGTGAGAAGCAAAGATGCTTGGAATAGTAGGACAATAGTAAAACCATTGCGCATTGTAACTTCATTTCTGTTCCCTCATGTTCTTCACATCCCTTCAGTTCCAGACTTCACTGTAGAACTACGATGATCCTTTCCAACTTATTTCCAAGCCACACAGGAAAAAACATCTAAAAAAGTTTCCCTCCTCCACAAATATGCCTACCTTCAATGGTAGGAGAGTTGTTGTGGGATTTCATTACAATCCCCTGGTTAGTGCAACCACATCCTCTCAACCATAGGCACTCTTCAGATAATTTAATTGGGCTCAGTATCAGGGACATCACTGTGATCAACAACATTGTTCCCAGTGACTACAATTAACTGTAGTCCCCCCTCTTCAATGTTTTCATGTACTTCCCGACTATCCTCTAATATAGTTTGAAGCGAACAAAGTTCCTTCTCAAGTTAAAATACTCCAAAACACTTGGAATACAAAGATATCCATGAGGATACAAATATTATATTAGATAGTAAGTAGAATGAGATATGAGATAGATGATTGAATGTTACAAATGAGTCCTGCTTATATACCTACGCAAGTGCCTCTTCACGAAGGTCATGTCTTATCAAACATGGCCTTTCAACCTAATTACTAATTAACTAATTAATCACTATTTACATTATTTTATTCATTACATTGCCTTCCTCCTCCAAAAGCTTTGTCCTCAAAGCTTGTTGATGAAAGGCCTCGATTTCATTTCCTGCTACGAATGTCTTCTCATCTCGGGGCAGTGATCCTTGTCGATACAAGTCGATACGATCCTCTAAGTGACAAACAAAATTGTCACACTCAGAAGGGATCAGAGCATTCAAGATCAATCTTCTGTGGAAGCTTGCAATGACTGGCAATCACATGAGTGGATTGCTCCGACAATAGTATTCGTCGGAATATCAACTTGTTGATTCTGTTCTTAACACGTAGCTTGGTCGAGTTCTCTGCTCCCGTGATTTGGATGTTTATAGGGAACTTTTTTGGTTTGACTTCTTTTATTTTCTTCTGGCCAGGACGTTATTGAGTTGGTTACAAAACCTTCACTTAGAATGTTCCTCGTTTGCACTGCAACATCTAAGTTTGCATCTTCTGCAACTTGCTTGTCTGCTTCTTGAGTTGTGACATTTACTGGATCAATGTTCGTTTTTTCTTCAACTTGAACTTCTACATTTGAAAGTTTCGATGATTCCTTCTCGACAAGTTGTTGCACCTTGTTTTGTAATGATTTCGTGTCTTTCTTTAGCGTCTTAATTTCCGTTAGTAACTTTTCGTTGTGGTCCTTGAGGCGAGCAACTTCTTCATTCTTGTTAGTGGTGATTTTGTCAATTTCCTTTTGCATATTTTGGATCACCTTTTTACCTTCTTGAAAAACTACTTTTGAAATATCTAACATGTCTTCTGGTGTTACTGAATTCGGCTTCACTGTGACATCTTGTAGTGTCATTTTTTTCTTTTTGTAAGAAAATGTCACAAACTTCTTTTTCGTATTAAGGATGATTGACCATAGTGATTCCATCCAGAGCGAACCCAGAACTATATCACTATTGTTTGTCATTTTCGTGAAATGAATTTGTTTCAGTTATATTTGATTCAGGGATCACTAATTGGTTAGCACATTCAATACTAACATAATTAATCTTTTGAGTAAGATCGATAGATATGAGAACTTCCTTTCCCGCAAGTGACCCTTTGATTTCAATTAACGCATAGACACACATACTATAATTTTTAGGAAATCTTCCATTACTAGTTTCCATTTCACTTCGCTGATAATTTCATCCAAAATACTTTAACTACGGGGTTTGTATATATAAACAAATTTTGGAATATGATATTGTATTCCCCCTTTTATATATCAATACTTTTTGAATATTTATTTATTTAAATAATCCCTTTCTAAAATATTACTGCCTTTTTTCTTTTTTCTTTTTTTTTAAATAGCCCTTCTAAACTTAATATCCTTCTTTTGTGATGAGTTTTTTTGACTATGTAAATTCTAGTTTTATTTTTTCTATTTTTTTTATAATATTATTATTATTATTATTTTTTAAACTCTTTTTGTTTTTTGTTTTGAAAAGTTACAACCCTAGTGAGTGAAACGTGGCTATTCACCTATATTCACCTATAAAATATATGTCCACTTATGTGTATTTGACTTGGTTAATGTTCTCAACGTAAAAGTAAACTTACCATTCACACAGAGATTTTTTATTCCTTTTGTTCTTATTTTACCTTGCAAATACCATGGGCAATTACCATGGGCTTCTAAAACCACGACCTTGTAAACCACTTAAAGAATAATCAAAATAACCTTACCTACTCTTCCTTCTTTCTTTTTCCTTTTTAATTTTAAATTGTCTTGGTATGTACGTATATGTACTTCTTTATATATATCTCTTTTCTTTTCTTTTTTCTTTTTTTTTCTTTTATATATATATATTGCTTTTGCTTTTCTTTTTTTCAAAAATTTCCCTTTTTTTTCTTCAAATTTTTAATTTTGGCCAGAGGCCTACTGGTGAAATTTCTTCAAATTTTTAATTCTGGCCAAAGGCCTACTGGTGAAATTCTTCAAATTTTTAATTCTGACCAAAGGCCTACTAGTGAAAATGGAGAAACTCCAAGACTGGTAGTGAAACGCTTCGACGGCAACAATGTTGATGAATTTTTGATGGCCAAAGGACTAGACCAGGAGCGTAGCTCTGTGCAACAATGAGTGGCCAAAAGATCAAACTGCTTTGATACCAAATGAAGCGAACGAAGTTCCTTCTCAAGTTACAATACTCCAGAACGCTTGGAATACAAAGATATCCATGACGATACAAATATTATATTAGATAGTATGTAGAATGAGATATGAGATAAATGATTGAATGTTACAAATGAGTCCTGCTTATATACCTACGCAGGTGCCTCTTCATGAAAGGTCATGTCTTATCAGACATGGCCTTTCAACCTAATTACTAATTACTAATTAACTAATTAATCACTATTTACATTATTTTATTCATTACATAGTTATACACGCAGCATGCCCGGATTGCCCTTCTTGATCATCAAGGAGCCCATTTACATTTTTATCCTCCATTACCAACTCAGATTTTCCAACACTGAGCAAAGTTTTCGCTATCAAAGGCAATTCATCAAATGCTAATGCATACTAAGACACAATTCAATGCAAAAAACAGATTTAAAACATATAAAAACAGAAATCAATGTTCAATCACATAGAGAATTCATAGACCAATTCATAACCAATTATAAAACAGAAGTCTACCGTTCTCCCTTTCCATAAACAGAATTCACGTAACAACAGAATTTAAGGAAATGTAGGGACAAGAATAAAAACCAAATGAAATCAAGGAAGAATGAGACAGAGACTCCCATCAAACCTTGAGCACTCCAAGTCCTCTTTCACATCTCTAGTAATTTCCAATGGACAATTTCTTCTCAGAGATTAATCATAAACTATCACAGATTTTATACCCAATTTCATATACATTCATCCCAACTGAAATTGCACTCAGATTACTAATAAAACACATAACACAAATAAATAACTAGTAACATGAGTAAATACCTAAGTCACCTGACACGGGGATTCGGGATTCGATGGACACAGGGATTCAAGAATTGGATTCGAGACACAGTGACCCCCGAAACAAGACACGTCCGGATACATTATATATTATTTTATTATTATTATTATATATATATATATATATTAAAAATTAGATATGTTTGAAACAAATTCATACAAATTCATTGATTCAAACATAGATTTAAGATCTTAGATACTCACACATGATACATTGATACATTGATAGTAGATACATCATACAATAGTCAATCATACATATTACAATTTACAAATTTAGTCAGAAAGACAAGATAGTAAGATACTATAGTTTTCTCATTAAGTCATCAGAATCAAAATGTGTTACATAAGTACACTGCCAATGGTAAATAGAAATAAAAAATACAAAACAACTACAGTCTACAAGTCTACAAGACTACAAGCTTGGAGCCTCAATGAGTCAGAGTCAATGAGTCATCAATCCTCATCATCATAATCAGCATCATTGTCCTCATCGTGATCATCACGCTCACCACTGCTCTCCTCTGCTGCCTCCTCCTCCTCCGTCATCTCTGCATCTTCTGGTGTGGAGGATGACGCCTCTACTGTATCGGCATCATCAAATGTGACAGGCTCTAGAATTGGCGCATTGAGATCTAAGTTGGCCAATGCCAACTCAACACTGTTGTCCAGACTCATATCATCAAGAAAGACATCCCACATCTTTGTATTTCCCTTCAACCAATCCTCCCTCTGACTGTAGATGAGACGAAAGTTGGTGTGCACATACACCATTGTCTCTTCCCTGGACTGCACAAGCCTACTCATCTTCACACTATACAAATTCCCATATGTGCTCCAATTCCTCTCACAAAAAATGAAGTCACCTGAGAGAGGAGCCTCATGGCTAATTGTTGTAGAGGAGGCCTTGTTGCCCCATGAGTTGCCCACCAAGAATAGGGCTTCTTAGCCCCCCTGTCTCGAATCACATCATAGCCTGCAAATCGCCTAGTGCCAGTGGAAAACTCTGCAAGGGCATCCTCCACCTCATCAAGGGATACACTCTACTGAAAAATCCTCCTGAATGCATCTTTCCTCCCTTGTGAGATTTCACCAACCATGTGAAGAGGGAATCTACAGGAAGGTCCACCATTCAGCCACTCATCGCTGTAGTATTTTGGATTCAAGGAGTGAGCCAAACAATGTAAAGGTCTGCAATTCTTGTCCCATCTGCTGACATCTGCCGACAAGAATATCATGTATGCTGGTGAAGAAGGCCTTTGGTGATGTCTCATACTCTGGGCACTAACTCTGTAAAACAATGCTCCTCACAGACTCAATCATGGAATCCCATCCCTGTATCTGCAAATCGAAGCAAGGAAATGATAAGGTCCATGATCTAAATAACTAGATCTACCTTCTCCCACCAGATATCATCAAACATTGTGTCCTTCACTTTCTTTGAGGCGGCTTGACCCTGATGAAATAGGGACAGGAGGGGTATCTCCAATGGGGAATTTCTTCCCCTTTCTTTGCCCCTATCTTGCTGCCCTTGATTGAGCCATGAATACTGTAAAAAATCAACAAAAATGACCAAATATATAAAACATATGCACATGCAAACACTAACAACAAACTAAATGCAAAAACATAGAGGGATAGTGCACTTACCGGATGCTCGAATCTCTTTGAAAAAACTCCCTTTCTCCTTGCTAACCCTTGCTCCTTGCTCACTTCACAAACAAATAACTGTGAGAAAGAATGGTCGAAATCCGAGTTTTATAATTCAAACATCGCACTTTTTCGCTGGCCGAATCCAGCTGTACGGGATTCGATCGTGTCCGTACAGGACACGATCGGGATTCGACGTGTCCTATACGGACACAATCGAATCCTGTGAAATGGGTACAAATCCGTACGTATCGTATCCGATACAACGAATTTGGGACACGTGGACCCCACCCAACGAATCTGGTTTCTTAGGTAAATACTTAACACTAATCTTTTCCTAAAAATTGACCACCAAATTGGATGCAAATAAGTAATTCACCACTCAACCATAGGCATTTGAGGTGGATACCATGTGCAAGCCAGGTTGTTCGAGCAGTTTGGATGCAAAGGAGTAGTAATTCACCACCCAACTGAAGATGTTTGTTATAGATGTCACCCCAAAGCTAGGGTATGGAACCATAAGAGCAAAGAAATATCTATCTATCGCATGTAATTCTCACACGGTCCAATACACAATGCTAAAAATCAATGTTACATTTATTGTTATTGGCAATTTAACATCAGAGGTCTGAAATTTAACCTATAAGGATTATCAAGGATAAATTAAAATATCAGAAATTATTGAGAAACTTCAAAAAAATCAATGTTGCAAACATCGGCATCGGAATAATATCGTTAAAAATTGGCAAACATTGGCAAAATCAAGATACCATCAAAATATCGGTAAAAATTGGCAAACATCGGCTAGGCCAAAAACTCGTGATTTCGAGATAAAATTGGGATGTTATCGAGATGTTCGCAAATCAATTTTTTTCAATTTTTTAAACACATTGCCACATAAATATGAAAATAAAATTGATATATAGGATGTATAAAATTTAAATGTCAAGTTCTACATCAGATATCGATATTGAATTATGATGGTTGACCTGAGTCGTAAGTACTAACATCATGATACAAAATCACATCAAAACAAAAATAAATGCATGTCATGAAATCATCAGATTAATCAGCATAATGAAAAATATGGATTCCCCTTGTTTGCTTATGGAAAAAGATCACAACATCCTCAACAATGTTATCAGAACCGAGCCAATCGACCCCAGAAGATTGATTTGGACCTGTTACCCCTCATGTCAGCAGGGGTACATTAACATATGAACCTAAGTTGCACGAAAGGGAAAACGCAATATATATATATATATATATATATATATATTAGTACATTTAAGAAATATGTGCAATCATAAAGCATACATGATATATTATTATAATTTATTACATTATGATTAAATTGTCCAAGACTACAATGTCAATGCATAAACTATAAGTCTTTAAATTTACATCACATTTACTCATGAATGATCACATAATGAAAATAGCAATATCCAAAATCAGCCACGAGAAATTTCTAATTTCTTGTCTCGTGCTTGATTGGGAGTCTCCTGCATAGTCGAACGGCCTAAGTGCTCTTGATTAAATACAAGTTCCATCCCCTTGTACCCTAGGTGCTCTTGATTATTGGGAGCCTACCCTGCATAGAGGGCTTGGTTCTCTTGATTAAATATGTTGAAATTTGCTTACCGGAGGACAGGTGGTACAGGTGGTTCCCTAAGGCTTTGATCTTTGGCCTAGGGAAAAGTGTCCAAAAGAATTTAATTTTTCTTCTAAAGTGACTTTATAAAGTTATAAAGTCAAATCTAGTTTAAAAGTGACTTGAAGTGATAAAGTTACTAAATCTAATTTTAAACTGACTTTAATCAAGTCAACGTGAAATTAGAAAGTGAAAAGTGACTTTGGAAATAAATGACTAAGTGGGTCTTTATTAAAGTGGGGTGAATTAAAAAATAGAAAGTGAGATTTAAATGAGCATTTAATCTCAGTCCTAGATCTAAAGCTATCTCAGCCATTGGATTTAAGGATTCCCCAAAACTCACTTAGGATTAGGTTAAAGGAGGAAAATGAGAGAAAAGATCATTCATTCTTTCATGAGCAGATTGAGAGAAGGAAAAGAAGAGAGCAAAAGAGATTTCTGAGCAGTGAGGAGAAAGAAAACAAAACCTTGGCATGCTTACCGAGGCAGCACTTCATCAAATCCATACATCGAGAGGCACACAATTCAAGGCAATTTGGGCATGCGTTTCAAGGCAAAACCGTACAGCAGCTTCGACACGTATTCCTAGGAGGCCATACAAAAGTTTTGGCACAGATTTCGAGGAGCAGTTTGCTTGTTTTGAGGCACAGTTTTCGAGGCAGTCCGAACAGTGCACTGCTACCCCTGTGCACTCAAACCGAGGCAGAAATTAGTATAGCATTTATTGTTGTCCCTCCACACACATTTTGAGGAAGCCGTATAGCAACGTTTTTTGTTGTTCTGCATGCTTTTCAAGGACGCCGTACAACAGCATTTAATGTTTTGATTTAAGGGCACGAAATTCAAGGAAGACCATACAGCATTTAATGTTGTTTCTGTTTTGCTGTTTGCACAATCTCTGAGGCGGTGGTTGAGCACGGAAATCGAGATAAATTGTATCTGTTACATGCTAAAATTTTATGAGTATTTCTCTCACACTGTAAACGCTAAATTATCATAAATAAGAAGAGCTTTTGAATTGGTTTTCCCCAAGAGTTGTAGCAAGTTTATCCAAGGTCAAGTTGACCAAAAATAAGTAGTCCGTACAGTGCACTGCTGCCCTTGTGCACTCAAACCGAGGCAGAAATTAGTATAGCATTTATTGTTGTCCCTCCGCACGCATTTTTAGGAAGCCGTATAGCAACGTTTATTGTTGTTTTGCATGCTTTTCAAGGAAGCCGTACAACAGCGTTTAATGTTTTGATTTCTGGGCACGAAATTCAAGGAAGACCGTACAACATTTAATGTTGTTTCTGTTTTTCTGTTTGCACATTCTCTGAAGCGGTGGTTGAGCATGGAAATCGAGATAAGTTGTATCTGTTACATGCTGAAATTTTATGAGTATTTCTCTCACACTGTAAAAGCTAAATTATCATAAATAAGAAGAGCTTTCGAATTGGTTTTCTCCAAGAGTTGTAGCGAGTTTATCCAAGGTCAAGTTGACCAAAAATCAGCGTGTCTATTTTTTGTGTCGCTGATTTATTTTTTCTGAATTTTTATCTCTGCATTTCAACACTGTGAAATTTCCAGATTTTTTGTTTGCAGAAAATATTTATTTTCCAGCTTGTTGAATGTATGGCTATGGGAATGGACATTTAATTTTATGGGAGAAATAAGGAGAAACTGAAAACAGGGGTTGGGAACGGAAATTTCTACATGGTATCAGAGCTATTTTGCTAAAAAGTGCAGTTTGGGACAGCAAGAAGAAAAATTACAACAAGCTAATTTTTCACATAGAAAACAGTACCTTTACTACAGCAGTGTCTTTTTGACTTTATTATGACAGCAAGCATGTCTTTGGGCTTGAGGGTGGAAGATAAGTTGGATGGGCATTGCAATTACAGCATATGGAAGGAAAGAATGCAGAGCATCTTTGAGGCAGCAGAAGTCTGGGGTATAATGGTGAATATCCAATAGCACCCTATGAATGTGCCTATTGATGTTGTTCAGTTGGCAGACTTTAACAAGAAGAATAACAAGGGTAAGAGACTGATTCTAGATGGTATTAAAGACCATGTCATTTCTCATGTAAGAGGAAAGAGATTTGCTCATGAGATGTGGACAGTCTTCACCAATCTCTACCAGAGTACCAATGAGAACAAAAAAATGGTCCTAAGGGAGAAGTTGAAGACCATTAAGATGGCGAAGACTGATAGTGCTACTGGATATCTCACAAAGATCACTAATGTGAGAGATGCGTTGGCAGCAGTTGCAGAGGTCATTCCACCCACTGAGTTGGTGCGGATTGCAGTGAATGGCCTTCCCAGTTCATGGTTGAACTTTGCTGATGGGGTTTGTGCACGTGAGACCCTTCTCACTTGAGAGAGGTTCTGGGATATCGCATACAGACAGAAATCAGAAAGAGCCAGCTTGGGGCAGCCAAACCTGTTGAGCAGGATGAGGATGTAGCATTGTTAGCAGGAGGCAAGAAAGGCAAGGGAAAGAAGCAATCTTCCACAAGTGGTGGTGGGGGCAAAGGCAAAGGTAAAGGTAATCAGGTGAACATGCAAAAGGACTATTCCAAGGTGAAGTGTTGGAATTGTCAGAGGATGGGACACTATGCAGTTGTGTGTCCAGAGAAGAAGAAGAAGGGGAAGAACAAGACCATGGCAGCATCGGCAGAGATAGAAGACTTTACGGATAGATTCGACCGAGAGTTTGGGTTCATTGCTTATGAGTCCACTTGTGCAGGATCACCTGCCACGGAGGGTGAGAGGGAGTGTCCATTTCCCTCAACTAACGGAGCATCTTCAGGTATATGGTATGTTGACAGTGGGGATTCACGTCATATGACAGGAGTCTGTGAGTACTTCTCAGAGCTTTCAAAGAGTGGCACTGATATAGAGGTAGTACTCGAATATGACAGCGTTGTTACAGCAGTCGGTGTGGGGACATTTACATTTGATAGGGAACCCAAACATCCCTTGAAGGTGTCAGATGTTTTATATGTGCTAGGGATGAGGAAGAACCTCATATCCGTCTCAGCATTGGAGGACAGAGGGTATGAGATATTGTTCAGGATAGGACAGGTGCTTATATATCCCAGGGGTGCTCCAACTGATTCAGCAAGAGTGATTGGTGTACGCCATGCAAAGGTATACAAGTTTGCATTTCAACCCCTTTTGGCATTGAACAGTAGTACCGGCAGCAAAGCTAGCAGTTCAGAGCTGTGCGAGATTTAGCACCGCAAGATGGGGCACATGTATCATGGAGCCTTGAGGACATTGCGGGAGATCACTACAAGTGTGCAAGATTTCAGTACTGATCACATTGATACATGCAGAGGATGTGCGATGGGCAAATTTAACAAATCCCCTTTTCCCAGCAATGACAGCAGATCGCCTGGGACATATTGATTTGATTCATTCCAATGTGAGCAGTCAAATGTCTCATGTTTCCTTGAGTGGATATGAGTATTATGCTTTATTCATTGATGATCACTGCATGAGGACCTGGATTTATTTCTTGAAGACCAAGAGTGAGGTCTTCAAGCGGTTTCAAGAGTTCAGAGCTCTTGTGGAGACTCAGATAGGTCGGAAGATCAAGTCCCTGAGGTCGGACAATGGAGGGGAGTACACACTTGGTGAGTTTGTTGACTATTGTGCGGAGGCAGACATTAGGAGGGAGTTCACAGTTCCTTACAACACCCAGCAGAACGGGGTTGCGAAGAGGAAGAACAGATCCATCGGAGGGCCTGCCAAAGCCATGCTACATGATCAGGGGTTACCATTGTTTTTGTGGGCAGAGGCCTGCAACACCGCTGCATATTTGCAAAACAGGAGTCTGCATCATGCCTCGCGGCATGTGACTCCGCAGGAGGCTTTTTCTGGGAAGAAACCTGATGTTGGTCATCTTCGTATCTTTGGGTGTATTGCATACTCCTACGTACCCAAGCAGCAGAGAACCAAGCTAGAGCCCACCGCAGAGAAGGGTATCTTTGTGGGCTACAATGAGACCTCGAAAGCCTTTCGAATTTATATTCCTGCACAAAAGGGAGTTGTTGTCAGGCGGGATGTGAAGTTCGAAGAGGACAGAGCTTTCAGGAGGTCACGGGAGTTAGAGTATCTGGATCAGCCAAGCCCTCGGGAGCAGTTGAGTCAGTGACAGGGATCCAGTGGGCAGGGATCAGCAGGATCAGGAGGTACATCGATTACGGTGTCATGTCCATCAGTGAACAGTGGCTCGCGGAGTTAGAGGGCTGGTGCTTCGAGTAGTCTACAGAGCAGTTCACTAGGGAGTCCACTGATGCACAGTTCACACAGTACTTCAGCGTCTACAGGTTCAGGTTCAGGCAAGAGGACGACAGACAGACAGTAGGGAGTTTAGGCTACTGATGAGGAGGAGGAGTTTCATTCTTCGATGGGAGAAGTCTGCTCAAGGAAGAGGAAGCCCAAGTGGCTTCAAGATACCTTGAGAGAGGCCACATCTGTTGCTAGGCCAAAGAGGCCGGTCAGAGAGAGCAAACGACCAGATAGGTTCTGTAGCTATATGGCAATGGTTGCCAACATCATTGACTCTGAGCCTTCTAGCTATGAGGAGGCAGCCAGCCAGCAGGTCTGGAGAGAGGCCATGCAAGAGGAATATTCTTCTATCATGAAGAATGATGTTTGGGAGGTGGTGCCGCAGCCTGAGGGCAAATCGTGGTTACTTCCAGATGGCTTTACAAGGTAAAGCAAGCTACAGATGGCAGCATTGAGAAATTCAAAGCAAGGTTTGTGGCTAGAGGGTTCTCCCAGGTAGAGGGAGTTGATTATGAGGAGACCTTCGCTCCCGTGACTCGATATACTTCGATTCGCTCCATCATATCGATAGCAACAGAGATGTGTTGGAAGATCCACCAGATGGATGTGAAGACCGCATTTCTCAATGGCTTCATACAGGAGGAGGTGTACATTGAGCAGCCATAGGGATTTGAGGTACATGGGAAGGAGTCCCATGTGTGCAGACTGAAGAAGGCCCTTTATGGCCTGAAGCAAGCTCCCAGAGCTTGGGACTCCAGGATAGATACATACTTGTAATAGATGGGTTTCACAAAGAGTGATGCAGATCCGAACCTTTACTTCATTCTGGTGCTATATGTGGATGACTTGGTCATTACAAGTGTAGAGAGACTCATAGAGAGCTTCAAGAGAGATCTTGCGTTGGAGTTTGAGATGAAGGACATTGGCTTGATGCATTACTTTTTGGGTTTGGAGGTGTGGCAGGAGGAGGGGCATTTCTTCCTGAGACAGGGGAAGTATATTGTGGACATCCTTGGCAAATTCCACATGGAGGATTGTAGACCCATGTCAACACCTATGATCAGCAACTGGAAGAAGCTTCACGCTTCAGATTCCGAGTTGGTGGGGATCCCACATTGTATAGATAGCTGATAGGTTCCTTGATGTATTTGGTCAAGACTAGACCAGATATACGTTTTGCAGTCAACACGATGAGCCAGTTCATGTGTGAGCCCAAGAGGGTACACTGCGTTGTAGCAAAACACATTTTGCAGTGCTTGCAGGGGGCAGTGGAGTATGGTCTGAATTATAGGCAAGGAGATGGAGTGAGATTGGGAGGTTACACTGATTCTGATTGGGCAGGTTGTGCTTCTGATAGGAAGAGCACTTCAGGGTATTGTTTTGGGTTGGGTTCGACAGTGGTGTCATGGTTCAACCGAAAGCAGCAGTCAGTAGCATTGAGTTCAGCAGAAGCAGAGTACATGGTAGCCAGTCTAGCTAGTTGTGAGGCCATATGGCTTCGCAAGATGTTGTTTGGCTTATTTGGTCAGCCGTTGAGACCTTCAGTGATTTACTGTGATAATTAGAGTTACATTAAACTCACGGAGAATCCAGTATTTCATGACAGGTCAAAGCATATCGGGATCAAATATCATTTCATAGGAGACCATGTTCAAAAGGGAGCTGTGAAGCTTGAGTATATTCCCACTGATGAGCAGGTTGCAGATATTCTTACCAAAGCCTTACCACGAGCCAAGCATGTCTACTTCAGAGACAAGATGGGTGTGGTGAGGAACACCTTCCTCAGTAAGAGGGAGTGTTGAAATTTGGTTACCGGAGGACAGGTGGTTCCCTAAGACTTTGATCTTTGGCCTAGGGAAAACTGTCCAAAAGAATTTATTTTTTCTCCTAAAGTGACTTTATAAAGTTATAAAGCCAAATCTAATTTAAAAGTGACTTTAAGTGATAAAGTTACTAAAGTCAATGTGAAATTAGAAAGTGAGAAGTGACTTTGAAAATAAATGACTAAGTGGGTCTTTATTAAAGTGGGGTGACTTAAAAAATAGAAAGTGAGATTTAAATGAGCATTTAATCTCATCCTTAGATCCACAGCTATCTCAGCCATTGGATTTAGGGATTCCGCAAAAGTCACTTAGGGTTAGGTTAAAGGAGGAAAAGGAAAGAAAAGATCATTCATTCTTTCATGAGCGGATTGAGAGAAGGAGAAGAAGAGAGCAAAGGAGATTTCTGAACAGTGATGAGAAGGAGAACAAAACCTTGGCATGCTTACCGAGGTAGCACTTCAGAAAATCCGTACAGCAAGGAGAGGCACATAGTTCAACGCAGTTTGGGCACAAGTTTCAAGGCAAAACTGTACAGCAGCTTGGGCACGTATTCCTAGGAGGTTGTACAACAATTTTGGCACAGATTTCGAAGAGCAATTTGCTGGTTTTGAGGCACAGTTTTCGAGGCAGTCAGTACAATGAGCTAATGTCCCTGTGCACACAAACAGAGGCAAAAATTAGTACAGCATTTATTGTTGTCCCTCTGCACGCATTTTGAGGAGGTCATACAGCAGCATCTATTGTTGTTCTGCACACTTTTAAAGGAGGCCGTACAACAACATTTAATGTTGTGATTTCTGGGCACGAAATTCAAGGAAGACTGTACAACATTTAATGTTGTTTCTGTTTTCCTTTTTGCACATTTTCCGAGGTGGTTGTTAAGCACGAAAATTGAAATAAGTTGTATTTGTTACTTGCTGAAATTTTCTGAGTATTTCTCTCTCACTATAAAAGCTAAATTATCAGAAATAAGAAGAGCTTTCGAACTGGTTTTCCCCAAGAGTTGTAGGGGGTTTATCCAGGGTCAAGTTGACCAAAAATCAGCATGTCTATTTTCTGTGTGTGGCTAATTTATTTTTCTGAGTTTTTATTTCTGCATTTCAGCACTGTGAAATTTCCAGCATTTGTGTTTTCAAAAAAAATATTTACTTTCCAGCTTGTTGAATGTATGGCTATGGGAATGGGCATTTAACTTTATGGGAGAAATAAGAAGAAACTGAAAACCGGGGTTTAGAACAGAAATTTCCACAAAATACAAGTTCGATACCCTAGTACATGACAAAATCCAATGGAAACATTGCAATCCCCCCAATTTTGAAATCCTGAAAAAATGACAAGTCTACTAGATTTTGAGTGAGATCTAAAATTCTACTTTCTCCATATGACATCTAATGAGGGCAAAACCACTCTCAAACATTCTGAGTCATTTATCTTTCGTTTTCATCCTTTTACTTTAAGAATTTAGCATTACCATGAATTGCATATCAACACTAGGGCCATAGGCTTGAACATTAGGTTGCCCTAAAACAAAAAAATAAAAATGACTAAAAAAATAATAAAACACACAAACATAACAAAAAAAGCTAAAAAAAGAAGTTTAAACACCGGAAACGCGCCTATACGGCGTGGAAACGTGTTTCCGTCCGTCCTGGGAACGTTTCCCCAACGTGAAATGGCCCAGTACGGTGAAACGCGCTTCCGATTCGTTTAGAGGCTGAGACAGACCTCTCTGCAACGTTTCCTGTGAACATTTTGCAATATGTATCACCTCCACTATAAGCCAAAGGCACAAGTCAAAAGAGATGTAAAAACCATGCAAGGACCTGTGTTAGGTATCGTAGACCTTTGTCTTTTGTTGTTGTATCTTGTTTTCTTAGTTAGACCATGGTTGGTCCCTTGAAGTTTCACTTCAGGTTACTCTCATCCTGTATAGGATTGGAGGACGTCAAGTGAACTTACTTGAGAACTTGTGGTTTTATGGGACCCTGCATCTGTAGGGATGATCACTAGTCTATGACTTCGTCTAGCCTGAAATCAAGGTTCACCTATGTCATTCCACATGGTTATGGTCTGTCGAGTCTGTAGGTGGCCTTGACTTTAAGGCAGTATTCCTCAAATAACTCTCAAAGCATGGCAACCTCATTTAATAAATTTCACGTTTCCCAAGATAGTTCATGGTTCCCAACGCAAAGTAGTCTCGGTGGTCAAACAATCATCTTGGTCTCAGATCATTCATCTTGATGAGAGGAATCCATGGCACATTCCACTTTTCAAATAAGAGGTGGAAGTGGCTTGTTACAAATTACAAGTTGGTCAAAATTAGTCAACAAGTCAGAGCAAATTTTAAGTAGCAAAACAGGGGAAGCATTGGAAAGAATCATAAATGCAATATGTAATCAGCACAACAAGACTAATAATACCCACGAGTCTAATTTTAAAGATAAACTAGAGCATTAGAGAACCACCACATGGGGCAGATGAGATGGTAGAGAAGTTGACGATGTGGCAATGCCTTACAAGGTACAGAAAATTTGAGAGATGTGTAGTAGAGATCTGAGCCAGTAGAGCAATACCCAGGTTCCAAATTCTAACAGACACAAATTGCAAATTTCAAATTTAACCATTGTCTTGCTCAAACAATGGAATTACAGAAACAGATTGCAAGCATTTTGTTTGTAGTTACACACATCCATTCTAGCAACAAATTGTTGGCATTTTGTTGGTAGTCACAGGCAAGGAAAACATGTGTGAAATATTTAGTAACCAAAATCAAAGAATAAGCTTCAACGGTCAAGATTATGGCTAAAATACACACCTTTTACGAGACTACATTCCCCGCACTAGAAAAACCATGTATCTCTCTTTTCGAAAACTAAATTAACGATTGCTAAGAATTTCAATTATCTTGGGTGTTATGAACCAAATGCTTAAGATAACACAATAAATTAGAGTCAATGTTATCAGAACTGAACTGGTGACCGAGAAAGAAAACCTTCTGGACCGGGAACCGGTTGGAATCGGTAAAAAAACCGATTGACCAAAAACACATAAAACATTCAAATTTTAAAGAAAAACAAATATATATATATATATACACACACATGTGCATCCATATGAATCCAAATGATTAATACACAAATAAGTGAAAGTTCTCATTTATGTAGAATATAAGGGTGCACATAACCAAAATAGCACCAAGTGCACTCCATCTCCGAACCGAAAATACATTAACAAATAGGCTCTAGATGGCCTTTTGCATCCAAAAAAATCATTCTACAACAAGTAACTACATATCATCAAAGGTCATTTCCTATATTGTGATATTCTTCATCCATATAACCATCTAAACATTCAAATAAGATTGAAGAAACGTAGCATGTTAAGTCAAGAATTTGTTCGAGTGATGAGTACATTTTTAGTAGTCATGATAGAGGAGTTCGACATCCAATGCCACTAATATCAAGTACATAGAGGGCTTGGAGATATTTACATAATAATAGTTCCATACACTCGTACATGAAAAAATCCAATAGAAACGTTACAATCCCCCCAATCCTGAAATCTTGAAAAACTGTTAAGCTTGTGCATTTCGAATCAAATCTAAAATTCTACTTTCTCCATATGAAATCCAATGAAGTTGGAACGACTCTCAAACATCCTGAGTCATTTCATGGTAATGTTAAAAATTTAAGTAAAAGGATGAATTAACATTACCATGAATTACATAGCAATACTAGGGCCACAGGCTTGAATATTAGGTTTAGGGCTACCCTAGAGGAGAATTAGAAGTGAGCCAACCAAATGAAAAAATAAAAAAATAGAAAAAAGGCAAATCTTGTATGCTAGCCTGCACAAGTACAAACCACACAGAACCGATCCTGAACTGGCCTATTAAGTGAAATAGTCTGGTTCGATATCGAAACGACCTGTTCCTCAATAATAACTACATGATCTCTGTTGTCAATCCTAGAGACAGCCTTGAGTTGTGAAAGACCAGTGCCTAGGACATCTTATATAGCAAGGAGCAAAATGATATGACAGGGATAATTAGTAAGACAAAGCTCTCATGTTGTTTCTTGTAGCTGGTTAATTAACTGGAGCGGGACCGAAACTTTCAGAAGTTTGATACAGAGAGAGAGAAATATTGCAGAGGCAAGATATGAAACTTTAACACGAATTGTATCAGACAATTCAAAGACAGCTTTACTGCAAGGAGGGCTGGATTCTAAATACTTCACAGAGATTGATAATCATAAAGTATCTACTGCATACGTAGAATAGAGAGAATACTGACTACTGTTGAGACAACATCCAGAAATATATACCAGCACGTAGTGGGCTTATGAATTTAAGAATCCACACATGAAGACAACATTTGTAAATAACATCTCATAACAGCCAGTATAGCAGAAATACGGATGAATTGAAAATGAAACAGTATATCACACCTAAGCCATATTTAAAGTGCCGAAAAGCTTATGACACAAGTATCAACAAGGATAAATTTATATCAGAAACAGAGGGCTACTCGCATTCCAGAATGTGATACAAGATAAATGGATGTAAACGAAATGGACGGCTAAGCTACAACACCTAGGAGAAAATTACACACTATAAAGCACCAAGACCAGAATCCTCATTAAAGATCAAACTCCTTTTCATTGAAACCCAACGGGCTCTTCACATTTGTATTAAAGCTTTCACAGAAATGCATACAAGAAATTCTTCTACAGTCAATTCTTCAGAAAATTTGGAACCTGGTATTCTCTTTGGATCTTTCTTATATAGACATCTTCATAACTGAGCGAGAAGATATTTTGGGAAAAATATCTTCTTCGCATGACCAAAATTTGTTAAAGGTCTTTATCAAAATAACAAAATTTATGATGAGGAATAAAGGCCTCTCATCATGGACAGTGAGGCACTCGGCCGTTTTCAAAACAACATTTTAAACAACAGTCTGGTAAAAAGTAAAATGTTGAAGTGGAACATGAAGCCCACTTGAAACTTGAAAAGTAGCTAACTAAGTAAAAAGTAAAAAGGCCACTGAGGACGAATCATGAGTTGACAGTGTTTCACAGATGTGAAGGGGTTGAAGTAGTTGCCGACACTGGTGGAGGAGCATTTGCGAACGACCTGGCGATCTGACTGGCGAACTGAGTGCATCTTTGCTGGCTGTCTGCTGATGGTTCGGGCATCGCTGCGAATCTTTCTACCTTGACATAGGCCTCTGTGAGGTTGTTGAAACTTGCCTCGGTGGGGAGCTTGTGCTTAATAAGATGAAGGAGGGCGAACTCTTGGCGGAGGGATGAAACAATTGTTTCGGCCTTTAACCGAGCGGTTTTATCCGACAGGACGTCCGTCTGGTCTTTTTCTTCCTGTAGGCGTGTCTTATACTCTGTCAACGGTCGCAGCACAGAAGGAGTGGTTGGGTCCCAACAAGATGGCAGTCCGGCTGTTGTAATCTCATCCCACACTGCATCGAATCGACCCACGTTTGCTACCACCTGTTGCAGGGCTCTCGAAGCTGTAACTCAGGCCTCCTCCTTGTCCATGATTTTCTAGCATTCAAAGGCTTCCATGAATCGACTTGGTATGCCATGCTTCTCCACGTCATTGGATTCCAACTCCTTCAAGAATGAAATATAGTTTCTAGCATGCTGGGCTCTGCCGGACAAGTTGAGGTCTGCCTCCTATAATTCCCTGTTGAGATAGGGTATAGCAGAATTGTTTTCTCCCATCGTTTTTAGGAAACCCCACTATTCTATCACCGCTGAGATTATGTCCGACCAGATTATACTTCTCGCTTCACTGAGGGTGATATTACCCTTCATGCGGCTTTTGAGGTCAGTGATGGTTTTCTGCTGGTCGGCTCTTGTCTTCTTTTCCTATTTGATTTCTTTCTGCAGTGTCTCTATTTTCCTGCTATTCTCAGCCGAGAAATTTTCCAAATCAGTTATCCTCTGCCTAGCGGTGGATACCTATTTTTCTAATACCTCATTTGCAGCTTTCGCTGCATTCAGTTGCTCTGACAGCGAACTCGTCTCTGGTGGGGTTTCGGCAGGCGCACTGTTGTGCGTGTCCCAGGTGTTCTTCAGCTCTGTCAACCTACTCTGAAGGGTGGCGATTGTTTCAGTCAATTTTTCTTTGTCCTCCCTCTCCTTTGCCAGTGTGTCAGCCAGTTCCGCTTTTTCCTTTTCTGCTTGCGCCAACTCGGCCGTCTGAACATGGTGAGAGGCCGGTATGCTGACCTTACATTTCAATGACGCGACCTCCTTCTGCAATTGTTCTATCAAAGCACGCTGCGGGTTTGTTTCTCCTGTATCCTTTCCTTTGATTAAGTCCTGGAGGCCGCGTATTTGATTTGCCCGGGCACGAGAGTTTGCCTGTTCATTCTTTAGGGTCGCCCTCACCTGTTCATGCTTTTTCTCCAGTTTTCTCAGCGCAATGGTGACCCGCATCACCTCGTCCTTCAACATATCACCCACGACCTGAAACAAGTTACACATATCAGTTGCTGGCACCTTGGCCATGTCAATTGCATGTTCGAGCAACCGGTAACTAGTGGCACCTGTATCGGGATCCAGGATGGCCTCAGCCATAGACAATACCAGGTGTTCTGTGTCCACATTCATGGTGGCGGAAACCCTGGTGTGATATTTCTCTACATACCCTTCCAGCTTGGGTTTGTACTTATCCCTGATCGTTCTATTTGCCTGGTTCCTTGCGACTGCCCTTGGTGAGGTATGATCTCTGATGGCCTGTGCGACTTCTGAAAAGTCGGAAGAGGTGGTACTGTCTCTTAGCACTTTTATCCCGGCTTTACTCTTGTCCAGTTGACCATACTATGTAAATGGTTCTAGCAGTTTCTCTTCCCTATGACTTTTGCCTCACTAGAGGCTGTTTTCTGCTTTTTGCGTAGGGGAGAACCTGCTCCTGACGGACCCACTTCTTCTCCGCCTTGGCCTTTATTGACGTCTTCTTCTTCCCCTGTGGCAGATGAATCTGTCTCCATCTACGAAATCAAAGGCCAAATTTCAAGGTTAGCCCTATACTCCATGAACGGCCTTGATTCATGTATATAAGGTGTGGACTTGTTCCTCTTTCTTCTGTTTGAGATAATTTCTCGAGGATCATAGGCCCAACCCTTTCCCAGCCTTAGGTCCAGGCCTTGCAACATTTTCTCGACAAGGGGAAGGGCATGTCTCGAATTCACAACAAAAGGGTCTATTGTGATGGGGAGTCTCAGGATGAAACCCTTCTTTGCAGGGACAAAATGGAGTTGGTCAGCCTTGAGGGTCTGCCGAATGTACTCCAGCACATAAACTCGTGAACAGGAAACACAGGCAGCTGGTAAGGGGAAACCTCGGCTCCGTAGACCCAAATTTCAGTGTAATTGTCAAATAGATACCAATCCCCAGTGCTCTGGGATTTTCCGGCTTGTAGCCAGCTCTTCATCTCAGGAAAAACTCTAGGTGAGGGTGAATCATGGATAGTAGTATAGGCAATGGACATGAACTCATTTACAAACATGGAAAACCCTCCCCCTTAGGCAATTGGCGTACAGAATAATTCCAGTCAAAAACTGGTCGCGGTTGGGAATTCTCCTCATATACCCTATCTAAACCCAAACCCTCAAACTTATCAGCGAGATGATGTAGGAAAAGATAGAAGACCATCGAACAAAAGCGGAAGTGACTGGTTTCTGAAAGCTCTTGGAACTGGGTCCGAATGGTAGCAGCAAGGAAGCCAGGGATATCGAACACTACCCCCTTTTGAGACATTAACCACAAGAAAGAAACACATACCCTGGTGATTTCCCCCAAAGCGCCTACACCTAAAAGACCAGCGATGAGGGCAAGGATAGGTTGTACTTCCTCTGTGAACAGACTCAGCGGGAAAGGCTCTGCAGCAGGAAGAGACGTAGCCTGGTTGCTGGTGATGGAGGAAATGAAGTCGTTTTGGTGCTCCCATGGCTGTTTGGTGAACTGGGAGGTTAGAGCCACTTCGTTGAAACTGATATATGTGGCGATGGTGGGAAAGCAGAGGGCTTGTCTGATAATGTCGGGGGAAAGAGAAAAAATCTTATTCCCCTGAGGAGAAGTAAACGTTCCTCGACGCTCGTCGAAAGCATCTCTGAGCCAGCAAATAAAATCAACCACAGAATAGACTAGGGGGGTAATTTGATGGTATAGACCAGACACAACCACCCGGTATCGGTCTCTATTCCCAATATGTCGTCTAAAAAGCTCGGGTTTAATGCTGCTGATGTGAAAAGGGTATTGGGGATCGCGGATTTCGGCTTGCTGGTCGATGAAAGGTTCGAACCTGGGTGGGTTTCTGGTTTCTCGGACCTGAGGAGTTTCTGGTTCGGCTTTCTTGGGCTTGCCCCTTCCCATGATTGACATATAAAACTTTTAAAAGACGAAAGGAAAGCAGAGAGCAAATGAGGGACGGAATACCTGTGCAACAGGTAAATATACTCAAGAAAACGACGCGGGGGTGTTGATAGCGACTAGGTAGACCTTGGCACTGGTTCCCAATTAGTATATACCATAGCTGGAAACCTGCGACTTTTACTGGAGTAAAATACGGGAAGACTGTTATCTTTCGACTGAGCGTTCTGAGGTAAAAAGGCGGATAGGTAAAATAAACGGGGGAAAGTGTCGTAAGGACGTTGATAGTGGATCACGCGGCGCGTAGGGATTGGGTGTCGACTGAGGACAGGTGAACGCCGCGTGCCGGGTTTAATACTGGTACGAGCCTCAATACCAGCTCGCCTAGAAACTTACCTTACCTTTCTGCTGTAATAAACCATACGATTCTTGGAACGTCTCGTTCATAGGACGGGTTAAATACACAGCGTACCAGTCTTTAGGGCCCACATTCCGTTCTGCCACGTTACCGAAATCCCAATTGCTTTGATCTGCCACGTTGCTCTTTACCTTGGGCCCACCCCGTGATGCTTCAATATAATTCCGCGAGGGTATGGGTCTGTCCTCCCTTCCGCTTCTCAACCCCCGCGGAAATTCCCCTATGGAGAATTCCCTCACGTGCACATTTGAGGCGCAGGCAGCTTTTAAATTATTTCACTTTGCATCCTTTGTACCGTATCTTTGCGCTTTTTGAATTACTGTTCCCCTTTTTGCTTTATATCTTGACCTTTCGCGTACACATGTTTCGTTTCAAGCATGATACTTGTTACATCCTCGTCTTCTTTTCAACCAACCTTTTAAATGTTTCATCATCAGCCATAACATTCGACACACATCTATCCAAAGGTGAATTCGGAAGAATGACTGATGTTACTTTATGATCAACAATCTCTATCTAAACCAATAGAGCTCATTAACGACTACAAATATGACTACATTTGACATGTGGCACCTTTGTTAGGCTAACCACTATTACATATACATTTACCCCATATTGTGGCTAATACACTCTACACTTTTTATAACACTGTTACCCACCAAAAGTGGGTGACCCTTTATGCGAATTTTTCTCCTCGTCATCTCTTCCATCCGGTAGCCCCTGACAGCAACTGTGTAGCCGATGTGACATGCCATTCTTATCACTACCACTTGCATCAGTTGTACGTTTTTCCTCACCCATTTGTTGAAGGCACATGTCGAAAGGTGGAAAATTTGACCCAAAAGGTACTTTATTCATTATGAAATCAGGTGCTTATGCTTGTTTTTCATTCAGGCATTTGGCATGGATTATGGGGTGACTTGGAAGAAGGGTTTGCACTGTGCTTTTTTTCCCTCGCCTTAAATGGTGGGTTAATCTTTGTTAAAATTGGCAACTAGGGCCAAACTCCACCTTGGACAACTCATATCATGGAAATGATATTTTTATTGGATTCCTCTTTTCGAAAGGTACAAGATTGATCTAAATATCATTTTCGAAGAAGAAGAAGAAGTGTGATTTTGAATTTATTATTCACACGTGCAAATAGTCAAGGTCGACCTCAATCAAATGTAGGCTCATGAATCCCAACAGATGTGTCTCCTCACCCTCAACGATTTGTATAAATAGTAGTGACCCTCCCCTCATTTGGACATCATCTCACATCACATCATTCATCTCTCTCCTCTCTTGATTGGTTTGTACACATGGACCAGTCTCTCTCTTCTTTGCACGTGTGGCAGGAGTCTGAATATTTCTGGAGCAAATTGCAGACCAAATTACAAGAAACAGACTACTTTTGACCGAGGGTCGAGTCTCGACTGACTGCCTTTGATTGCGGTTTTAATGCAGAAATACTGATTTCTGAAGACCGCATTAATTGGGATAGTTTTCGAGGCAATTAGGACAAGTTGACTTGGTTCGACTTCAACGTTGACTTCAGCTTTGACCGCAGAATTACAACAGCATTTGACTGCACTGTTTTGGGTTGACTTTCTCTCTCTTGGAACGTCGAATTGCACTATTGTTGACTGAGTTGCTTGGAGGACAATTTGGAGCCTCTTTGCCCAGCGTTAACTTTCTGGTTAGGGTTGCAGTTCACTGATATTGATTGTTGTTTTGTCAGTATTTCTTTTGGGCAAGTAAACTTGATATTTGTACTCTCTCTCTGTTGATTAAAGAATAATAAGAAGAATTGATCCAAGGGTTTTCCCCAAATTAGGGTTTTTACCTTGCATCCGCCAAATATTATGTCCTCTTGTCTTCCCTCGTCTTCTGCATTTTGTTTATGTTCTATCTGCATTTACTATCAATAAGTCGATGTGATTGCTAAATTGGAAATTGATATTGGGCTTCTAAGGAACATTAAGTAAATTGTGCTTAAGCATAGAACATACCATGGTTATCTAAAATTAACATGGTATCAAAGACCAGGGGAAGAGAAAGCCCAAGCAACAGTGAGAAAAGAAATAACTAAGATCTAGATTCAATGGATTCCTTGTCTTACTTCAAATTTGGGGATAAGCTCAATGATAAATCTGATATCATGCATGGAAGATGTTTCTAGGCTTGACTTTGGAAAAGAATGATGTCATGGACTATGTGAAGGGAAAGATTGTTGAGCCTCCTTCAAATGCACCCGCTGCTACTAAAACAAAGTAAAAAAAAGGTGAGGTCAAAGCCAAGAAGATCCTCATGGATTCCATTCAAAAACATTTGGTTGCTTACATTTCCAAGTTGGGCACATCTAAGGAGATGTATGACAAGTTGGTTGGCATGTTCAGAGCCAACAATGCAAACCAGATCCTCTTTCTCAACAACAAACTGAAGGACTTCAAGATGGATAGAGGAGAATCCATCCAATCCTACTTCATGAGGATTACCGAAATCAAAAATGATCTTCTATCCATTGGAGAAGTTGTTGCTAACCCGGAGCTCCCTCTTATTGCTCTTGGTGGCCTCACTCGAGCTTGGGATGTGTTTAATACCACTATCCTCAACAATGATAGGATTCCAGGTTTTCATGAATTTTTGACTAGATGCACTCAAGAAGAGACAAGGAAGATGGAAAGAGACGAGCATTCAAATGGGAATGATTCCATTGCATTCTCCACTCATGCTAAGAGGAAGAAAAATGTTGGTCCAAAGAAACAAGGTATTGGAAGACAGGGATTCAAAGAAGGAAGAAAGGGAAGATGCTTCAATTGTAACAGGTTTGACCAGTATGCTAGAGAGTGTCCTAATAAGAAGGATACACCACGAGATGATGATAAAAACCACAACCACAACCACAACAATTTCAAGGGCAACAACAATCAAATAAATAACAGGTTCAATAACAAAGCAAAGAGAAATGCTCCTGCTGCACGATATGGAAATGGGTGACCTCCTAAAAAGTCGAGAAATTCCAGGTATGAGGAAACTAATGTTGTGGATAAGCAAAATGAATTTTATCTTACCTTTGCCCTCACTACTACCTCTCCTCCTACACATTGGATAATTGGTTGATTGATAGCAGTGCCTCAAGGCACTTCACTGGGTACAAAGAGGCCCACTCAAATTTGATTGAAAAGAAGACTAATTTGGAGATCATACTTGGAGACAATGCCCCCTACCCCGTGAAAGGAACAGGGACTGTTACTCTTCATTCAAAATCAAGGTCAAATCCTTCATCTACAAGATGTATTATATGTACCCGACTTGAAAATGAACCTGGTATCTATTTCGGCGATGGAAGACAGAGGGTTCAAGGCAGCATTTATTGATGGGAAGGTACGTATTTGGCAAAGAAACTTCAAAGATTCTTTTACCCTTGGATTTAAGGATGAAGGTATTTATCAGATTGGAGGAAGTCCTTTGGGAGCCATGACATGCAACACTTCTCATCAATCCGAATTATGGCACCGGCAATTTTCTCCCCTTCATTATAAAGCTCTACCTGATGCAAGGAAGATGGTCACTGGCATGCCCGAATTCAAAGTAGATCATGAAGGTATTTGTTAGGGTTATGCCAAAGGGAAACATACAAGGGGACCATTCCCCTCTAGTGAAAGTAAGACAACCCACATACTTCAATTGATCCATTATGATTTGTCTGGTATGTTGCCTATAATATCTTTGGGAGGATACTTGTATTATGCTATTTTTGTGGATGACTTCTCTCACAAAACTTGGATCTAATTCTTGAAGAAAAAGGACAAAGTGTTCAAATGGTTCTGCTCCTTCAAAGCCTTGGTTTGAAATCAAACAGGGAAGAAGATCAAAATATTGAGGACCGATAATGGAACCAAATATGTGTCAAATGATTTCAATGACTATTGTAGAGACGTTGGCATTAAGAGGGAGACCACTACAGCATACACTCCTAAGCAAAATGGAGTTGCCAACATACACTCATTTTGAATGTCTAATGTATGGAACTACTACTTCTAGATTATGCTAGCTTGTGCCCTAATTCGTTGAAAATAAATGTTGAAGCCTATCTAGATGAATGTTGCATATGTTAAACTTGCATAACATGTTATGAAAGTTCCTATTGGTGAATCTTTCTAAAGATCTCCCAAGAAACTCCATTTATCACTAAGTGCCTAAATGTTGGGATTTTGATACCTAGAGCATCAAATTTTGGCCTCCTTAGAAAGGAATTAGGTTTATCTAGAGCTTCCTTAACTTTATATGCCAAATGGACAAGGCACTGGTCCAAGTCTTTGGTGATTATCTCTAAATCTCCTCCATAAATTTCTCTCCTTGAATTCAGTGTCTTTAAGGCTAGGAAGAAAAACAAGGGATTAGAGGGAAATTCTAGGGAGGAGGGTTTTTGGCGTTTTGAGAGCCTAAACATCAAGACATAGGTCTTGACTACATGACCTATCATTTCAACGGGCATCCACTCAAATTTCATTCATTAAATCTCTTGCGCTAGGTGAAGCCCTCGGATGGAAACCCTAGTTTCTTCTCTCTCAACTTGAGGACTTAATTGAATGTTTCATGAGCCTTGTAATTGTTAGAATCCATCATAAGAAAACTTTTCTCTCTGGTCTTGACCTTTGGAACTCTCATTATTGTCAAATACATCAAACCCTGGTTCTTGTACCTCCATTTTCTAAGTCTTTTCATCAAGAATGAATTACTTCCTTGAAGAAGCCTTTGAACCGATACTATGTCTCTTTCTTCAATGAGCCGTAGTGAGATCATATTATACCTTATCCATAGCATATCTATCTTAGAATTGATCTCTATCTCTCTTACCGAGACACCTCCCATCGTTAAAAACTCATAAAAAATAGGGGGTTTTGGCTGGGGTGACATTGAACCGCTACCCCATTGTTAGCACTTTGTCTAGCTTTTGTCTTGTATTGTTTCCCTCTCCAAGGCCTGCTAGATTTTGTGGTAACATTTTTGGCATTGTTGTTGGGGACACGAAGTGTGTGTTTTGTCCCTAACGACAATATAGATCATTATTTGGTAACTCCATTGGGAGAACGAAGCCCTAGTTCTTCATTAAGCCTCAAAGTCAATGCTTGTAGCGTGAAGCAAGCATCTTTCAAGGCATTTCAAGTTCATCCTGATGTCTTTATTGTAACATTTTTGGTAGCATCGGACATGTGTTCCAATATCGAGTTGTGTCTAAGAGGCTAAGGAACACAAGATCTCCAAAACTCTGAAATGGTTTCGAGCAAAAACACCTAGAGACCACTCAATTAAGTTAATTGATCAATATGATCATGATGTCATTAGTAGCAAAAAGGAGATTAATGCCCCTCTTCATGAATCTCTTGGGAACACCATGGAATTGAGGAGCCTCCCCAATATCCCCTGATAGGAGGTTGTGGTTCTTCCCAAGACATGATGAACGTATCACACCTTGTTCTTTCCTCAATAAGTAGGATGATGTGATTTTTGATAGGTATGAGCCATCTATCTCTTCATGTCATGTAGAGGATATGCCCGATCTTGCTCTCCATCAAAAGTTTATGACCTTGATCATGGAATTCTCCGTTCTTTATTTGCAGGTGGGGCAAGTTGGATTTCTCTTTTCCCCCATCATCCATCATCCTTGATGTGCATGGTCCTCATGTGTTCTGTCGATTTTCCACGACACTAGAGAATCTAGGTTAGAGTCTTAGAATCTATGACACTACTAACTCAAATTCCACAAAAAACTACTTTGCACAATGGAATATAAACAACACTAAATCAACACGTGCACAAATAGGAAACTTTTTACAATTTTTTCAACAATCCAACTTCGTTATATTATCAATCTTTAATACAACAATCTGGGGCTCCCGTACCTAGGATCATGGCCCTCATACAATCACTTATACAAGAATACAAACTAGGGTTTAGTGTCAGCACCTATGACAACCAATCTAACATGAACAAGATACAACTAACCTTCTAGTTAATCCTTGGTCGTACCATGAACACATATGTTGGTCGTTCAGCTCCCAATCTGCATCTCTGCCTCTATCAATGGTCCCACTCCTTTAGGTCACTAAACACGGGTCCAATTTTCGCTCTAGTGGATCATTAGTCCATCAACGAATCAACACATACAAACTTCTTGCGAGTTGTTCACAACTCTGTTTGTGAACAACTCCTTCACTACACATTGTTGCTCCTCAGCTCTTAGGGACTTCTTCCCCTTATTGCCTTCATGTGTTGCTCCAACGAGGAAAACTTAGGGCATGGAGGGTTACCCTCTATCACTGCAAGATGTCCCTCTCTTGAGAAAATTTGGCTCAATGACAGGTCTAATTGGCTGCGTTCATTTGTCCCTGAAAGACTCAACCCTTGACCTCAACACTTCTGCCTCTCTTGGCAGGCTTAATGTCCTTCTTAAGTCCTACACACAAGACACCTATTTGTTGCCCACCAAACAACCACAAGATGCCCTACAAATTTTGTTCGCCCTGGACTCTCATCCACTAGAAAAACGTCAACAAAAGTAGACTAACATACCTTGTTTATATGCTCCTCTTGCAACTTCGTTATGTGTCCTTGTCTTAAAATTCAGACCTCTGGTTAGGGCATGTTGTAACCACTGCTACATCCTTTCCAACTAGGTCTTGGCTTCTCCAAAGGACTGCGAATACCCTTCTTCTAATAGGTCCCTTCCTTTGCTATTTTTTAAGACACCTTCCAGCCCACTGATGTACCTTCTCGGCCTGCAAAAAACCAACTACAAAAGCTTGGACTCCTACTGAAGTTCCTGGCCTATTCACAAGGAAAATCTTCCATAGAATTTGGCACAGAACTACTCCTCTTCATTGGCTGCTTCTGCTTCTAATGTAGCCCAAAAAGTCATGAGAAATCAAACCAAAACAAACCTTCTTTATCTCTTTTGTTGAGCCTTTGATTTGTGGTTGATACAAAGGTAATATCCTTGATGTCTTTCACTTTGGATGTGTCAAATAAGCCTCCACCTCTCCTCTATTTATATGCTTCCTTGGGTATTGTCTAGCCCTTCCAAGAGGGGTCCCTTCAACTGAGGTCGACTTCAATCTTAAGACAATTTACCTACTTGAAACATATAAAAATTCATATCTCACATTATACATGGGCTCTCTTGGTGCTTGAAATAGCCCCTTGCTCTTCTAAGGGCACTCTATCATCTCCAAGTGCCATTTCATCAAAATCAAGCTTGGATTTGGGGCCACTCCTTTGGGTGCAAAACGCCCACGCTTGGGTTCTTAGCCCACAAGTGACTTTGTGATGCCAATTCCTCCACAACCCTATCCCCTAAGGTTTGGAGTACCTCCCAAGCTACAAATCTCAACACTCCTTAGCGAGGGAGGTACTTCCAAGACTAGGAAGTAACTCATCACCAGCAACACTAAACCATTTGGGGTTTACCACTGCAGCATACTTTGTAGAATGAACCATGCTATCTCGGTAGTGCCTCTGCCTCATCTTATCTAAACATGAATATCTCAACACTACCATACGGTTTCTCCCTCTGAAGCTAGACTCCCTCTAAGTCTCCAAGATCTCCATTGACTCAACCTGCTACTGATCCCACGTCCTACAAGGTCAATCTGAGTTGCGGTCGAATACAAGCCATCATCACCGCAACTCAATCCTGCAAGCACTCATCCTCCTGCATCAAACAAAACACGTGCACATGCTTCCAATCTCAGATGTGCAACATCACTTCCCAAAGAAGAAACTAGCCTACCAACATCCTGTCCATCACATGAAGCTATCTTGATCACACCAATCTCGTCCATGCCAAAACATTCCTCAGTTGTCCCAACGATCCATGGCAACTCAAAGGAAGTCCATAATCAAAAACCTTCCATACCAAAAACTGTTGTTCACCAGGTTCTCCACCAATCCACCAAAACTCCCAGCCTATCTCATTGCCAATCCAATCAAGACCACATCTCCATGTCTTCAACTGAACCCTTTGCTCCATGATCTGACAATCTCAGCTCCCTATCAGTCGCTTCGTTGCGCACACTCTAGTTGATGTATTGCACAATCACATCTCCTTTTGGTCATACCATGAACACCTCTGTTGGTCCTTCTACTCCCAATATGTAGCTCTACCTCTATCGTTGGTCTTGCTCCTGTGGGTGACTGAACAACGCTCCAATCTTCCCTCTAGTTAATCCTTAGTCAATCAACGAATCAACACATAGGGTCTTCTTGCAAGTTGTTCACAACTCTATTTGTGAACAACTCCTTGACTACCCACTGGTGCTCTTCAACTCTTAGGGACGTATTCCCTCTTTTTCCTTCTTGTGTTGCTCCAATGAGCCAAACATAAGGCACCGAGGGTTGCCCTCTATCGTTGCGAGATGTCCTTCTCTTTAGCATACTTGGACTCAATGGTTGGTCCACTTGGCTGCCTTCTTTTGTCCCTCAAAGAGTCAACCCTTGACCTCAACACTTCTACCTCTCCTAGCAGGCTTAATGCCTTGCTTAAGTCCTGCACTTAGGGCACACATGACACCTACATGTTGCCCTCCAAACGTCCACAAGATGCCCTACAAATTTTGTCCACGCTAGACCCTCATCCACTAGCAAGACGTCAACAAAAGGAGACTAAAATACCTTGTTTATATGCTCCTCTTCCAACTCGGTTTTGTGCCCTTATCTTAGAATTCAAACCTTTAGTTAGGGCATGTTGTAACCAGTGCCATAACTCTTCCAACTCGGTCTTTGTTGCTCCAAAGGACTACGACTACCCTTCTTCTAATAGGTCCCTTCCTTCGTTGGTTCTTAAGACACCTCCCAGCCCACTGTTGTACCTTTCCATCTCTCAAAAAGGCACCTACAGGAGCTCGGAGTCCTATTGAAGTTCTCAACCTGTTCACAAGGATAATCTTCCACAAAATTTAGCACAAAACTACTCCTCTTCATTGGCTGCCTTTGCTTCTAGTGCGGCCCAAACAGTCATGAAAAATCAACCCTGTTACCGCTCATACTAGTACGGCTCCTACGAGGGGGTCCTATAGGTCAACTACTAGGTCAAGGGCAACAACGGAGCGATAGCCCACTACCACCTCAGCTAAGGCTCCCTCCTCTTTACGGACTTTCATTGATGGGAGGAGACCCAGTAATAATAAGGATCACAAAGATGAATGGATCAATGATAGGATGAAAGGCGATCCTAGAAACCTATTCACAAGAGCGGCTCAAATATGTGGCTCTCTTGCTTGGAAAACAAGATCAAAGGCTCTCTAGGAAGGGCTTAGGAGAATTCCAAGGGCTCTTGTTTGAGTATATGACTTGTCAAGGAGATTCCTAGACCCTAAAATCCTTGCGGAAACTTGAATTCCAAGTGGTCTTTGTTGAATTATCTTCGAAAGGTTGTGGGGCCACATGGGACCAAGTGGACCTAGAATAATGTCAAGGGCATGGAATAAACCCAATGAGGTCACTAGCTAACGGAAACCTAGGGCAAGAAACGGTCCTTGAGTTACGACTTACTATATCTCAAGATACCACCGTCGGATTTGCTTCAAATTTGGAGGGCCTCTAGAGCAAACTTCATCGCAATTGTGGACCAAAGTGTTTGGATGGCTAGATTGTGAGATAATTGATGCTTTAGGTGAGCCATGTAAGCTAGCCCTAGAAAAGGAGGGAGGAAATGAGAAAGATATGCTTTTAGGTGATCACCTATGGAGGATCAGTGCCTAATCCTTTGGGAGAAATGGAGTCAAGGATAATTCAATCCTTGGAAGGAATTCACTTAGTCAAGGAGGCCTCTAGAACAATTCTGCATGGAAATTAGGGCTTGGGACAATTGCTTCAAGGTCTTTGCACTTTGATATGCAATATGAGATGACTTATCAAGATAAAATATACATGAAATGTCTCTAGGAACATTCACTTATTCGTACATGGCCCATGACACGATGCAACACTATAAAAAGACAAATTTCCACCATTTCACATAAGAAAATACCCAAATTTCAGCCTAGTATACTGAAAATCCATAGCAACATGCATGTGACATAAAAAAAGGTGACAAAATAGCATTAAAAGAGTACTTACATGTAAAGAACAAGTATATCCAATCATCATCATACGCCGATAATAAAGCTCCAAGACAAAAATGAAGAGATCCAAACATCAAAATTCATCCATTCATCCAATTTCATCCTCCAAGAAGGATAGCGAAATTCTCACAAGAGGAGATAGCCCAATCCAAGTGACGATGATGAAAATTAATCATATCACTTCTATTTATACACTCTCTACTGAATTCGATTTAACTAAATTAGCCTAATTGAGCCCCTAAAATAAAATACTGTGCATAATAACAATACTTTTGGTGACAAGCCCACCAAATAACTCAATAATACATGAATAAGCCTCTCAAAAGGGTCGAATGATCAATAGAGTGAGTCGTTGGGCCTTCGAGGAGGCCTAATGAAGTCGAAGGGGTGCCATGATGTAGAAATGGACTCCCAGCATAGTTGACAAGGGGTCGGCCCCTTGTTTTCCAAGCAAGAACTTGTGTTGCTCTCAAGTGGGTGTGGGGGCACAAGGGCAACCTTATGGGTATCCAAGCGGATCGGAAGTGCCTGTAGACCTCTATAAGGGCTAGAATGATGACATTAGCCCTCCCTCTACAACGGAGAACAATCCTTTGGATCCTGGAACATCTACCAAGTGTATGGTCAACTATGGACCAGCTGGGCAAGGTGAACCAAGTGCATCATCTGCATCCAAAAGGAGGAACACGAGCAATCCATGAGCATTGTTTGTTATCCATGAAGTAATCTCTTCTATGTTGGAAACCATGGCTCTCATCACTCACCCTACAAGTGCTAATGTGGCCCTCTGGAGGGCTAGGACCCCGTATAGGGAGACCAAGCCCAAAATGGAGACCCACCTACAATCATCCATAAGATCCAATGTGTCCCCTCACCCTCCAATACAACATATCATCTAAACGATCGAGTAAAAAAGCTTACAAGTCATGGCAAGCCCTCCACTGCCTCTGCGCAATCACTGTCGAGCCTCTGTGTCACTCTGCGTGGGGACTGCGTGGATTCTACGTTTTGGTTCTTCAACTGGTTGGATCTCACCCTCTGGTCTGTCTCACACCCGGGCTCTCCGGCACTAGATCTGACTGATCCTCAACTGATCAACGAACTTCCTCAAGACTGCGGCGCTACCTCTGCGTGGCTCTGCATAGCTGCTAAGCTGTCTTTGTCGGTACTGCTCTCTGCCTTCTCTGCTGTTTATTCTCCGGCTCATGAAAATCTCCAACCAAACATTACTGTTTCCCCTCTCTGCGTAGAATCTCTAAATCAATATTTCCTCTTAGCACTTATCACTTCAGAATTTCAATCTCTTGACCCTTCCTCCGTCTCGTGTGTCTTCCAAATGACCCTTCAAGCCCTTCGTATAATCTTCTCATTGAAACTTCAACGGCCGAGATTAAATCTCTAATCAACGGTTAAGATTCACATTTGACTTGATACGCTTTTTCTAGAACATTCACACCCATACTCTATTAATTCACTTTAATTATTTTACTTTCCTAAGTTTAGACTTAGGGTCCCTTTAAATTAATTAATTTCTTTCAATAAAATACAATCAGGGTGGGATTTCCCAAAACAATTTCTGGTTTATCTGAAATACATGTGTCTAAGCCTCTCTGCAGATTTTGAGGCTTAGAGCACAACCGATGCTACTTGAGATCAACACTCTAGAAATACACCCTACTGAGTACTGCTCTGATCCTGCAACATCTCCCTCTACGTTGTTTATGTCTGAAACTGCTGCCCACCAACTCTGGGAAAACGTTGAATCTGTAATATTGTTATGACACTGCCACTATCAACACTGCATCTGTACTGCAACTCCCTCTCAGCTTCTGCATCCATGCTACTACTGACACTGCCACTGCCAACTGCTACTGCACTGCAATATTGTTGCTTATTGAAACAAAAAAACATCCAAAACTGAACAAGTGTTCAGCATGATGCATCTCGGTACTGAAGATTTGACCACTGCGAGACTCTACACTATCACTCAGAAGCTGTTGCGTTGCTGCTGACTCTAGTTTTGCCTCACTGCATTGCTGCCAACTCTGCTCTGCGATGCTCAGGTTCTAGCACTGCTAACTACTACACTGTCACTTCTACACCAACTGGCACCCGTCCATCATGATACATCTGATTTGAGCTCCCATAGCAAGGTAATTATCCGAGAGGTAGACTCCTCAAGGATCCTACCCATCTGTAGATCTCTAGGCCTACAGCTCCAAGTCATCCCACTTCCCTCCTAGAGGTATATGACCTATCATGGCCAATTATTCCTCATCGATCTCGGCAGGTTTTTCTTGCGGATCATGCTTCTCGTCCTTGTCCTTCTTCTTACGAGGACGTTGTGTGGCATAATGACCCATTTCACCACACCAGAAGCATTTGATTTTGGAAAGATCCTTCTTCCTTCTGCGCTACTCCTGCTACCCCTTTGATGCAAGGGACACATTATCCTCGTCCTCGTTCGACTTCTTCCCAGTACTGTTGTTGCCCTCAAGTTGACACTTGAGTAAGTCCCTCCTCATCTCGTTTTACAGAAGAGAAGCCCACATTGACTCCTAGCCCGACAAATTCTCTATGCCCAGGATGCTCTGGACAAAGACCTGATAGTCTTTGGACACCAAGTTGAGGGCCAATCTGACCATCTTAGTGGCCTGAAGAGCTAATCTCAGTTCTCTTGAAGTCTAGATAGGAATGGATCAATGCACTCACCTTTCTTCATCCTAGTAGTCTGCATCTTCTCCTCCAGATACATCTTCCGTTGCTCGGACGATCCTTGATATAGCTTCTCCCTTTCTATAGCAGTCCCTTTGCTAGTGATGTGACACACAACATGATCCCTCACACCATCTAGGATCAGACGCTTTGCCTAAGTCATATTCTTCTTGTATTCTTTCAGAGGATCTGCATCTACTGGAACAACCACCATACCTTCGACGAAGAGCTTAAGATCATCCTCATCCAGCAAGCATTTGATCCTTTCCTTCCAGATCACATAATTGGAGGCTCCCTCCAACATGTCTTGATCTCTCAGCCCGCATGACACCATTTCTGCCGATTGAAAAATGTCGAATCTAGCTCCCTCTCTTTCTCCTCTGTGCAGCACTAGACTGGCTTACGCACTCCTTGCTAGAGATGGTAGATATGCCACCCAAAACTGTTGCTTAGCTCTCGAAAAATAGAATTCCCCGGCTAGGAATTCACTGAGGAAAAAAATTCCCTCAAAGTGTCTCCAAATATCTCTTCTGACGCTTCGACACCCGCAATCACTGTTGCGCCAAAACTGTGTCCTTCTAGCTGCTCATCTCACTGATCTATTGTGCTGCTCCCTTTGCCTCTACCAAACTGCAATCTGGAAAAATGTTTCTTCTTTGTCGACTCACTCAGAGAGAGATTTTCCTTGTTGGTTTGGAACTATTGGCTTGGACTGTGCAATCTACTGGGAGATCGATCAACTGCTTAGGCAGCCCTTTGATCCCAGCTTCACCAACGTTGGATCTATGGATCTGTTCTTTTGTTCCTCCTGCACTCAACTATACACGCTCTGATAACATGTGAAAATTCCTCCAATCTGGAATCCTATTGCAGCAACTGGTATTAATTCTTCTAACTCATAAATTAATTATTCAGTTTATTGCTACAGCAACATCGAATTAAACACAATGCAACCCTCACTAAATAAACTGAGGAAAAATACAAGTGCGGAAACAAAACTAAACAAGAAGAAATCATAAAGACATGTGACACAATTGTTTTTGGACTAATGTCTCCGGAAAAACCTAATGCTGGAAAACCAGTGCAGTAGCTAAGGGATTATTTATTATGCAGTAAATTTTCTAAATACAAACCGGATGCCTTGCTCACTATCCTCACAGAGAATCTAACGGGCAACTAAGTCATCGGGTTCGGCGAACTTAATCGATTAAGTTCGAGATTCGTCGCACTTCAAACCCTCCCAAATTTAATCAAAAAATTCGCCAAATTTAATCGTTGAATTTTATCACGAACTCGAACTCAAATTTAAACTCGAAATTAATCGATCTTTTTTTTTAAGTACGAATTTTTTTTAAAATGTTCAGCGACGATAGGTTTCTTTTTTATTTTTATTTTTTGGCTAAAATGGCATCACGATTTTCGGTCTTTATTTCTGCCACTGCTCCTCTGCTCACCCACGACCACGATTCAAACACTGCTCCTCTGCTCACGAGTCACAGCGACGACTGCTCGCCGCTCGGACGATGCTCCTCTGCTCGAGCCTCGGACCCTGCTCCCCTGCTCACATTATGGCCCTGCAGGCTGTAGGCTGCTCTTCCGCGCAAGCGGGCGGCGACACAGCCACCGACCCACCGGCCCACTGTGCCCTCCACTGCACCGGCCCACGGCCACCAGCCCTCCACTACTCCTCTCGAGCCTTGGCCCCTAGCCACTCGGCCCTCCACTGGTGACTGTTACAACCTCTAGCCTCCAACTTGAGCAGCCTCCTCTCCACTACCGCGGCCAGCGCCCAAGTGCAGCGGCCTCCTCTCCACTGTCTAGTGGCCCTGGGCCCACAATGCCCACTGCAATCTGCCACTGTGCACCACAACAGCGTCGGCCCTCCAGCCTCCAGCTTTCCAAGTTCCAACTTCTAGGTAAGTGTAAGTGAGTTTAGATTTTTTTTTGCGATTTTTTTTTAAATTAATTTTTCCAATAAAATTAAAAAATTAATTTACTGTTAGTGCTTATTGACAATTGTGAGACTGTGATTGAAATAATAAGTGGCAAATACACATTTTAATGTTTATAAATTATAAAAAGTTTTTTTTTTAAATTAATTTTTACAAAAAAAATAAAAATTTAATTTACTGCTAGTGCTACTACTTACTGAGAGTCTGTGACTAAAAAGAATAAGTGAAAATTTACAGCTTATACACAGTTTTAAATGAATTTCTAGTTTACAAAAACTAAAACAGTTTAAAAAAAATAAAAATAAAAAAAATTGTTTACATAAAATTTCATGAATTAGAACCAACTCAAATGTAATTTTAAAAAAAAATGCAAACATTTCAACCTTTACTTCAGCAATCAAAACCTTCAGATTCCAATGGCACCCCCAAAATCAACTGTTGTAGCATGGAATTTTGTCAACAAACAAGGGAAAAATATTTTGTGTCAGCTTTGTGGACATCAATTCACTGGCTCTTTAACTAGAGCAGTGGATCACCTTCTCAATATTAGCAATGGAAGTGGAGGTGGTGTTGAAGGCTGCACTAAGATCTTAGATGAGCAAAAAACCATAGTGGAGAAAAGCTATTTAACTTCAAAGACAGAAAAATAAAAAAGGGAGCAGAAGAGTTAGCAAATTGAAAGGGAGATTGCCATGTCTTCCTCAAACACCATTAATTCAGTCTCAACCATTGGTGGATCAAGTTTTACTGTAGTAAAAACAGGTGGAACCAAAACATTAACTCAATTCTGGAAACTTGTGGAGAGACAAGAAGTTGATGATGCTGTTGCAGAATTCTTTTATGCATGTGCAGTTCCCTTTAATGTTGTCAAGAGTCCATATTATAAAAATGTAATTAAAAAGGCCATTGATTTTGGGAAGGGCTATGTTCCTCCCAGATCTGAAGCTTTAAGGACCACTTTGCTAAAGAAAACAAGAGACAGAGTGACAGAAAAATTGTCTGAGATTAAAGAGTCTTGGAAGTATACAGGATGCACAATTTTGAGTGATGGTTGGTCAGATTTGTGTCATAACCCATTGATCAATGTGCTTGTTTATAGTCCTCAAGGGGTACTTTTCTTGAAGGCAGTTAATGCAATGGACCAGGTGAAGACATCAGAATTTATTTTTGGAATTTTGGATGAAGCAATTCAAGAGGTTGGGGAGAAAAACATGGTCCATGTTATTACAGATAATGCATCAAATTGTGTTGGTGCAGGGAAGATGATTATGGAAACGTATAATCATATTTACTGGACCCCTTGTGCAGCTCACTGCTTGGATTTGATGTTGCATGATTTAGCCAAATTTCCTTGGGTCAATGAGACAATACAAAGAGCCAAAACAATTGCAAACTTCATCATCAACCATCGTCTCACTTTGAGCATATATAGGAAGAATGCATCTAAAGAGCTGTTGAGGCCTTCAAGGTTTGCCACTTTTTATATTACTCTGAAAAGTGTTTTTGAGGAAAAAGCACGCCTTAGAGCTGTTTTCTGCAATGCTAAGTGGGAGAGATCTCCACTTTCAAAAAAAACAAAGGGGAAACATGTTGAACAAATGGTGTTCAATAATGGCTTTTGGGAAAATGCAGACAAGGTTTAAAAATATGTGGCCCAATTGTTAATGTGCTCCACATGGTTGATGGTGATAAACTTTGTATGGGTTTTGTTTATGAAAGCATTGATCGTTGCAAAGAGCCCATTGCAAGTTCTTTTAATAATGTGGAAGTTGATTCCCAGGATATATGGGAAGTAATTGATCAAAGATGGAAAATGATGCATAGTACATTACATGCAGCAACATGTTATTTGGACCCTAGATTGTTTGGGTTATCAAGACATAGGGATGAAGAAGTCATGAATGGACTTATCCAGGCTATTGAGAAGCCAAATCCAGATCCAACAATTGCAGGTTTGGTCAGATCTCAGTTGAGGGCATACAGGTTAGAAGAAGGGCTATTTGGTACACAATCAGCAAAGTATGATAGGATCAGAAGTGATCCAGCAATATGGTGGGAGTTTTATGGTCCAGGGGCACCAGAATTGCAAAGTTTTGCAACTCGTATCTTAAGTCAAGGATCAATTGCATCAGCATGTGAAAGGAATTGGAGTTCCTTTGACCACATTCATTTCAAGAAAAGAAATAGATTGTTATCTGGAAGATTAGAGGATCTTGTGTATGTTCGTAGTAACTTGCAGTTGCTTTGAAAAATGTGTCTAAAGAGTCATCCAATTCTTCTACTCCGTGGATCGATCCTGTTCCTAATGCATCAAGGGATGAAGCTGAATTTTACAATGATAGTGACATTGACAGGGAATTCAGTTATGAATCTGATGCCGACGCATCTAGCGGATTCACAACCCATATTGCTCTTGACGATATTGAACTTTTTGATATCACAAGTGGGCCACGAGAACATCAAGAATAAAACTTGTGTTCTCGTTTTAGACTTCTAGTTTACTTTTTGCTAGACTTCTAGTTTACTTTTTGCATGAACAATATTCTAAAACTGCCAAACTACTTTAAAGTTTATATATTTTGAATACTTTTTTATGAGATTGTTTTCAATATATGAAATCTGATATGGCCCATGGTTTTGTTGAATTTGATATTTGAAGATGGCCTACTGTTAATGTCTATTTTGAATACTTTTTTATGAGATTGTTTTCAATATATGAAATCTGATATGGCCCATGGTTTTGTTGAATTTGATATTTGAAGATGGCCTACTGTTAATGTCTACGATGAATTTCTCACCTTGTTTACTATGTATGGAAGACTGAAGTTGGTTCTTTATTGGCAATTTGGCACTCGCTTTCATGGTTTATATGTGGAAATGATGTAAATGTTTGAGCAATAATCCTATAATCTATGTGTTTGCAATGTGCATTATGCACTTTGAAAATCGATATGCTTATTTATTTATGTGCATCATATTTATCTTTCAACATGCTTAAAATTGTTTATATATATATATATATATATATATATATATATATATATATATATATATATATATATATTTACAAATTTCTATATGTCGAATTTTATGCCGAACTTTATCGACAAAATTTTAGGTGGCGAACATTATTCGAATTTCAACGTCGTCGCGAACTTTATTCGAATTTCAACGTCGTCGAACTCGAACACGAACATGAACCTGGCGGCTTAGACTAACAAGAAAGTTGATGAGATTACCTCACACACTGACACTGGAAGCCTGACTGGCCAAAACCCCGGATAGCAAACCCTCCACTGCCTCTACGCATCCTCTGCGTCACTCTACGTGGCTTCTGTGTTTTGGCTCTTCAGATAGCTAGATCTCACTCTTTGGCCCCTTCCAGTCTCACACCCCGACTCTCCACTGGATCTAATTGATCCTTAGTTGATCAATGGACTTCCTCAAGACTGCAGTGTTGCCTCTGCGTGGCCTTGCGCCGACTCTACGTCACTGCTACGTTGCCTCTGTTGGTACTACTTTCTACCTTCTCTACTGTGTATTCTCCGTCTCAGGAAAATCTCCAATCGAGCAGTACTTCTGCCCCTCTCTGCGTAGAATCTCTAGATCGATATTTCCTATGACAAATGCTCACTTTAGAAATTCAATCTCTTGATCCTTCCTCTGTCTCGTGCGTCTTCCTAATGACCCTTCAAGCCCTTCTTATAATCTCCTCATTGAAACTTAAACGGTCGAGATTAAATCTCTAATCAACGGCTAAGATTAACATTTGACTTGATCCGATTTTTCTAGAACATTCACACCCATATTCTATTAATTCATTGTAATTATTTTATTTTCCTAAGTTTAGACTTAGGGTCCCTTTAAAATAATTAATTTTTTTTCAAATTCTAGGTTATCTGCAAAACGATTTCTAGGTTATCTGCAATACATGTGTCTATGCCTCTCTGCAAATTTTGAGACTTAAAGCACATCCTATGCTACTAGAAATCAACAAAAAATCGCTGGAGCTGAGCCAGGAAGGCCAACAGTTGTAATTCACTATTTTGCTACATAATAAAATAAACCCTCATCTGTTGCACTGGTCTTCCCTACGGGGTTTTTTCAGGGACTACTAGTCCAAAATAATTGTGTCTATTTTTATGTGTGTGCATATATTTCTTAGTTCTTTATTTCACTTCCGCAACATTTATTTTTATTATGAACAATTGCAGTGTGATTTATTCATTATTTTGTCGTATAACAAATAAACTACTAATCAGTTAGGAGAATAAATTCCAGTCGCTGCAATTTCAAGGAAATTTCACATCCTTTTTAATTAATCTGCGGAAATTTAACAGAGTACTACAATAATTGATTGATACACCCAATTGTCCCTTGATTGAAAAAGGGACCAACCACTAGACAAGGCCTTTCAAAGGACAAACAAACTATTCACACCAAACATAAAGAGATGGAACCCTTCAAAGCCTTACATATTGGAAAGCCCCCAATATCACCTCACGCAAATCAATCGTAAATGAATTGAAGAGTTGTAGCTATATTTTGTAAGGATGTTATTTTCCAATGTAAAGCAATATGTAAACAAGCCTGCCAGCAATTTGCAAAGCATTGACACGAAAGATGAGAATCTTCACTCCATTGCCTAAAAGGACAGCTAGCCACATAGATGGAAAAAATAAATAATAGATCTTCTCATACATGGTAAAAGTTCACATCAATCATGTCTTGAAAAATAAATAAAATATTTGTAGCCAGGGAATCCCTATCATTTTTGTTTATTATAATGGAGAGGCTTCTAACTGTGACGGGGTTGTCTGTCTAGAATTATTAGGAAGATTTGTAAGTACAGGTTCTCATGATAACAGAGCCTCACTCGACCACTCTATTGCCGCTATCACAATGACTCGAAACATTAAGAGAGAGTTGGATCTGAATGTCAACACCCACTCTGTGTTCAATTAGTCTCTTAGTCATTTTTTGTTTTTTCTAAGCAACTATTGCCATTATGTGTTTTTGTCACAACAATATTTTCAACGGTGAACTGTGGTTTTGCGTTCAAAACTTCTTAGACAAATAGTGTACATTATTTGTTAGATGGAACACATGTAATGAAAGACTTCATGCTTACATGCCATTTTCTATATGTTATCCATATAGTTTGCCCGTGAACATTTTAAAAGTAAAAGGGAGGAGAATTTTATATTTGCATATAAAGTGCCTCAAACTTCACGAAAACAAACCCACAATAGATCGAGTGACATTAACAATCATAAATGAAATTGAAGAATTGTTATTAGCCTTTGAAAGGTTATTATTTTCCCATGTATGGCACCATGTAAAAGTATGCCAGCAATTTGCAAACCATTGGCATTAAAAATGAGAATTTTCAATCACTCGTCTCAAAGGAGAGATGGCCATTGTTGTAAAATAGATAAGGGCGGCATTCAACTTACTCTTTTCCATTCATGACAATTATTTGTGATTTATATTCTTCTTCTTGTTTATTATGCTTATGTTCTTATAATCAAATAAATGCCAAAATAAGATGATCACAACAATACACAATGAACAAAAGACATAGGCTCCAAGCCAAGGAAAAACCCCTCCAAGGGGAAAACCCAAAAGAACTTCTCTTCTTATAGAATCAACTTCAAAGGAGACTTCCAAAACCAAACCCTTGACCCATGTTGCCACCAAGAACCAAGCTAATCATAAATCTTTGAAGACAACACCTCAAAGCAAATTAGGGCTCTTCTAGCCTTTCGTCCTTTCCAAGACAATCTATAGCACTCACTGCAATTTTCGAACCTGAGGTAACCATTGTTCCACCAGGACGTGCCCCCCCACCTAGAAAACGTGTCCTTGCGTTTCCTTGCGCTCCAAGGACGTGCGGATGTCTGGGGCACATTTCCCCACGTCCCCAAAAAACAAAAATGCAAGGAAACTCGAAGGGGGGGCATTTCCTCTCAAAAGAGGAAACATTTCCTACGTTTCCAAAAAAATTTGAGGTCAAATCATAAAAAATAAAAAAATAAAAGTCAAATACTATGAATTGATGGGGGGAAGGGTTTTTCTGGTTATTTCATATTTGAAGAGACCAACAAAACGATGGGATGTTGATCCAGAGGATGATGCACAGGCAGATATGGAGGAGGGACTTCTTGAGACATAGATGGGGTTCGTTGGTGTGCCACTTAGCATGTTTGAGAATGCAAGTGATTATGATTAAGATGGTGACATGGATGATCCTGATTTATTCATGCAGCAGCTAGATGCAGAGACTAACATGGCATTACCTTGAGAAATTTTGCTCATTTTGTCATTTGATATGTTCTTATGTTATCTTTTTTTTCTGTTTCGGACTTCAGTTGTAGACTTTACGTTGTTTTAAATCTTGATATATGATATATTAGACTTTGACTCTATAAAAATTTAAATATTGATGTATCAGACGTGCTTTTTATGTCAATATTCAGTATTCACAATTGGAACTTCAATATGGTTTAAACTTGTATTTTCGTTGTACAATGTTAAAGTTACATGTATGATTGTATCATGCTTTTTGTTTTAAATTTATTTCAGTTATATGATTCATCAATTTATCATTGATGATGTAAGTGTTATATAATGATAAAGACAATTACATTATAAAATTTCAATGATATATTTATAATTTTTTAGTATTTTAATAATTTTGTCAGGGTCCCTTGGGTTAAAGACCTTGACGTTCCCCCATGTTTCCTAAAAACTGGTGGGGAGCTTTTGCATAGACCCCTCTTGCATTTCCCCAATCCCTCATCCCGGAAACTTGGTGGAACTATGGAGGTAACCTTACACTTCTTAGGGTACTATCACGTGTACGCAGCAAATAGCAACATTTTAGACCTTCGTATTCTCTCTAGGGCTTCCTCCTCCTTCGCTAGCCTTCTCTCTTGTCTTCTAGAACTCTCGCATTTCTTCTCTATTGCAGATCGAACTCAAGAAGGTACTTGTGTGATATGTGTATCAATAGGTCGAATGCCTTCCTTTATATAGCCTTTCCTAGGGCTCGAATAGCCCTCGCAAGGTCAACTTGTTCCACGCTGGCCGAACTAGTTCTTAGGATCCTTCTAGACATTTCCATAAACAAAATAATCTTCCTTATAATGATACAATGCCCGAAGGAGTTTTTTACAATATAACAATGACTCTTTGACTCATGTCAACCGTAGGAGACCTAATGACAAATAACTTCAGCATGAAACTCATGCTCCAATAATAATTATCTTTTATTCTTTACATCATTTTTATTTCTCCAAATAAGATTTACATAATTACATGAGTCAAATGACAATTATGAAGACCGAAACTAGTTACATTATTCAACAGCCACAATACTCGAAGAAAGGAAATAACACATCTGATCAATACATGGTAAAAGTTTACATCAATAATGTGAAGAAAAATTAACAAAATATATCTGGACAGGGACCCCTATGAATTATGCTTACTATAAATTATTTAACCTAAGATTTAGGTTTGCCATTAGATTTTTAACCTGCTAAATTATTTTTCTTATATTTGATTTCTTAATCAAGCCTGAAGCAAGCACATATTGTTTTATCTTCAAAAGTAACACTATTAGCAAATAGGAGGAAAGCATTGAAAATTGTAACTATGTTCGGTCTCCATAAATGTAATTGAGTCACTATGTAATGTACTTGTCAAAGAATAAACAAAATATTTTTTATTATTAAAGCATGGGTTTCATGCTTGGGTCATAATTATATTAGTCAAAGTCCCCATTGTCGACTCCAAGGATTAATATTGAGTCATTAGAGTCATTGTACCCTTTATAAGAATTATTTTTGAGTCAAATATGTATTATGTCACATCCACACCAAGCCTGCCTAAAGGAGATCAAGTCGGCCTCAAACCATGCAATTCAACCTCACTTGGAGCCTATATATTGCAACAGATCGAATTCATTTGGACCATCTCACTCACTCAAGTTCGATATCTCAAGAAGTAGCCGGGAAAAGTGTGAACTGGGCTAAGGAGGCTAAAAGGAGTGCGAGTTAGGCTAAGGTGAAGGAGAAGAAGAAAAATGAAATTTTGGCACCCCTCTCTCTCTCTCTCTCTCTGAGGCCCTTGTTTGTGAGATCGAAGTTTTTCTAGTGTTGTTACTGCCAGTGGTTGCCTACTGCTACATAGTTGAAGTTGCTTGGGTGAAATTGTTGCTGCTACAAGGTCAAAGGTATACAAGGGCTAACTTGGTGTGGAGGAAGGCCTGGTCTATGTCTAGGTTGATGAGTCTCAAAGAAAACTATTGAAGGAAGAAAATTTTGACTGGGTTTTCCCCTAGAGAGGGGTTTTTCCCTAGCATAATGCCTACATTTTGTGTCTCGTGTTTTTTTTTATCTTCATATACACATAGTTTGGTAATTGCGTGATGAAAGATAATATAATAAAGAGGTAAAGGAAGCCAACATAATTCACAAGTAATTATCATGAAAGAAGAAATCAAGCCCTAATCTACTAGTATTGATTTCTCAACAGAAAGCTCATATGGAGATAAGTGTCTAGATTTCAAACCACAAATTTATTACTGTTATAGTCTTTGCTCCAGAAAGGAGTAAATTTTTTCCTCATAAAAACCATGTCCTATTGTAGATCACAAATACCATGTCCTTTTGTAAAATTTTCATATACTTACCTACATCTTTTAATCAAAGTTAAAGAAAAAAAAAATACAAGAAGATAATTATGTAAGAAAACTACGAAAGATGTAGTCACAAATAACTCTAATAGTATATACTTAACAAAACGATAATTTTGAATATGACCCAAACAAAGGAAGCTTAAGCCAACAAAACGTACAAGTGCCTATCTAAATTCACCTTAATACAAGGACCAAATTCCACCAGTATTATAGCTCTATGAATTAACTACTAAATGAGTTCCAGCTGAAGTTCCTCCAATTATTCGACACTACTTACAATTAAATCAATTTAACAAAATCCTTCCTATAGGATATTTTTGTAAAGGGTCACATCATTTCAAAGTATATGTACGATTTATATACAAATAAATGACTAGCTACCACCTTATTATCAAATCTTTTGTTTACTAAAATAATAGTTACCTACGCATCACATCTTTAGATAAGAATGAGTGGCAAAAGCAAATTTAAGACAAAAAGAAAAAAATAATATGTGGATATTCTTCAAAAGCACCTTTCGAGCCATAATTTCCCGTAACTTTTAGAAGCCCTCCAAAGTTGATCCAACCTTGATCATCCACCTGTACACAAGACATATTCCATCAGTACAATGATGCAACATAAAGTAACTAAACTGGAATCTATACCAATTCTCAATTTTGAGTATATAATTTAATAACATTAAATACCAATTCCAAATTTGATGGTTGCCCTTTAACGAAAAGGAACAAGAGATAATATGAGAAATGCTTGTTAAAATCTCACTAGCACATGCTAAATATACTCAAAGAAAAAAAGAATTATATATTCACAACTTCTAGAATTCTGAAGAACGAAACATTTACATCTTTACGTTGCATGAAGACTCAAGAGGCAATCTTTATGTCCAAAGTTATCTACAAAATTAGCTTGGAAAAACCTAGATGGAAGAATCCTCAAACTCTCTAGGGTGTTGGATATCTATATTCCATGCAAGGCGACATTCTCCATAGTGCCACACAGGGGTCAAGAGTGACATTCTAAAGGTTAGTCTAGCCATTGGGAGGTAAAAAGAACATTGAAAATGGTAAAGGTTCCAAGGTTACTCAAGCCAAAAACTCCAAAAGAGTAAGGTCAATAAAGATCTATCTACATGAAGCAATTTGTCACCCTCCAACAAGCCATTTGAAGTCAAAAAGAGGAACGTTGGGTTAATTTGAATTCAAAGGAGTAAGGTTGGACCCCTTGTGGATAAGAAGTAGCCGTTACAAGCCAATCATTCCTCCCTTCCAACAAATCAAGCCTCCTATGGACCAAATCGAGCTAAGTCAAGCAAGTTGAGCCACCTCACCTAGCCATTGGGTCAAGCCAAGCTTGATGTTAAGCATCTTTTTGTTATTATTCGTCATTTTATGGTTTTTCAAGGCCAAAATCAAAAGGGAACCTTGCCTCCTCAAGCTGCTTTCAAAGTCAAATCATGTCAATTCAAGCTTTTCAAGAGGACAAATTATGTAATAAAAATTTTCTCTTGAATTTACTTAGTCTCCAAGTTGTGGATTACAAGTAAACAATTATTTTCTTTAGTGTGAGGTCCAACTAGTTGTTACTAAGAGAAGTTATATAAGGGTAGTCCCTCCACTCATTTTGGTTAATGTTGAATTGTGACATCATTTTATACCATGATGAAACTTTTCCATTTGAAAAATATGTATTGTGTGGGACGATTTTTTTCATTCTTCATCTTCTTGGCACTTGTAGCAATAGTTCTTGATAAGATAGGCACATGTAGTTTCAGGTTACACAAGAGTTGGAGGGTTGAACCATTGAGGGGCTACACCATCACATGGAAGGGATAACTAAGGCGCTAGTCTTCATTCAATATCTCCTTTGTTTCAGGTTGGAGTTATCAAATCCAAGTGGTTGGAAAAATCCCTATTGGAGATATCTTCAACAAGAAGAATATCTCAACAAATGCCATAGTTGACACAATCATTAGACCCATTTTATTAGAAATTGCTTGTAGTTGAGCTTGGGACACATTAGATCTGTCTTAGAAAAGGTTCGGGCAATTAGCCTTCTACACTGCAAGCACACTTTTGTTCAAATTGCAAGAACAACATAGAGAAATTTGTGATTCACAACCTAGCAAGTGTGAAGGTAATATTGGGCTGAAGGAAAGTCTCATTTACAACAACCAACACATTTATAAAAATCAATATCTTTTCTTTTTACTGTTTTATAAAATGAAAAATAAAACTACTTATAACTTGCACTATTAAAATCTTATCGCAAGATAGCTAGTTACCATTGGGCTTTTCAGCTACATTTTTATATTTTATCCAAGGGAGAGATATACTATGTTTTGGGGCTCTTAGCACACATATTTCACAAGGTATATGAATTTAATTTTGCAGACATGCATTAATTTACAGCAAATCATACATCAGATCAAGCAATTTTCCAAGTACAAGAGCCATTTCTAAGTAACTATTTACCATGCATACAAACCTTTGCATAAGCTTCCATATTTTTTATTCAAGTTTATTTGAGTTTTTTAATGCCATTTACGAGTTATTCCAACCATTGGAAGGCTTATTCATCAGCTGGAATAAATTTCAGAGTTTTCACCTAGCGGAGATTTGACGCCAAAACCTTTGCTACAAGCTTCCAGCTTGCTCAAAACGAAAATTTTGTTGCAAATTTGAAGCTTAAGAAGATATAATTTATCTATTATTGTTGTCCTAGCTTCCCCCACCCCTAGATCATAAATCTAGAGTGTACATACACTTTTCGGTGGCCTCAAAAACGGGTTTACTTTGTTATTTCTGCATTTTTCCACATATGTAGTCACAAGACAACACAGCCCCTTATCAAAGGTACACTTCAAGGATAATTTCCATATTTGGTAAGAACATTGTTTGTTTACTCTTTTGGGCTTTTTACAAGTTTAATATCATAAGATTTGAGAAATATTAATTGCTGGTCTGCCTTAACATCATTTCCAGATTAGCAAAATTAGAAAGAATTAACTCCTACCTTCCATAATTCCGTGGAATGCCCCCACCATAATAAAGGTTCAGGTTTGCCCATGGAATGCCCCTCAGCATCCTAGAGCCCATTTTTAGGCACCAGTCTATTAATCTATTGGGTGAAGCAACTTGTTTAGGGAATCTTTCCATAGCCATTTAAGTAGCAGTTGGGCTTGAAGAGTGGGGACTTGTGCCGAAGTGATAGTGGGCACTTGTCCTAGGTGTGCAATCTTAGCATCTTGTAAGGACCTTGACAAGACTTCAAAACTGCAAGACTACACCCATCATAAACGATCAAAAAAATAAAGTAATGATGAAAGGAGTGCTTCTGATGGAATACAAGGGTGAAAAAGGAAATGACCATTAGAAGAAATAATGGTGAATTGATATTTAATTTATCTCAAAAAATATCATAATCACTAAATTTTTCTCCTCACTTTGCAACCACTCCTCCCATCCTTTCTTTTCTCTATATGGTTTGTCCTTTAATTCTTCAGTCCTTTTTGCTTCTTCTAGAATGTTTACACATCGGTCATAATCCTTCCTTGTAATTCTATCTCCCTTGTCTACATATTATAATTCTTTATAATCCATTTCTTGTCTTCATATTTTTAGATCCTAGTCCCTCATCCTTTCCCTCTAAATCCTTGATATTTTCATTGATTTATGTTTTTCTTTGGAAACATATTTTACCTTTTCTAACCAAATTTTCTTTAATTTAACCTTAATTCCCTCCATGATAATAATTCGACCATTTTATTTCCCTTGATTATAAAATATTTTACCTTTCATCATTCCTTTTATTCTTCCTCGCTCATCTTTTCTCCCCGATTAATGGCTATAATCAAGAACATTAATGTAGTGATTAATAATAATTATTTAAGAGAAATTAAATACCAATTTACAGCAGCTTCCTCAAACACGCATTTCCTTTTTCACCATTATATTACATCACAAGCACTTGCTTCATCATTACTACAGTGTTTCGATTCTTGATTATGGGCGGAGTGTCCACTCATAACAATGGGCATTTCATTAATTTCACATAGTTAACTCCAAAAGTTTCTAGCAGCAGTAGCAAATGATTAAAAAGTCTTCTTGCAAAAGTTTAATAAAAGGATACTTTTAAAGTAGCAAATGTTCAGAAAAACACAAGACATGGCCATTAGTAAACATTACATTCTCAAGGTCTATTGTGAGAAGAGAATCGCAAGAAGTTGATGTAGAAAATTGGAGTCTAGGCCCTATTACCCACCACCTATGGGTAGTGTATATGGGAGAAAAAAATTCTCCTAGATAGTCCTCAACTGGTAGCCAACAGCCCCTTGCAGCCACCAGATAGCTCGATCTGCCATTATCTCTGCCACCTGAGCCAGCCACGTGGTCCCTCGCCCACTTGTTATGATTGTATGATTGAAGGTGGACCTCCCAACCCCGACGGTATGGCTTTTCATTGGTATAGTTGAGAAATTTTCCTTACTTTTCATGGGCACTTTTGGGCATGGATTGGAGGGGGAATTCGGCGGATAGAGTGGGCTAGGTTTGTACTCTTGTCTCCACTGCTCGATTTCGTGGTCATACTTGTATCCTAGTCCTGTCGGATCTCCTTTATTAGGGTTGGAACTACATGGGAAATCCCAATTATCATTGTGTGGTCTCGCTTCCCGACACCATATCCATCCATTCCCTTCCACTCATTTTACCCCATTCATCTCTTATCCCATCTGGGTCCACATAGGGTTAGACTACCCCTCCCCTTGTCCACACCTTAAGTCGGGCCTGGAACGATGCTGTAATATCCCCAAATGGGATATTTTACTAAATTTGCATAAATTTACTTAAACCCCAAATTATGCCGTAAAATCAACATGCATTTAACAGAAGATTGCCATGTAAAATAAAAACACAGAAAACACTTCAATCCAATACCACATAGAACAGGAAGAAACTCAGCTTTTATTATAAATAATAACGGGGGTTCCATATAGATATGACCCAAAAAGAGCTGAGATGGAGAACTGGCCAACAATATAATCTGTTGCACTGCTACAGTGCGATGGCCTCCAAAACTGAACTGTTGCACTCTCCCTCCGGCAACAGCGACCACTGAAGCACTTGTTGAAGATCTGAATGATCCTCACTCCAATATCTCTGAAGCTCTACGAAACTTCTAAATGAAGTCTCCTCAAAGAGAGTTGGGTTTCCGTCCAACACTCACAAATCACCCGAGGGTTTCTGTCCTGGATCTACGGCTGAAGTAGAGAACCAAATCTCAAACCTCTCACCCAAGAAAATGATATGATCCAAAGATATCCCTCAATGGCCTCCTCCCTTTCTTTTATAGATCTCTTGGAGCCTTCTAGAGCCTTATTTGAATATTATTTTAATATTATTTTATTCATGGAGCACTTTTCCCTATTATTAAAATATTTCTTTTTAATGCAGAGAAGGGTAAATCGGCTACCACGCCTCCTCCCGTCACTGAAACTCGTGTCCAACCGTCCCATCGTGTAGGTATCCTCGTCCCGGTTCCAATGAGCTATCACTCTAAGGTGTTCTATCATGTATTCCTCCCGGAGTGCCACCTTGGGCGTAATTAACAGAGTTAAGCCCAAAAATAACTCAATTTTCCAAAAGTTGTCGGAATGCACCGGAACGAAAGGCAAGCTGCTCGGATGATGGAATAGATCAAGCAAATGCCACCGGACATCATGGAAACTCTTCAAAACTCCTCCAAAAATCCCTTGAGCCCGCTGATAACACCAATTTGTACCTATGTCCTGTCTGCTCCTAACTCTGGAAGTCCAACTTAACCATGTCGTAGGTGACACCAAAAAAGGGAAATATTACAGACCTTCTACCCCAAGATTTCTTGCCCTCGAGCAATCCAAATATGTGGGCCACTCTGTTGGCCCGCCGCAACTGAGACCCAATGCCCGGATTCCATAAAAACCCCTGGGTGTCGCTATGCCCCTGTATCAAGCCACTCAGACTAGACCCCTCAATGCGAGGATCCTAAACTGATCTCTCACTGTACCTATCAACAAACAATCCTCCCAGACCCCAACGCCACCATGGCCAATCATCGCCTAAGTCCCATGGCTCGGACGATGCACTGCCTCTAGCTATAGCTGAAGCCCCATGAAGTGAAGTCCACCAACAAACATCAATGTTCTCTGGCTCCTGCTGTATTGTACCTCTAACTGTATAAGTTGCCCCACCAACTGCGTACCAACTCATCACCTCTCTCTAATCCAAGTCCTGACTCAATCCCATGTTGATCCTGCTCTCCTGAAATCGGGATGGAGTACTGAAAAAATGACAACCTGTGCCCCACTGCCAGCTGGAATCTATAACATCTATTATGTCCAAGGGCCCCTGCTTTGTTGTGCTCCCTACGAAGAAAATCCTACCATCAAGAGGGTACCAGCTCATGATCTCCCGCCAATCTATCCTGGAAGAAGAATCCAATGTAGTGTCAACCGCGTACGGAACATGCCTAGAGGGTTGTCGCCAACTCATAGTCAACTCACACTGCTCTGTCTCGTCTACCGACGAAATCTACCTGTAGAAGAAGGCCCCTCCCTTTATAATGGGAAAAGGTGGGCAAGATATGATGCAAGCCCCATCGATGTACTCCTGAAGAGTGCTACTCCCCGAAAGCAATGTTGCTATGCAGAACGCATGTGCATCTATCTATACCTCATCAATGTGTCGACCCAACGATGGATGCTCCACCATCTCCAACAGCTCATTCCTCTCCTGATCAGGAATGTCATGCTCTTGATGTATACTAGCCTCATGCAGAACTATTCCATCAACTTCCAACATCTCCAAAGGATATGGATCTGCAACTGATGTCACCGTACTCTATGTTTGTGCATCTGACTGCTCCGCCTCAATGGCTGACCCTAATGTTAGCCGTGTATCCATCATAGTCTCAATGTGAGCCTCCATCTGGCTCTCCCCCAAAGGACTATCATGCATGATGTGCATAGTATCCTCCTCTGCTAACTCAGGCTCCATCATATGTTGCTCTGGCTGAGTCGTCACAAGTGACTTATCACCCAGAGTATCTCCCGTAGAGTCCCCTGACTGCTCACCCTGCACACTAGAATACAACTCTGGCCTACTATCATCAACTCCGCATCACTGCTCTCGCTTCCCAGAAACATCCTCATATGATCCCATGGACTCATCTAACGAAAAGTCCTCATCCTGGCATACAAAAGGAATGTCCTTCTGTTTTTGCCTCTGCCACATCATGTACATCACTCAGGTTCTTTGCAAATGAAGCGAAGTCCCTTCCTCCTCAACTCATTTATGCTGCCTGATCCACCGAACTGTAGCAACTCCTCCCTGGTCAACTGACTCCTTAATAGCCCAATATTCTGCTCAACCAGCCCTTGGTGAGACCAACTGCTCTCTCCTCCAAATGCTCAACAACCTGGTCTGCAACTCTCGACCAATGGTCTCACGGTCTCTCATACATGACGACGGGATGGACTGCATGAGTGCTATGACAGTGTCAGGATGATGTCTCCTAATGCTGAAGAAGCATTGGAACATCTACATAATCAAGTCATCACACTCAAGGTCAAACATGATAACATACGTCTCGAATGTGGCCATACTCCATAAAATCTCAAGCTTCTTCCCAAGGGTAGAGCCTGCACTGTTGTCCAAATCCTGAAAAGTCTCTACTATTAATCTCATAATCCTCCTCATAACATCATCATTGTATGGAGCTATAGGTGCGGTCAACTTCACGATGTTGCTGAGGCATGATGCAACTGGAAGGCTTGTTGAGCCCCAAAGATGTCTTTTTCTTCCACCACATTTCATTTCATTTCCTTTGTCCCTTATCAATTACAGGCTTAAATGATCAATAGGATTGATTAAAATTACTTTAGGAATGTATACAATGACTGACTTGCTATGTTTTCGTGGTTTTGTTGTTGTAGTAATTTTTGACTAGACTCGGCTACAGAATATAGTCATTCTGTAGCCAGTCGCCTATTCTGCAGCTATCTTCATGTTTACGCAGGTTCCAGGTGTCACTTCAAGGGAAAACGCATATGGGTGAAATCCACAACACTCTCCCATCATTTCTTGCTCTCCACGAAGTCTGAGTTAGAATCTCCAAGCGGTTATGCACGTGGAAGAGATCAAAACTAAGAAGCAGTTTCCTACCAAGACATGGACTCTACAGAGGTCTGCAGTAAAGTACGAGGCCTTCAATAAGGGTTTTAATTTGATTTGAATTGGGAAAGACACTTATCCCTGTTTATCTCAAGGGTAGTTATGTAATTTCCTTATAAGTATGACTCGGGAGACCGAGAGACAGCTAGCTAGATTTTGTTTTGTTGCTAGATCTCAGAGGACCGTAATACTCTGTTTTGAAGTATTTTTCTCCTTTAATGAAAGAAGCATCATTTTATTGCAAGAGCTGAGTCAATCTTGAGTAAATTTGCGTGCTAATCCGGTGGTAGAGGGCCCCTACTACCAGAGAAGCTTTGTTCATATGGTTTAGATAAGTAACTTTAGCCTTGTTTCATTCTCAAATTAAATAGCTTTCTAAACTTTGTGTTTTTGGATGCTACAGTCAGTTTTATTCTTACTAATTGTTCCAAAATATCACTAATATTGAATGGGATATAACTGTAGTATTGTAGGAATTAGTTTCATTTTCTGAACTTTACGTTTTTGTGCTCAATTACATCAATTGTTACAACTAGTCTTGTTCTTACGAATTATTCCAAAATATTACTAACACTAGTGAGACTTAGTTGTGGTGTTTTAGAGCTTAGTTGCGTTTTCTTAACTTCATGTTTTTAGGCTCATTTACATCACATGTTATAGCCAGTCTTGTTCTATGAATTGTTCCAAAATACCACTAACACCGAATGAGACTTAGCTGAGCTTAGTTGTGTTTTCTTTTGAATTTTATGTTTTTATGCTCACTCATATTGAATGTTGCAACCAGTCTTGTTCTTACAAATTGTTCCAAAATATCACTCATGCTGAACGAGATAGGGCTATAGTATTTTAGAGATTAGTTGCATTGTATTTTAGTTGTAATACTCCGGAGATTAATGGCGCCCTAGTTCACTGTATTCCAAGTTAGATTAGTGGCACTCTAGTTCAGCTCTAGTTCACTGTATTTCAAGTTAGGTTAATGGCATTCTAGTTCAGTTGTGGTCACTGTATTTCAGTTTGATTGATTGCATTCTAGTTCAGTATTTTAAGTTTTACTAGCTGTCAAAATTAGACCTCACAGCCTTCATTATTTACAAACTACTCTTGTTCCTAATCTCTATTAATACATCATTATCATAGGGACAGGGATTAGTGATATCAGTTTAAGGCCTTGACTGTTCTGCAAACTCTTATAATTTCATAAACTGCCTCTTTTCCAAAGCTATTCCAAAAGATTTCTAATTCTTGAATGGGGTTTAAACAGTGATATTTTGAGTTGTAGAATGGATTAATTTCAATGTCATAAGTTAATTTAGTGTAGGTATCCTTACTGTGCCACAAATAATCTTTTCCAAATTATGTTCCAACAAATTTCTAGCCATGGATGGGATTTTTTGTAATATCGTAAGTTGTTTATTTAAGAGAACCTCATTGCATTAAACTTATCCTTTTCTCAAGCTATTCCAACATATTTCTAATGAATGAATTGGACTGAGTTCATGTTATGAGTTATTGTCAAGTTTTGCATTTTCTGAGTGCCATACATCGTTTAGAATAGGTTATGCTCTGTTTTAGTGTGACCAACAACTGCTCTTTTCCAACACTTAGTTCTTTTCCTTTCTAACACAAAACCATAAAATCAAAAACATCAGAAAAACACTAAACACAACGTAGTAAGAAACAGATACCTAGGCACATATAGTGCACCTCACTTCAGCAGTTTACTAGCCCTGGTTGACAATTTATGACATCAATTTAGGAACACTAAGTTGAGCACTACAAGGCTAACACCCTCACATGGTACCTTCAAGAATTTGGGTTGTATAAGAGCAAGCATAGCACGTTTTAGAGCCCAAATCAGTTTCTTCCCTTCTTCTTGGCTTATTTTGGAGTTTGGACAGAACTCTCCATAGCATCTTCATGTGTTTCAAATCTATCCCAAGTGCAAGAATTCTGTGACCAATCCCCAATTCTTCCTGCAAATATTTTGGTTGTCATTTTTGAAGGGTGGCATAAATCCCTCTCGAAAAGGGTCTACTGTTCTATTTAGTTTCTGGTTGCGTGTCATGGTTCACTGGGGTGTTGTTGTGTTGGTTAAATAGGTGTTTTAAAAACCCCATTGTTCAGCAACATATATGATTTAAAATGAGGGTTGTTTTCCAAATAGTTCAACTGTACACTACTGTAGGTGCAATGTATCTTTTGGTGCTAAATGCAAGTGTATTATCAAAACTGATATTTCACTTCATAGTCATAAATTTGTAACAACACTTTTGAACTCATATCATAGACTATAATAGATATTGCAGACCATTATTATGCAGGAAATAAATGTATTGTAGAGTTCAAATGAGGAACCTAGGATATAATGGTGAGTGGAACCTCTGTTAGAGAATACTCAACCCAAAAGATAACCCTGAGGAAGCCTTCAGTTTTGAAGGTGAATACAGCAACCCCTCCAGGAGGATCCAAGACAAGCAATTTGGTTAACTGTTGTAGATGCAATTCTCGCGCCAGCAGTATTTTTTGAGATTACTAGTGATGGATTTCACCAAGAGATTGTGTGTGGCTCCCCTTAAATGAATGAATTGGCCTCTTACGCAACCCCTAGTTGACTGAATAGTTGGGTCCGTTGTCCTTGTGTGTTGTAAGGTATAAGCCTGTATAAATAAAAATTTCCCACCATTGTATTCTACTCACCTTCAGCAAGTGTAAGAGAGCTCGTACTGGATTTAATTTTGGAAATCCCTCCTTGTGAACGAAAGTCACAACTCAACGAAATATATGCCACTTGCCATTATGAGAATGAGGCAATTTGCTCCTCAAGGCATCGGCTCAGTGTGGGAATAAGTAGTTTGACCTGCAGCAGTAATGAGATTCACATTTTCTTTCCAAAACTTGATCCTGCTATTTAATTTCCGCAAGTTCGAGTTCAAGAATAATTTTGGCCTGTGAGGAAGGGAACTCGTTTTCCTTCAGATTTGAACCCTGTAATCAAATTTTTAAGATGAAATCGACTTTGATCTGGTAAATGTTATGCCCAGCATCTGTTCCCTGGTCAGAGAAGCATTCCCTCTCAATTCCCAGCCTACAGTGGTAGCGATAAGCTTACCCCTGTTGTCGCAACACAGTCAATCATTATGCACTGGTCGGTGTTGCTTTTTGGCAACTTGTGGCCCGTCTCAACGTTCTCGAGCCCGCACACCACTTTCCTCCATCGTGGAAATGACGGTAGGTGAGTAACACAGTCGCCGCTCTATTCTGCCTGTGGTTAAGACAAATTTTCCATGCCACACTTGTATCGATTTCCTAGTTCCTTTGACTAATGGATTCGATTGACGTAGCCAATGTATTCCCTTCTGTCGGTGTTCTCTTACAGGGATGAAAAGTCGATAATGCGACCTCGAATTCGTTCTCAATATTTGTCGGCAACAAAGATCCTTCAATGTGACCTCCCTCAAATTATTGGGGTTGGCTTTCTGGTTCAAGAATGGATTACTCACGTCTATCTTTGAACAGGAAACTCGATGACTTAGTAATTGGCGACTTCACGTTTTCAAATTGATCCCAAGAGGGAAGGGCTTAATGATCTAGCCATTTCGACATGGTTGAGGAATTCGATGGAACCCACAATTTGATTACGCTGACAATTTTCCGTAACAGCTGGCTTTAGATGTTGCCCTCAGCGAAATGCTTAACGTTTTTAATAATGTTCTCGACCCCCTTTCAATGAAAACGCAGAAATACACTTGCAGCTATTACGAATATTTTGACGGCATCAAACTTGGCTTCATAAAATATATGGTCCCTTCGAAATATTAAGCTTCCTACTTTCACGGACTTCACGATTTCAGTCAGCTCTATTAATTCTCATGGCCCCCTTTTCATCGAAATAGTTTTGGACAATAAAATTTTGAACTCGGCGTCGTGTAGAATGTTTAATACCTGAGTTTGATCTGTATTCCCCTGGAAATAGATTTCCCCTGGCACCTCCGAAATAAAGCCTCAGTGCTGAAACCACACAGGCTGAGCCAAGACAACGCTCTAATACCTCTGTAATATCCCCAAATGGGATATTTTATTAAATTTGCATAAATTTACTAAACCCCAAAATATGTCGTAAAATCAACATGCATTTAACAGAAGATGGCCTTGTAAAATAAAAACACTGCAATCCAATACAACATAGAACAGGAAGAATCTCAGCTTTTATTATAAATAATAACGGGGGTTACATATAGATATGACCCATAAAGAGTTGAGATGGAGAACTGGCCAAAAATATAATCTGTTGCACTGCTACACTACGATGGCCTCCAAAACTGAACTGCTGCACTCTCCCTCCGGCAACAGCTTCCACTGAATCCACTGAAGCACCTATTGAAGATCTGAATGATCCTCAGTGCAATATCTCTGAAGCTCCGCGAAACTTCTAAATGAAGTCTCCTCAAAGAGAGTTGGGTTTCCGTCCAACACTCAAAAATCACCCGACTGTTTCCGTCCTGGGGCTACGGTTGAAGCAGAGAACCACATCTCAAACTTCTCACACAAGAAAATGATATGATCCAAAGATATCCCTCAATGGCCTCCTCCCTTACTTTCATAGATCTCTTGGAGCCTGCTAGAGCCTTATTTTAATATTATTTTATTCATGGAGCACTTTTCCCTCTTATTAAAATATTCCTTTTTAATGCAGAAAAGGGTAAATCAACTACCACGCCCCCTCCGGTCACTGAAACTCGTGTCCAACCGTCCCATCATGTAGGTATCCTCGTCCCGGTTCCAATGAGCTATCACACTAAGGTGTTCTATCATGTATTCCTCCCAGAATGCCACCTTGGATGTAATTAACTGAGTTAAGCCCAAAAATAACTCAATTTTTCAAAAGTTGTCGGAAGGCACCAGAACGAAAGGCAACTTGCTCAGATGATGGAATACATCAAGCGAATGCCACTGGACATCATGGAAACTCCTCAAAACTCCTCCAAAAATCCATGAGCCCGCTGATAACACCAATCTGTACATGTGACCTATCTGCTCCTAACTCTAGAAGTCCAACCTAACCATGTCATAGGTGACACCAAAAAAGGAAATATTACAGATGCCTGAAGATTGATGTAGCTAAAAAGAAAAGAAAAAACATAATTTGGCTACTTTCAACAAGAAATGTACCACAAAATGCAAAAGATGGTCAGGACATACAAATTAGCCCGTGGGCAAAAGTCGAACATGAGCTCTACCCCTTATCCATGGCCATCACCCTGGTTCCTATGGGCCCTAGATGAGCCCCTTCGTCATTAAGGAACCCATGATTGTCCCAACCCCTGGTGGGTAATAAAATGTCCCACCTCGAAAGGGGGTACCCACTCTTTCATCGTACACATCATGCTCTCCTCCCCTGGAGCCCCGAGCAGTTAAGAAAAAAAATCAATCAAAGGAAAAAGGCATATGAAGAAGGGTGGAAAAACAAAGGTCGAGGTAACTCATGTACCACGATTTGCTCCCACCTACACTCATATACCGAGGTGTGGGCTTACCTTATTATAGCTACCCTTTTACCATGGCATGTGACCTGGAGCATTCCCCTGATCACCACTCTGTTCCATCACTATATCATTTTCCACCTCCCACCTGAGGGATGTACCATGGACATGGCACCCCCTTTAAAGGTTGAAAACACCTAATAGGGTTATTTATTAACCCCCTTATTGAGCTTGGAGACACATGTACAAGTCGAACCCCACTATGGAAGTGCATGCCACCATGAATTGCCCCATTGGTTCCATGACTTGTAAGCTTGTTTACTTGATTATTCTGATGATTTGTTGTATTGGAGGGCAAGGGGATGCATTGGATCTTATGCACGATTGTAGGTGGGTCTCCATTTAGGGCTTGGTCTCCCTATACGAGGTCCTAGCCCTCTTCAGGGCCGCATTGGCACTTGTAGGGTGAGCGTTGAGAGCCATGGGCCTCCACCGTATCAGAGAGTACTTCATGGATCCCCAGCACCACTCATTCATTGATCGTGTTCCAACTTTTGGATGAGGATGATGCACCTGGTTCACCATGCCCAGTCGGCTCCACACTTGCACCATACACTTGGCAAATGTTCTAGGGTCCATATGAGGATGTGTCTCACTGCAAGAGACAAAACGAAGCCTTTTGTCATCATCCTAGCCCTTACAGATAGTATATAGGCATTTTCAATCCACTTGGAGACCCATGAGGATGTCCTAGTGCCCACTGCCACCACACCCCACTTGGGAGCACCACAGGACTTTTCTTAGAAAACAAGGGGCCAACCCCTTGTCCACTATGTTTGGAGTCCATTATCACATCATGGCACACTCTGGACTTCATTAGGCCTCCTCAAAGGCCCAACGACTCATTTTATTGATCACTCTACCCTCTTGAGAGGCTTATTTTTATGTTATTGAGCTATCTTGGTGGGTTTGTCACCAAGGGATGTTATTATTGCATATTATTTTATTCTTTGGAGTTCAATTAGGCCAAATTAGGCAAATCAGACTCATTACAGATTGTCTAAATATATGAGAGGTGATTCATTCTCTCATTATCACTTGGATTGGGATTTAGTAGCTAATTGAGAATTTCGCATTCCCTTTTGGAGGACGCGTTTGGATTACATGGATGAATTTTGATGTTTGGATCTACTTCTCTTGTCTTGGAGCTTCATTATTGGCATAATTTGATGATTCGATATACTCATTTGTACATGTAAGTGATCTTTTCATGCTAATTCTTCTTATTTACTTTGTCACATGAAATGTTGCTAGTATTTTCACTGTATAAGTTTGAAATTTACTGCTTTCTATGCGCAATTGTGGAAATTTTGATCTTTTGTAGCATTGCGTCATTACATGGGACATGTATGAATGGGTGAATGTTCCAAGAGAATATTTTTCTTGAATACATCTTGATAAGTCATCAATTATTGCATACTGAAGTATAAAGACCTTGAGTAGCTAGTCTCATGCCCTGATGCCATGTGAAGTTGCTTGAAGGCCTCCTTGATTGGGTAGATCTTTTCCAAACAATAAAATCTTTGTGACTCCATCTCTCCCAAAGGATAAGACACTAATCCTTCCATAGGTGATCACCTTTAAAGAATATTTTCTCACCTCTCCTCTTTCTAGGTCTATCCTCCATAGGTCGCCTAGGGCATCATTTTTCTCCCATTGTGGAAGTCAAAAAAATTTGATCTCTTGTCCATAACTGCACTAGGGTTTTCTCTAGAAGCTTTCCAAATTTCAGGAAATTCCGACGGTGGGATCTTGAGATATAGCGAGCCCTACCTCAAGGAACGTTTCTTGCCCTAAGTTTCCCATAGCTAATGTCCTCATTTGGATCATTGCATTCAATTCTCAAAATAAAATTTTTCCTTTGATCCTCTTCTCTTCCAAAATTAGGTCAATACCCTCCTTGGTTGATCAACTTTGCACCCTTGACCTAATTCTGGGTCCACTTGCTCCCATGTGGTTCCACAACTATTCAACTCTAATTCCACAAAGATCACATAAACACTGATTCCCCATGTTACAAAGTAATTTGTCACCGTCCCCGCAATCCCCTGTCCCGCACATTGGAGGGCCTTTTCCGTGACCTTTGAGCAGTGACATGACCTGAAACCATTTTCATGGCATCCCCCTTGACAAGGAAAACAATTCCTCTGAAGACAGTTTCCTGTAAAAAACCCTAAAAATAGACCTTTTGGCCTTGGCGCAACCAGCCCGCTCAGCTCTCGCGCCAATGGGGGAAATCCACCAAATAGGGCGCGCCAATTGGCACTCCATCCCAGTGTATTACTCGCGCCAAGCTTAATAAGGATTGTTTTTTAAAAATAAATGGCTGAAGTTTGATTCCAACCAACTCCTGAACGAGTCTCTAAAATGAGTTGGGAGGTTTGGCTCCGGATCTCCATGTAGGGGAAGTGGTTTTCCACCTATCATGGAAGCTTCCTTGAGGATATGGCCAATCCCACCATTGTAGGGATCCCAACTCCCCTTCCACCATCCATATAAGCTTGCCATTTTCCCTTTGCAAGCTAGCCTGAATAGAGCTGAATCATTAGTAAGGAGATTATCGTCAGACAGCCGAAGAGAGAGATACTTGTCCCATTCCCGACGAGCTTTACCGAGACATACTTCGCTGTTGACCCGTTGAAGGAAGATCCAGCATCAGAGCTCAGGTTGTATCTTTCTTTGTTCTGATTAATAATAAACGACTTCGATTATGGTTCCACTCAGATGTTCATGTTTTATGATTATCAGTTGTATCTTCTCTGACTGATACATAGTTGCATGTATTAGGTTTTACGCTTGTTTGTTTGTTGTTTCTTCGTGTACGTGCAGGTGTTCGAACGCGCCTAGCGGGAGAATTGTGATCTGCCAAAGCGAGGGACTAACGCGCCATCTTCTCTGCAAGCAACAGCAGCGTAGGATTTAAGGTAGGCCTCTTGTCGCATCTTGGTCTTTTGCAATTAGGAACTTGCGTCTTAGCGTGACTCGGTTGTTGCTAGACCCGATCTGGGCTAGTAGGGATCGCCTCTGTCTGCATAGGGAATTTACCTCTCCAACAAACTGGCAACTCCATTGGGGATTTGACTGGAGTTTGTCTTGTCTCTTTCGGTTGCTTTTGGCTTTTGTCTGTTTGATTTGCTCTTCTGGGCTAGTAGGGATCGCCTCTGTCCGCAGAGTGGATTTACCTCTCCAACAAACTGGCGACTCCGCTAGGGACACATTGATTGGAGTTTGTCTTGTCTTTTCGGTTGATTCTGGTCTTTGCCTGCTTGATCAGCTATTTTGGTTCGCTCTTTTCTAGTGTTAAACTTTTGTTTAGCTTCACCATCCCTGATCTGCTCCCTGATTGCTCTTTTTCATCTTTTGCATTAGTAAACTAGACTAGCGCGGTTTTTTCCCTGACAGTCGCGCCCGCTGGCGCATGTTGCCAGTTTATCCCCCGCGGCAATCCTGTTCTAGCGCTAGTTGCAGCCTGACAGTCGCGCCAATCCTGTGAGGTGCTAGGGTTTGCTTCTTTTTGGGCTTTCTGAGCTTGATCTGTGGTTTTGGTGTATTTTTTTCGACTGCTTGAGTGTTCTTCAGTCTTGTTTGACTGAGTGCGGCCTTCATCCTTCGGTTGTTTGCCCTCTACTATCGGGCCTCTAGGTGCTATAGTGTGTCAAGCCTCTCGTGGAAATTTTTGGTCCTCGTTTGATCAGTCAATTTCATTATTGCTTCTCTGCATTCGTTTTGTGGTTTTCCATTGTTTTGTGGCATTATTTGAGTGATTGGCTTCTTCTTCATTCGAATTCCGCTTTGTCTCGTTTTGGACCTAGATTACACAGTTCATTTGAGTCTTTGGGATTCCTCTTTGATTTGAGGGACTTCTTTATCAATTTGAGGTCTGATTGTGTGTTTGGCATTGAGTGAAACTTGCTTGTCTTTGCTCTTTTGCTATCACTTCTCAAATTGTTCTTTTCATTAGTTTTCATTTTGTTTAGTGCACTTTGCTCTTAAACATTTAAAATACAAAAAATCTCTTTTGCTTTTGATTAGTTAATGTAAATTAAATATTTTCTGTGTTATTAGTGATTTATAACTCTGAAAGAAAAGCTTTTAGTTTCCGTTAGCTTGCATTAGAGACACTAGTGGTTGTTTTGTGATCATTTTGTTATTGTGTGAAAGCTCTCAACCTTCCCGTAGTTAGCTATTCATTGAACAAAGTGATACATTGTGGCATGTAGTGTACATTTAGAGGATTTTGAGATATAACATTCGATAGCGCCAGTTTGTTGGAGAGGTAAATCCCCTCTGCGGACAAAGGCGATCCCTACTAGCCCAGATCGGGTTTAGCAACAACCGAGTCACGCTAAGACGCAAGTTCCTAATTGCAAAAGACCAAGATGCGACAAGAGGCCTACATTAAATCCTACGCTGATGTTGCTTGCAGAGAAGATGGCGCTTCCATCCCTCGCTTTGGCAGATCACAATTCTCCCGCTAGGCGCGTTCGAACCCCTGCACATACCCGAAGAAACAACAAACAAACAAGCGTAAAACCAAATACATGCAACTATGTATCAGTCAAAGAAGATACAACTCATAATCATAAAACATGAACATCTGAGGGGAACCATAATCGAAGTCGTTTATTATTAATCAGAACAAAGAAAGATACAACCTGAGCTCTGATGCTGGATCTTCCTTCGGCGAGTCGACAGTGGAGTACGTCTCGGTAAAGCTCGTCGGGAATGGGACAAGTATCTCTCTCTTCAACTGTCTGACAATAATCTCCTTACTAATGATTCAGCTCTATTCAGGCTAGCTTGCAAAGGGAAAATAGCAAGCTTATATAGATGGTGGAAGGGGAGTTGGGATCCCTACAATGGTGGGATTGGCCCTATCCTCAAGAAAGCTTCCATGATAGGTGGAAAACCACTTCCCCTACATGGAGATCCGAAGCCAAACCTCCCAACTCATTTTAGAGACTCGTTCGGGAGTTGGTTGGAATCAAACTTCCGCCATTGATTTTTAAAAAACAATCCTTATTAAGCTTGGCGCGAGTAATACACTGGGACAGAGCGCCAGTTGGCGCACCCTCTTTGGTGGATTTCCCCCATTGGCACGAGGGCTGAACTGGCTGGTCACGCCAAGGCCAAAAGGTCTATTTTTAGGGTTTTTTACAGGAAACTGTCTTCAGAGGAATTATTGTCCTTGTCAAGGGGGATGCCATGAAAGTGGTTTCAGGTCATGTCACTGCTCACAGGTCACTGAAAAGGCCCTCCAATGTGCGGGATGGGGGATTGCAATGGGCTAGTAGGGATCGCCTCTGTCCGCAGAGGGGATTTGCAGAAAAGATGGCGTTTCCGTCCTTCACTTTGGCAGATCACAATCCTCCCACCTAGCACGTTCGAACACCTGCACGCGCACGAAGAAACAACAACACCCAACGTAAAACCTAAAACATGTAACCATATATCAGTCAGAGAAGATATAATTCATAACATAAGACATGAACATATGAATGGAACCATAATCAAAGTCGTTTAATATTAATAACAACGAAAAAAAGATACAACCTGAGCTCTGATGCTGGATCTTCCTTCGGCGAGTCGACAGCGGAGCACGTCTCAATGAAGCTCGTCGGGAATGGGACAAAGCTCTTTCTCTTCGGCTTGGCTCTCAGAGGTTGTTTGGTGATAGTCTCCTTGCTACTGATTCAGCTCTTAGTTCTATGACTACTAGCTTGCAAAGGGAAAATGGCAAGCTTATATAGATGGTGGAACGGGAGTGGGGATCCCTACAATTGTGGGATTGGCCCTATCCTCAAGGAAGCTTCCATAATAGGTGGAAAACCACTTCCCCTACATGGAGATCCGGAGACAAACCTCCCAACTCATTTTAGATACTCGTTTAGAAGTCAGTTGGAATCAAACTTCTGCCATTTATTTTTTAAAAACAATCCTTATTAAGATTGGCGCGAGCAATACACTGGGACAGAGCGCCAGTTGGCACGCCCTCTTTGGTGGATTTCCCCCATTAGCGCGAGGGCTAAACTGGCTGGTCGCGCCAAGGCCAAAAGGTCAGTTTTTAGGGTTTTTCACAGGAAACTGTCTTCAAAGGAATGATTGTCCTTGTCAAGGGGGATGCCATGAAAGTGGTTTCAGGTCATGTCACTGCTCACAGGTAACGGAAAAAGCCCTCCAATGTGTGGGACGAGGGATTGCAGGGACGGTAACAAATTACTGTGTAACACCCCATAAGGATTTTCGGGTCTAGGGACTTCCTTGACAAGACATATTCCCAAAGCCTAGCCTCAAAGATCCTCTTACCCCTTCCTACAAAGCCTTATCACCTTCCTTTCCAAGCAAGAAAACCATATAATTGAGTCTCTTTTGTGAATAGGCCTTGGGAATCACCCTTCATCCTTTCATTGACCTATTCATCCTCGTGATTCCCCATATTGGGTCTCCTCCCAGCGGTGAAAGCAAGGTTACTTGGGAGCGGGAGTGAAAACGTGGAGCGAGTGCGGGAGCACCATTTTTAGCTTTCCAGTCCCAAGTACTTTAGAGCTGCTTTATATATATATATATATATATATATATATATATATATATATATATATATATATATATATATATATTTCATATTTTGATGCATATATGTCAACAAAAACATGTATAATGATGAATTAGACGTAAAAAACATAAAAACATAGATTGAATCATATAACATCAATCATCTAGAAGTTATAATCTTCATCAACCACGCCCACAAGTTGGAAGCAAACAACATATTGACTCTTGAGTCGCGCGAATCATTTATCATAATTGATTTCAAATTTCAATATCTAACATTTATCATCATTGATTCATTGATTTCAAAATTCAATATACATTTACCATCATTGATATATAACATTTATCATCATTGATTCATTGATTTCAAATTTCAATATATAACATTTATCATCATTGATATATATCATTTATCATCATTGATTCATTGATTTCAAAATTCAATATATAAAATTTATCATCATTGATATTATATAACATTTATCATCATTGATTCATTGATCACCATATAGCTTTCATGAAGCATCATATTCATAATTCATAATGACATGTAAACTTATAAATGCCAACTTCAAAGTTTCACCTTTCAAATTCAAACTTCAAACTTAAATTGTCATTAAATATATGAAAGAGTCAAAGTTTCAACTGTTCAACTGTCAACAACAAATAAAAAAGACTAGTAAACAAAAAATCTATTTTATCTACTGGCTGGCCCCTTGCCACGCCCACGAGAAATGTCTAATTTGTGCGAGCCACGAGAAAATGTTGGCCTAGTACTCTCAGGAGTACCACGACCATGACTAGAAGGTGGAGGTTGGATCTGCAAAGGAACAATAGTATGATATCAAGAAATGGCACTGCCACTGGCACCCACACCCGCACTGCTACCAGTAGATGGTGGGACTGGCCCTGTGTGTGGCAGTGCTGCTGATGCTTCATCATCATCCCTAAAAAATTTTGCTTCGAATTCTTCCATATGTACCGTGTCGTCTTCCAAATTATCATCCTCTGGGTTGTTGTCCCAGCCTCTGTATGATTGATCCTCATACGCCCGATCACAGTAATGGCTCAACAACCTCAAGTTGTAATGCACATAAACCAAGCTTTCAGCTTGGTTTTCATTCAGCCTGTTTCTTCTCACATTCTGTAGGTGCTCCAACACCTCTCTACAGAAGAAGTGTTCACAACCTGTGAGAGAACTTTTTTAGCCAACTTTGGCAAAAGTCCCATGCCGCCATTGCATGGAAAGAACCAAAGTTAGCAGTGAAACTGAAGTATTTGCCTAATTCAAGGCGCAATCTAGCACACTCCTCCCTGTTGGGTTGTCTAATGCCTTCATGTACCCCTCTTGTACCTCTAGATTTGTGTGAGGTTTCATCCTAACCCCACCTCCAGGTGCAGGTTGGCCCAACCAAGATGGAGAGTAATATTTTGGCGTAAGGATATATGCCAAGGCCTGTAGTGGAACATTGAGTTTATTCCACCGTGCACACACACAGTCGTGAATCATAGCATACAAGTTGGGATCATTATCCTTAACAATATCTTTTATTTGCCCCAACATGCTGTCCATCTGCTCATAAACCTCCCCAATCACTGGTTTATCAGTATCTGCAAACCGAATCATGTGATAAATGGGCTTGGTAAAATTCAAAATTTCCCTCACATGTGTCCAAAACAAAGGGTCAAGGGCAGTCTCCTCCACATGTTCGAAACATTGCCTATCAACTATTGTCGCTGCCCTGTCCTTTAATAGCTGCCAGTGTGGGCTTACCATTGCCGCCAATGACTCTCTTACCTTCAAAAGGCACCTGAAGGTGAGGTAATAGCTAGCAAATCTAGTCTTTGCTATCTTCAACAACTCTAATTTGGAGTGAGTACAGAAAAGCCCATGTGTATTGCTATGATTTGTAATAAAGTTTATCATTTTTTTACCTCTCTTGTACAAATCACCAAGCCATTTGAATTGAGATTGTTTGTTTTTGATGATATCATGCATCAAAAGGTTCATTGTGTGAACCAAACACCCAGACCAAAAAATGTTGGGGTATTTATCCTCAATAATTGCTCCTGCTGCCTTACAGTTAGCAGCATTATCAGTGATGACCTATATGACATTGTATGGCCCAGTGTTTTCAATTATATCAAGTAATGGTTCTGCAATGTTAATGCCAGTTTTGAATTTGTCTGAATAATCATATGCTGCCAGGAAGATTGCACCACTAACCGACACAGCCAAAACACTTATCAATGGCTTTCCTTTTACATTGGTCCATCCATCAGAGACAATGGACACCCCATGCTCATTCCACGAACTTGTCATTCTAGCCAAAGAATGGCTTATTTTAGCTTTTTCATGATCAAGACCCACGGTTCTGGCCTTGTCATACCCAGGGCTTTTGTATCCTTTGGGAGCATCATTAATGGCAGAAACCATTTCATGCCAATAAGGTGAGCGAAGAACATTGAATGGCACCCCACATGCATATAGAAACTGGTAAACTTTTGAATCCACATCATTCCTACACCCTTCATCCAGGAAATCGAATATGGTTCTACGCCTTAATCCAGGTGTGCCACTGCCTCCAAAACCACTGGCATGGGTGGAAGTTGAACCTGTTTGTCCATGACGTGTTGGGCCTGAATAAGAATCAATGAAACCCTAGATCTTTTAGATGATCTCTGTAGGGCAGCCTCCTCTTCCTTCCTATATTTCTCTCTCTGTGTTGTTGGCACACTAGTACAAATTTTGATTCCAATATTTTTTTCTCCATCCCCTGGGATTTTCCCACAAAGGTGCCTTCTCGCACGGGTGTATGAACCATGGTATTGTTTATTGCAATGGGGGCAAATAAATTTAGTGGTTCCACCACCTTTCCCTCCTTCCTGTTTCTGAACATATTTCCACAAAGGTGTATGAGTTTGGTCTTGTCTAGTTAGGGAATCTGTGTCCTCATGTTCTCCACTCCCCACTTCCTCTGCAACATAATCCTCCTCCTCTTCAGGATTTTCTTCAAATCCACCATAACCCTCCTCTTCATCCTCCTCTTCTCTGATTTGCCTCTTTCTTCTACTACTCTCCAACACCATTATCACAAAGAAAGGAACCAACATGAGGAAAATCCATAGCCATATAGCCATGATGGAAACAAGTTTCAAGTTTCAAGTTTCTAGTCTGCAAAACAAATGGAAAAATGCCAAATGGGAATAGGAAATGCAACATAGGAAAAAAACAATTCATTTTTTAAGTTTTAAATCCAATAAAATGCAACATTCAAGAAAAAATCAAGTTTTCATTTTTAAACAACCTACAAATTCATCCTAGAAAATACAAAATTGGATTAGAAGGCCTACCTCTTTCTTGCAATCCTCCTGTTGCCTTGCAGCTTGCTCCTTGCTCTCCTTGTCACTTCTGCAGCTCAGCTCTCCAGTTCTCTCCTCAAGCTCTTCTTGCTCTCTCTCACTCACTCAACAAATAATAAAAACAAAATGACCCCCCCCTTATAAACAAAACGAATTTTTCATTGAAAAAAAATTCCGCCTGGCAGGAAGCGTTTTTTTGTTCCGAGGAGCGTTCGGGAGCAAACGCTCCCCGACTGCTTCCAGCGTTTAAAAAACGCTCCCAAAGTGTTTTTTAAACGCCAAAAGCGCTCAGGGAGCGTTCGCTCCCGAGCGCTTCCGGAAACGCTCCCGAAAAGGCAGGGAACATTTTAACAGGTTCGGAAACGCACGCGTTTACGAACGTTTCCAAAACGCTCCCGCACGAAGCACATTTCGGAAACGGGAACGGGGGGGTGAAGCTTCCCCGCAACCCTGGGTGAAAGTTCGTAAAGAGTCGGGAGCTATAGCCGAGGTCACATTGGGCTATTGCTCCATTGTTGCCACTTGACCTAGTAGTTGCTCTATAGGATCCCCTCCTAGGACCCCTGCTAGTTTGAGTTGTAACAAGCCCAACCTAGTTTCAAGTTTTGTGAAATCAGATCAAATTTAACGCCGAACCCACATGTTTTATTTCGTTGTCATAAACATTAATATTTTTCAGACAAGAAACACATGAGCCTAATCTACTCTTCCACTTTTTCTAAGAATAATATAAGAAATCACACAATTTTTGACACGAGATTTTTGGTATAATGACCTTGGAGAAAACCCAAAGGGAAAACAAGTGAAAGAGAGAGAGAGAGAGAGAGAGAGAGAGGGAGATTCTTATTTCTGACAAAGAAATTATTACATTGTTTATTATAGCGATTAATGCAAACTTATCTCATAGGAAACCATGCCAAAAACCTCCCTTGAAAATCGCGCTCCCCCTCAATTTTCACAGTAGCCTGCAGCATTGACATGCTACAATGAATGCCCTATCAGACCTCGTAGAACATTGTGCCTGCCTCCTCGAAAATCATGTTGCGCTGACAACAATTAACGCAGTCTAACTCCCTCAAAAATTGGCTCAGGCCACCTCGAAAAATATGCTTAGGCTGTTAATTTTTCCAATGTTCTATGCTTAGCACAATCACTTACTCCAATTCTTCTTCGATTAGCAATCACTTTTCAAATAAATTCAACCTTCCAATGAAAGTAAGCAATTATAGATAAAACAATAAATCCAACGAACAATAGAATATAGCCAAGAGAAATAAAAATACACACAAGATTTTCTCAAAGACCAAGGAAAACCCCACAAGGGAGAAAACCCTCTCAAATTCTTCTTCTATTAGATTGTCATCAAATGTTCAAAAGAGAGATGCAATGATCCAATTCATCAACAAAAGAGTCAAATTCAAACCCTTGGCTATCCAAGAGACCTGTTATCACCCTAGTAATTCTTAGGTCATGGGATTTTGGTTTATAGTTAAAGAAAACCAGGGGTAACCAAGAACCTCTTTTAGAATTCAGGAACTAGCCTTCCCGATTTCTGGAGAGGGATCTCTCCTTAAGATTTAGCTTTGTTTTGTAATGGATTTTAGGCTAGCTATGAGTGGACAATTTGGTTTGATTTTTTGAATGTTGGTAGGAATAAAGGACTACAAGGGTAACCATAGAAAGATCTACCTAACCATTGGGCAATGGAGTCAAATTTATAGCAAACAAGACTAGAAAATTAAGATCAAAAGAACAAATATAGGGCAAGATAGATGATCTTCAGAGGGTTTTAAAAGGCTATTTTGATGAAGTGGTATGATCTGGACTAAGGGCAGTTAAGAATCCTTAGATCACAGAAAAGGAAGAGGGAAATTGAGGTCAAACGAGACTAAAGAACAATTAAGAAAAGTCTGGAAATCAGCAGAAAACATAAACATGAAAACTAGTAAAAACATAGAGCTTTTTACATTGATTCTGTAATACCTTTCCTAGTTATTCATTTACGACATAAAATAACACAAGATGTATGAATGAAACTTAAGGAAATAAACAATGAAAACTAGAAGATACAATACTCATCTGATCAACATGAGGATCATTAGTTATGTCTATTTGCTTCAGTTTCCAGCCTGCTGCTTCAACTTAACTCACATAAAATCCCAATGTTTGAACAAAAAAGTCTATAGTAGTCTTGAAAAATTTTATTCCACCCAAAAATACTTCAAGGAGTGAAGTATTTATACAAAATCTAAACTAGAATATCTTGAAAAAATATCAAGATTGGTTCACAAATATCTTTAACTGTTTTACATAAATAGAACTCAAGTAAAGGACACTCAAGACTAATGCATCTATTTGGCACTATTTTTTATGGATAGGTGATGACTAAAAGGAGAATTCGAATTTGATCCAACTCTTTAGTTGATGATGAGACATCCAAGTCACTAACTGCTTCCTTTCTCTGTGCATTCTGCTCCAGCAATTCTGCAAACTTGGGGTCCAATGATACCTCTGTATTTCTTAATCCGTAATAGATATGTAAAAAGTGAAAGAGGTTATTGTAGATAAATATGTTGGTGAGATAAACCTCTTTCAGTTTCCTAAAATTATGCTCCAGCTGTCCATAATAGGCTCTACTAAAAGATGGGTAGAACAGAATTTTACAGAGTCTAGAAAATAGGCTGTAAAAATCTGCATGTATCTCTCATTCTGAAATCACTGTGCAAAAAGTGAGATAGGTTTTTGTTTATGGGTCTCTTACGAACAACAACCTCCTTCAGTTTTGTATGATGTATTTCTGATTGGCTACAATCTTCTCTGCAAAATTATGACTTAACAGGAATTTTCTGCAAAAAGTGCTCTCCAATATTGTTTAATATTTCCCAATCCATAATGGCAGTTAAAAAAGTGAGAGAGCTTTTTGTAGATGGCCCTCTTAAGAACATAAAACTCCTTCAGTTTTGCAAAATTCATCTTGGATTGGTCACAATATGTTCTGCAAAACAATGACTTAAACAGGAAATTTGTGCAAAAAATGTCCCTTCTTGCTCTCTTTTTCATCTTTTCACCTTTTTGTTCTTTTAACTGTTTTACTTTCACTTTGAATAAAATTCATTGTTGGTAAAAATATTTTCATCTCTTTTTACCATTTTACTGTCTCTGTATTTACTTTTACTGTTTACCTTTGACTGCTCTTGTAACTTTGTTTTAACTTTCACTCTGACTTTTACCTGATACACTTTAACCACTGATACTCTTTAACTGTTATGTTTTCAATGTCATTGTGAATTCTGATTTCACTTTTACTTGCAAAAGTCAAACAATTTGTTAATGAAATCCAGGTCTGCAGAGAGGTGATTGAAGGTTTTTCGAAAGACTTGTGGAATGAGATCAGTCTGTGGAGGTTTAACATCTATTTTTTAGGCATTTTGGATAGCTACTGCAAGATTAAACTGTTTGCAGGAGTTATTCACTTTAACAGAGATGAAACTGAGCAATTTAGGCTAAGGATGGCTTCTTTTAAGTTTCTTTGCTCAAACTAGGCTTCTGAGAGATGAAAACTGGGCTAAGACAGGGAACAGGGTTTCCTGAATGGTACAAATGTGGAAAAAGAGTCTTTTAATCAATGAGGATTTTGGCTTTAAAGGGGTTTACAGATGAATAGATGTTTCCTTAATTCGCAGGTATTTTGATGATTTGACAAGGTTTCTGAAGCTTTTGTGGTAAAATTTGGACTTTTGTTGATTGGTTGGAGCAGAAACAGTGTGCTTTGTTATGTCGACAGGGTATCTTCAATTTAAACTGGATCTTTGACAGTGGTAAAGTTCAGCTTCGGGGCTTATACACTGGTCAACATAAGATCGAAATTCTTTTAACACAGTCAGGGCAGGACTTAAATCAGTAGGGATTGCAACAAACCGATATAATAATGATATCTTAAAGTTTAACCTTAAAAAATCATCATATTCGGCATTAATTACAAGTTTATTAAAGGCGGGAGGCGGATTTGGTTTTTCGATTGCGAAAAGCCGCTGGTTGTTTTCGCGTTGGATTTGCATGGTAAATGGTTTTAACCTTTTCGAACGCGATCGTATCAAAAATTGACACGTCGCATTGGGCGGTATTCAAAAAACAACTTTTATCGCATAATTTTTCCAAAACTTTGGTCGATCATTTTAGTCACGCGATATTGGATTTGCACCGTCGGATCTGACTCAGAGATGCGAATGGTTAGGATTTGGTTGAAAGCTGCGGGGTAAATGCAGTGGGGCCGGGGTTTTGAATGTGAGCCGTAGATCTGGTAAATGGAGATTTACGGTTGTAGTTCAACGCGATAAGGATGGTGGGGACGGGGGGGAAAGACTTATCGGGTTCATTTCAAACCATTAGATTGAATGGATATCGAAGATCGAACGGCTATTATTCAACGCGATGGGGAAGGATGGGAATGGAATATGGTTATCATGTTTGATGAGAATCGTTAGATTTCAAATGGAATGATGATCGGACGGTTGTAATGTGATGCGACAGGGAAGAATGGGGCCTGGGGATTGATTTTATTGCGTTCATTCTAAACCACAGGATCAATGGGTTAGGAAGATCAGAAGGCTGATATTAAACTCGAGGGTGAGGAGGGATTTGTTAAGTTTTGTGTATAAACAGACTTTATACATTGAATAAAGTGGACGAGGAGGGGCTTATGAAAGTTTAACCAAGGTTAGGACTTTGGTAAAGGGGTATGTATCGAGAAAAAAGGATAGGTTAAGGTTTTACCCTTAGGTTAAGGGTAACTGGGAAAGGGAAAAAATGATGTTAACAATGGTATAGGAGTTCTTGAAGTTTAGCTTAAATTAAACTTCGGGATTCACATTTTTTGTTTTAGACATATATGAACTATGTTTAAAGATTTTCTTTATATTTTTATTATATAGTTAATTAAACCAAATAGGCTTAATAACCATAAGGGGGCGGGATATTTAAATAAATTTATTTTTAGCCAAAGGGGGTTTATTTTGGGTATTATTAAAACATGTGAGGATAATAAACTTTGGCTAAAGTTATAATAATGGGTTTTTGGGGCTATTTAATAAAAAGGGAGTTATATTAATATGAGAAGGTTATTTTTCTAAGGAATTAGTAAATAAGTTAGACTTAATACGACAAGGGGAAAATGTATACTCAAAACACATTAATATAACTAAGAAAAGTGAAGTTTAAAGACAAGTTTACATTATAATAACTTCATCACTTCAACTTAGGATAAAATGTCATTTTGAGAGTTTTATGCTTTCATTAAATGTGGGAAATTAATCAAATGGAGATTAGAGCATCATTAAGTAAAAATGAGGTTTTTACTTATTATTTTTCATGGAAATGAATGCATGAATGGAAAATGATGTGATTTGTGGGATTAATATAGACATTTAACACTTTCAACTAATCAGCCATAGAGCCTTGAGTCCGGTCCCAACAGAAGTCAAGGAAATGCCTTGAGCCTTTCTGACTGATAGTTCAGATTCTAGAATGATAAATGGCTATGGGGAAGGGAAGTTAGTTATTTGCAGCACTGGTGAATAATATTTACAATGATGCTTCTCACCTTCTTCTACCTACCCAATTTAACTGTTAACATTTTTTCTTCCATTTTGATTAGGTGCATTTGAGCTAGCAACCTTTACAACATTTATTCTTTCTAAAAGCAATAAAACTATCTAATTCTACACTTATTTCATCCAGGAATCCAGATTAAACTGTTGGATTCACTTATTCTCTACCTAACTACTGAATTTTCATGATTAAACTGTATGACAATTCTTTATTCTCTATCTACAACAAGTGAAATTGAAACATAACAAGTCAAGATTAAACTGTTTAACTCATCATGGATTATGGCATTTATTGACACTCTGCCATAATCAACTGCAAAAGGTAAAAGTAGTGGCATTTAGACTTGCACACTTTCATGTTTAATTCATCTTTTTTCTTTTTGAGGTATATTATTTTTTCTAAGTCGTTTGATCTTTCTTTTAGGACTTTTTACCCTCTTTTTTGATATTTTTTTTTTTTTTAAACAAAATATGAGAATACAGCTTACAGAAGGCAAAGTATGTACATATTTACAAGATTACCATTAGTCAAGTCAAAATTATGAATCCTATATTTATAGGTCACTAACAAGACCAACCAACCAATGTACAAAAAGATGAGCCCCAAAGTCAAATCTGGTCAACAAGTCAAATCTGAAATTTTTTCCAAACTCAACAACAGCAAATGATGCCCTAACTAGTCCACAAGTCGACAGTCAACAGTGCTCCAATTGAGCTCAGTCAATAGTCAACCAACTCAGCCTTCTTTGTTGGTCAAACCATAGTCAAAACTGTCCTGAAAAGTTCGATCAAAGGAGAGAGAAATTCTATGGTCAAAATCTGTAGTCAACTTCAAACAAGGGTTGCGATCAACCCTGTAAAAAATTCCTAAACTTGGAATTCCTATTGCAGCAAACCGATATTAATTCTTCCACTTGATTTAAACATGCAAGTTATTTACTGTTTTCTACAAGTAAATACTGAAGCAAATACACTGCAACCTTCACTACATAAAATAAACTGCGGAAATTAAATGCAGAAACAAGATCTGACCATGAAAATAATAACACACACGACACCATTATTTTTGGACTATGTCTACGAAAAAACCCAATGCAGGAAAACCGATGCAGCAGATGAGGGTTTGATTTTATTAAGTAGACGTTTTGAATACAACTAGTATACCTTACTGGCAATCCATACAGAGAAAATTAATGAAAGAGAATTAGTGAGAAAATGTCCACACGCTAACACTGGAGATTCGTCACTGACCCTACGTTGAACTGGACACCCCCACGTTACCTCTGTGCAGATCTGCGTCACCCTGACTAGGAACTGCGCCAGCTCCTTTTGTCGAATCTTTCGCTGGTTGGATCTGATCTTCTAGCCCCACTAGTCTCACACCCCAACACTCCGGCACTGCATCTGACTGATCCTCAGCAAAATAAATGATCTCCTCAAGGCTACAGTGCTGCCTCTGCGTGGCCCTGCACTGCCTCTGCGTAGCTGCTACGTTCTCTCTTCTACGTCCAATTCTCTGCCTTCTCTCCTATGTATTCCAGGCTCAGGAAAAGACTTTCCAACCGGAACTATCACTGCCCCTTGTCACAATCGAATCAACTTGATGATCTTCTCCGCTGCTGAGCACTTCTCACTTGAGAAAATCAATCTCTAGACTCACTCGGTGTGTTTTTCCAAATGCCCATCAAGTCCTTATAATCTTCTCGTTGAGACTTCAACAACCGAGATTAAATCACTAATCAACAGCTAAGATTCCCTAAATTTAGACTTAGGCTCCCATTAAAAGTAATTAATTATTTTAATAAAACACAATTCGGGTGGGATTTCCCAAAACGCTTTATGAGTTCTTTGGAATACATGTGTCTAAGCCTCCCTACAAATTTTGAGACTTTGAGACTTAGGGCACATCTGATGCTACCAGAAATCAACAAACTCAAGTCAAACTGCCCTAAAAAAGTTTGCTTCCTTCACCATTCAATTCGGCCTCCAAAAATTGAAATTTTCCTAGTCAAAACATGAAGTCAAAATTGGTCAATAGCTCGTCAAATTGTCCCAAACAGAAGAGTCAACACAGAAATCAAATATCCCTTCTTCCCTTCACACGTGTGAGCTCGGACTTCCAATTCCAGACCTGTACGAACCAAACAAGAGAAGGGAGAGAAGATGTGTTATGTGATGATGATGCTCCAAAGTTATGTGACATTAGGTCTATTTATATGCATTGGAGGTGTTGAAAATGTAACTAGTTTCGATCTTCATAATTATTGTCTAGCTCATAACATGATGCAATTCATATGTACTTGTAAAAAGAAGAAAAAGAAAATTTATTTATAAGCATGGGTTTCATGCTTTATTTATTTTGTTCCTAGGTCAAAGCAACCATTGAGTGCTTCTAGCGTTTGTCTTAAGAGTCATTGTCCATGTCATCTTGTCCTAGACCCTTCTTGGGATTATTATGTCAAGGAAATAAAATTTATTTTATGTAATTTGGTCTTTTATACCTCCTCCACCAAGTCAACCTCGGGGGAAGACAAGTCGCCCTCATTGAAGGAATTTCGCCACTCAGAGAGACTATAAAAGCAGTGCAATTCGACTTATTTGAGAATCCATCCGATCAAATTTCGATCTACAGTTGAAAGAAGAAGAAAAAGGTGTGAAGAATGTGAAAATTCCACGATTGGAATCCTTCTACAGCAACTGGCTAAGTTTCTTTTATTTTGTTATATAACAAACAAAATTATTTACCGTTTTCTATGGTAATTAACGAAACTAACACACTGCATTCTTCACAAATATACAATGTTGCAGAAACAAAAAACAGTGCATGAAAGAAATAAACACACACATTCGACACTGTTATTTTTGGATAAATTTCCCCGGAAAAAACCCAATGCGGTAAAACAGGTGCAGCAACTGAGGGTTTGAATTATTATGAAGAAGTTTTTGAATACAATCTTGGATGCCTTACTGGCTATCTGATACAGAGAGAATAAACTAGCGAGAAAGTTAGTGAGATAACCTCACACTGGTACGAGAAGATCCAATACGGATTTCACTGAAGATGAGACCTTTGTGATGTCTTTGCACAGCTTTGCATCACACCTACGCAATTACTGTTACTGTTGCAAGGACTGCATCACACCTCACGGTTGATATTCTGCTAGCTGGAAACTCGATCCTTTGACCTCTCATTCTCACACCCCAACTTTCGGTACTGGATCTCAACTGCTCCTCAGCAAAACTTCTAAGTCCCTCTGAAGCTTTTTGCTGCCTCTGCGTGGCTCTACGCTGTCCAGCGTAGCTCAACGCTGCCCCTTTTGCACCTCTCTCTGCTTCCTCTACAATGTATTTGTCGGGTCAGGAATACTTCCACCGACAAACTATCTATGCCCCTCACTGCAACTGGTGCATTGTTCTCTTGAGAAATCGATCTCTTGATCTCCAATCCGATGTATCTTCCAAGTGCCCATCGAGCCTCTTCTTATAATCTTCTTGTTGAACATTCAACAGCCCAGATTGATTTCTAATCAATGGCTCAGATCATCTTGACTCGACCTCCGTCTTTTTCTAGAAGATTCACACTTAATTATTTTAATTTCCTAAGTTTAGACTTAGGCATCCATTAAAAATAATTAATTATTTTAAAAAAACTGTCTCTGGGTGGAATTTCCCAAAACGATTTCTAGGTGTTGGAGGATGCATATGTCCTAGGCTCTAGCCTCCCTGCAAATTTTGAGGCTTAGAGCACATTTAATGCTACCACAAATCAACACTCCCTCTAGCGAGCAATGTGCTCTAGTAATGCAACCTGTTGAAGAATCACCCTAACTCTGCATTATCTCCCTCTGCATTGTTGATGTTTGACATCACTGCCCTCCAACTACTACACAAATGACCACTCTGCACGCTTCTTCCAACTGCATCTGCACTGCAACTCTACTGTTGTTGCAACAGAAAAACATCCAAAACATTGAACCAACAGTATTCAATATGATGTCTCTGTCACTAGAGATCTGACTGTTGCTATTCTTTGCGCTAACCATCCAAAGCCTCTGCACTGCTACTAACTCCGTACTGTGCCAACTGCACTGCTGCGAACTCTGCTTCGCGCTGCTCAGTGTCTGGCGCTCCTAGCCACTGCAACTGTCACTCTGCCACTCCTCTGCACCAACTAACATTGGTCCATCATGCTACTTCTGATATTGGCTCCCATAGCAAGGTATTGATCCAAGAGGTGGACTCCACAAGGATCCTGCCCAACTGCATCTCTCTCGAACAGATATGCTCCACTTAACCTTCCACAACCAATGTATGCAATGCCTCAAGAGTATCTTAAATTACTCCCACGTTTTGCTGGAGAAGATGAAATAACTGCAGAAAAACGTTTGCCTGTGTTTTGTAATTTTGCTGAAAATCAGAATGTAGAACATCTTGATGTTGTTATGAGGCTTTTTGTTCAATCTCTAGATGGAGAGGACGGAAAGTAGTTTAAGGGATTTCCAAATGATTCTATTAATACATGGGAAGAACTGGAAAATCAATTCACTCAGAGATGGGGTGAAAAAAGGGATCATGGATATTCAGTAACAGAATTCAATGCGATCAAAAGAAGACGAAATGAGAATATATCAGATTTTATCAAAAGGTTCAATAAATTGAATAACAGTTTGTCTGTAGAAATGAAGCCCCCTGCTGTTGGAGCAAAGGTAGTATTTGTTGGGGATTTTCAAGTTGATTTTAGTTTCACACTTAGAGAAAGGAGATCACCTACTCAAGAGCAGATACAGACAAATGCTCTAGAAATTGAAGTTAATATGACTGCAGCAACGAAAGCGAAAGGGAAACACCCAGTCCAAGAGAAGGGGAAAGAAAAAGAAGAATCATCACAAGAACAAAAAATTGAAGATATGACAAGGGTGATAAAAATTTGTCAAATAAGCTAGTTAAGATGGAATTGGAAAACAGAAACTCCCAAAGACAAGTACAACAAAACCGAGGAGGATTTAATCCTCAATTCGGAAGACAACCCCTGCAAATTTTGCAGAGGGAAAGAAAATATCAAGACCAGGTTCAAGCACCATTGTATATAGAAGCATCACCCGAAGAGCCAGCAAAAGATGATCAAAAGGAAGTTGAAGATCAAATATCCGCTATGTACACAATACAAGAGGATGTACAAGAGGATGAAGAGGAAGATTGTGAGGGAGAATATGTAGAAGTTGAAGTATCTTTTGATCAAGATGAAATGGATGAATATTGTAGGAAATTCACAGATTTCATGCAAGTTGAGTTACATAAAAAGTATGATTTAAGGTCTAGAAAGAGATCTAGGGTGCACGATAATGAAGGTGAACAACAAGATTCTATTCCTCCTCCAATGGTGACTCCACAACAAAAGGACCCCGTAAAACAAGTCAGTAATGGAAAGCAACCTGTAAATTCAGTTAATAGAACAGATGTGCAGTAGGGTGAACTTTCCCAGAGCAAATCAGTTGATACTAATATTTTGGAGAGAGTTGTTCCTGTACCCGAACAAACGGCAAATTCTAGAAAGAGTGAAGAAGAACCTAAAAAGAATCTTAAACAAACTCATGCTTTTAGTTTGACAAAAGAGTTGGAGAAGGTAAAAATTCAAGTACCTCTTCTAGAATTAGCTAAAATGTCAGTCTACAAGAAAGAGATTTCAGAATTTATTAATCTCACACAGATTGAAGATATAAGTGACACTGTGAACCTACAACAAGAAAAGCCAGTGGTCACCTTTGGTCCTCATGTAGAAGAAGTAGACCCTTCTGTTCCACCATTCTATATTTCTCAGTTGCTTCATGATTTTACTCTCAATAATTGTATGCTAGACTCAGGTGCATCCCACAATCTCATGCTATTGTTTGTTATGAAGGAACTAAACTTGCAGATTACCAAACCTTACAGGTATCTGTATTCATTTGATTCCAAAATGGTGAAATGTGTTGGGTTAATTAAAAATGTAGCAGTTTCTTTGGCACAAATTCCAGCAAGGAGTATAATCATGAATGAAGTTGTTGCTGACATTCCAGCCAGGTTTGGAATGCTCTTGTCAAGATCTTGGGGAGCAAAGTTGGGAGGTGTTCTAAAATTGGATTTCACTTATGCTATAATTCCTGTTTTCAATGGGGAAGAAAGGAGATTGTACAAGGAAACAAGGTTCGTGAAGACCACAACCAAGAAAGATGCAGGAAATTCCCCTATTTATAGTCAAGAAACAGAAAATATTTCATCTTTCATGCTGCATGAAGATGCAGAATTTGCTGAAGACACAGGGAAGCGGCTCTCTTCAGCAGTTGTAAATAATGAGTTGCACTCAAAAAGGATTTGGAAATGCTACTTTAATGGAGCCTACTCCAAGGAAAGCACAGGACCAGGATTCTTGCTGAGACTGTTTGATTCAAATGATATTGTTGTTAATTTGAAGAAAATACATCAAGAGGAAGAGATGGAAGATTGTAATTTGTGAACTCAGCAGGAGCCAAAAATGGTGAAATTATTCAAAGGTGTTCCCAAAATTTATAAAGAAAGACATATTGATCTCTTAAAAAAGTATATGGATGTGTTTGCTTGGTCATATGAAGACTTGAAAACATATGATAAAAACATAATACAACATAAAATCCCATTGAAAGAAGGAATCAAACCACACAGACAAAAGCTCAGACAGATTAATCCATTACTGTTAGCACCAATTGAAAAGGAAGTAAAGAAATTTTTGCAAGCAAAAATCATAGTCCCTCTCAGATATTCGGACTGGGTTTCTAATCTAGTTCCTGTGAGGAAGAAAAATGGAGAGATAAGATTGTGTGTGGACTTCAGGAATTTGAACAGAGCATCTCTAAAAGATAATTATCCTTTACCTAAAATGGATTATGTCTTATAGAAGGTGACAGGAGCTTACAGTATGTATATGGTTGATGGATTCTCTAGATATAATCAAGTGGCAGTGGATCAGGACGATCAGAAAAAGACAGCTTTCACAACCCCCTGGGGCACCTTCATGTATGCAAGGATGCCATTTGGTCTTATGAATGCAGGCGCAACTTTTCAAAGGGCCATGGGCATAGCATTTGTTGGGGACAAGTATGTGGTTATATATTTCGATGATGTAACTATTTTTTCAAGATCAGATGATGAACACCTGGAACATCTGTAAAGAACTTTCGAAAAGTGTAGGAAGTATGGCATGTCACTAAATCCCAAAAAATCTTTGTTTGCCTTGGAGAAAGGTAAATTATTGGGTCACATAGTTTCAAAAGAATGGGTAAAGATTGATCCAACAAGGGTGGAGGCAATTCAGACCATTCCTTTACCCAGAAGCAAGAAAGATATTCAGAGATTTTTGGGGAAAATAAACTTTCTGAGAAGATTGTACCAAATTATGCTGAGATTGTGAGAAATATAACTGACATGTTGAAGAAAAATGCAGAAGTGAGGTGGGATAAAGAAGCAAGAGAAGCATTTTCCAGAATAAAAGCACTCCAGGAAGCTCTTGTTTTAATAAATCTTGATTATCAAAAGGTATTTCAAATATTTTAATTTGCTTCCCCCACTACTATTGTTGCTTTGTTATTGCAGAAAAATGAGGATAGTAAGGAACAGCCAGTGGCATTCTTCAGCAAAGTTCTCAGAGATGCCGAGCTCAAATATAACATTTTGGAGAAACAAGTGTATGCACTGGTCAAAGCACTCAAAGCCTTCAGGACTTGTGTTACAATCCCAAATAACCATTTATATACCTAATTCTGTGATCAAGGACGTGCTGGTTCAAAGTGACGTTGAAGGAAAAAGAGGAAAATGGATAGCTAAAATACAGGAGTACGATTTGGACATTAAAACCACCAAGTTAATCAAAGGACAGGGTTTAGTAAAGTTGCTAACAGAAACAAATTTTCAAGCATTTGGAATTAACCTCTTGGCACCAGTGGATGGAGCTGATAACGAAGAAGGTTAGAATAAGCCCAAAACAGGTATTCAATACAATTTTTTGTGTTCAGATTGGTATAAAGATGTTGTTCATTACCTATGTTTCTTTTCTTATCCATCTTCACTAAATAGAACCAAATACAGAGCTCTCAAGCTTAAACCTCAGCCATATGTCATAGTGGAAGCAAAGTTGTACTAGAAAGATCTTGCTGGTATTTTGTTGTTGTGTTTGACTGAAGGTGAATCCATTGAGGTTATCAAGGAATATCATGAAATTTTATGTGGAGGACATTATAATTGGAAGGTCACAGCCCATAAAATCCTCAAGTCAGGTTTCTATTGGCCCACCCTGTTTGCAGATGTATACAGACTGGTCAAAAGTTGTCAGAAGTGTCAATTGTTTGCAGAAAAGATAAGACTCGCCCCGTTACCTCTCATTCCAGTATTCATAGAAGAGCCTTTCAGACAGTGGGGATTGGACTTATTGGAGAGGTCAATCCACCATCATGTGGGCAGTTCAAATGGATTCTAACTGTTACTGATTACTTCACAAAGTGGGTTGAAGCAATCCCCACCAAGAAAGCAAATGACCAAGTGGTGATGAAGTTTCTAGAGGAGAACATTTTCGGTAGGTTTGGTTGTCTAGTCAAAATTGTAACTGAAATGCTTAGGTATTTAATTCTGCTCGATTCATTAATTTCTGTCAAACATATAATGTAATTTTATCACATTCCACAGCCTACCATCCACAAGGGAATGGATTAGCAGAGTCTTCAAACAAGACATTGGTTAGGATTCTAAAGAAGACAATCACCGAAAATCAAAAAGACTGGGATTCAAAGTTGAAGTTTGCTCTTTGGGCAGTCCGAGTAACCACCAGGAGGTCTACTGGCCAGTCACCTTATGAATTGGTTTATGGAACTCGGGCACTATTTCCTACTCAGTTGGCCAGACCAATGATTGCTTTCCTTCAAGAAGCTGAGGAGAAACCTAATGCTCTAGTGAGAAGATTGAACAAAGTGATTGAATCAAGTGAAAACAGAAACAAAGTGAGAGATAACTAAATTTCTTGTCAGGCAAAGATGACGTCCATATTTGACATAAAAGCAAAAGAAATCCTCTTCTAAGCAGGAGATTTAGTATTAAGATGGGACATTGTAAGGGAGGATAAAGGAAAGCATGGTAAGTTTGACCCTCTTTGGTATGGTCCGTACAGAATTTCTGAAGCCAGATCAAGCAATACTTTCATCCTAGAAGATTTAGATGGAGAATCTCTGCAGTTGCCTATGAATGGGCAGTATTTGAGGCATTATTTCAAGCATTAAAAGTCAGCATTCCACCACTGTAAATACTGGATTGCTCATTGTCCATATGTCACCAAGCAATGTTTGACTCCATGCCTAATGCATAAGGCACTAATCTACGGTTCTTAGCGCTTCTGTGGAAAAAAGCACTATCACCAAGTGGAGCCAGATGTTTTGGCTCATTTGCATTTACTTTTGAAATATTTTTCAAAACACCAAAAAAGCATATATGTTAGAAAATGTAAAAATTTGTATGTTGAAGAGGAATTTTGATTTACATGTTGGTATACTAACATTATGTGCGGAGATGTGAAGGTGGGTCGAGTCGAGCCGATTGATGCGTTCAGAACATTGCACACAGGTCACGGTCGAGTCGGGCTTATTCGCAATCTCCGAAGGGACTAGCGCTACAGAATACCGAATAAGCTCAGGAGGGTTACACCATGGAGAAAAAACAAATTAGTAATTAAGATCATTTATTCATCAAAGGAACTTATACGAGCCTGTTGAATGAAACGGTGTTCATTATTGAAGAAATCGTATAGATTTCCCAAAGGCTGAGAACTTGCATATTTTTCTTAAAAACTCGAGAGTTTTGGAGGAAGTGTAAAGGGAAAAATCGACGGTCAGGATCAAAGCGCAAAATTGAAGCGGAGAGACGGACGACGGAGATTATAGCATACAAATGCAAGTCAGATGGACAGATAAGATTAGATCGTGAGATCTAAGTTAGAGATAAGTGGTCGAGAATGGATATCGCAAATAAAGATGCAATAGAGTTAATAAATCGGAGGTTGTGAAGAGAAGCCACGCGTCGGCCATAGGTTCCATCGCACATCGCACTTCGCAAGTTTTAACACTTACCTCCCGCTTTTGTGGGAGGCCCCACCTCTGTCCAGCCATGTCACCCTCTGCTCATTGCACTTCACACATCGCAAGCTCAAGAGGAATGGCGCTAAGGAGTATGTTATAAACGTCGAAGGCCGAAATGCGATGGAAAGGCGGACGCGATACCATTCAAAGGTTAATTTGAATTTATTGAAAGTCCAAGATTATGTGCAATTGCGTTGGTTTTATGAAGAAACGTGGACGCAGGCAGTGGACTCGAGTAAGTGACCGACACCAAGCAAAGGAGAAGAGAAGACAGAATGCAGTAAGCACAAGCAAAAGAGGCAGAGTCGGGCAGAAGGGGACATGATAACCTTGGTTTAAACGTAACAACTGGGTCAAGTCGGGCAAGGATGCGTTATTGCAGAACTGTTCGAATAACGCACCAGAAGCAGAAAAGACATGACAGCAAGGAGAAAAGACAAATATTGAACTCTGGAATAAATGTAGAGCAAGGATATCCGATCTGTCAGGGAAACACACATCACTTCAGGGAGATGCATCAGCAACAAGTCAAATTCAGCAAACAGAATAATATTCCAAGTTTTAATTTGTTTTCTTTGTCTATTAAGATCAAAGCTAGAGTGATGTCCTCAATTGCAATGTAATAAGTAGTTTTAATAGTTTACGTAGTCGAAGTAGTTTCAAGAAGTTTTAGCAATTACAAACTGGTTTTGATGTATTTAAGCAAGATGGAAAGAAAGTAGAAAAGTTCTGAGTTTTGGACCTCTGGAAGACTAAAGCTTTGGTACTTACGTTTCTGAGGAATTAATGAAAGAAGCATCAAGTTTCCTGCAACTGTTGATGGTGATTCGTTTTTCCTGTGTCATTTTGTGTTCCTTCTTCCTGGAATGAAGTGAAGTGAAGTAGTTGTCGTTCTCTTAATTACATTTGTGAGTAAGAGTTAAATAACCTTAATTTGCGCTCCTCCACTCCAACTCCTCTCCCTTCACACATTCTCTCTGGAACTTAAAAGTAATAGATTTTGTGTTTACAGCATATTACTTTGAGTTTCCTCTCTCTCCATAAATTCATTCTGAAATTTAAAGTGATAGATTATGTGTTACAGCATATCATTCTGAGTTTCTTCTATAGTTCTTTTCCATTCAGATATCAGCAGTTAATGGCATTGTAGAGTCTTTCATTATACTAGATTGTTAAGGGTTTTAAAGAATTAGTTTCCAAAGGGATTGAACGAAGACCACCTGATATAATTACTTTTGTGACACATTTTTTAAAATGTCTTAAGCACTGATTCCTTTCCACAGCCAAGGAATTCTCTTAAGAACAACACATGGGATCATCAACAACTTCTCTCCTAGGTTTAGGCACAAAAGGACCTTCTAGTAGAGATCCATGTCATCATCTTTCTTTTCAACAAGAGGAATGTCTCTTACCTTTCCAAGGGCAACATCTTCATCAAAAATCACATCGTCGCTAAACTCGATATTCCTTTGAGCATACACATGTATTCTAAAAGCTTTAGAATTATCAAAAAACCCAACAAACGTTCCTTTCTTCCCAGTGGCTTCCAATTTGTTCCTGTTGTCCTTTGGCACATGAAAATACAAGGCACAACCAAATATTTTTGAAGGACCAACATCGGGCTTGATACCCATGAACACTTCTTTAGGAGTCTTGTCGTCCAAGGCTTAATGAGGAGTCCTATTTTGAACATAGCCCATAGTATTAATGGATTCTCCCCAAAGGAACTTAGTAGCTTCTGATCATGTAACATGGCTCGGGCAACTTCCATGATGGTCATATTCTTTCTTCCAGCCACATAACTCTACTTGGGATTATAAGCTACAATGGTCTCCTTCTTCATTCCAGCCTTCTTCCAAAACTCAATGAACTCATCAAAAGTGTATTCTCCACCATTATCATAGCTTAATACCTTGATCCTTTTCCACGTTTAATTCTCTATCAGTGCCTTGAAGTCCTGGAACATTTCAAATGCTTCGTCCTTGTGCTTCAAGCAGATATTCGATGTCCTCTAAGAGAAGTCATCCACAAAGATTATATAATATAGATAGCCACCGAGAGATTTTACTGTGAAAGTTTCAAAAGAGAAAACCTACTGCAGTGTCTAGATCTACTTTTCCTACTTGTATAATTAACCTAACAAGTTATATAACTGAAGTACTTAGAAAAACATTAAAGTAGACACAAACTGCAGCCTACACTTCTACAAATCATTCACTGAACAATACGCACATGTGACAAGATTACACAGATTTTGGGGACAAATGTCCCCGGAAAAACCAAATGCAAGAAAACCGATGCAGCAGCTCTAGAGGGTTTTATTATTATGCAGAATCTGAATACAACATTCTGGGCACCAGAAATGGTTGACCCTACAGAGAAATTACACCGCAATTTGTACCTTTCACTCAGAGACAGAAAATTTGGCTGAATCACACCCTCAATCGGGATTTACAAATAACGAGCACTTTTTGGCCAACTGGAACCCTCAATGTTGCCTCTGCAGCCTCTACATCAGCCCTTACTGGCCAACGTCCCCACTGCATCACCCTCACTGATGTTGCGCTGCCCTGGCTGGGCCTGCGTCACCCTGGCTGGTGTTGTGTTGCCCCTGCGCTGCACTGGCTGGGTCTGCATTACCCTGGATAAGCTTATGCAGCCTCTGCACAATCTTCTGCGTGGTGTTGGTTGAACAGCGTCCTCTCGGTTGGCTCTACGTTGTTCGGAACAAGCTGCCTCTCTGTTGTTGTATTCTCCGCCTCAAATCAGATCATCCCTTGCCAATCTTTGCCCATCACTGCACTGGAAACTCGCTTCGAATTCCTTAGCAAACCCCGCCCCAGAAATTCAAAATAGCTTCAATGCTCTACCTCTGTGTGTGTTCTCCAACTAACCCCAAGTCATTCTCTTATACTTTTCTCGTTGGGAAACCAACAGTCGTGATCTAATCTCTAATCGGCGACTAAGATTAAAAAACTGCTTGATCCACGTCACTTAGAATATTTCATCACATGTGTTTAATTAATTCACTTTAATTTTTCTAATTCCCTATGTTAGACTTAGGGTCCTCATTAAAACAATTAATTATTTGAATATCTCATGCACTAGATAAAATTTCTCCAAACGCTTTCTGGGTTTTGGAGATCTCGTGTGTCTTAGCCCTTCAACAAAATTTCGGAGGTAAAGCACACCCAATGCTACCCAAAATCTCAACAATCCCTCTTAGCGAGGAGTGTGCTCTAACAATACTTCCACACTGAAGCATCACCTAATCTCAGCATCAGTCTTTCCGTTGTTGATGCTTGGCATACTGCCCTCCATCCACTGTGTTGTTGTCACTGCCATTGACACTGCCACATCTGTACTGCAACTCCCTCTCAATTTGTTGCATCATGCTCCCACTGCTAACTGCTGCATGCAACTCAGTTGCTCAGAAGTAAGAAACTAGAGGACCATCACCCCATCGACTGACAGACAAGTCAATTGGGTTGCAGCTCAACATTAAAGCTCGCTCTTCTGTTGTGCTGTGTTGTCTCTCTGAAGCATTGGGTTATCTACTGGACTGCACTATGTAAGCACTGCCTCTGTGCTGCTGAAATCCCATCAGCCTCTGCGTTGTTGCTTCCACGTTGTTGTTGCCTCTCCTCTGAGCTGCTCCAGACTTCAGTGTCCCAACTAACGGTTAACCTCTGCTTCTCCATGATCTTTTGCACCCACTGCTCCAGTCATCCTGTTACTATCTTAAGGCTCTCATAGCTCGTAAGTGATCCAAGAGTTTGGGCACCTCAAGGATCTTGCCTCTCTATTAATTATTTGAATATCTCATACACCATATAAAATTTCTTCAAACGCTTTTTGGGTTTTGGAGATCTCGTGTGTCTTAGCCCTTCCACAAAATTTCAGAGCTAGAGCACACCCGATGCTACCCACAATCTCAACACTCCCTCTTAGCGAGGAGTGTGCTCTAGCAATACTTCCACACTAAAGCATCACCTGATCTCGGCATCGGTCTCTGTGTTGTTGATGCTTGGCCTACTGCCCTCCATCCACTGTGTTGTTGTCACTGTACTGCTGGCCATGTCACTGCCACTCACACTGCCACATTTGTACTTCAGGTCCCACTCAATTTGCTGCATCATGTTGCCCATAGCACTGCCACTGCTAACTCCTGCACTGCAACTCAGTTGCTGAGAAATAAGAAACTAAAGGACCATTACCCAATCAACTGACACACAAGCCAGTTGGGCTGCAACTCATCACTAAAGCTCGCTCTATTGTTGCACTGTGTTGTCTCTCTGAAGCACTGGGTTGTCTGATTAACTGCACTACGTAAGCACTACCTCTGCGCTACTGAAATCCCACAGCCTCTGCGCTATTGCTTCCACGTTGTTGCTGCCTCTCCTCTGCGCTGCTCCAAACTTCAGCATCCCAGCTCACCTCTACTTCTCCATGATCTTTTGCACCCACTGCTCCAGTCATCCTGCTACTGTCTCAAGGCTCTCGTAGCTCGTAAGTGATCCAAGAGTTTGTGCACCTCAAGGATCTTGCCTCTCTATCTGTAGCTTCTCTACAGATCAATATCACCCCACTTCCATTATTCATGAGCACTCATGGCTACGTCATCGTCCCTACCATCATCCCCTTTTGTTGTTGTTGCCTTGGAACCAGAAGATTCCTTGTCCTTCCTCTTCGGACAAGTGTTAGCGAAGTGTCCAAGTTCGCCACATCTAAAGCACCAGACCGTGGATAGGTCCCTCTTCTTCTTCCCTTGTTGCCTTTGTCCCTTAGATGCAGGGGTTGCATCCTCCTCCTCCTCTTTCCTTACTTTGACCCCCACCATCGCTGCTTTGCTTTTTGGTTATCCTCCTGATTTCCTCTTGACAGAGGATTTCCCACATGTCTGCCTAGGATGTTAACGTTGCCCTGCCCAAGATGCTTTGTACAAACTTTTTCCATTCATCGATGACTACATTTAGGGTAGTCCTCGCCAAGAGCCCTTCATCTGGATTTGTCCCCATGGCAATTAGTTGGTCCCGGATAGTCTAAAGTCTAAACAAAAAGGGATCGATTTCCTCACCCTTCTGCATCTGGAACAACCGCCTCTGATTCTCCAGAAGCATCTTCCTTTGGACAAAGCTTCCCTGATAAATCGTGTTCAAAGTTGTCCACATTTCATTTGTCATGTTCTACCCGACAATATGTGGAACCACGTGATCCTTGACTCCATCAATGATCAAGCGCTTAGCTTGCGCCTGATTCTCATTGAATTTCTTTAGGGGATCTGCATCAGTAGGGACAGCTAGGACATTTTCAGCATGGTCCTTGACGTCGTACTCATCTAGGACTGTCAGGATCCCAGCCCTCCAGATAACAAAGTTGGACACACCGTCCAACCTATCTTGATCTCTCAGTCCATGAGAAACAATATCTACTCAATCTGTCGGATCACTGGCTCTTCTCCCTCCCGCTGCTACTACACTCAGCAATGAACTGGATCTGGGCTTCTTGGTGAAAGAACCCTCTAGAGAATGTGCTCCCTCTAACAAATGATTTCCCTCCAGGAAATCCTTTGCCAATTCCAACGAATTAGTGCTCTATGATCACTCCACTTGATCACACCAAGATCCCTTGGCTAGAGGATCTGTTGAGCGACTGTTCTCCTCCATCTCTTGTCACCTTTGCTAGGCACCGTTCTGCACCGACAGAACCTATGACACACCAGCAACTTCTGAAGATCAGAAGCTCTACTTCCAGACATTGGCAAACTGCACAGCGATGCCGACACAAACTACATCCCTCTGGTTGGCCTCTGCGTGAGAAGATTGGCTCAGCGTAGCCTCTGTGCAGCAACTGCACAGCGCAGGCTGCTCCTGTGCCACTCTGGAAGGCTCTGCGATGCCTCTGCGTCACTCAGATGGCTCTGCGTCAGCCTCGACGTCGCTCAGATGGCTCTGCGTCAGCCTCTGCGTGGCCTCTGCGTCAGCCTAGATGGGTTGTGTCCCTCCTGGTGTTGCGTTGCCCTCTTCTGGATCTTTGTTGCTTCAACTGCCCTCTCTGCAGCAATTATCTTCAGCCGCTCTACTGGTGGATCAGCTTGATCTGCAATGCTCTGATACCATGTGTAAGTTTAAAACCAGAAACCCTACTGCATTGTCTAGACCTACTTCGCCTACTTGTTTAATTAACTTAATAAGTTATTTAACTGAAGTATTCATAAAAGCATTAAAGCAGACACAAACAGCAGCCTACACATATGCAGATCATTTACTGAACAATGCGCACATGGGACAAGATTACACAGATTATTCAGACAAATGTCCCCAGAAAAACCCAATGCGGGAAAATCAGTGCAGCAGCTCTAGAGGGTTTTATTATTATGCAGAATCTGAATACAACATTCTGGGCACCAAAAATGGTTGACCCTACATAGAAATTTCACGACAGTTTGTACCTTTCACTCGGAGATCGAAAATATGGCTAAATCACACCCTCAATCGGGATTTACAGATAACGAGCTCTTTCTAGCCCACTAGAACCCTCAGCACTATCTCTACAACCTCTGTGTCAGCCCTTACTGGCCAGAGTCCCCACAACGTCACCCTCACTGGTGCTACATTACCCTAGCTAGGCCTGTGTCAACCTGGATGGTGTTGCGATGCCCCTGCACTGCACCGGTTGGGTGTGTGTCACCCTGGCTGGTGTTGCACTGCCCCTGCGCTGCGCTGGTTAGGTCTGTGTCACCCTGGTTGGGCTTATGCAACCTCTACGTGGTGCTGGCTGAATTGCATCCGCCTAGTTGGCTTTGCTCTGTCTGGTACAAGCTACCTCTCTGCTGCTGTATTCTCAGCCTCGAATCAGATCCTCCCTTGTCGATCTCTGCCCCTCACTGCACTGCAAACTTGCTTCGAATTCCTCAACAAACCCCGCCCCAAAAATTCGACTTAGCTTCAGCGCGTTGCCTCTGTGCGTTCCCCAACTGACCCAAGCCCTTCTCTTATACTTTTCTCGTCGGGAAACCAACGCTCGTGATCTAATCTCTAATCAACGACTTAGATTAAAAGACTGCTTGATCCACGTCACTTGGAACATTTCATCACATCTGTTTAATTAATTCACTTTAATTTTTCTAATTCCCTAAGTTAGACTTGGAGCCCTCATTAAAAAAATAATTATTTGAATATCTCACACACCAGATGAAATTTCTCCAAACGCTTTCTGGGTTTTGGAGATCTCATGTGTCTTAGCCCCTCCACAAAATTTCGGAGCTAGAGCACACCTAATGCCTCCCGAAATCTCAACATTTACCAGCATGGGTCCACATAGATCGGAATGAATGAGTTGCAAAATATCACTAGTCCTGCTTTTGCTGAAAGGGAATGGTCCCCTTGACTTCTTTCCACTGGCGTGTCCCGGACATACCTTTCATGCTTATAGTTTGAACTCCAGGCATTCCAGAAACCATCCTCCTTACTTTGGGCAGGGCTTCATGGTGTAGATAAGAAAACCTTTAGTGACATAGCTCACTTTGATGATTTCTATCATGTATCATTGCTCGCAATGGCCTTCCATTGACTCTATAGAGTCCTTCAATTCTAGATCCCAAGGTGAATGCATCTCTCATCTGAGATTCCATATGCCAGGTGAGGACCTTTCCTTTTATGAAGCCAACTCTCATCCCTTTGTCTTCCAAGGTAGATATAGATACCAAATTCTTCTTTAATCCTAGCACGTACATAATATCATGAACAAGTACGGTTTCCCCTTAATCCAAATGAAACAAAACCAAAACTCTTCACGGGATAAATAGAGTTATCCCGAAGAATGATCTTTAAATTTGATTTGTAAACTATCGTGGATATTTCACTAGACAATTTGTCACAACATATTTGATAATATAATGCTTAAATTCTGAAATTCTACACTATTACAGTTTTATTAAATTTCTAGATCTATAGATTTTATTGTAAATAGTGCATGCATGTGAATGGAAATTATACAGAAAAATAGGGAATGAAAAAATAAAAGCTCACACACACATACAACACGATATTTTCTTTGGGAAACCCTTTCAGGAATAAAACCCTGCTAGAAGGTGAAGTCGTTGCACTCTCTTTCTCTATCTGGAAATATGGCTGCAAGTACAAAGAAGTATGGTCTGTGGCCCATGGGCTTCTTCAGTCCACAAATTCTCTGTGTGCTCTACCTCCTATCCCTCTTGGTTACTTTTGCTTAGCTATGGAACAAATGCACTTGAAAGAATGGAATACCTTTTCCTCCTAATGGCCCAGTTATAACACAGCCTGATAGCCCACTAGTGGTTAAGTTTGACTACCTCAACTCTTAACCAGAGTTACAATATACACCCTTCTAGAGTCTTTTACATCATAATCACGTGGCCAGCCCCTTTTCCATGAATAATGGGGGCTAATACGGCATCCTCCGGAATTATGTGTGTGAAACCAAGAAGGTCAACTTCTAAGTGACATAACTTTTGCATATGGACTCTAATTGATGCGCTTCTTGCATCGTTGGAAAGATCTTTGTATGTAGAATAGCATGAAAAGGTGGAGAGCTAAGCGGCAAATTTTTATCCCCAAAAAACATAGTTTGATGCCTCAAAACGCTCCCATAACAATTCAGCCCTATTTTTCCAAGTTGGGTCCCGCTGGTAAAAATGGTCCCGTGAGCTGATTCCTCCACTTTTTCCACTTTGAATGCATCGAGATGGATGACAAACAATATAATGATCCAATCTGAATCACACCTCCCCATTTTGGGAGGCTTTTGGTACACAAAAGCTTCTACTGAATGAGATGAGGAAATTTTTCCTCCACCTTTTCTCTAGTGCACCATTTAGTTGTGCTTGGAAGTTTCCCTTTCAACCCAATCTGCCGAAGGCCATGTTGCCCATGTCTTGTAGTTCTAGAGTGTTGATTTGTGGCAGCATTGGATGTGCACTAAGTCTCAAATTTTGTGGAGAGGCTTAGACACATGCACTACAGATAACCCAGAAATTGTTTTGCGAATTTCCACCCAAAAACAGTTTTATAAGAAAATATAATTATTTTTAATGAGGACTTTAAGTCTAACTAGGAAATTAAAATAGTTAATCAGTATTAATGTAAACTATGGGTGAAACTTCCAGATCAAGCAGATCAAGTCTAATATAATATTAGTCGTTGATTCGAGATCTAATCTCGATCGTTGATTTGTCAATGTGAAGACTATAAACGAAAACTTGAGGGTCATTTCTAAAATACACCAAGAGGATCTAGAGATCGAATTTTTCTGACAGAGCAGTGCTCAGACGAAAATCAGATCTAAGTGATTCTTGATTGCAGTGGAGGCGCAGAGTAATTCCGCTTGGAGATCTTCTTGAGTCGGAGAATACATCGCGAAGAAGACAGAGAGCATCATCAGCATTGGCAACGTAGCAGCTACGCAAAGACTGCACAAAGCCAACAGTGGTCGTGCAATAGCCCAGAGGAGGATCGTGTTTCAACTGAGGATAGTCAGATATAGTGTCGTAAAGCCGAAGTGTGAGACCGGAAGAGGCCAGAGGGTCAGATCTAGCCAGCAAAAGATCACCATCACAGAAGCCACGCAGAGTGACGCAGTGATTGCGCAGAGCTGTGGAGGGCTTGCCATCCGGGGTTTGTTGATCAATCAGACTTCCAGTATCAGTGTGTGAGGTAATCTCACCAGGCTATTTGTCAGTCATATTCTCGGCAAGGATAGCCAGAAAACCATCCCAGATTGTATTCAGAAAAGTACTTCCTAATATTAATATATAACCCTCAGATCTGTTGCACCGGATTTCCCGCATTGAAATTTTTCGGGGACATTTGTCCAAAAACAACGGCGTCCTGTGTGTGCATTATTTTTCTTGCTCGGTTTTGTTTTCACAAACGTATTTTAATGGGTGAAGGTTGCTTCAGTAACTGCTTCGATATTTTAAGAAGTAATCTTTTAATAACTTGTTAAATCAGATTTGCGAGTAGGAGAAGTAGTTCAGCTTGTAGAAGTAGGGCTTCCAGATCTAGGATCTAGGAATTTTCACATGGTAATAAAGCGCGTATTGTGAAACAGGAGGAGCAGATCCAGCGCAGATTCGGAGACCAAAGAGTTGCAAAAATTAGCAATTTGTAGCCCCAAGGGGATTGCGCAGTCCAGGCCAGGAGGGTTGAAGTTTCCGAGAAGATCTCTCTGAGTGAGTCGACATAGAGGTAAGATTTCCATATCAGAATTTTTGCCGAGCAAAAGGAAGCAGCATAGAGCTTCAGCACAGAGCTGGTGGGACGCAGTTTTTGCAGGCAGATCTTGATTTTGTCGGGCAATAATTCGTCAGAAGAAGAAGCAGCAGCACAGTGAGGGAATTTTTCTCTCTCGGGAAGTTCCTAGCCAGGGAATTTCAGTTTTTCCAAGATCTATGCAGCAGATCTGGGTAACAGATCTACGAGCTCCCCAAGGAATGTGTAAGCATGTCCTGTGAAAATTTCTCAATATAGAAACCCTACTGCAGTATCTTGATTTACTACTCCTACTTGTTTGATTTAATTAACAATTTATTTTTTGAAATATTCAGTAAAATATCAAAGTAAACACGGCAACAATACCTCTATCCGGAAGACAAAAAAATTGACTAATTCACACCCTCGAACGAGATTTACAGAACTCAACCCTTTTCCGGCCTCTGGAAACTCCAGCGCTGCTCTGAAGCCCTCAAGCCCTCTACGTCAACCTCTGCGCTACCCAGGAATGGTCTGCGTCACGCTAGACTGGGTTACGATGCCCCTGCGTTGCCCTAGTTGGGCCTGTGTCAGCCCTCCTAGCCTCTTGTTGCCTCTTCGTTGCCCCTGTTGGGCTCTCGACTGCTCTGCGTAGATGTTGCTTTTGCGCTGCTCTATTATGCTCCTTCTCTGCCCTCGTTGTACTCTTGGCCTGGGACTATCCCATCCCCCTCACCAATACTGCCCCTCGATGTAGCTGAAACATTTCTGAAATCCTTAGCAAACCACACCCTAGAATCCCAGCTTAGGTTCAGTGCTTTGCCAGTCCGTGTGTTCTCCAACTAACCCCATGCCCTCTTCTTATATTTTTCTCGTTGAAACATCAATGGTCGTGATCTAATATTGAATCGACGACTAAAATAAGAAGATGCTTGATCTTCGTTACTTAAGTCATTCTCATCACATGTTTAATTTAATTACCTTTAATCTTTTAATTTCCCTAAGTTAGACTTCGGGTCCTTAATTAAAAAGATTAATTAATTAAATATCTCTTAAACCGAAGGGAATTTCCCAAAACGCTTTATAGGTCTTGGAGATCTTATGTACTCTAGTCCCTCCACAAATTTTGGGAGCTAGAGCACATCCGATGCTACCCCAACACCCCAAAATCTCAACACTTGCACCTATGAGCGACTATAGGGTGAGTGAGTAGTGTGAAAATTCCTAGATCCAAACAGATCTAATGAATCCTACTGCAACTAACCCAATTACTTCGTCTATTATGTAATTTAGTTTACACAATTATTTCTAAATCATACATGAAATACTCATGATTCTAAAACAAGGAATCGAAACAAGAAAAATCATTCACACATATGACACCTTTATTTTGGACTAAGTGCCCGGAAAAACCCAATGCAGGAAAAACCAATGCAGCAGATGTGAGGGTTTTATTATTAAGCAGTAGCAGTGTATGAATACATCTTTCAATACCCCTAGGGTAATTCAGTTACAAAGAGAAATACTAGCACAAGAATTTGTGAGGATTTACCTCACTCAATCACTCAATTTTCAATTGATCCGAATGAAGAAAAGCATGCCCTAGGGAGACTCTACGCAGTCCCAACGCTGCAACTTGCAGCCTCTGTGTCACCCCCTTCCAGGCTCAACGTTCAGCCCCACCCAAGTCGTTTTGACTCTGTGGACCCTGAGGAACAGCCTCCCGATATCACTTTCCAGATTCCGGCCTCCACCAACAAAATTTCGAAAACCCTTCCTCTGCCTTTGCATTGCTTCTGCGTGAGCCCTACGCAGCCACTGCGTAAGCCCTTCTTCCTTCAACGTTGGCTTGGTTAGATCACCTTTGCCTCTCTCTGACTGATGCTTCTCCGGCTAAGAAAATCTCTTCCTCTCCGGATGCTATCTCTGCCACTCACTGCTCAGATCTCTTGCTCGAATTTCTCAGCAAACCATGCCCCAGAAATTTCGAACTCTTGATGAATTCAATGTCTCAATGTGTTTCCAAATGCCCATCAAGCTCCTTCTTATAATCTCTCATTGACATATCAACAACCAATATTAAAACATAATCAAAGGCTAAGATTAACTGGGAGTTGATTTGTGCCTTTATTTAGAACATTCACACCCGGTCTAATTAATACACTTTAATTTATCACATTTCCTAAGTTTAGACTTAGGAATACATTAAAAATGTTTAATTATTTTAATTAAATCCTTTGTCGGTGGAATTTCCCAAAACGCTTTATGGGTATTGTGGAATGCATGTGTCTTGGCCTCTCTACAAAATCTTGAGGCTAAAGCACATCTGATGGTACAAAAAATCAACAAGTGGTTCACCCCCCCCCCCCCAGTGATACCCCATGATGGTTGACATGTGTGTAGGGTGAGTGGTTCACCTTCCCCTATGTATGATGAGTCATGACACGTGTGTAGGGTGAGTGGTTGACTTACCCCAACAATTGACATATGCATAGGATGAGTGGTTCTCCTATGGCATATGAGCAAGATGAGTGGTTCACCTTCCCCTACGATTGGCATATGCATAGGATGAGTGGTTCACCTTCTCCTATGGCATATAAGCATGATGAGTGGTTCACCTTCTCCTGCTGATGCCCCAGCATACATCCTACACATGTAGTCAGGGACTCATGGGAAGTACCTCTCATCTGACCAATGAGTTGGGAAAAGTGGATAGAGACCATAGCACTACCGATGGACGCATCATGTACTGTCGTACTCCCTATGTCTAGGATGCATGGTGTTCAACGACTTGATCTGGGATCAATTGAGGTTATACCTCTAAACTAACTTTTGTCAATGGAGAGTGGTAAAGTCTTGTGACTCACTCTCGATCAATTCATCATTATTGCATCATGGTTCAACAGAGCAGAGATGAGATGACCGAGATGGTACACGACGACAGGATGGCATGATGATCGATGATGGATTGGCAAGTGGGATTCTCCCTAGTTGAGAGGCAGTGTTAAAATTGGCAACTAGGGCCAAATTCCACCTTGGGACAACTCATTTGATGGAGATGATGATTGCATTAAATTCCTCTTTTCAAGAGGACCAAAATTGATATAAATATCATCCAATTTCGACAAGCGGAAGTGTGATTTTCAATTTATGCCCACACATGTACAAATTGTTCAAGTCGGCTTCATCAACATGTAGGCTCAAGAAGCCCAATGGACGTGTCTCCTCAACCACAGCGAATTGTATAAATACATGTGACCTCTCACCTCATTTGGCATCTTCATCACTCACACATTCTCTCTCCTTCTCTCATTGGTTCATACTACATTGGGCATTCTTCACTCACACGTGTGGATCAAGGAGGAAGAAATTTCAAACTGACTTACAGGGCTGAAAATCACAGGAAATTATGCAGTTTGACCAGTGTTGACCATGACCTTCCAAGCATCAATTGACTTTGCTTCTATGGGGTTATTTCAGTCTCAGCAAACAGCGTCTTTTGGCACAGAAACTGAGGCATTTTGTGCACTTTCACAACAGACCAAAATTACAGGTTGACCGAGGGTTGACCAAGTTTGACCATAGATTTTGTCACTGTTTTGGGCTGAATTTGACTATTGTTCGAGGCTGAGTTTGACTCTGAAAGACCGAGTTGTTTTGAGGATAATTTATTATTGTTTTGACCAGCATTGACTTTCTAGTTAGGGTTAAAGTTTGACTGCAGTTGACTGCAGAAATTGACAGGGTTGTTTTGACTTTGAAATGGGCAAGTCAATTTAACTATTGTACTCTCTCTTTCTATTGAACATTTTGATATAATAATAAGAAGAATTGATCAAAAGGTTTTCCCCACATTAGGGTTTTTCGCTGGCATCCGCCAAATCTGGTGTCCTCTTGTCTTGGCTTGTCTTCTGCATTATGTTTCATGTCCTATCTACTTTTACTGTCAATGTGATTAATGGTTAATGTTATTGCTACTGGAAATCTAAATTGGAAATTGCTATTAGGTTGCTTAAGGAACATTGAAGTAATTGTGCTAAGCATAGAACATGCCATTTTTAACTAAAATTAATGAGTACTCTACGAGTAGCTCTGTACCTATAAAACATAAGTCTTCCACAACCAATATAAGAATGAGAAGATTCTCGCCAATGTTGAGAAATTCAGACTCTAGAATAAATTGGCAAGGGTCCGAAAATTGAAAAAGTCATAAATGTCAGGAAAATATGAAAAAAAGGGCAAAAACTCGACAAAATTAGAAAAGCACAAAAATATCCATTTTTTTAAATATCGAAAAACTTCCAATTTTTTAAGATCTAATCCAATTTTTTACAATTTAATCCTGATTTTTATGATTTCATCCCATTTCGCAACACACCCCCCCACCCGTCAGTGCAATATTTTTCGTTCAACTCATGATAAAATCTTGATTTTATCAATTTTATCAATTTTATCAAGGGTTTTTCGAATTTGAGGAAGTCTTGAAAGAATTGGCCGAAAAAATCGCAATTTGTCGATTTTATCAAGATTTTTCTCATATGCCTCATTGTACACTCACACACTCAATTCACTTAAACCCAAGTGAAATCTAATATTAACTAAAATCAACCAAGAACATTCATCGCAGTCTCTTTTTACAACATTCAACTTGGTTATTACCATTTACTTTAAGCATCTCATTTTCAATTATTTGCTTTCCAAGTATCATCTCTGGCTTTGAGCATTTACTTTCACAAGTTATCTTACATGGCACTGGTCTCCATTACTCGCTATATCAGTTTCTTAAGATTTTCCATTCATTTGATGCTATCATTGTTACATCTCTTGTTTATGGATAGTTGTATGTGCTTATGATCATTTCATTCAGTTGTGGAATTATTTACATGCTTTAAAGTGAAATGTTGCAGCTTGTATATTGATGGTAGATATATTTCTTGTATAATGCATTTGTTGAGATTTTGGGTACCATCGGATGTGCTCTAGCTCCAAAAATTTGTGGAAGGGCTAGAACACATGAGATCTCCAAGACCCAGAAAACGTTTGGAGAAATTCCACCTGGTGTGAAAATTATTCAAGAAATTAATTATTTTAATGGAGACCCTAAGTCTAACTTAGGGAAATAAAATAATAAAAGGGAATTGGTTTAAACATGTGGGTGAGAATGTTCTAAGTAACATGGATCAAGTCTTTTCTAATCTTAGTCGTTGATTAGAGATTAGATCATGGCCGTTGATTTCTCAACGAGAGAAGTATTAAAGGAAGGCTTGGGGTCAGTTGGAGAACGCACAGAGAGCGGTAGCACTTGAGATAAGTCGAAATTCTGAGGCACGGTTTGCTGAGAATTTTCGAGTGAGCTTGCAGTGCTAGTGAGGGGCTTCAAGAGGAAGCCAAGATGGCTTCATGATACCTTGAAGGAAGCCCAAGAATTTGTGGGAAAGCCCAAGTGGTTAGTTAGGGAGAGTAGACCACCAAAGCGATTTGGTAGCTCTTTGGTTGTGGTGAGTAGCATTGTTGAGACCGAGCCCTTTCGCTACAAGACGCTGCAGACCAATAGGTTTGGAGGGATGCCATGGTGGAAGAGTATGCTTCCATCACAAAGAATGATGTTTGGGAGATAGTGTTGAGACCTTAGGGGAAGTCAGTTGTGACCTCCAGGTGGCTCTATAAGATCAAGTATGTTGTGGATGGCAACATTGACAAGTACAAAGCTTGGTTTGTGGCTCGAGAGTTCTCACATGTAGAGGGAGTCGATTATGAGGGGACGTTCGCCACCATTGCTCGATATACTTATATTAGTTTAGTGGTCTCTATACCAACAAAGATGGGTTGGAATATCCACTAGATGGATGTTAAGACCGCATTTTTGAATGGTATTATTTACAAGGAGGTGTACATTGAGCAACCATAGAGTGTTGAGATGTGTTGCCGCTTAAATCCACACCTGGGCTATAATCTTTAATCCACTTAGTGTGGCCTTGGGCGCAAGTCTTGATTTGAACTGTTGTCACTCAATTCTCAACTCCTCCGTCTAGGCTAATTCCTAGCGAAGCCAAGGGGGTTGGACCCTATGACACAAAATCTAAGGCTTGATTAAGCTAAGCTAAACTAAAAGTTCTAGGAGTTAAATGGTGTGAAAAATTCTAAATATAGAAACCCTACTATATTATCTTGATTTACTTCTCCTACTTGTTTGATTAATTAACAAGTTATTTTCTGAATATTAAGTAAAATATCAAAGCAAACACATCTGTAGCCTACACATACATACATATCATTTACTGAAGCATAGCACACACATGACAAAGGACAGTATTTTTTGGACAATGTCCCCGGAAAAACCCAATGCGGGAAAACCAGGGCAACAACTCTTAGAGGGCTTGTTTATTAAGCAGAATATTTGAATACAATCAAGGGCACCGGTAATGGTTTTCCCAACAGAGAATTCATGGTAGATGCACCTATCACTCGGAGACAAAAAATATGGTTGATTCAGTCGAGGAAGCACTCCTCTGAAAACACTGAATACGAGCCCTTTCTGGCCCACTGGAACCCCGGCGCTGCTCTGACAACCCCTGCGTCAGTGTCTCTTGCCCAGCATAGCCACTGCGCAGCACAGGCTACCACTGTGTCACCCTTCTAGGCTCAGCATCGCCTCTGCCTCACCCTGAAGGCCCTGCGTCAACCTCTGTGTTTCCTCTGCGTGAGCCTGGTTGTGTTGCGTCCCTCCTGCTGGTCTTTGTGCTGCCTGGTACAGATCCGCCTCTCTACCTTAGTATTCTCGGCCTTAGATCTGAATATCCCTTATCGATCTGACCCTCACTAGCACTGCAAGCTCACTCGAAAATTCTCAGCAAACCGCGCCCCAGAATTTCAACTTAGCTCAAGTGCTGCTACTCTGTGTCTCTTCTCCAACTGACTCCAAGCCTTCCTTTAATACTTCACTCGATGAGAAATCAACGGTCGTGATCTAATCACTAATTAACGACTAAGATTAGAGAAAGCTTGATCCACGTCACTTCTAACATTCTCACCACATGTGTAAATTAATTCACTTTAATTTTTCAATTTCCCCAAGTTAGACTTTGGGTTCCCATTAAAAATTTAATTATTTGAATAACTTTTACAACGGGTGGAATTTCTCCAAACGATTTATGGTTCTTAGAGATCTCATGTGTTCTAGCTCCTCCACAAAGTTTCGGAGCTAGAGCACATCTGATGCTACCGAAAATCTCAACACTCCCTCGTAGCGAGGAATGTGCTCTAGCAACACTTCACCACAAAATCATCACCCTGATCTCTGGCATTGGTCTTTGCGTTGCTAATACTTGGCATGTTGCCCTCCATAAATTGTGTTGCTTCTTTCCGTACTATTGCCCATGACTCTGCCACAGTCAAGCCACATCTATCTACATCCTCCTCTCAAATTGTTGCATCATGCTGCCTATAGCACTGCCACTGTTAACTGTTGCACTACAACTCAGTTGCGGAGAAGTAAGCAACTGAAGGACAATCATCCAATCAACTAACAGACGAGTTAATTTGGCTACATCTCATCACTAAAGAACCCTTTGTTGTTGCTTTGTGTTGTCCCTCTAGAGCCTCTACGTTGCTGCTGCTCTTCACTGCGTAAGAGTTGCCCCTCTGTGTTGCTGAAGTCCCATCAGCATTTGCGTCGTTGCTTCAATGATGTTGTTGCCTCTACTCTGCGTTGCGCCAGTCTTCAACGTCCCAGCACTGCCTCTACTTCTCCATGATCTTCTGCACCCACTGATTCCAACCATCCTGCTGCTGTCTTAAGGCTCTCGTAGCTCGTATGTGATCCAAGAGTTTGGGCACCTCAAGGATCCTGCCACTCATCATCTATAGCTCAATCTACAGATCTATGTCACCCCACCTCTTCTCTCGAGGTACATGAGCACTCATGGACACATCATCTTTGTTGCTATCGTCCCCTTTCGCTGCGGCTGCCTTGGAATTCGAAGCTTCCTTGTCCTTCCTCTTGGGACAAGTATTGGCGAAGTGTCCCAGTTCGACACATTTGAAGCATCGAACCTTGGATAGGTCCTCCTCCCTTTTCTTCCCTTGTTGTCGTTGTCCCCTAGATGCTAGGGAAGCATCTTCCTCCTCCTTCTATATCTTGAGTCCTCTGCTGCTAAATTCCCTCTTGGTTATTCTCCGAATCTCCTCCTGACAAAGGATTGCCCACATGTCTCCCCAATTTGAGAGTTGTGCTCTGCAAAAAATACTTTGGACAAAGGTTTCCCACTCATCGGTGACTTCATTCAAAGCAGTCCTCACCATGAGTCCATCATCCAGAATTGCCACCATGGCAATCCGCTGGTCTTAGATAGTCTGCAATCTAAAGAGGAAGGAATCGATCTCCTCTCCCTCATGCATCTGGAACATCCGCATCTGATTCTCCAGAAGCATCTTCCTCTAGACAGAGATACCTTTATACAACGTGGTCAATGTTGTCCACACCTCGTTTGTCATCTTGTTCTCGGCAATGTGTGGGACCACGTGATCTTTCACTCCATCCATGATCAAGCGCTTAGCCTGCGCCTGATTTTCATTGAACTTCTTCAGAGAATCAGCATCGGTTGGCACAGCCAGGGCGTTCTCAGCGTGATCTCTAATGTCATACTCCTCGAGGACTGTCAGGATTATGGCTTTCCAAATAGCAAAGTTAGACACACCATCTAACCTATCCTGATCTCTCAGTCCGTACGAGGCCATCTCTGCTCAAGCAGTTGAAGCAGGTGCTCTTCTCTGTTCTATTACTGTTGCACTCAACAGAAGACCGGATATGGGTTTCTTGGTGACAGAAACCCTCGAGAGAATCTGCTCCCTCTCACAAATGATTTCCCTCCCGGAAATCCTCAGCTAATTCTGTCTAAGCAGCCCTCTATGATCACCCTCCTAATCGAATCTCAGATTTCTTGTCAAGAAAATCTGTTGAGGGATTGTTTCCCCTTACTTTGTCAACTTTGTTAAGCATTTTTTTGCACCAACAAAACCGATGCCCCACCAGCAACTTTGAAGATCAGAAGCTACACTTCCAGCTCCAGAAACCAGCACAACGTTACTCCAACTTGGACTGTGTCGCCCTCTAGGGCCTGCGTCATCCACTACATCAGCCCAGCGTGAGCCTGACAGGCTCTGCGTCACCCACTAGGCACTGCGTCGGCTCTATGTGAGCAGACAAGCACTATGTCACCCTTCTGTTGGGTCTGCGTCCCTCCTGGTGCAGTGATGCCTTCTTCCTGGATCTGTGAAGTTCAACTGCCCTTCTGCAGCAAAAATTCTTCAGCCTCTTGTTGATGGCTTCAGCTTGGTCTGCAATCACTCTGATACCATGTGAAAATTTCTGAACACAAAAACCCTACTACAGAATATTGATTTACTTCTCCTACTTGTTTTATTATACACAAGTTACTTAATTGAAATATTTAGAAAAACATCAAAGTATACACAATCTGCAGCCTACACATATACAGATCATTTACTAAAACATAGCATGCATATGACAAAAACCCAATGCGGGAAAACCGGTGCAGCAACTCTTTGTGGTTTTATTATTAAGCAGAATCTGAATACATCATGGGCACCAATAGTGGTTTGCCCTACAGTGAAATTCACAGCAATTGTACCTTATCACTCGGAGATAGAAAATATGTTTGATTCAAACCCTTCAGGAATTACAAAATACGAGCCCTTTTTGGCCCACTGGAACCCTCAGCGCAGCTCTTTGAGCGTCTGCGTCAACCTCTCCTGCCCAGTGTAGCCTTCGCTGAACCTACATCACCCTAAAGGCCTCTGCACTACCTTTGCATAACTCTTTGCGTGGTCTCTGCGTCAACCTCGCTGGGATGCGTCCCTCCTGCTGGCCTTTGCGCTGCCTGGTACGGAACTCCCTCTCTAATGTATGTATTCTCAGCCTCAAATTAAACATCCCTTTCCGATATGCCCCTCACTAGCACTACAAGGTCACTCGAAAATCCTCAGCAAACCGCGCCCCAAAATTTCGACTTAGCTCAAGTGCTGCTACTCTATGTGTCTTCTCCAACTAACCCGAAGCCTTCCTTTAATACTTTTCTCGTTGAGAAAGCAACAGTCGTGATCTAATCACTAATCAATGGCTAAGATTAGAGAAAGCTTGATCCACGTCACTTAGAACATTCTCACATGTGTAAATTAATTCACTTTAATTTTTCAATTTCCGTAAGTTAGACTTAGGGTCCCAATTAAAAAAATTTAATTATTTGATTAACTTTTACATCAGGTGGAATTTCTCCAAACGATTTCTGGGTCTTGGAGATCTCATGTGTTCTAGCCCCTCCACAAAGTTTCGGAGCTAGAGCACATCCGATGCTACCCAAAATCTCAACAGCAATCACAACTTTTTTACACGAAATTTTTGGTCTGAGAGAGAGATTCTTATTTCTGACAGAAATTATTACAGCAATTAATGCAACCCGATAGCATGGAAATCATGCCCAGATTTCCTTGATTTTCATGCTGTAGATGCCTCCTTGAATTATGTGCCTGTCTCTCTCAATCTCTCTGCCCAGAAATGCTAAGAAATTAATGTCTAACAGCACCCTTGAAATTTGTTCAAGCTGCACAAATTTCCCAGCAAAACCTCCCTCGAAAATTGCACACTCCCTTGATTTTTGTGCTGGTCTGCAGCACTAACAGGCTGCAATGAATGTGCCCTGTCAAACTTCCTCTAATTCTATGTCTACCTCCTCGAAAATCACACTTCTCTGACAGCAATTAATGCGGCCCTTCTGACAGCAATTAATGTGGTCTGACTCCCTTGAAAGCGGCTTGGGATGCCTCAAAATCTGCACTCAGGCAGCAGCAATAAATGCCTTGAACATTTTCCTCAAAATTCATTCCACCCTGCTCAGCCTCTGCCTTGGAATTCATGCATATAGCCTTGCCGCTGTACCTGCTGTACTCTCCTTCCTTTGTTGTACTTTGCCCTCTCAGCATCTTTCTCCTCTTCTCCAAATCTCATGAAGAATACATGCAAATTGTGCCTCTTCCCCCTTTGTTTTTCCTTTTTGTTCTCTCTTAATGAAGAGAGACCTAACCCTCAGATACAATGGCTATGATTACATCTTAGCCATTGGGATCAAGGGTGGAGATATAATCTCTCATTGACCCATAAGTCACTTTATCCCCTAAGACTTCTTTTCATTAATTAAATCAAAAGGTCATTTTATGATTTTATGTGTCATAAAATCACTTTAACTTTATTTTTGATAAAGTTAAGTCAAGGGGGTCATGTTAGGACACATTTTCCTAGGCTAGACACCAAGCCTTAGGAACACTTCTCCTTAGTACATTTTTTTTTATCGTTGACAATTTAACTATAAATAATTACAACAGGAAAACACTCATCTAGCACAGGATTGATACAAGGACATTAAAAGTAACAAATGTTCACAAAACTACAAAAAATGAACATAGCGAAGAACTTCAACAAGTGGATTGTGAGAACAAAAACAGTGCAAATCAACCCTACAAGAAATTGAAGTCAACAAAGATGCTAAAATGAGATGTCAACAGATGTAATGTCGGAATGACAAGATATAGCCAATGACATGTCAATGCATAACAAATAAACGTGTTGACAACAGAAATTAATTGAATCACATTTGGATTTCTTCAGAAAGACTCCAATGAGACTGATTCATTGACATGAGATAGGATACCATTTTTAATAATGCCTATGTTTACGCATGCTAAAGTTGTCAGCAGTCTCATAGCAGTTCCCTTCATTGTCTGTCATTATTATTTTGTAGGTCTCCGACTACTATTTTTGGCACAGCTATTTTTAGCATTACTCTTTGGCAAGTATGGGCCCTAGACTCCTGGTTACTATGTGCAGTCATGGACTGGTTGAAGGTTCAAATTCAATAAGTGGAAATGTTTCAGAGTGACATGTGGCAGGCATTGAAAAGGATGTCTATTGAAGCAATTAGACCTTCTCAGTATATTCGGTAGTTTGTTAATATTGCTCTCCTCTCATGACTTCAGTTCTGAAAACTGAAGTGGATGAACATTACCAAAGTTGTAAAACTAGCCCCCAGGGGTGGAGATCATTACGGTGGTTCAATTCCCTCCTTGTGACGTCACTGGTTCAAACCTCACCCGGCCCATGTCCATGTTTGGGGGGCATGGAGTGTGCCTAGAGGTTATAGTTGTAGTGTTTGGAATCGACCCAATGTCACACAAGTACAAGCACAGCCTAGTTGCCGATTCCTCTAGAAACAAAAAAATATAAAACCTGATTCGCCTTGATACTTCTGCTTTCTTTGGTATATTGGAACTCAGGTTCAATTTGTTATTTTTGGGTCAACACTCTTGCATGTGAGAAGTCGACATTCTTATTCAGCATGCTTGTTGTTCTAAACCTGGAACCCTACTTCGAGCTTGCTATCTGGCACATGTGAGTTGACTTAGCATCCTTTCCATCTTAAAAACTAGATTGACCGCTTTACAATTGGAATTTCAGTTGAGAGTTTGCATTGAATCACAATTTCAATGGTTCGGTGTACAGGGCTGCAGTCTTTACTGGCAGATTTGGTGAATTAGTGGTCAATTAAAAGCAGTTCTCAGTGTGGTGACAGTCAACAAACAGATCAGCCAACAGTTTTATGCAGTGTTCCACAGGGGCGCGTCCCCCAGGGTCAGGTGCGCGCACCTCTTGCACCCCACACACCTGGGACGGGGAACGTCTAGGGAAATGTTTCCCCACATCCCCCTTTTGGGGAGACGTGGGGAGACGTAGTATGGGGGACGCGTAGGAATCCCCCCACAAAAAGGCCTAGGCATCCCCCCTTAATTTTGTTTGTAAACAATGATTTATGACAGGGTAAGCCTAGTGTTTGACCATATTGCCCTACTAATTCTATGCAATTCATGGTAATGTTAAATTCTTAAAGTAAAAGTTACATTCTCCTTTGTCTTTCATGACTTTTACATTCTCCTTTATCTTGAAAGATAAAGGAGAATGTAAAAGTCATGAAAGACAAAGGAGAATGTAACTTTTACTTAAATTTTTAACATTACCATGAAATGACTCATCAGAGTGTATGAGAGTGGTTTTGACCTCGTTGGATTTCATATGGAGAAAGTAGAATTTTAGATCTCACTAAAAATCCAGCAGACTTAACAGTTTTCCAGGATTCGGGGGATTGCAACGTTTCCATTAAATTTTGTCATGTACAAGGGTATGGAATTAGTATTTAATCAAGAGAACCAAGCCCTTTGTGTACTTTAGAGCAGTGTTGCTAACATTTCGATAACATCCCGATTTTATCTCGAAATCACGGTTTTTTGGCCTAGCCAATGTTTGCCGATTTTTACCGATATTTTCCCATTTTTTACGATTTTAAGGTTTTCCAAACCCCTGTCGACTTTATCCCGATGCCGGTGTTCGCAACATTGCTTTAGACTCTAGAGTGACTCTTTGACTCGTCACTCTACTATTTTTGAGTTTTAGTTGTATCAATTTACTATTCCACTCTTTAGATTTCAATATCTACTATAGTCTATTTTGCTTAGTACTAATTAGATTATAAAATAATGAATGATGAATTTTAATTTTAAATCAATTTAGAATCTAGAATGATGAATTCAAATTTTAAATCAATGTAGATTCTATATCGGTGAATAATGAATGATGAGTATGGATCAGTGTATTTCATTATTTAATTCAATTATGTATGGATCAATGTATTTATGCTTTCATTAGATATATATATATATATATATATATATATATATATATTAAAAAAAAAAAAATTATATACCCAGACTTCCCCCCTAAATTTCCCTAAAATTTGAGCGTACCCACACGTCCCCCTTGTGTGTCTCCCCTCACCCGCATCTCCCCGTCCCGCAGTCTTCGTGGATAATTGGTTTTATGGATACAGAACCTTCCTCCACAAATTTGGCCTTGAAACAGTGCCTATTTAGAGCACATATGACACATATACAAGCCAAACAGCAAGTGAATTGGAGTTAACAGCCTACCGCTATGAGCAGATTTAGTTTTTTTCAACCTGTTGCTAGTTTTTCCATGCATAGAAATTCGCCCTAGCAGCTGTTTGTGTATTTATTTGTTATACTTAGACAGCAAGTCAATTTAATGGTTAACAGCTAGCTGGTACAGCAGATAACTTACCTTTCTAGCATGTTTTGGGGGTTAACAGCAGTTACAATTAATGCATGGCTAAGACATACAGATTTTGAAATTTGAAGCTCTAAAAGAGATCAGTGAGGAGGACAGATTATGGGGGAGAGTTCACAGAGTAGTCGTCTTCATCAAGGCAGCCTTGTTTTTCTTTTCTTCCATTCTTTATTTCATTGCTGCTTCCACACTGTAGACTGTAGAGTGCGTATTATGCACCCAGTTTTGTACTCACCATCATGATGAGACAATATTTTGGTCAATACATCATAGGGTTTGATTATGCCATATGTTCCAGCTCTTCAACTCTGTTGGTTGAATAGCTTTGCTTTTGGACAGTAGCATGGACTTCTTTCAACTTTCATAGATTTCTGTTTTATGAACAGAAATCTCTCCTATATTATTCAACTTCAACTTTCTTGTGTCCTTGGTTGCTTGCACACACATGAAGGGCAACTATTTTGTTTGTTGTCACTCATACTAACCACACAGATTTTCTAAGAATTCACAGAGCATGAACACTAGGGACACCCCCCTGTGACTGGAACAGCAGCAGTCCAAATGGAGTAATTAGTAGTGACCTTAGCCCAATTACTTACAGTTGTTTCCAGGTTTAGATCTGAGAGATAACAGATTTATGGGCATAGAGAGGCATTAGGAGCATCGAAACCCAGGTATGTTGTAGAAGCTGTCAAATTTCTAATCCAATAAACCACACTTGACAGATAAGAGATGTCTTGAACAGAAATTTACAATTCCTTTTGTTTATCTTGCATGTGTATTCCATCATCCATATCTTGAAAGAGAATATAATCCATATCCATAAGCATGCATCAATATCAATATAAGGTATAAATTTATAATCATCTCAAAATTATTAAGGGAAGATAAACATAATACCTCCCGATACTCTCGATATGGGTCATCCTGGTCTTGGAACTCCTGGTCTTGGAGCTCTAATCCTGTCAATTCCACCTTTATTTTCCGTCCTTTCTCAACAGGATTTTCATAAGCGTCCAGCACCTTGTTAACAACCAAAGAACTAAAATCAAAAAATTGCAAATTACAAATAGAATTGGAGGAAGTGATTCAAGTCTGAAAAAGATCTCAAAGGGTCATCTATGCTAAGGTTTTCATCTTACTTGATAGAAAAGGGGAAAACTGAAATATATTAAAACGTTTATGTTCTGGTAACAACTGTCAATTAAAAAATAATCCATCATATATACACTAAACTTGCAAACATTCACAAAAACCCACATCTCTCTAACACTATCAAAAGAGTAATGAAAAAGACAACAGATCTACATACCAACGTTACCTGGGAGAGGGGAGCCAAGAGCTCCCAGTTCGGGAGCAAATCAGGAGCGAATTTTTATATAATATATATTTTTATATATATTGATGCATATATGTCAACAAAAGCATATAGAATGATGAATTAGTTATAAAAAGCATAAAAACATGGATTAAACCATATAACATCAATCATCTAGTAGTTGCAATCTCCATCAACTATAGGTCCACAAGATACACTTTTTGATTACAAGGGTGCACATAACCAAAATAGCATCCAGTGCAATCCATCTCTGAACCGAAAATACATCAACAAACAGGCTCTAGATGGCCTCTAGCATCCAGAAAAATCATGCTACAACAAATACCTACATATCAAAATCATTGCGTATCTTGGGATCTTTGTCATTAATATCACCCTCTCAGCATTAACATAATATAGGAAAAACGTAGCATGTCAAGTCAAGATTTTGTTTGAGGGATGGGTACAATTTTAGTAGGGTAATGATAGAGGCGTTCGACAACCAATGTCACTAACATCAAGGTACATAGAGGGATTGGTGCTCTTGATTAAATACAATTTCGATACCCAAGTACATGATAAAATCCAATGGAAACATTGCAATCCCCCCAATCCTGAAATCCTGAAAAAGTGATAAGTCTGCTGAATTTTGTGTGAGATCTAAAATTCTACTTTCTCCATATGAAATCCAATGAGGTTGGAAACACTCTCAAACATCCGGAGTCATTTCGTGGTAATGTTAAAAATTCAAGTAAAAGGATCAAAAATGAAAGATAAAGGAGAATGTCACTTTTACTTCTTAAAAGTTACCATGAATTGCATATCAATACTAGGGCCATGAGCTTGATCATTAGACTGCCCCACTCAAAAAAAATTATTTCTTAATAAAAAAATTGCGAAAAAAAGCTAGGGAGCGAATAAAAAAAATTAGGGAGCATGCTTCGGGAGCGGGTTCGAGGAGGGGGAGGAGGGGGGGGGGGGCGGGGGGGTGTGTTGCTCCCCTGCAACTCCTGCTACATACAAACAATATTATGGAGAGAAAATTTAAAACAAGTTCCCAAAAATACTTTATAGTCAATCCCAAACCAAGGAAGCCAATCAGGAAGAAAAACACATGCATAGAGGAAAAAGATACAAGATAGTATTGCTCCTTCAAATCACTTATCTAACAAGGCTTAGCACAATAACTAAAGAAGATAAAACACATCACCTAATTCTTTAAGTTCATTCTGTCTTAGATCCTAGTATAATGTTATCATAACGTGAATATTTGTGCCTAGAAATTGAAATATCAGATCACGTTCATTGTACTTTCCCCTTATTTAAAACACTTTCAACAACTAACAATGGACGAAAACACGCATTATGTAGATGACAATCCATTAGTAATTCATAACTAAACAATTTGCAAGGAAAGAACACTTCAACCTCCCTAGAAGGGAAGTCCCCTAGTGTCTTTAAGTTCAGTCAGTCTTAGATAAATCCCAGTCCATACACTACCATAGTTGTATGCATGTATATATACAGATGAATTGAAAAAACATATCACTTTCACTGAACTTTACCCTGATTAAAATACCTTGCAACAACTAACAATTAAATGAAAAATGGAATAACTGGACAACTGTCCATTAGTAATCCACGCCAAATCAATTTGCTAGAAAACAAGACTGTAACGTAGCTATATATTATAAACCAGGTTAATAAATAGGGGACAAGAAGGGTCAAGATACAAGATCAAAGATATATCTGGTTTGTAAATGTGTCCTAAATCCTGATATGCACACAACGCCTGTTTAAGCCATTTGAGTCAGTGTAACTCCATGTTTGATTGGGGCCATTTTTAGGAAAACATAGTTACATATCAATATAGTTGTTTATTCTCTGGGAATGTTTCTACACAATCATGGAATATCACTATCACTCGACATTTCATGCTTGGAACAGTAAAGTTTTCTAAAAGTGAATTGTAACCATATAGTAACTTTGTAAGGAGTCTATACCTTCGAAGTTCGTAGACTTGACTAAATTCTATACATAATTCTATACGAGAATCAAATTATTGCACCAACAAAACTAGGCATTGTGATGTACTCTACATGGACATCAAAACTTTCTTACCTTTCTCTGCATATTTGAGTCAGTGTATCTCCATTTTTTATTGGGACCATTTATAGGAAAACATAGTTACATATCAATATAGTTGTTTATTCTCTAGGAATGTTTCTAAACAATCATGGAGTATCACTATCACTCTGAAATGTGATGCTTGGAACAGTAAAGTTTTCTAGAAGTGACCTGTAACCACATAGTAACTTTGTAGGGAATATATACATTCGTAGCTAAGTCACCTGACACGGGGACATGGGAGACGAAGGACACGACAATTCGAGTGTCGGACACAGACAAGGTGACCCCTGGAACAGGACACGTTATATATTATTTTATTAAAAAATATATATTTATATTAAAAACTAGATATTTCTTACACAAATTCATACAAATTCATTGATTCAAACATAGATCTTCATCTAGATGTAAGTTTTACAAAGATACAAAGTAACATTATGCATACAAATAAAATTGAGACATATTCATCAATGATCCAATAGGAGAAAGAAAAGATACTGTAGTTTTCTCATTAAGTCATCAAAATCAAAATATGTACAGTGTTACATAGGTAGTAGCAATGCCAATGGCAAATAGAAATAGCAAATACAAAATGAAAACAACAACAAGCCTCAAGGCAATAGGTAGCTCATGAGTCATCAAACCTCATCATCAAAATCAGCTTCACTGAACTCATCATCATGGTCACCACTGCTCTCCCTTGTTGCATCCTCCTCCTCTGTAACCAATTTCATCTTTGCATCTGCTGGTGTGGAGGATGACCCCTCTACAGTATCACCATCATCAAAAGTGACAGGCTCTAGCACTGGCTCATTGAGATCCAAGTGTCCAAACCCATATCATCAAGAAAGAGTTAAGACATCCCACATCTTTGGCTTTCCCTTCAACCAATCATCCCTTTGCCTGTAAATAAGACGAAGGTTGGTGTGCACATACACCATTATCTCTGCGCTGGACAGTGCAAGCTTGCTCTTCTTGACACTATACAAATTCCCATATGTGCTCAAATTCCTTGTTGATTTTTGTAGCATCAGATGTGCTCTAGCCTCGACATTTTGCAGAGAGGCTAAGACATGCATTCTCCAAGACCCAGAAATTGTTTGGGGAAATTCCAATCGGAAGTGACTTAATTAAAATAATTAATCAGATTTTAATACTTCCCAAGTCTAAACTTAGGAAATATGATTAATTAAAGGGTATTAATTAAGTCGGGTGTGAATCTTCTAGATAAATGGGTGGATCGAGTCCAAGATAATTTGAGTCGTCGATTAAGATCTAGTCCTAGTCGTTGAAATGTCAACAAGAGATTATAAGAAGGAACTCGATGGGCACTTGGAGAACACACTCGAGATTTGCTGAGATCGAATTTACTAGGAGATCGAATTCTCAAAATAGCAACGCTGAGTTGCCAGAGAGAGATCCAGAGATTTCATTGCAGTGAGGGGCAAAGATAGTAAGACCGAAGGAAGGTTTCCAGATCTGGGGAGAGCAAGGCAGAGAAGACATCGAGAGCCACAGACAGGTTGCACAGTGCCACGTCAAGGTAATGTAGAGCTTTAGAGGGAGTCTGCTATTTTGCTAAGAGACAGTCGAGATCCAGTGCCAGAAGCTCGGGTGTGAATCTGGAGAGCCAGGGAGTCGAGTTTCCAATGAGCAGAAGATCAAAAGGAGAAGGTGACGCATTTCCTCACGCTGCAATGCAGTGACTGCGTAGGCTGATGCAGTTATTGCGTAGAGACAACGCAAGGCAGCTCATCTTGAGCCCAGATCAGTGTCGAATCACTTATGACACTGATATTTTCTAACTAACTTTTTTGTCAGTATTTCTATGTAGTTGATAGCCAGTTTGAACTTTGGGGATCCAACGATTTGGACTCAGATTACTACAGCATAATAATAAAACCCTCAGCTACTGCACCAGTTTTCCCAAGTTGGGCTTTTCCAGGCACGTTTGTCCAAAAATAACAGAGTATTTTTGTGTGTGTGTTTCTATTTTTCCTGCGTTGTATTTTCCACAGTATTTTATGTTGTGTAGGTTGCAGTGTATTTGATTTTGATATTTATTGTATAACACCGTAAATAATTTGTTCAGTAATTAACAAATAGGAGAAATCTAATCAGTTGTTGCAGTAGGATTCCGAGTAATGAAATTTTCACATGGTATCAGAGCGTAGAAGAAGCAGGAAGAGCTCAGTTGCAGTAGGAAAGAGGGAGCTTCGAAGCACTACATAGGCAGCTGCTCGAAACCCCAGAGAGGTTGCGCAGTCCATTGGCGAGCAGGGCAGTTTTTGAGGAAATTTGTTTCTCTGAGTGAGTTGACAGAGAACAAAAATTCCAAACCGAGGATTGACAGAAGCAAAGGGAGCAGTAGCAGCATTTTTTCTGCAGAGCATATCTTCAGCTGGGACGCAATGATTTTGCAGCAGTAGCTAGCAGAATAACGAGGAGAGAAGAGCACACAGTGAGAGAATTTTCTCCTCGGAGAATTTCTAACCAAGAAATTCTAATTTTTCAAGCAGAGCAGCAGCAGCCGAGAATAGATTTACCCACTCCAGCTGGAAGTGCATAAAGCCAATATGCAGTTGCGCGGGGGAGAAGAGCCAGAATTCGACTTTTGTTTGGCGAGAAGCCATCAGCAGGACAGAGAGATCAGGATCGGTTGGATAGAGCGTCTAACTATGTAATCTGGAAGGCAAGGATTTCCTTGCTTTTGGCTGAGTATGATCTCAAAACGTACATCGATAACGTGGTGGTTGTCCCCACGAATCCGAATCAGAATAAGACATACAAGAAAGAGATGGTAAAGGCAAAGAGGATGATCCTTGATGGAGTTCAGGATCATGTGGTATCTCACATAGAGGCCCTGGGAACGACTAAAGAGATGTGGGACTCCCTTGCCACGCTGTACCAGGGATCTTCCGAGCAGCGGAAGATGTACCTGGAGGAAAAGCTTAGATGTACACGCATGCAGAAGGGGGAGCGCATAGACCACTTCTCACCAAGCTTCAAGATGTTCGTGATTAGTTGGTAGTTATATGATCAGTGACTTAGGCTTCAGAGATGGTGCGGATAGCTCTAAATTCAGTCTCAGAAGAATGGCAAGTGTTAGTATTTTGGGCAGAGAAACATTGCCAAGGTGGATAAGATGTGCGCAGATCTGCAGCAAGAAGAGTTGAGACGAGATCTGGTGAACAGCACTATCAATGGCAACAGTAGCAGTGGGACGAAGGCAGAGGTGAAGGAAGAGGAGAATGCAACCCTCGCATCAAAGGGGCAGCAGGAGCAACGCAAAAGAAAGGAGGACGTTTCAAACATCAAGTGCTTCAGATGTGGTGAACTTGGTAACTAGAGTACCCAGTGTCTGCTCAAAAAGAGTGACAAAGAGGAGAGTTAGGATCAGCAGGCTACATCCGCAGAGATCGACACACTGTCCTCCAGACTGGAGGGAGAGTTTGCAATGAACACCGACATACCTCTAGGGGTGAGGTGCGGTGATTTGGTTTTGTAGCCACAAAGAGCTACAAGTTGTGCAGGATCCTTGAGGAGTCCACCTCTTGGATCAATTCCTTGCTACGGGAGCCTATAGCACCAGTAGCAAGATCGACCAGTGACAGTTGGTGCAGTTAGGTGCCAGAGTGACAGATGTAGTAGCTAGTAGCAATCTGAGACTGTAGCAGCACAGAGAAGAGTTGGCAGCAGTGCAGCAACACAGTGAAGACTCTGCAGCAGCGCAGAGGCTTCAGTGACAGTACAGAGACTAGCAGCAGTCTGGACTCGGGTGACAAATGCATCAGACTCAACATAGTTGGTTCACTATGATGGACATCTCTCAGTTGCAACAGGACCAGATGACAGACAGTTGCAGATGTTGTAGTGGCAGCAACAACAAAGTTGCAGTGCAGATGCAATAATTGGCCACAGTATTTAGGGTCAGCAGCAACATAGATGCAGCACAGAATCAGAGTTGCGCAGTAGTTGGTTGGCAGCGAGGCCAAACATCAGTAGCGCAGCAAGAGGTGGTACAAAGTCAGAGTATTTCTATAAGGAGGGCAGCAGTACTAGAGCACATTCCTTGCTAAGAGGGAGTGTTGGTTTTTTGCAGCATCGAATGTGCTTTAGCCTCGAGATTTTGCAGAGAGGCTAAGACACATGCATTCTCCAAGACCCAGAAATCGTTTGGGGAAATTCCACCAAGAAGTGACTTAATTAAAATAATTAATCAGTTTTTAATATTTCCTAAGTCTAAACTTAGGAAATATGATTAATTAAAGAGTACTAATTAAGTCAGGTGCAAATCTTCTAAATAAAGGTGTGGATCTAATCCAAGATAATCTGAGACATCGATTAAGATCTAATCATGGTCGTTGATATGTCAAAGAGAGATTATAACAAGGAACTCGATGGGCACTTGGAGAACACACTTGAGATTTGCAGAGATCGAATTTACTGGGAGATCGAATTCTTAGAATAATAGTGTTGAGTTGCCAGAGAGAGATCCAGTGATTTCATTGCGGTGAGGGGCAGAGACAGTAAAACCGTAGGAAGGTTTCCAGATCCGGGGAGTGCAAGGCAGAGAATACATCGAGAGCCACCGAGACGCTGTGTAGTGCCATGCAGAGGCAACGTAAATCTCCAGAGGGATTCCACTATTTTGCTGAGAGACGGTCGAGATCCAGTGCCTGAAGTCGGGGTGTGAGTCTGGAGAGCCAGGGAATTGAGTTTCCAGTCCGCAGAAGATCAAAAGGAGAAGGTGACGCAGTTCCTTGAACTACGACACAATGACTGCGCAGAGACAGCGCAGGGCAGCACATCCTGAGCCTAGATCAATATCAGATCGCCTATGACAATGTGACATTTTCTCACTAACACTTTTGTCAGTATTTCTCTGTAGTGGATAGTCAGTTTGGGCATCCAATGATTTGTACTCATATTACTACTACATAGTAATAAAACCCTCAGTTGTTGCATCGGTTTTCCCAACTTTGGTTTTCCGAGGACGTTTGTCCAAAAATAACGGAGTATTTTTCTGTGTGTGTTTCTATTTTTACAGCATTGTATTTTCTACAGTATTTTATGTTATGTAGGTTGTAGTGTATTTGAAAGACAACCTATTTGAGATATGCATAAAAAGTATGTAGGAGTCGCCCAAGTGAATTTAAATATGCCTAGAAAAATGCTTGCTTCACCCTACACCCTAAGGTTCAATGAAGAACTAGGGCTTCGCTCTTCCAATGGAGACGCCAATAATGATATGTCAATATGGCGTAAGGGGAACAAAACACACGTCTCGGTCCCTTGCCACGACGCCTGAAATGTTACCACTCAAACCAGCAAGGGACCTAAAATGGTTTCCTAAGAGGGCAACTGCTAGGTTAAGGGCAACGGTGGAGGCTTAGCCCACTGTCACCACAACTAAGGCTCCCTGCTCTTTGTGGACCTTCACTGATGGGAGGAGTCCTGATGCTTTTCGAAGCCACTTATGAAGGATATATTAATGAATAGGTGTGGAGTGATCCCAAAAATACTTTCCCTAGGTTAGAATAACGAGTGATACTTTCCTTTCTACACAAGGGATTTGATCTTCTAGGGAAGCGGGGTGAGGATCGGAGGGTGAGGATGAAGGGTGCAACTTTTACAGGTGCTTCCCGATCCCTAAAATCCTATAAGAACTTGGATTCCCAAATAGTCCTTGATGAATAGTCTTTAACAACAAATGCGACCACACAGGGCCAAGTGAACCCAGCCCGGGTTCGGGGATAGAATATAGCAACCAATGATGCTCCTATCCTGGACAAGGTGAGGAGAAAGGATCAAACAAGAATTTTTAATTCAAAAGGCCAAATTGAACCTACCAGGTGCTAGCCTTGGGGAACACCAAGCAAAACTTGGTCCTAGAGCTAGGGCTTGAGGTATCTGGAGATTCCACTGTCGGAATTGGCCCAAATTCGGAGGAGAGTGAGGGGACCCACCAGCGAAGTTGCCTCTAGGGGATCGAAGTTTTCCTGTGGCTAGATTCACAGGAATTTGATGCCCTAGGTGACCTAATGTGGCTAAAACTGGGGAAAAGGGGGAAAATGACCACCCTTTTGTGAGCGACCAGTACTTGATTCACTTGGAGATATGGAGTCAAGGATAATAATGAAGAAGAATTCGGTTTCTTGTTCAAGGAGGCCCAGAAAGTCAACTTCGTCCAATGTTAGAGGAAAGATAAGAAAAGTGACTTTCAAACAATTATACTTCATACAAATGGTGCAAGCTTATAATCTCTAGAACATTTCATTCATCTAAAAATACCCCATACATAGAATAAGCTAAATAGACACATAAGTCCACATTTCAATCATGCAACAAGTAGCCCTAAGTATAGCGAAATCCAATAGTATGCAGCAACAAGAAAAATGGCATCAAATTTCCACTTACAATGTTAGAGAGTATATCCAACCGGCATCACATTTGCACATACGAAGCTCTAAGATAGAAATAGCCCAAATCCATACATCAAAATTCATCCATCATCCAAAAATTTCCACCAAGGACAAAATGTGAAATTCTCTTAAGAGAGAAAAATCCCCATTCAAGTGACGGTAAACATGAAACCAACTAACTCCTATTTATACCCCTTCTAGGAGTTCGATTTAGCTAATGAGCCTACATTAGCCCCTAAAAATAAATAATGTGCAAATAAAACAACTTTTGGTGACAAGCCCACCAAACTACCTCATAAATGGAATAGTAAGCCTCTCAGGTGGTCAAATAATAATATATGCATGTCGTGGGGCCCTCCAAAGCCCTAATAATATCCAAAAGTGCCATAATGATGAATAAACTCCTCAAAATATAATGTGCAAGGGGGTGGCCCCTTGTTCTCCAAGTAGTAGACCTGTGGTGCTCCCAATGGGTGTGGGGGCACACCAATGACCCCATGGGTCTCCATATGAGTAGAAGATGCATGTAGATCCTCTGCAAGGGCTCAAATGATGAAATGAACGTTGCCATGTCATCGTACAAGTCCTGTGACACCTGCCAAGTGTGTGGTGCTCCTGTGGGGCCTGTTGGGCATAGTGTAGTATGTGCATCATCCTCGTCCCAAAAGTGGATCTCTAGTAACCTCTGGACATCGGTGGATATCTGTGGAGTTTTGTTTGCTGTTGTGGAGGCCCATGGCTCTCTACACACACCCTACATGTGCCAATGTATCCCTCTGGGAGGTTAGGACCCTATATAGGGAGACCAAACCCAAATGGACACCACCTACAATCCTGTATAAGTTCCAATGCATCCCCTATCCTTCCAGTACAACAAGTCATTAGAGTAATCATGTAAAAGAGCTTACAAACCATATAGATAACAAAGTGGGCACTTCATAATGGCATGCCCTTCCGTAGTGGGCATTGGCATGTATTAGTGTCTCTAAGCTCCAAAGGGGTTTAGCAAAGTACCTTGTTAGGTGGTTCTTACCCTTAAAAGGGATAGTATGGCCAAGGTACATCCTTCAAATGGGGGTGGCAAGTGATAAAGAAGTGAAATGGAGTAGGGAATGAGAGGGGCAATCCCGGGGCACAAGGGCAGCTAGATAAGGGAAGCCCACACCTTGGTATATGATGTGTAGGAGGGAGCAATCGTGGTACATGAATTTTATTTAATTAACTTCTCGGGGCCTATGGATTACTGAGCAGTGATTACCCCCTTTTAGGTAGGTGGTTCATTGCCCTCTAGGGGACAATCATGGGTTCTTGAATGATAAAGGAGGCTCATCTAGGGCCTATGGAACCAGGGTGATGACCATGGGTATGGGGTAGAGCTCATGTATTAGCTTTTGCCCAAGTGCTAATTATTTTTGTCCCAACTATCTTTTCCAATTTGTGGTACAATTTCCTGTTGAATGTGGCCATTTATGCTTTTACTTTTACTTTTAGTTGCTTCAACCTCCAGGGCATCATTCCAGGCCTGATCTAAGGTGGGGGCAAGGGGATAGGGAGGTTGACCCTATGCGTACCCAGAGAGGCAATATGGACCCAGGTGGGAGAAATGATGAATGGGGGTGTAGTGAGTGGAAAAGGAGTAATATATGCGGATAGAGGAGCGAGACCACGCACCCAAAGGCTGGATTTCCCAAGTAGTACCACCTTAGAACCAAATGGTCAATAAAGGATATCCCATGAGACTAAGAACCAAGGGTAACATCCAAAAGAGATCAAGGAGACAGGAGCACAAGCTAAGCCCACTTTTTCCGCCAAATCACCCCATTAATCCATGCCCATAAGTATCTATGATAAGTAAACCCAATACTCAATTACCAAATGACAAGACATACCTTTAGATTCGAGAGGCCCACCTTCAAACATACGATCAATACAGATAGGTGACGGACCACATGGCTGGCTCAAGTGGCGGAGAAATGGCACAACAAGCTAGTTGAAAGTTGCAAGGCGTTGCTGGCTTGCCGGCTGAGGTCCATCATGGAGAAAAAATTTCTCCTAGGGATGTTACACACGAAGTGGTGGGTAACAAGGACCATCTACAAGAAAACATTTCTCCTAGGGATGTTACACACTTAGTGGTGGGAACAAGTGTTGAAATTTGGGTACCAAAGGACAAGTGGTTCCCTAAGGCTTTGATCTTTGACCTAGGGAAAAGTGTCCAAAATAATTTAACTTTTTCTCTTAAAGTGACTTTATAAGTGATAAAGTCAAATCTAATTTAAAAGTGACTTTTAAGGGATAAAGTTACTAAGTCTAATTTTAAAGTGACTTTAATAAAATCAATGTGAAATTAGAAAGTGAAAAGTGACTTTGGAAATAAATGACTAAAACTGTCTTTATTAAAGTGGGGTGAATTAAAAAATAGAAAGTGAGATTTAAATGCACATTTAATCTCAGCCCTTAATCTAACGCTATCTTAGCCATTGGATTTAGGGATTCCCCAAAAGTCACTAAGGGTTAGGTTAAAGGAGGAAAAGAGGGAAAATATCATTCAGTGTTTCATGAGCAGATTGAGAGGAGGAGGAGAAGAGAGCAAGGAGAGTTTCTGAGCAATAAGGTGAAGGAGAGCATAACCTTGGCACGCATACCGAGGCAGCACTTTAGCATATCCGTATAGCAAGGTTTGCACACAATTTAAGGCAGTTTGGGCACGAGTTTCAAGGCAACACCGTACAACAGCTTTGGCACGTATTCCTAGGCAGTTGTACAGTGTTTTGGCATAGATTTTGAGGGCATTTATTGTTGGTTTTGAGGCATAATTTTCGAGGCATTTCGTACAGTGAGTTGTTGTCCCTATGCACAGAAACTGAGGCAGAAATAGTGCAGCATTTATTGTTGTCCCTCTATACGTATTTTGAGGTCATACAACAGCATTTATTGTTGTTTTGCACACTTTTCAAAGAGTTCGTACAACAGCATTTATTGTTTTGTTTTCTGGGCACGAAATTCAAGGAGTCAGTACAACATTTATTGATGTTCCTGTTTTGCTATTTGCACATTTTCCGAAGCGGTGGTTAAGCACGGAAAACAAGAAAAGTTGTATTTGTTTGGTTGCTGAAATTTTTCTGTGTATTTCTCTCTCACTGTAAAGCTATTTATCAGAAATAAAGAAGAGCTTTCGAACTGGTTTTCCCCAAGAGTTGTATGGGGTTTTTCGAGGGTCATGTTGACCAAAAATCAGCGTGTCATTTACTTTGTGTGTGGTTGAAACTTCGAAGTTTTTATTTCTGCATTTTCAGCACTGTGAATTTTCCAGAATTTTTGTTTTCAGAAAATATTTACTATTTCCAACTTGTTGAATGGATGTTTATGGAAATGGCCATTTAACTACATGGGAGTAATACGGAGAAACTGAAAATTGGGGTTGGGTCAAAATTTCTACATGGTATCGGAGCCAATTTGCTAAAAAGTGCAGTTTGGGACAGCAAAGAAAAAAATTACAGCAAGCGGATTTTACACAAAGAAAACTAAACCTTTACCACAACAGTGAAATTTTCAGTTTATTAAGACAGCAAGCATGTCTTTGAGCTTGAGGGTGGAGGATAGGTTGGATGGGCATAGCAACTACAGTACATGGAAGGAAAGAATGCAAAGCATCTTTGAGGAGGCAGAAGTCTGGAGTATAATGGTGCATACCCAATAGCACTCTATTGCAGTGCCTGCTGACCCTATTCAGCTGGCAGAGTTTAATAAGAAGAATAACAAGGGTAAGAGATTGATTCTGGATGGTATTAAAGACCATTGCATTCCTCATGTGAGAGGAAAGAGACTTGCTCATGCGATGTGGACAACCTTGACCAATCTCTACCAGAGTACCAATGAGAACAGAAAAATGGTCCTAAGAGAGACGCTGAAGGCCATTAAGATGGCAAAGACTGATAGTGTTACTGCATACCTCACAAAGATCACTAATGTGAGAGATGAGTTGGCAGCAGTTAGAGAGATCATTCCACCGACTGAGTTGGTGCGGATTACAGTGAATGGCCTTCCCAGTACATGGCTGAACTTTGCTGATGGGATTGTCGTACGGGACACCCTTCCCACTTGGGAGAGGTTGTTGGATGATTGCATAAAGAATGAAATCAGAAAGAACTAGATTGGGGCAGCCAAACTAGTGGAGGAGAATGACATTGTAGCACTGTTAGCAGGAGGCAAAAAGGGCAAGGGAAAGAAGCAAGCTTCCACAAGTGGTGGTTGGGGCAAAGGCAAAGGTAAAGGTAAACAAGTGGACACGCCGAAGGACTATTCCAAGGTGAAGTGTTGGAATTGTCAAAAGATGGGACACTATGCAGTTGTGTGTCTGGAGAAGAAGAAGAAGGAAAAGGACAAGACCATGGCAGCATCAACAAAGATAGAGGACTTTTCGGAGAGCTTTGACCAGAGTTTGGGTTCATTTCTTGTGAGTCCTCTAGTGTAGGATCACCTGCCATGGAGGTTGAGAGGGAGTGTGCATTTCCCTCCACTAGCGAAGCATCTTCATGTATGTGGTATGTTGACAATGGGGCTACACGTCATATGACAGGTGTCCGTAAGTACTTCTCAGAGCTTTCAAAGAGTGGCACTGATATAGAGGTAGTACTCAGAGACTGCAGCATTGTTAGAGTAGTCGGTGTGGGGACATTGACATTTGATAGGGAACCCAAACCTCCCTTGAAAGTGTCGGATGTTCTATATGTGCCAAGGATGAGGAAGAGGACAAAGGGTATGAGGTATTGTTCAGAAGAGGACAATTGCTTATATATCCCAGGGGCGCTCCAGTTGATTCAGCTAGAGTGATTGGTGTACGCCATGCAAAGGTGTACAAGTTTGTGTTTCAGCCCCTTTTGGCATTGAGTAGTAGTACCGACAACAGAGCTAGCAGTTCAGAGCGGTGCGAGATTTGGCACTGCAAGATGGGGCACATGTATCATGGGGCCTTGAGGACATTTCGGGAGATCACTACAGGTGTGCCAGATTTCAGTTCAGATCACCTAGATACATGCAGAGGATGTGTTATTGGAAAGTTTCCCAAATCCCCTTTTCCCAGCAGTGACAGCAGATCGATTGGGATTCATGATTTGATTCATACCAATGTGAGTGGTCGGATGTCTCATGTTTCCTTGAATGGATATGAGTACTATGTTTTATTCATTGATGATCACTCCAAGAAAACCTGGATTTATTTCTCGAAGACCAAGAGTGAGGTCTTCAAGCGGTTTCAAGAGTTCAGAGCTCTTGTGGAGACTCAGACAGGTCGGAAGATCAAGTCCCTCAGGTCGAACAATGGAGGGGAGTACACCCTTGGAGAGTTTGTTGAGTATTGTGCGGAGGCAGGCATGAGGAGGGAGTTCACAGTTCCTTACAACCCCCAGCAGAACAGGGTTGCGGAGAGGAAGAACAGATCCATCGTTGGGGCTGCCAAAGCCATGCTACATGATTAGGGGTTACCATTGTTTTTGTGGGCAAAGGCCTGCAACACTATTGTGTATTTGCAGAACAGGACTCTGCATCGTGCCTTAGGGCATGTGACTCCGGATGAGGCTTTTTCTGGCAAGAACACTGTTGTTGGTCATTTTTGTATCTTTGGGTGTAATGCATACTCCTATGTACCTAGGGAGAAGAGGACCAAGCTAGAGCCCACCGCAGAGAAGGATATCTTTGTGGGCTACAGTGAGACCTCGAAAGCCTTTCGAATTTATATTCCCGCACAGAGGAGACTTGTTGTTAGGCGGGTTGTAAAGTTCGAGGAGGACAGGGCTTTCAGGAGGTCACAACAGTTAGAGTATCTGGATCGTCCAGACCCTCAGGAGCAGTTGAGTCAGTCACAGGGATCTAATGGGCGGGGATCAGGAGGTACATCGATTACGGTGTCAGGTCCATCAATGAGCAGTGGCTCGCAGAGTCAGAGGGGTGGTGCTTCGGACAGCATGCAGAGCAGTCCGCAAAGCAGTTCACTAGGTAGTCCCCTGATGGGCAGTTCACACGGTACTTCAGCATCTACAGGTACAGGTTCAGGCAGGAGGACAGCAGACACACATTCAGGAGTTCAGGGTTCTGATGAGGATGAGGAGTTTCATTCCCCGATGGGAGAGGTGTGCTCAGGGAAGACAAAGCCCAAGTAGCTTCAGGATACCTTGAGAGAGGCCACATCTGTTGCTGGGCCGAAGAGACCGGTCAGAGAAAGAAAACCACCTGAGAGGTTTTGTAGCTATATGGCAATGGTTGCCAACATCGTTGACTCCGAGCCTTCTAGCTATGAGGAGGCAGCTAGCCAACAGGTCTGGAGAGAGGCCATGCAAGAGGAGTATTCTTCTATCATGAAGAATGATGTTTGGGAGGTGGTCCCGAGGCCTGACGGCAAATCCGTGGTTACTTCCAGATGGCTTTACAAGGTAAAGCACGCTGCAGATGGCAGCATCGAGAACTTCAAAGCTAGGTTTGTGGCTAGAGGGTTCTCCCATGTAGAGGGAGTAGATTATGAGGAAACCTTCTCTCCCGTGGCTCGATATACTCCATTCGCTCCATTATATCGATAGCAGCAAATATGGGTTGGAAGATCCACCAGATGGATATGAAGACCGCATTTCTCAATGGCTTCATACAGGAGGATGTGTACATTGAGCAGCCACAGGGCTTTGAGGTGCATGGGAAGGAGTCCCATGTATGCAGACTAAAGAAGGCACTTTATGATCTGAAGCAAGCTCCTAGAGCTTGGTACTCCATGATTGATACGTACTTGCAGGAGATGGGTTTCACAAAGAGTGATGCAGATCCGAACCTATACTTTATTGTAAAAGGTGAGGAGCCTCTCATTCTAGTGTTGTATGTGGATAACTTGGTCATTACAGGTGCAAAGAGACTCATAGAGGGTTGCAAGAGAGATCTTGCCTCGGAGTTCGAGATGAAGGACATTGGCTTGATGCATTACTTTTTGGGTTTGGGGGTGTGGCAAGAGGAGGGGCATTTCTTCTTGGGATAGGGGAAGTATATTGTGGACATCCTTAGCAGATTTCGCATGGAGGATTGTAGACCCATGTCGACACCTATGATCACTAACTGAAAGAAGCTTCACGCTTCAAATTCCAAGTTGGTGGGTCCCACATTGTATAGACAGCTGATTGGTTCCTTGATGTATTTGGTCCACACTAGACCAGATATATGTTTTGCAGTGAACACGATGAGCCAGTTCATGTGTGCGCCCAAGAGAGTGCACTGGGTTGCTACAAAAGACATTTTGCGGTACTTGCAGGGGGCAGTGGATTATGGTCTAGATTATAGGCAAGGAGATGGAGTGAGATTGGCAGGGTACACTAATTCTGATTGGGCAAGTTGTGCTTCTGATAGGAAGAGCACTTCATGGTGTTGTTTTGGGTTGGGTTCGACAGTTGTGTCGTGGTTCAGCCGAAAGCAGCAGTCAATAGCATTGAGTTCAGAGGAAACAGAGTAAATGGCAGCCAATCTAGCTAGTTGTGAGGCCATATGGCTTCTCAAGATGTTGTTTGGCTTATTTGGTCAGCCGTTGGGACCTTTAGTGATTTACTCTGATAATCAGAGTTGCATTAAACGCACGGAGAATCCAATATTTCATGATAGGTCAAAGCATATCGAGATCAGATATCATTTCATCAAAGACTATGTTCAGAAGGGAGTTGTGAAGCTTGAGTATATTCCCACAGATGAGCAAGTAGCAGATATATTCACCATAGCCTTACCACAAGGCAAGCATGTCTACTTTAGAGACAAGATGGGTGTGGTGAGGAACACTTTCTTCGGTAAGAGGGAGTGTTGCAATTTGGGTACCAGAGGACAAGTGGTTCCCTAAGGCTTTGATCTTTGGCCTAAGGAAAAGTGTCCAAAAGAATTTAACTTTTTCTCCTAAAGTGACTTTATAAGTGATAAAATCAAATCTAATTTAAAAGTGACTTTAAGTAATAAAGTTACTAAGTCGAATTTCAAAGTGACTTTAATAAAGTCAATGTGAAATTAGAAAGTGAAAAGTGACTTTGGAAATAAATGACTAAGATGGTCTTTATTAAAGTGGGGTGAATTAAAAAATAGAAAGTGAGATTTAAATGCATATTTAATCTCAGCCCTAGATCTAAAGCTATCTCAGCCATTGGATTTAGGGATTCCCCAAAAGTCACTTAGGGTTAGGTTAAAGGAGAAAAAGAGGGAAAAGATCATTCAGTATTTCATGAGCAGACTAAGAGAAGGAGGAGAAGAGAGAAAGGAGAGTTTTTGAGTTGTGAGGTGAAGGAGAGCAAAACCTTGGCACGCATATCGAGGCAGAACTTCAGCAAATCTGTACAGCAAGGTTGCCACACAGTTCAAGGCAGTTTGGGCACGAGTTTCAAGGCAGAACCGTACAACAACTTTGGCACGCATTCCTAGGCACCCGTACAACAGTTTTGGCATATATTTCAAGGGCATTTATTGTTGGTTTTGAGGCACAATTTTCGAGGCAATCCGTACATTGAGCTTTTGTCCCTATGCACGAAAATCGAGGCAAAAATAGTACAACATTTACTGTTGTCCCTCTGCACGTATTTTGAGGCGGCCATACAGCAACATTTATTGTTGTGTTTTCTAAGCACGGAATTCAATGAGTCCGTACATCATTTACTGTTGTTCCTATTTTGTTGTTTGCACATTTTCCGAGGCAGTAGTTAAGCACCGAAAACAAGATAAGTTGTATTTGTTTGGTTGCTGAAATTTTTCTATGTATTTCTCTCTCACTGTAGAAGTTATTTATCAAAAATAAAGAAGAGCTTTCGAACTGGTTTTCCCCAAGAGTTGTAGGGGGGTTTTCCAGGGTCATGTTGACCAAAAATCAGCGTGTCATTCACTGTGTGTGTGGCTGAAATTTCTGAGTTTTTATTTCTGCATTTTCAGCACTGTGAATTTTCCAGAATTTGGGTTTTCAAAAAATATTTATTATTTCCAACTTGTTGAATGAATGGTTATGGGAATGGGCATTTAACTACATGGGAGTAATAAGGAGAAACTGAAAACAGAGGTTGGGTCAAAATTTCTACAACAAGACTCAAAGATAATTGAAGTTTGTGGTTTAATCAATGATCGACAATTCCACTTGGCAGTGCACCTTGATATAATGATCACCATGGATATTGTGGTGATTGATGTGCCTAATGCTTGGGGTATGTTGTTGTTAAGGAAGTGAGGAGCTGATATAGGGGGTAGTTTACAAATGGATGTAACTTATGCTACCATCCCTAATAGTGAAGGCATTATGGTGAAGTTGTATAGAGATTTGGAAAGAAAATATCATGTGGAAAACCCAAACAAGCCTTATAATGAAATTGTCTATGAATCTGATGATTTGGGCAATTATGTTGTTTTGGATAACTCTATTGCTACCTTAGAGGAGAAGGTTGAAAATAAGAGTGACTAGATCTGGCATATGAACTTTGATGGGGCCCATACGAAGTTTGATAAGGGTGAAGGAATTGTCCTTAACTCACCCCTTGGTCATATGTTCCAGTTTGCTTATATATTAGAATTTGATGCAACCAACAATGTAGCGGAGTATGAAGCTTTGTTGTTGGGTCTTGAGTTCACAAAGTACTTGAAAATCAAAATGCTAGGCATCAAGGGGGCTTCTGGTTTGATCATTCTTCAAGTAAAGAATCAATTTTCTTGTAAGAAAGATAGATTGAAGAAATATCGCAATACGGTTTAAGATAATATGGAATATTTTGATGCATTGAATATTCAAACAATTCCTCGAGAAAAGAATATGCAAGTTGATGAGCTAGCAGTGTTTGCATCTACTTTGCAGCTTGTGGAGAACTTGGTGGACGATAAACTGAAGATGGAAGTAATCTTTAGAACATCAGTTCCTGATAATGTTGAGAATTGGCAAGTATTTAATGACGAAAGTCAAGTGATTCGTTTCTTGAATAGTATAGAGGAATTTGCGGATTTCGAGGTTGGCTACAAGGAAGAAGGATTTAATTATACAGTGTGTAGAGATGTGACAAAATCCACACCTAGAAATATTGTAGCCATGGAGCGACTCTTTGATAAGCATGATGCTACAAAGAGGAAGGAAGAGAAAAATACTAATAACCCATGCGTCCACAAATGCTCCCTCCTCACATCCCACTCAGAATGTGGACACCACCATCAGCTTGTCCCTTTGACCATGGCACTTGACCATGAAGTGTTCTCTCCTCCATTACCACATGATTATATGCTAACACCTAACAATGGAGAGGTGGATCAAGGAGATGTCACCTCCCGTTAGGGGCTAGAAGCAGCAAATAGGGTTGACCATTAACCACCCATACCAAGGGAGAAAAAATATTTGTGAGACTTAGATCCTGATTTGGGAAGGTGATCTTTGTTTGAAGTATTGATACACCTTTAATATTCAAGTTCGGTTCACTTAGATGCATTATTGATCTTAGTCTCTAATGGATGGTTGTTTTCACTAGAATCTGTGTTGCTTTTGTCAAGTGGAACATTGCAGCCAGGCCTCAAAGGGCACCCACTCCACAAGCATTCGAGCCTTTCTGAGAAGTACGTGGCCTAAGAAAGTGTGTGGCGTTGAGAGACTAGAGCCTCCTAATAGCACTAGCAGATAACACATGTCCCAAAGTACCTTCAGGACACAAGACATTGGTCAACTTTGACATGGCTTTCAGAATTCTTTACGATGACAACATTAGACCCAATATGCCCCCAGGCTGGCCTTCACACAACCGGATGGCCAGGAGCTGAGAGACTAGGGAGTGCTTGTTGAACCAGAGGAAGCCATACTGTTGGAGGGAAGTATGCCTTATTTGCCAGTTGGAGACCCATGGAGACCACTTGATGGCACCCCAGTTGGAACTTGGGACCCCATAGGAGACATCGAGGTGGATTTGAGGCCATCCCTCAAATTTTGGATCATCCAGGCATCTACACACAATTTGACACCTCAACACACTTTAGCATGGCATCTTGAGCCCTAATTGGTGACTTCAGATTTTAGAGTCTATGACTCACATGTGTGGGTTAGATCGGTCTATTTTATCATTAGCTAATTGTTTGGCTTGTAACCCAAGGCCATTTAATGTCAAACTTCATTTTAAGGGCTTCATTAGGCTAAAACATGTGAGCTAAACCTCATATAAATAGAGGTTACTCACATTTCATTTTCATCATCACTTGTGATATAATTCAACCCTCTTAGATATTTGTCCTCGCTGAAATGTACCTAGTATCTTGTGGAAATGTGATCTATAGTGGATTTTTGCTTATGGAGTTATTTTTTGGTATTGGAGATGTCATTTTGAAACAATATAGCCTTGATTCATGCATTGTATACTATAAGTTTTCCTTGTATTTGATAAATATTTATAGTTGCTACTATATGGAATAGTTAATTTTTTAGGGTTTCCATGTGCTCATTATTATTGAAAATTATTCAATGGAATCTAAGCAATAGTATCATATGCATTACACAATTATAGAGTTTGTATGACAATCCCGTGATTGAATCTTTCAGCTAGCTCTCGTCTTTGACTTTGATCCCTCACAAAAAAGGTAGCTAAGGTTTGACACCTAGGGTTTCATATTTCTATTACTTCGTGCTAGTGTTTAATATTTTCTTCGAAGTTTGGAATCCCATAGACTCCATCACCCAAGGTCAAGGTAATGGCCTTGGTCACATTGTTGATCACACCTAAATTCCACTTCAAAACACATTCTTCTTCCCCAACCCTGAAATTTCAACCTCTTAAGGAAAGTCGCTAATTAGGGTTAGGGCATAAATTTCAACTAAGGTAGAGAGTGTTGCATTGCGCAGGGATTCAACACTTGGTTTAGAGGTATTTTCCTCAAAGTCAACCTTTTCCTGAGGCTAATTTCTCAGTTTTAGGGCTATCAATATTTGCCCTAGGTAAATTGTGCCCTAGGAAAGCCCTAGTTTTCCCTAGCCTTCAACTTGAGCCTTGTTAAATGCTTCTTGTGCCAGAAATTGATTATATACATCCATTGTAAGCTTTTTATTGACCTTGTGATGCTAGATAAGCTTGTTGACATTGCTTATTCTTTAAGCTTGGGTCACATTGTGCCCTATGCCTTTTGGAAGATGTGCATTTCCCTAGTATTGCTAGCTTAGCCTTGTTCCTAAGAATACCATCCTTCCTTGGCCTATATTGTCACCTTTTCCCTTGGACTAGTTATATCCATAGGTGACCCAACATGGTGAAGCCTCCATTGTGGTGAAAGTACACAAAGAGCTGAGGTAGTGTTGTGGTAACAGTGGGCCACACCTCATATTGTTGTCCCTTGGTCTACCTTGTCTTACAAGACCTACCAAGTTTTGAGGCAAAAGTACTAATATCTCCAACAAATTCCCTTGCATTTCAGGTTCATTGAAGGCTATTTTCAATACCGTGAAGTGGCCCTATGCTTGTTGGCCTGCTGCACTTTTCAGAGATAGTAAAGTTACATCTCTAAACAGCAATTTTTTTGTCTTCTTACAGCCATATATAGCAGGCATAAGAGCTTTATCTTGTCTTCTATTGTGGTTAGAAGCTATCATACACAACTTGTGGTGTTTTAAGCTCATTTTGTTAGCATATTGAGTAATTTCTGACCACTAGTCTGCAATATTAATTTGTTGATATATCATAAATCAAATAAATATTCGGTCAGTTAACTGACTCATACCTCTTCCATATATTTCATTTTAGGCACTGGTCTATCATTTCTTGGTTGAGTTGTCTGTAGGGATACCACCTGTGGCATTTAGTGGGAGTTGACCTAAAGCAAGAGTTATACGCTGAAATAACATTGGGCATACTCCTAAGAGTGCTTACCATACAACAGTTTTGGTTGAACCTTGACAACACTACTAATTTGAGTGGTAACACAATCTAGAGGGACCATTCCCCCTCCCCAAAGACCTCAGAGACATCACTAGACCAGATCCTTTAAAAATCACCTAGACAACAGCAGCTAGTTATAGCAGCCAGGAAATAGTGTTGTAGAGGGTCCAAATCTTCCCCTAGCTCTTCTTCAGGGCATCATTGTATCTTGAGTTTTCCTCATTCTTCCTCAGATGTTAGGAAAGGTAGATCTAGTGGATCATGGCCCAATCCCTAGATCCTTTTCTTCTACACATCTCCCTCCCATTGCAGCTTCCCACACTTGGATCCGGGGGTTTCTCATGTTTTCGCATATATACTTCATGCTCTTACTTTACTTCTTCTTCATTGTATAGGAGACTTGTGAGTACTCATACTTTGTATTGACATCTATGTGCTCAGTAGTCCCATTGAACTACTTTTATAGTCATTTGTTGGACATTTATGTCTTTGTCTTATCTTACCTTATCTCCTTTTTACTACTGAATCACTCATACATTTCCATTTTCAAAGGTCCAAACAATTCCTTAGTATTGACCAGAACAGTTTTTATCTACAAAGAGATAGAATATTAACACTAAAGTTTCAGTTTTATATCATATCAGCCTTGAGCGTTACCTTTTGCTAGGTTTACACTTCATTGTCATGAATTCCCTGTTAGAATTTGATTTATATCATTGATGTTCCACAAACAAACATCACTGGACTGCTAAGTGCAAATGACTATAATAGTAATTACACTAGTCACCACTAAGGTCTTCATTTTATCAAAACAGCATTCTGAAACTAGATCAGAAACCCGGAAGTCATATGTTCGTTCAGCAATGTATACAATGTTTTACTGCTTGAATTCCCTCATAACAGCTTAATATTCTACTGTCTTACCTGCAGCTTAAGTTTATGAATAACATCTCCAGGACGCAAGCAGTTATCAAGTTCAGCATTACTCAACTTCACAGAGCACATCTCTCCTGGCAAGACTGAGAAAAGGAAAAAAAAAATCAATGATTACTGATTAGTCCTTTGAAAACATTACAGGTTGACTAGATCTATAAATGAAAATGACCCCGATAATAGACCTGACAGCTATATCTTCACAAGATATTGAACTGAGATTAGTTCAGAACTTCTACCTGCTATAGGTATTTCAGCAAAACAAGAATGCTTGGAACCAATACGCAAAGTTGCTTCAAAACTAGGTCGCAACTCATCCAGTTTGCCTCCCCCAAAGAAAATTTTCTGTTGCATGAGGCAAAATAAATTCAATAACTGTAGAATATGGAAAATAATGTCACTCAATTGTTCATATTTCAACATTGAGCTCGCTATCCAACATTGCAAATTTCCCTAGAACAAATTCCTACAGAGATCGCTTATTGAAATATGTTTCTCAAAAAGAAAAATTTCAGGAAAGTGTGCTTAATGCAACTTCATTAAGTCCTTGCAGGAAAGGCCTCAAAGTGTACCGTAACTTTCAGAACCATTTTTTCTTGTATGAGACATCCAGATGCCTTCTCTATCTTAATATTCATTACTGTTTCCATCTTATAAACACGCACATCAAGCTGAGCCGGATAAACTTTAAAAGCCATCCGATTTGAATAGATATCATAACATGAGATATAAAGAGGTCCAATTTCAGAACCCAACCTGTTACAAATAATTTATATATTAGGTAAATCAAAATATTTCTAAACCAACAAGGGCACTGCAAAGTCCAGAGATAAGATATCATAACAAGAGATATAAAGAGGTCCAATTTCAGAACGCAACCTGTTACAAATAATTCATATGTTAGTTAAATCAAAATATTTCTAAACCAACAAGGGCACCGCAAAGTCCAGACATCTGACAGACAGACATTTTGATGTGGGAATAAAAAAATTATATGCGTGTATATCAAATAACTTTCAAAAACATATACAACATACAACATAACTGCATGAATAGCATCCAGAATCACTGCCATAGCATTTAAGCTGGTAATTTAGATGCTGCTCAGGTCTAAATCTTCTATTTTTGGGTGCAAAGGGTGTTATTAGTTTTAAAAAAAATAATAATCTATTTTACCTAAAATTAATCATTCAATTATATACCATAGTATTCAAAACTGGCCAGTTCGAACCGATAACTGGTCAAACCGGCCAGTTGATTAGCTGCATGGTCAAACCGGTCATTAAACTAGGTTAGTAGACCTGGAGGCCTAGGATTTCATTCAAACCAGCCATAAACCAACCATTTTATGATGGAACCGGCTGTTTTTTCCATAAATTGGCCGGTTCCATCATAAACCAACCAGTTCATTACTTGCGTGGCCACAGACCCCACGGGATACCTTTTTGGGCATACTTGAGCGGTTTTGAGGGAAACTAGGGATTGTTTCCCTCTAAACACAGCCACTCCAAGCGTTTAAAAGCATGCCTCATCACTCATTTGCCTCACACATTTCAACCCTAGCAACATTCGCAATCAATGGTAATGTTAAATCCTAAGTCACATGACACAAGGAAACGAGACACAGAGGACACAAATACGAGTATTCGACACGAGACACCTTGACCTCGGAAACAAACACAAGGGACACGTTTTATTTATATTTAAAAAAAAAAAAAAAATATATATATATATATATATATATATATATATATATATATATATATTAAATTTTAATATATATATATATAATAAATTAATATTAACAAATTACAATTATAGAAGGCTACAAACACATAAGAAATACTAAATAGTCATTAAAACCACAACAATAGTCAATGACTCATGAGTCATTAAAATTTAAAAGTTAAAACCATAACAATAACTTGAAATTTAGAAGAACTTAGATATTAAAACCATAAAATGCAGATTTTCCATAAAGTCATCAAAATAAAAATGTATTACATAGATACTCGGGGAATACCACTGGAAAATACAAAAGAGTAGATACAAAATAAGTAGGAAACACGTCACTAGCCACGAGTCCACGACTCATCACTCTATCAATAGTCCATGTCCTCCTCCATGTCATAATCACCATAACTGCCACTGCCATCTGGCCCTATTCCATCCTCCTCCTCTATGCCCAATCCAAGATCTCCTACGCCTGCTGCATTTGCTGGTGTGGAGGATGAGCCCTCAAGAGACTCGTCATCAAAATTCACTGGCTCTAGCACTAGGTCATTAAGATCCATGTTGGCTAACGCCAACTCAACACTGTCATCCAAGCCCATATCATCAGGGAACACATCCCACATCTTTGTCTTGCCCTTCAACCATTCCTGCCTCTGCCTGTAAATAAGACGAAGGTTGGTGTGCACATACACCATTGTCTCCACCCTGGATTGCTCAAGCCTACTCTTTTTCAAACTATATAGATTCCTATAAGTGCTCCAATTCCTCTCATAACAAGAAGATGAAGTAACTTGAGAGAGGACCCTCGAGGCTAATTGTTGTAGAATAGGGCGTGCTGCCCCATGAGTTGCCTACCAAGCATAGGCATCTTTGACCCCCCTGTCTCCAAGTACATCATACCCGCCAAATCTCCTAGTGCCATTGGAGAACTCTTCAAAACCTTCCTCCACCTCAAGAAAAGATGCTCTATCTGGAAATATCCTAGGACACGTTTTCAAAAACGGAGGACATGTTATTTGTTTCGGAGGACACAACCAAAATTGTATTGGACACGTTTTAGGTCGATTTTCGAGTCCGACATGGGAAATACAGGACACGTAACCCTGGAAGACGTGTCCTGTGACGTAGGTTAAATCCTTCAAGTAAAAGTGAATGTCACTTTTACTTAACATTACCATGAAATGACTCGGGATGTTTGAGAGTGGTTTCGACCTCTTGGATTTCATATAGAAAAACTAGAATTTTAGATTTAACTCAAAATCTAGCATAGTTAATGGCATTTAGAATTTCAAGATTTGGGGGATTGCAATGTTTCCATTTGATTCTGTCATGCGTGAGGGTATGAGATTGAGATTTTGATCAAGAGCATGAAGCCCTTCAAGTACCTTGATGTTGGTGGTGGCATTGATTGTTGAACTTGGTTGATGTTGGCGGCGTATTGATTGTTGACATCCTCTACCATGGCCTTAACAAAAATGTACACTTCACTCAAAGGAAAATAATTGGTTAGGCATGCTAAGCTTTTTCTACCATATAATAAGGTTCAATAGATGAACCCTTCACTCAAACCAAAATCATTGGTTAGACATGTTAAACTTTTTTAATTTCTACAATATTATAAACTTGAGCAATCCAAGTCTGAAGACTTTAAGCTAGATGATGTTTATGTAGCTCTTGTTGATGATCACATTTCTAGTAGTGTTGAATCAATGATGAGTTTCATGTTTGATCATGTTCATCAGTTATTTGTAGTTTTGATATCTAATTTTGCTGCTGCTACTACTACTGAGGTTGAAGAGTAGTTTGAGGAGTCCTCAGACTCTGAGCCAGATGATTTATGTAGGTCATGTTGATGATCCCATGTCTAGTAATGGTGATGAGTTTTATCATGATGAGGACTGATCATGTTGATCATTGATATGTCGACTTGTAGTAGGCGAGTGGCCCCATAGCTTGTATATTGTTTTTTTAACTCTAGAGGCCATTTAGAGCAACATTGATTATGCATTTTGTTCCTAATATGTATTGCATATTGAAATTCAAGTGCAAACTAGAATTTCTTATCATGATAATTACTTGTAGTTGTGACTGATATATATGTTTTCTTTTCATCATTTACTTCATTCAATTATGTCATCAAGCAATTACACATTCAATTATGCAAGTATAAAGAAAATAGACATCACAATGCGCAAAGAGACACCAAAAATTTTACGTCAATGACCTGGGAAAAACCCACGAAGGGGAAAACCCAGCAATCCTTAGAGAAAAAAAATCCAACAAGAGATATCAAAGTCAAAGATTATGGTCAGCCTAACCAGCATTCACCAAGTGTCCAAGTCAGCCTTCCGAACATAAGAGATGTACCTCAGAATTATTATTCCCTCTGAAACAACTATCAACCACAGGTTTGGACCTCTGTCACACTCATCCACAGGTTCAGATCTCCGTTACAAACATCCACAGGTTCGGACTTCTGTCACACTCATCCACAGGTTCAGATCTCCGTTACAAACATCCACAGGTTCAGATCTCCGTTACAAACATCCACAGGTTCGGTCTTCTGTCACACTCATCCACAGGTTCAGATCTCCGTTACAAACATCCACAGGTTTGGTCTTCTGTCACACTCATCCACAGGTTCAATATCACTGTTACAAAAATCCACAGGTTCGGTCTGCTGTCACAAATGGCGCCCACAAGTTCAGACCCTTTTGCACAGGTAATATGTCACAGAGTTCGAACCTTTCTCCATGAAACGAATCACAAAATAATATGTCACTGAATTTGGCTCATGCACAATGTACAATTCAAAAGCTTCGACCTTCTTGAACAGATATGGATCACAGAGATGATTTGCTATTCCAAGGAGACTTCTTCACCTTTTATCTGTTTCTAAACTTAATTCGTGTGCCCAGAATTGTCTTATGTATGCTCAAACGAGTTGGCCTTTGAGGAGGATGAAGAACTCTTATTTATAGCCACTTCATGAGGTCGAAAGGGTGTGAATTCTAGCTGAGCTGACTCGTAGGATATGGAGGGTCGGCTTGAACACTTGGGAGCCAAAAATCACTATTCAAAAATTTAAACTTTGTTCTTTTGATAAATACAAAATTTCAATTTCTTATGAACAAAATACATCAATACGAAGACCGACCATACCTACAAATTCAACAATGCGCTCGGTGACATTTGAATATATTCACCTTTACATGGTATATAGATGAGAAAACTTTGCATATTTTGTCTCTATTGGTTTGGAGTCATGTTTTTAAATCTTAAAAATAGTTTTCTTTCATTAAAAAATAATTATTTCATGTATTTTTTTAAAGACTAGTTCATTGAGATCTGACCAGTCCAGGTTTTCCAGTTCCGGTTCAAAAACCGGTTTGATAGGTGGACCGGTCCGGTCACCGGTTCTAGTTTTGAATACTATGTTGTATGCATAGTGCAGAGTTTGTCAAAATTGCAGGACAAACCTTGCAACAATCCAGAAACTACAACTTAAGGTTTCATTGCATAGATCCAAACATTACAGTGAGTTTTACACACAAAAGCATGGTCAAGACTACACATTAGAATAACACTTAATGGATTGATTCATATGTCACTGGCTGATGCAATGTCTCATTACATAGTAGGAGAAGAGATGTTATGTAACCCTCAAATACCTAAAATAACTCGTTATTACATCACTTGTTAACTACTACATTAAATAACTCCTTATTGCATCACTTTACTAGTGCGACTTTATTATACACCCAAGTCCTAGTTATGACCACTATCTCTAACACACTCCCATAATGGTCATTTTACATGCTTGTTCGAAAAACCAAGTATAGAAAACAAAAACAAAAACAAAAAACTTTGAACAAGCACGATGTTTGCAGCTACACTGTTCAAAATCAAAGGGAAGTTGTAGAGAGAAGCGGGAGCGAGAAGCACCAATTTTCAAAAGCTTCCATGAACGGAACAATCTGGCAGCATTTTTTATATAATTTATATATTATTATATTTTGATGTGTCTGTGTGTGTTCAAATGAAAGCATGTCAAATTAGTTGTAAAAAACATAAAAACATAGATTTAAATATTGGATTAATGATGATAATTGAATCATCATAGCATGCAGAATGCCAACTTAATTGTAAAAAACATGAAAACATGGATTTAAATATTACATTAATCATGAAGATTAAATCATCATTTGGATGTCTAAATCTTTAGACATGAAAAAATTTAGTAACGACAACTTCTACTGAGCCATTGATTCATGAGTGTTTTCAATCATATGTCTTCCACTGCCAAGCTAAACAAAATTCCATGGTCTACATCTACTTTAATCTCCATTTGTGTGTGAGGCAACTCCAGAAAACACCTGGCGTGGACACCATCTCAATGGATGGGACTAACACCACCACTGCATGGAGAGTTGCGACCGAGAGGCCTGTCATAAAATCAGTCTCTGATTGGTTAGAAGGTGGCACCAAAGGAGTTAGCAAGGGAAGGAGAGGTAGAGGAAGAGGAGGAGGAAAAGGTGACGCCACCACCTTCACAGACTCAAACAGCGAGTTGGACTTAGCAGTAGCATTGTCATCAGTAGAGGACATCAATGTCTACCTCCTACTTCTAGAGGTGGTTAGAGTCAAATGCCAATACTAGGACCTTCTTCATCTAGAGAAAAATCCATTACCTTTGACCGTAAAAGAGGCAGAGCAAATGACTAATTTGCATATCTGATATCATTATGGATGCCTCCATATGATGGGATACATTTATTATATTTTTTTGTTGATATTTGGAAGCTTAGTTTGGACTCAAGATTCAAGACATGATTCACTATTGATGTGTGATATGGCACTAGACATCATACACATCTTATATATTACTCTTGTTCGCATATTTATGTGGCAATGTGTTTATTTAATGTTGGGGTTTCTTTAGAAGTTAAAAAAAAAACTGAAAAAAAATGAATATTTTTGTTTTTTTTTTTTTGTGTAATTCATTGATGTTTGTTGATATTTTCCCGATTTTTATGACTTTTGCTGGACCTTTCTTGAATTTATCCCATATTTCCCTGATTTTTACAAAAAAAAAATTATTTTATACACCCTTGCTGAATTTATCCCAATGCTAATGTCAGCAACATTGTTTTCATTTCCCGAGTTTGTTTGGATTTAGAACTGCTCCTAAAGAAACCTTAGATTGGTTTGTGCCCTAGACTACATTTGCTCCAGATTGACAAGGCAATGGCCTTTATCATCTACAGCATTTCATTTAAATGCCAAAATTCGTTTCTAATTTGTTTCATGGTGAAGTAGAGCTAATTTTCAGCAAAACTTTGTGTTATTAGCATTTCATGAATTGTTGATGTGTGCCTTTGGGATAGGGTTTGTTTAAAAGTGCAAGAGACAAGCAAATTCAAAGGTTTTCATGCGTTCTCAGGTATTTTGTAAAGCTCATGCCATTCTTTATTATCTCTAACATGTTATTCTAACCATTAAAATTTGTTGTAAATTTATCCTTTGTTCGCTCTTAAACTTACCCTTCATTCCATCTCACTTCTGTACATTTTTAATAGCTAAATTTATTGATATTGAAAACTTTAGTTTTGCTTCAATTTGTTGCCCTAAAACCCTAGTTTATAGCAGCCTTGAGTTTTTCTTCGGTTTATGTGTTAAAGTAACCTAGTTTGTACCCTTAAGGCTAAACCCTAGCCCTTAGATTGACCCATAGGCCCCTTGAACCTAAGCCTTCACTTACTCATTCATCCGTTGCAAACCCTAAATTGTTGTACCCTAATCCAGAGAACATTTTTATCATATTGTTGAGATTTTGTGGTAGCATGGGGTGTGCTCTAGCCCTGAAATATTGTGGAGGGGCTAAGACACATAAGACCTCCAAAACCCAAAAAGCGTTTGGAGATATTTCATCCAGTGTGTCAAATATTAAAATATTTTTTTTTTTTTTATGAGGATAAGTCTAACTTAGAGAATTAGAAAAATTAAAATGAATTAATTAAACACATGTGATGAAATGTTCTAAGTGACGCGGATCAAGCAGTCTTTTAATCTAAGACGTCGATAAGAGATTAAATCACGATCATTGATATGTCAATGAGAAAAGTATAAAGAAAAGGCTTGAGGTCTGTTGGAGGCACACACACGAAGGCAGAGCACTGAGACTAAGCTGGAATTCTAGGGTGGGTTTGCTAAGAATTTCCAGAAGTGTTTCAGCTGCAGCGAGGGGTAGTATTGGCTAAGGGGATGATTTGATCTCGGAGCCAAGACGCAAAGAAGCAGCAACCAGGGGCAGCGCAGAGTGTAGAAATTTTATAACCAACCCCGGTTTTCAGTTTCTCCTTATTTCTCCCATAAAGTTAAATGCCCATTCCCATAGCCATACATTCAACAAGCTGGAAAAAATAAATATTTTCTGAAAACACTAATCCTGGAAATTTCCAGGATTAGTGTTTTCAGAAAATATTTATTTTTTCCAGCTTGTTGAATCTATGGCTATGGGAATGGGCATTTAACTATATGGGAGAAATAGGGAGAAACTGAAAACCGACAACAAGAGGAAAAATCACAGTAGTGTTTTCAGAAAATATTTATTTTTTCCAGCTTGTTGAATCTATGGCTATGGGAATGGGCATTTAACTATATGGGAGAAATAAGGAGAAACTGAAAACCGACAGCAAGAGGAAAAATCACAGCAAGCTGATTTCTCACACAAAAAACAATATCGTTACTACAGCAGTGTTATTTTCAGTTTATTAGGACAACAAGCATGTCTTTGGGCTTGAGGGTGGAGGATAAGTTGGATGGGCATAGTAACTACAGTGTATGGAAGGAGAGAATGTTGAGCATCTTTGAGGAGGTAGAAGTCTGGGATATCATGGTGTATACCGCACAGAACCCTGTTAATGTGCCTACTGATGTTGTTCAGTTGACGGCTTTTAATAAGAAGAATAACAAGAGTAAGAGACTGATTCTAGATGGAATCAAAGACCATTGCATTCCTTATGTGAGAGGAAAGAGATATGCTCATGAGATGTGGACAACATTGACCAATCTCTACCAGAGTACCAATGAGAACAGGAAAATGGTCCTAAGGGAGAAGCTGAAGACCATTAAAATGGGTAAGACTGATAGTGCAGCTGGATATCTCACAAAGATTACTAATGTCAGAGATGCATTGGCAGCATTTGGAGAGGTCATTCCACCCACTGAGTTGGTGCGGATTGCAGTAAATGGCCTTCCCAGTTCATGGTTGAACTTTGCTGATGGGGTTTGTGCACGTGAGACCCTTCCCACTTGAGAGAGGTTCTGGGATGATTGCATACAGACAGAAATCAGAAAGAGTCAACTTGGGGCAGCCAAACTAGTTGAGCAGGATGAGAATGTAGCACTGTTGGCAAGAGGCAAGAAAGGCAAGGGAAAGAAGCAAGCTTCCACAGGTGTTGGTGGGGGCAAAGGCAAAGGTAAAGGTAAATAGGAGAACACGCAAAAGGACTATTCCAAGGTGAAGTGTTGGAATTGTCAAAATATGGGACACTATGCAGTTGTGTGTCCAGAGAAGAAGAAGAAGGGGAAGAACCAGAGCATGGCAGCATCAACAGAGATAGAGGACTTTACGGATAACTTTGACCGGGAGTTTGGGTTCATTGCTTGTGAGTCCACTAGTGCAGGATCACCTGCCACGGAGGTTGAGAGGGAGTGTGCATTTCCCTCCACTAGCAGAGCATCTTCAGGTATCTAGTATGTTGACAGTGGGGCTTCATGTCATATGACAGGAGTCCATGAGTACTTCTCAGAGCTTTCAGAGAGTGGCACTGATATAGAGGTAGTACTCGGAGATGACAGCGTTGTTACAGCAGTCGATGTGGGGACATTGACATTTGATAGGGAACCCAAACCTCCCTTGAAAGTGTCAGATGTTCTATATGTGCCAAGGATGAGGAAGAACCTCATATTCGTCTCAGCATTGGAGGACAGAGGATATGAGATATTGTTCAAGAGAGGACAGGTGCTTATATATCCCAAGGGCGCTCCAGCTAATTCAGCTAGAGTGATTGGTGTACACCATGCAAAGGTGTACAAGATTGCATTTTAGCCCTTTTTGGTATTAAGCAGTAGTACCGGCAGCAGAGCTAGCAGTTTAGAGCTATGTGAAAATTTGGCACCGCAAGATGGGACACATGTATCATGGAGCCTTGAGGACATTGCGGGAAATCACTGCAGGTGTGCCAGATTTCAGTACTGATCACTTTGATACATGCAGAGGATGTGCTATGGGCAAGTTTGCCAAATCCACTTTTCCCAGTAGTGACAGCGGATCGACTGGGATACTTGATTTCATTCATTTCGATGTGAGCAATCGGATGTCTCATGTTTCCTTGAGTGGATATGAGTATTATGTTTTATTCATTGATGATCACTCTAGGAGGACCTGGATTTATTTCTTGAAGACCAAGAGTGAGGTCTTCGTGAGGTCTTCAAGCAGTTTCAGGAGTTCAGAGCTCTTGTGGAGACTCAGACAGGTCAAAAGATCAAGTCCCTGAGGTCAGACAATGGAGGAGAGTACACCCTTGGTGAGTTTGTTGACTATTGTACGGAGGCAGGCATTAGAAGAGAGCTCACAGTTCCTTACAACCCCCAGCAGAACAGGGTTGCGGAGAGGAAGAACAAATCCATCATTGGGGCTGCTAAAGCCATGTTACATGATCAGGGGTTACCATTGTTTTTGTGGGCAGAGGCCTGCAACACTATTGTATATTTGCATAACAAGACTCCGCATCGTGCCTTGGGGCATGTGACTCCAGAGGAGGCTTTTTCTGGGAAGAGGCCTGATGTTGGTCATCTTCGTATCTTTGGGTCTATTGCATACTCCTACGTATCCAAGGAGAAGAGGACCAAACTTGAGTCCACCAAAGAGAAAGGTGTCTTTGTGGGCTACAGTAAGACCTCGAAGACCTTTCGGATTTATATTCCTGCACAAAGGAGAGTTGTTGTCAGGCGGGATGTGAAGTTCGAGGAGGATAGGGCCTTCAGGAGGTCATGGGAGATAAAGTATCTGGATCGACCAAACCCTCAGGAGCAGCTGAGTCAGGCACAGGGATCCAGTGGGCAGGGATTAGGAGGATCTAAAGGTACATCGATTACGGTGTCAAGTCCGTTAATGAGCAGTGGCTCACAGAGTCAGAAGGGTGGTGCTTCGGGTAGCATGCAGAGCAGTCCGCAGAGTAGTTCACTAGGGAGTCCACTGATGGACAGTTCACACGGTACTTCAGCGTCTACAGGTTCAGGTTCAAGCACGAGGACAGCAAACAGACAGTAGGAGTTCAGGCTCCTGATGATGAGCAGGAGGAGTTTTAATCTCTAGTGCGAGAAGTGTGCTCAGGGAAGAGGAAGCCCAAGTGGCTTCACGATACCTTGAGAGAGGCCACCTCTGTTGCTAGGCCAAAGAGGCCGGCCAGAGAGAGCAGACCACCTGATAGGTTCTGTAGTTATATGGCAATGATTGCCAACATCATTGACTCTGAGCCTTCTAGCTATGAGGGGGCAGCTAGCCAGCAGGTCTGGAGAGTGGCCATGCAGGAGGAGTATTCTTCTATCATGAAGAATGATGTTTGGGAGGTGGTGCCGAGGGCTGAGGGAAAATTCGTCGTTACTTCCAGATGGCTTTACAAGGTAAAGCATGCTGCAGATGGTAGCATTGAGAATTTCAAGGCAAGGTTTGTGGCTAGAGGGTTCTCCCAGGTAGAGGGAGTAGATTATGAGGAGACCTTCGCTCTCGTGGCTCTATACACTTCGATTTGCTCCATCATATCGATAGCAACAAAGATAGATTGGAAGATCCACCAGATGGATGTGAAGACCACATTTCTCAATGGCTTCATATAGGAGGAGGTGTCCATTGAGCAGCCACAAGGCTTTGAGGTGCATGGTAAGGAGTCCCATGTGTGCAGACTGAAGAAGGCCCTTTATGGCCTGAAGCAAGCTCCCAGAGCTTGGTATTCCAAGATAGATACATACTTACAGGAGATGGGTTTCACAAAGAGTGATGCAGATCCGAACCTTTACTTTATTATGATAGATGAGGAGCCTCTCATTCTGGTGATGTATGTGGATGACTTAGTCATTACGGGTGCAGAGAGACTCATAGAGCACTGCAAGAGAGATCTTGCGTCGGAGTTTGAGATGAAGGACATTGGCTTGATGCATTACTTTTTGGGTTTGGAGGTGTGGCAGGAGGGGCATTTCTTCCTGGGACAGGGGAAGTATATTGTGGACATCCTTGGCAGATTCCACATGGAGGATTGTAGACCCATGTCGACACCCATGATCACCAACTGGAAGAAGCTTCATGCTTCAAATTTTGAGTTGGTGGATCCCACATTATATAGACAATTGATTGGTTCCTTGATGTATTTGGTCAACACCAGACCAGATATATGTTTTGCAGTCAACACGATGAGCCAGTTCATGTGTGAGCTCAGGAGGGTGCACTGGGTTGCTGCAAAACACATTTTGCGGTACTTGCAGGGGACAGTGGATTATGGTCTAGATTATAAGCAGGGGGATGGAGTGAGATTGGCAAGTTACACTGATTATGATTGGGCAGGTTGTGCTTCTGATAGGAAGAGCACTTCAAGTTGTTGTTGTTGTTTTGGGTTGGGTTCGGTAGTGGTGTCGTGGTTCAGCCGAAAGCAGCAGTGAGTAGCATTGAGTTCAGCAGAAGCAGAGTACATGGCAACCAGTCTAGCTAGTTGTGAGGCCATATGGCTTCGCAAGATGTTGTTTGGCTTATTTGGTCAGCCGTTGAGACCTTCAGTGATATACTGTGATAATCAGAGTTCCATTAAACTCACAGAGAATCCAGTATTTCATGACAGGTCAAAGCATATCGGCATCAGATATCACTTCATCAGAGACTATGTTCAGAACGGAGTTGTGAAGCTTAAGTATATTCCCACTGATGAGCAGGTTGCAAATATTCTTACCAAAGCCTTACCACGGGGCAAGCATGTCTACTTTAGAGACAAGATGGGTGTGGTGAGGAACACCTTCCTCGGTAAGAGGGAGTGTTGAAATTTGGTTACTGGAGGACAGGTGGTTCCCTAAGGCTTTGATCTTTGGCCTAGGGAAAAGTGTCCAAAAGAATTTAATTTTTCTCCTAAAGTGATTTTATAAGGTTATAAAGTCAAATCTAATTTAAAAGTGACTTTAAGTGATAAAGTTACTAAAATCTAATTTTAAAGTGACTTTAATAAAGTCAATGTGAAATTAGAAAGTGAAAAGTGACTTTGGAAATAAATGACTAAGTGGGTCTTTATTAAAGTGGGGTGAATTTAAAAATAGAAAATGAGATTTAAATGAGCATTTAATCTCAGCCCTAGATCTAAAGCTATCTCAGCCATTAGATTTAGGGATTCCCCAAAAGTCACTTAGGGTTAGGTTAAAGGAGAAAAAAGAGGGAAAAGGTCATTCATTCTTTCATGAGCAGATTGATAGAAGGAGAAGGAGAGAGCAAAGGAGATTTCTGAGCAGTGAGGAGGAGGAGAACAAAACATTGGCACACATACCGAGGCAGCACTTCAGCAAATCCGTATAGCAAGGAGAGGCACACAGTTCAAGGCAATTTTGGGCACGAGTTTCAAGGCAAACCGTACAACAGCTTGGGCACGTATTCCAAGGAGGTTGTACAGTAGTTTGGCACAGATTTCGAGGAGCAGTTTACTGGTTTTTTAGGCACAATTTTCTAAACAGTCCGTCCAGTAAGTTGTTGTCCCTGTGCACGGAAAACGAGGCAGAAAACCGTACATCATTTATTGTTGTTTCTCTGCACGCAGTTTGAGGAATTCGTACAACAACATTTATTATTGTTTTCACGCTTTTCAAGGAGGCCGTACAACAACATTTAATACTGTAATTTTGGGGCACGAAATTCAAGGAGGTCGTACAACATTTAATGTTATTTATGTTTTGTTGTTTGCACATTTTCCAAGGCAATGTTTAAGCACGGAAAACGAGATAAGTTGTATTTATTACTTGCTGAAATTTTTCTGAGTATTTCTCTCACTGTAAAAGCATTTATGAGAAATAAGAAGAAGATTTCGAACTGATTTTCCCCAAGAGTTGTAGGGGGTTTTTCCAGGATCACATTGACCAAAAATCAGCGTGTCAAAATTCTGTGTGTGGCTGATTTATTTTCTGGGTTTTTATTTCTGCATTTCAACATTGTGAAATTTCTAGAATTAGTGTTTTCAAAAAATATTTATTTTCCAGCTTGTTGAATGTATGGCTATGGGAATGGGCATTTAACTATATGGGAGAAATAAGGAGAAACTGAAAATCAGGGTTGGGTTATCAAATTTCGACACAGAGGAAGCAGAGGCTACACAGCATCGCAGAGGGTTTCAACCGCTATGCAAGTGCTACACAGGCCCAGAAAGGGCAACGTAGAGGCAGCAGGACGCCATCCAGGCTTACGTAGGGCCAACCATGGCAACGTAAGGACTGCGTCACCCAGTCTAGTGTTACACAGCCCTCTCCTGAGCAGTGCAGGGGCACATAGAGGCTAGCAAGGCTAATGCAGGCAGCTTCAGAGCAGCGCTAGGGTTTCTAGAGGTAGAAAGGGGTTGAGTTCTATAAATCTCGTTTGAGGGTGTGAATCAGTCCAGTCTTTAGCCTCCAGAACAGCAGGTTTTGCTACAGATCTTATTTTCTCTGTCAGGTTAACTAGTAAGGTGCCCAGATTCATACTCATATTCTACTTAATAATAATAAAACCTCATATGTGTTGCACCGGTTTTCCCACATTGGGTTTTTCCAGCGACATTTGTCCAAAAAATTTGTGTGTCGCTTTGTCGAATGAGTTTAATATTCAGTAAATGATCTTTATGTGTGTAGGTTGCTAGTTGTGTTTACTTTGGTATTTTTTGAATATTTTCTGAAAATGACTTGTATAATTAAATCACAAGTAGGAGAGGTAAATCAAGGTACTACAGTAGGATTTATGTATTGTTCTATTCATAAATTTTCTCTTGGTATCAAAGCGATTGCAGATCAAGCTGAATCTCCAGCAAATCAGCTGAAGACACATTTGATGCAGGGTAGCAGCTGAAGCAACAGAGAATCCTGAGAGGACAGCGCAACACGAGGAAGACGCAGTCCCAGCAGAGGTCGCAGGGGCTGACGCAGCCCCAGCTGAGTGATGCAAACACGACACAGTGCCTTCCAGAGGGATGCAGGAGCAGTCTGCGCTGTGCAGAGGTTGCGTTGAGCCAGTCTGCTCACGCAGAAGCCAGACAGAAGGACGTAGTCCAATTTTTGAGTTACTGTCCAGTATTGTCATGGTCCGGAAGCAGTGCTTCAGATCTTCAGCAATTGCTGGTGTGGTGGAGATTCTTCCAGTGCAGAATTGTGCATAGCTAAGTTAACAAAGAGCGAGAGGAGGATAGTTACTCTGCAGATCTGCTCCAAACAGATCTGAGATTCGATCAGGAAGGTGATCGTAGAGAATTGTTCAATTGTTTTTGGCTGAAGATTTTCAGGAGGGAAATCAGTTGTCGAAGGGAGCAGCTACTATAGCATGTTTCTGATCGCCAAGAAACCCAGATCCAGCAATTATGTTGAGATTTGCAGCGAAAAAAGGGAGAAGAGTATCTGTTCCGTCATATTTGAGCTAGATGACCTCTCATGGACTCAGAGATCAGGACAGGTTGGACAATGTGTCCTATTTCGTCATTTGGAGAGCCAGGATACTGACAGTCCTGGATGAGTACGGCATCAAGAACCATGCAAAAAATGTCCTAGTTGTGCCTACTGATCTAGATCCTCTGAGAAATTCAATGAAAATCAAGCGCAGCCTAAGCGTTTGAACATGGATGGAGTCAAAGATCACGTCGTGCCTCATATTGCCGAGAAGAACACGGAAAATGAGATGTGGACTACTTTGGAGACAATGTATCAAGGAAGCTATATTCAAAGGAAAATGCTTCTAGAGAATCAGAAGTGGTTGTTCCAGATGCATAAGGGTTAGGAGATAGATCCCTTCCTTTTCCGACTTCAGACTATCTGAGATCAACTAATTGCCATGGGTGCGACTCTGTATGAAGGGCTCTTGGTAAGGACTGCCTTGAATGCAGTCACCGAGGAGTGGGAAACGTGTGTCCTAAGCATATTGGGCAGGGAAGCGTTACCATCCTAGGCGGAGATGTGGGCAATCCTCCATCAGGAGGAGATCAGGAGATTCACCAAGAGGCAAAGCAGTGGCAGCAGATTTGTCAAGGTGAAGAAAGAAGAGGAAGAAGATGCAGCCCTTACATCAAAGGAACGAAGGCAGCAAGGGAAGAAGAAGAGAGACCTATCCAAGGTCTAGTGCTTTAATTGTGGCGAACTTGGACACTTCGCCAACACTTGTCCTAGGAAGAAGGACAAAGGATCTTCTGAATCCAAGGCAGTAGCAGAAAAGGACGATGGGAGTGATGATGACGTAGCCATGAGTGCTCATGAGCCACGTAAGTGGGGCGATATGGATCTATAGAGCAGCTACAGACGACGAGGCAGGTTCCTTGAGGTGCCCAAACTCTTGGATCACATACGAGCTATGGGAGCCTTAAGACAGTAGCGGGACAAGTAGAGAGATGGTTGCAGAAAATCACAGTGAAGTAGAGGGCAGCGCTGAGATGTTGTAGAGCAAGCAACGCAGTGCAAAGGCAGCAGCAGCTTAGAGGCAGAAGCGCAGAGAGGCAGTGCTCACTCAATGAAGAGTTGCAGCAGCACAATGGCTTCAGGAGGACAGCACAGAGCAGCAGACAAGGGAGCTTCAGTGATGAGATGCAACCTAACTTGTCTGTCAATGATTGGGTAGGGGTCCTTCAGTTGCTTACTTCTCAGCAACTGAGTTGCAGTGTAGCAATTAGCAGTGGCAGTGCTATGGGCAGCATGATGCAGCAATTTTAGAGGGAGTTGCAGTACAGATGCGGTAGTGTCAGTGGCAATGACATGGGTAGCAGTACAGAGAGAACAGCGCAATGGATGGAGGGCAGCAAGCCAAGCATCAACAGTGCAGAGACCGATGCCGAGATCTTGTTATACATGGTGTAGATGTATTACTAAATCACACTTTGTGCTAGGAGGGAATGTTGAGATTTTGAGGTAGCAGCGGGTGTGCTCTAGCCCTGAAATTTTGTGGAGGGGCTAAGACACACAAGACCTCCAAAACCCAGAATGCGTTTGGAGAAATTTCATCCAGTGTGTGAGATATTAAAATAATTAATTTTTTTAATGAGGTCCCTAAGACTAACTTGGGGAATTAGAAAAATTAAAGTGAATTAATTAAACACATGTGATGAAATGTTCTAAGTGACACGTATCAAGCAGTCTTTTAATCTAAGCCGTCGATAAGAGATTAAATCACGGTTGTTGATATGTCAACGAGAAAAGTATAAAGGAAAGGCTTGGGGTCAGTGGGAGACACACACACGGAGGCAGAGCACTGAGACTAACCTGGAATTCTAGGGCGGGTTTGCTAAGAATTTCCAGAAGTCTTTAAGCTGCAGCGAGGGGTAGTATTGGCTAAGGGGATGATATGATCTTGGAGCCAAAAGTCAACAAGAGGCAGAGAAGCAGCAACCAGGGGCAGCGCAGAGGAAGCAGAGGCTATGCAACAGCTGCACAGCGCAAAGGGTTTCAACCGCTACGTAGGCCCAGAAACGGAAATGCAGAGGCAGCAGGAGGGCCAGGGCAGCATAAGGACTGCGTCACCCAATCTGGGGTTGTGCAGCCCTCTCCTAAGCAGCGCAGGGGCACGCAGAGGCTAGCAGGGCTGACGCAGGTAGCTTCAGAGCAGCGTTGGGGTTTCTAGAGGTAGAAAGGGGTTGAGTTCTGTAAATCCCATTTGAGGGTGTGAATCAGTGCAGTCTTCAATCTCCAGAACAGCAAGTTTTGTTGCAGATCTTATTTTCTCTGTTGGGTTACCCAGGTTAACCAGTAAGGTGCCCAGATTTGTTGTACTCGGATTCTACTTAATAATAATCAACCCTCATATCTGTTGCACCAATTTTCCCGCATTGGGTTTTTCCGAGGACAATTGTCCGAAAAATTTGTGTCACTTTGTCGAATGAGCATAATATTCAGTAAATGATCTATATGTGTGCAGGCTGCTAGTTATGTTTACTTCGGTATTTTCTGAATATTTTCTTCAAATAACTTGTATAATTAAATCACAAGTAGGAGAAATAAATCAAGATACTGCAGTAGGATTTCTGTATTGTTCTATTCAGAAATTTTCATACATATGATCCTTACGGGGAGCTTAGCTTAAGATGCTCGGGTTACTTGATCAATAAGCCCTACCAAGGAAGCCTTCCTTGTGTTGGTTTTGTTCTTCACTAAAGAGAGGGTAGTAGTTGGTGAGGTGACAATCATAACAATCTTGTTTGTTGCACATTGTTTATGCGCCTAGTGAAGCTTTGCACTAACTGCACAAAGAGCAACAAACCTTAATACTGGTTGCTTCTAGACATATATAGCTCAAGTGTTTCTTGGGACTTGTTGACTTCACTTGAATAGCTACGACCTTTGGACTTCCTTGATTTCGTAATCAACCTTAAGAATTGTCTTCTCTATAAGCTAGCCAAACTTCATGTTGGCAAGAGATTTACAACACTCACCTATATATGAGTTCTTTCTAGTCAGACTTCATATGTAACAACATCTTGAGTCAAGAGGCCCTTCTCCCTCTTTAGAGTGCTAAAAATGTATTGATGAAGTTAATATCTCTAGTTGTCACAGTTATGTGTTCTTTCAATGCTTCTTTAGGGACTTGAATGGCCATCCCGATAAAGATCCTTATAGAGTGGATATACTCCTCCAACTACGCCAAATTTATTGCATGGGTCTTAATGCACCCATATTACCTAATTTAAGGAGTCAACACCTTTCAACCAACATTTTAACCACACTATGTAAACAAGGTCTTCAGGTGTGTTCTAAATCCTATACTTCCTACCACTTCAACTCATCCATGGATAATTGCACTCCAAATAATTCTACCCTTTTATTATTAACTATTCCTTAAAAGGCTACAACTGTATAGATAATTTCTAGCATTCTCTTAAAAGTGTATAGATACCATGGTGTTGTCTGCAATCCATATGCATAGGCTTTAAAATCAATGATATTGGTTTTGTCCACCTTATACTATCTCACTTTTTCCTCAAGGTCTTTGATTTTCACTTTGTATTCCTCAATTTCAAGAGGCATGCGTCTTACATTCAATCTGCAGCTTGTGAAAATGCTACTCAGATGAAGGCCAAAGATATAGAGTTTCCTAACATCCATGATCAATGAGGTCCCTATGGTTATGGAGAGTTTCAACGCCCATAGAACTCAAAGCCTTCTACGAGATTGCCTCCAAAGCCTTCCTTTGGCTTTATCAAATATAGAATAATCAAGGCTTACTTCTCTATCCGAATTAGAAGAACTGAATTCACTCAATTCGACTTCACCAAGAGAAAAGTGGCCTCTCATCAAAGTAGTGCCTAAGGTGCCAATCGTGATCTCCTTTAGCAAGGCATCCCTCGAATCTATATGCTATGCCTCTTCTTGATATTTCTTATCTTCTTTTTCCTTCAACCTTTCTTCCTCGTGTCACTTCAGATTTTCCTCCTATTTCTCCCTATTCTTTCATGTTCTTGTTCTTGCTATTTCTTTTTCATTTCCTCCTCCTCATGCTTTTTTGTATTTGCTTCTTATTATTGTAGCCTCGATGCTTCAACATCTTATTTCCTCTTCTCCTCTTCTATTGCTCCCTTAGCTACAGTTCTCCTTGCTATTGAAATCTCAGTGCTTCAACTTCTTTCCTAAAATTTTCCTTTTCAGTTGCTATCTTGGCTACAACTTGGTTTTTAGCCATTTCCTTCTCTAGAATCCTTTTTAATTTGTCCATCCTTTACTTGTAGTTTTCTCCCATTCCAAAAATAATTCTCATAATTGACAGCCCTTATATATAGTTCTTCTTCCTGCCATACCTCATTCTAGTATGACCATCTATGTTGAGATTTTCGGGTAGTATCGGGTGTGCTCTAGCTCCGAAACTTTGTGGAGGGGCTGGAACACACGAGATGTCCAACACCCAAAAAGCGTTTGGAGAAATTCAATCAAGTATAATAGTTATTCAAATTAAAGTCTAACTTAGGGAAACTAAAAAATTAAAGTGAATTAAATTACACATGTGATGAAATGTTCAAAGTGACGTGAATCAAGCTTTCTTTTAATCTCAGCAGTCGATTAGAGATTATATCACGGTCGTCAGTTTGCCAACGAGAAAAGTATAAAGGAAAGGTTTGGGGTCAGTTGGAGGAAACACACATTGCAGAAGCACTAAAGCTAAGTCGAATTTCTGGGGTGGGGTTTACTAAGGAATTCGAAATGAGTTTGCAGTGCAACGAGGGGCAGAGATCGGCAAGGGATGATCTGATCCGACGCCGAGAATACAGCAGCAAAGAGGCAGCATTGTACCAAGGAAGTGCAGAGGCCAGCAGAAGGGACGCAACCCAGCCAATCTAACGCAGAGGCCACGCAGAGGGTGACGCAAAGTTGTCTGGGTAACGCAGAGGTAGCGCAGAGGCCTTCAAAGTGACGCAAGGACAACTTGCGTTGTGCAAAGGCTGCGTTGGGCAAGAGGTCTAACGCAGAGACTGGAGAAGCTGCACTGAGGGTTCCAGTGGGCCAAAAAGGGCTCGTTATTTGTAAAACCCGATTGAGGGTGTGATTCAGCGATATTTTCTATCTCAAAGTGATACTGTACAGTTGCCGTATAATTTCTCTGTAGGGAAAACTGTTTCTGGTGCCCAGATTGTTGTATTCAGATTCTACATAATAATAAAACCCTCTAGAGTTGTTGCACCGGTTTTCCCGCATTGGGTTTTTCCTAGGACATTTGTCCGAAAAATCTGTGTGTAATTTTGTCATATGTGCGTGATGTTCAGTAAATGATCTGTAAATGTGTAGGCTGCAATTTTTATTTGCTTTAATATTTTTCTGAATACTTCAGTTAAATAACTTGTTAAATTAATCAAACAAGTAGGCGAAGTAGATCAAGACACGGCAGTAGGCTTTCTGTTTTGAAACTTTCACAATCTACACTAGTTGAGTTTGCAGTGTTGGTTGATGATGCCCAGTGGGTCGCATCTATGTAATCTTTGACCAAAATGGAGGTTACCAAATACCAACCTCACCTATGTCTCTTTTCCATCTTTGAAATGGCATGATCCCACATTGAAGGGCATTAGTGACCAAGGTAGCTTCTTATCTCACAAGGGCAACTCCATGGACTAGAGTATGATATGTAATTTCCTATAGAATTAGCTTATTTGATATGAATTCTAGGAGTAAATGTGGATCCCTTATGGCTCCATAGTCTAAGGTAAGTTTGCTTCACCTGAACACACCAATCACCAAACTTGTTCACTACTTGCGATGCTTTACTTAACATACATGGCACTAGAGCACAAAATAGCAATTAACACAAGTGAATCAAGAAGTGTTCACATATTTTAGAACAATGAAGTTGATATTTGTGTTCCCACAAGCCTTGACAATATACATGTATGGGAGAGTCACTTGTCTATCATTGCCAAGCAATACCTCGAAAATCGTGGATTAAATAGATTGCATCTACCAAGTAAGAAGACATGTGGAGTGCGCAATGTGTCCCAAGCATTATGTTCTTGGACGCCAACTAGCAATTACTTTAGAAGAATCAACTCGCTTATACAGGCACGAGTCATGAAAACTAGCAAATTTGTGGGAATGCAAATTACAAATTGCTTCAAAAGAATCAACTCAATCGTACACGTTAGTGATATAAATAGAGTCTCTAGTACTCATACACACACGACTAATGCAAATAAAGTCTCTAGATACTTGATGAAGATTACACAAATCAAAGATCAACTCATGACCATTCGAATGAAAGTCAAAAAGGAGGAGTTGGTGTAAGTTGCAACAAATGGATTCTCATAACCCTAGGAATCATTTGTGCAAATCGGTTGCGAAAATAGTGCATCCATACCTTCCAGCAGCTCTAGGATACCTTCATCTAAGAGAGCGAAAAGATAGCAACAATCATAGTCAACAATAATGAGAGATCCTAAACCAAGTCATCATCAGTAAGGTGAGGAATGAAGGCAAGAATGGAGGACACAAAAAGGTCACGACGCACAAGAACTGTTCATGTTCATAGAAACACTCAAAGAAATACTCGAGTCATGTAAAATGTTTCAAGTGCCACAAAATGGGCCATTATGTGTCCTAGTTTCTCAAAAGACGAAGGCAAAGGAGAAGCAATAGAGGAAAAAATAAGTGCAAAAGCTTTTGAAGTACATGAGTTAGATTCCAAGCTTGAAACCACATTTTCCATGCTACCGTGCCTTTCCATTATCACCACTTGTAGTGTAGAGTGGTATATGGCAGAAGGAGAATCCAAATAAATCAAATTCAACAAAATTGCTTTTGGCAAAACTTCAATAGAAAGAGGCCTACATACAAGTGGATTTGTCTAATGATGCCTCATATCTAGCAACCAAAGTGGCATTCATCTCTTTTTGCATGCCCTCAAGTGATGTTCTTTAGTTGAATGATATTTTAAATATTCTTTCTTGAACTAAGAATCCTCTTTTAGTTTCAACCATGACAAATCATTAGTGTGACTAAATTTAATGACAAGAAATTGACGATAATAGATTACTTATTAAAAGGATGGTGTATGAGCAAGTGGCCTTTATAGGTTGCATACAAATACAGTGAAATACAATGCTTAGTGCTACAAGATATTTGGCACAAGAGATCTGGTCACCCACACTATGGAGAACTGCGACTGTTGAAAGACATAGTGCAAGGATTATCGAACTTCAAGACCAAACACCAAGAGCATGCATAGGGTGTGCACTCAACAAGGGAAGACTACTTTTCCAAGTAGTGAGAACATGTCAAGGGAGATTCTAGGATTAATTCATCTAGATGTATGTGAACCTATGCCATCATCATATTTAAGAAGTAACATTTTTTATGCCATCATCATATTTAAGAAATAACATGTATTATATTTCATTCATCGATGATTCTTCTACAAAGACATGGTTTACTTTATGAAGAGAAAGGATGAAATCTTCGAAGAGTTTCACAAAATTTAAGGCTCCTATGGAGAATAAAATAAAAGGATTGAAGTATTGAGGTCTAACAATGGAGGAAAGTACATAAATGTACAAGCAATCCAAATCAGAAATGACACACAATATGCCTAGCATTTGATGATTACAGATATGACCACACAACATTTCATGTGAGACAACAAATGTCCCACCTCTAACAATTGCAAATCTCAAGCATTACATAACAGGACACAAACACCACCTACACCTAGAGTCTAATAGAGAATAGCATGATATTAGCTATTTTTCAATTTATGGACCAAATCCTGAGAATACCATAATAAGTCAGCATACACACAAAGTTGAGTCTTAATTAATAATGAGATAATTTATACCAAAAATATCACAGTATAGCATTTATACTCGACCACCACCTACACCTAGAGCCTAATAGAGAACCTCCTGATATTACTAATTAGCTATTTTTAGATTTATGGACCAAATCCAAAAAATATTGTTATAAGCCAGCATACAGACAAAGTTGAGTCTCAATTACTGATGAGATAATTTATACCAAAAATATCACAGTATAGCATTTAGAATTGCCTATGAGATAAGTAATGCCATCATTCACAATATCAAACACTACCAACAAGACTAGCATCCTTGACAATAAATTAATGATGACTACCTATCTTGGGTAGTGCCTTAAAAGGTAAGACTCTCGATTAACTTACACTTAGAATAAACATTAGAGGGATCTCAATCATGGATGGTTTTCTATAGTAACTCAGCAGAATAATACTTTCAGCATGAGAGTGGTGGCAACCAAAACGACCAGGGATGATAGAATTTGGGCAATACCTATTAAAGTTATAGCATGTATCCAAGATGCTTTACTAATGCTCACCAATTTCCCAAATGTGGACGGAAGTATACCAATATGCAGTTTGCATGTCAACTTTTTAAATGCATTCATCTTTTAGTAGAGTTTCCTTCTTTGTATTTAAAGGCCAAATGGAGTAAAAACCCTTAAATAAATAAATGTCAACAATAAAAGTTACATCAAATTTTAGTGTCATAAAAATAGACCAATATCTAATGCTAGAAATTGCTCAGTTATGAGAAGTCCAACTGATGTGTGCATCTTCTCAGTAACTTTAACATTGTGCCAAATGCAAGAGATTACGAGAAGCTACCCCAGCTCAAACTATCTATCAAATTCATTATCAATAACTTTGGACTCTGAAATTTTTCAAATCACTCGTGCCATAAAATCTAGCTATCCAGGAATCCCAAACGCAATGCATGCATGTTAACCATCTAGTGCTAAAAGAAAGTATAATATAATCAAACAATGGTATTAAGCTTCATGTATCATACTACTAAGCACAATCTATACGAGAAAAATTGTGGAAGAGATGTTAACAAAAGCTATTAATCAAACAAAACTTGAACCATCAAAGCAAAATACAAAAATTCTTACCTTAATGAACAAAAAGAGTTGAATAGAAATTAATAGACACTATTATCCAAACAAAAGTTGAATCCCTCAAAAGTAAAAATGCTCACCTGACGTTACGTCGTTTAATTTCAGTACATTCAGCATCTGGCAATTCAAAACCAATTTTCCACTTCCCAACTTTCTCTGATGCTTCCACAAATATCTCTTCTTCTGTCAACATCAAATTTGCATACTGATTGTTCACCTAAAATTGCAACAATCAGATCATATGAGAAACATTCCGATGCCACCAATATAAAGAAAAATAATTTAAATCAATGCCCTCAAACTGGCAGCTAATTAATTATTATGTCAATAATTTAAATCAATGCCCTTAAACGAGCAGATAATTAAGTATTATGTCAATTAGAAAATGGAATCATATAATGGCAATAGTGCTATATTCTATAAATAACTGGCTACAGAAAACAGTAAATTACAAACAATGTTATAAAAACAGTAAATTACCAACAATGCTATATTCTATAATTAATTTACCATCTGAGGAATTTTCTATTTGTTTAATTGACTAAAGTTTTCATTGTTATGGTAGGTTGTTTATAACAAATATAATTTCATAATAATGTTATGAAAATCAAATTAAGATCTATGCTATGTGATCCTAAATAGATAATCCTCGCCATATCACTAGGAAAATCCCAAAATTATTTTGACTGATTTTGTATACTCGATGGAAAGTTTGCTTTCAGCGCACGGAGGCAGCTCAATTGTTGATCGCTGTGTAATGAAGTAACATGTAAAGCATGAGATTCAAAGTTCAAATCCCCATGGGTCAAACCAACAAAAAAAATGGGACTTTTTCTTTCCATTTAAATGAAGGCTATGCTATATGATCCTAAATAGACAATCCTGTCCATGTCACTGCAAAAATCCCAAATTTATTAACTGATTTTCTATGTTCGATGGAACACTTGCTCTCCATCTAAATTGTCTCAATAGTAAATTAGTAAAGAAATCCACACTTATTCTCTAGGAATTTGGCAATTTAGTCATGTCAGCCACCTAAAAAAATATATTATATAAATACCTTTCAAAATACTTCAAATAAACACCCTTCCACTGTCATCTAATTATCTATTAGATAGTGGAACCATAGAATACCCACAATACTATATTCTATAGATAATTGTCTGCGTCTAGCATCCTTTCTGTAGAGGTATTTTGCTTATTTTTATAACAAAATCACACTCATGTTAATGTATCAAAATCAAATTGTACGATAGGTTATTGTTTATGACTTTTCCAATAATCAACATAAAATGTACAAAGAAACATTAAACAAGAATAACAATAAAGGTGGACCTGGTGATGGATTTAGATCAGAAGGGTTACACCTCAGATCCCTTTGAAGAAGTACAGATCTACACAAAACAATGTATATGGGGAAGCTATGCCTTGGATACGTTATTGGGTGAAGTCTTTTGTGACATGGGATAGACAATGGGCAAAAGTGGAACTTTAGGAATCATGCCCAACATAGGTATGGAAGCAAAGACATGTATTGTAGCTAAAAGGGTCGTTGTTCACAATAATGAATGTCAGATTTTGTGAAATTTTGAGGTCAAACCATTAAGTGGTATCATGTCAAATCAGCTTGATCTAGATTGGATCATTATACCATTTGCCATCCATCTTGATGCTTTTAGGGTGGAAAAACCAAAGAAATCACCTTACAAGAGTACTATTAGTGACAGGACCCAGTTTGGAAAATTGAGATTCTTGGTCCAAATTCAGGCCTTAAATGATGTTTTTGGGGGGGGTAAAACTTTGTTTCTCAAATGCCACGCCCCCTTCTGCTATTCTAAACTCAAAGAACTTTGTAATGGTGCAAGAATGACATCAATCAGAGTTTGCATGCAAAAGTTATGGCTCCCAGAAGTTGACTTATCCTGTTTGACCACCATAATTTGAAAGGATGCCACGTCAACGCATGCTACTCACGGAAAAAGAGCTATCCACTTTGGGATTTTGAAGAAAACTCTAGAAGCGTCAAGTTGTAACTCATGTTGAGTGTTAAATTGGTCAAATTTAACCCCTAGTAGATTATCTGGTTTTGTTATAACAGGGCGACTAAGAGGAAACAATGTTCCATTCTATTTGTTTGCATTTTTGTCGCATAGTAGAACACAATCACTGAGGGTGGATAGCAAGAGAGCATAAAAAAGGGGGCTTGTGTCCTGTAGCGGCCAATGCGCTGCAAGTCTCAAGCAACTCCACAAGGAGTGCCTTCTCCTTTGTATTTGCATCATTTCCATGCCAAAAAAAAAGAGAGCAGAGCAGTCTCACCTTCCAACTGGGTTTTCTCCAAAATGGATTTCCTAGAGCATATCTTGGTGCTTATTGTGGTTTGTGAATGTTTGTATTTCATTGTTCTCTATTTTTTGGATTTCTCTATTACATGCATAAATAACTAAAACAGTAATAACACATCTGAAAGATAAAGGAATCAACCCTTCGTGGTATAGTTTTCAATTTGTTTTAATAGATCTATTGTGATGAACTGTCCAGTTGAATATTCAGGGCAATTTACGGATCACATTAGCATCAATGCATGTTTTTTGGGTATTTTTGTGGTAGATCGCAGGGGATCAGCTCAGTTTAAGAATAAAGCCACAAAACCCCAGCCATGGTCGATGACTTAATTTATGATAACCCTCGAGATCTGACAGAGAAGAGGTTTGCACCACTGGAAGTGCAAGTCACACATATAAACTGTAACGTGAGGCTCCCCATGGCAACCCAAACCAATAAGTTCAAGTTGTTTGAAGAAGATGGAAGTTACAATAAAGAGGTCAAAACAGAGGGGAAATCAAAGCATCTAGAAGAACCAAGGGAATCAAAGAAACCCCAAAAGGACCAGCCGACTTCAAGCATTGTGAACCATTCACTGTCTCTTTTCAAGATGGAAGCAAAGGTGGACATCAAGCAGTATCAAGGTGAGATTGATCCTTTGAAACTAAATCATTGGTTGCAGCAATTAAAGATTTACTTTAGTGTTCACCACATAGATGAGGAACAAAAAATTTCATTTACTCGTTACAAATTACAGTGCCATGCCCTAGACTAGTGGCAAAGCCACAAGGAACCCCTCAAGCTATAGGGCGATCCGCCAACAACTAAGAGGGAGAATTTTAAATCTTTTATAAAATTGCAATTCTACACTATAGGATATGTAGAGAACCAATGCATCTGAAGGCATTACCAAACTCTTCTATAAAAAAATACAAGTCAAGAAGACAAAATTTTATGCTTTGTCCAACTCAAGATCACAAGCAAAATTCATTGCAACGGAGTTAGTTAACAAACTGGGATTGGAGGGATCATCCTAGGGCATATCCATTGTGATGGGTAAATAAGGATATAAAATTCAAGGTAACAAAATAGTGTAAAATAAAATCTGCTATCAGTGACAATTCTATTGAAGAAATAGAATTGGATGTAGTTCCACTTGATGCATGTGGAGTTGTATTTGGGAGTCCCTATATGTACATGTGGGATGCAATCTTCATGCAAATAGCCAACCCGTACAAACTCATCAAGGAAGAAAAATACTTTCACATCAATATGCACAAGGGCAGTCAAAAATTTCATTCGTAAGTGCCAACCAAGCCAAGAAATTGATCAATGCTAGCAAGATGTATGTTTCACTGTTTTTAAGAGAAACTTAGTCCATAAAAGAGTTAAGGCATCCCTAGAGAGGTGTACTAAGGAAAATAGATAGCAATTGGAGGAGTTGCTATAGGCATACAAGGGAGTGTTCCACGAGCCTAAAGAGCTACCATCCAAGAGGAATGTGCAGCACAAGATCCCGTTGTTGTCATACTTTCCATTACCAAACATCACGTTGTACAGGAAGTTTGTTCTAGAACCAAATGAGGTGAAGAAGCAATTGCAACAACTAAGTGTTATTGGACTAAGCAGTGTTGCAGGATCCTCCCCCACCAAGGCTCCAAGGGTGGAACCGGGTCCCGTACGGATCCGTGGGGGATCCTCTAGCGGAACCGTGAATCCGAAAATTAGATTCGCAGTTACACCGAATTGGGCCGGTCATGGAAATCTAGAACTGCGGAAGCTTGATACGTCGTTCCAGATTTCTGAACTGTGGTTCCGGATAAGGATATAAAATTCAAGGTAACAAAATAGTGTAAAATAAAATCTGCTATTAGTGACAATTCTATTGAAGAAATAGAATTGGATGTAGTTCCACTTGATGCATGTGGAGTTGTATTTGGGAGTCCTTATATGTACATGTGGGATGCCATCTTCATGCAAATAGCCAAACCATACAAACTCATCAAGGAAGAAAAATACTTTCACATCAATATGCACAAGGGCAGTCAAAAATTTCATTCGTAAGTGCCAACCAAGCCAAGAAATTGATCAATGCTAGCAAGATGTATGTTTCACTATTTTTAAGAGAAACTTAGTCCATAAAAGAGTTGAGGCATCCCTAGAGAGGTGTACTAAGGAAAATAGATAGCAATTGGAGGAGTTGCTATAGGCATACAAGGGAGTGTTCCACGAGCCTAAAGAGCTACCATCCAAGAGGAATGTGCAACACAAGATCCCGTTGTTGTCAAACTTTCCATTACCAAACATCACGTTGTATAGGAAGTTTGTTCTAGAACCAAATGAGGTGAAGAAGCAATTGCAACAACCAAGTGTTATTGGACTAAGTAGTGTTGCGCGATCCTCCACCACCAAGGCTCCAAGGGTGGAACCGAGTCCCATACGGATACGTGGGGGATCCTCTAGCGGAAGTTGGAACAATAAATCCAAAAATTGGATTCGAAGTTACACCGAATTGGGTCGGTCCTGGAAATCTAGAACTGCAGAAGCTTGATACGTCAATCCAGATTTCTGAACCATGGTTCCAAACAAGGATCCTATAGGCAGATCAGGCACAAATCCGAGGGTCGACGAGCAGTTCCGCAAAGGTCAACCTTTTTTTAATCTTTTTGTGGCTTTAACTTGAGTTGGGGGTGGGTTTATGCTGAGTTAGGGAAAGAATAAATGGGGAAAAAAGTCATTTCCCCTTCTCTTTTCCTCACTCTTGCATATTTGAAGAGCTTGTAGAAGAGAGGAGAAAAGAGTCTTGAAGAGAGCTTGGAGGAGTGAAGGAGGAGGAGCTTGGAGGAGTAAAGAAGGGATGTCATCTACAATAGCAAAAGAGGAAAGTGCAAACCCCAAACTCCCTCATTTTTTTTGTTGTTGTTTGTACTTTTTCTCCCTTCTCTCCTACTCTTTCCCATTCTTTCTTCTTGCTCATTTCATTGTAGGTTGTCCATCTATATTCATATTCCAAAATGGTGTTCTTTTGGCTTGTATGAATCATTCCACTTTTGGTTTTCATGATGGTATAGGGGAGTAGGAATAGAAGGGAAAAACTAAGAAGAACAAGAGGATAGTGATCCCCATATGGGTGACACAATGCATGATGAGGACACTGAAATGCAAGAGCGGAAAGCTTCATTGACACCCTTGTGGAATTATGTGACCAAACTTGAAGGGGAAAGCTACAAGTTTGTGTGCCCTTATAATTGTCATGGAGGAAAACCACTGTTACACAGTAATTTTTCACCGTCCCTACCATTCCCCGTCCCGCACAATGGAGGACCCATTTTGTGACCTGTGAACAATGTCATGCCTTGAAACCATCATCATTGCATTCCTCTAAACATGAGCTTCAATTGCCCTAAAGACATCTCCTTGCAAAAAACCATGAAAACATCTCCTTTTGCATTGGTGCGGGCAGACAGTTCATCACTCGCGCCAATGGGGAAAATCCTACAAAGAGGCCGCGCCAACTGGCGCTCTGTCCCAGAGCAGTAGTCGCGCCAGCCAATTTAAGGAGTGTTTTTTTAAATAAAGATGGCGGAAGTTGTGTTTCAACAAACTCAGAAACCATTGCCTATCTTGAGTTGGGAGGTTTGGCTACGGGAGTTCCATGGAAGGGAAGTGGTTTGCCACCTTTCATGGAACCTTCCTTGATGATAGGGCCAATCCCACAATAATAGGGATCCCAACTCCCTCCTTCTCCATCTATAAAAGCTTGCCTATTGCCATTGCAAGCTAGTCTTGAAGTGCCTAAGCTTTGAATCTCCAAATTCCCAAGAGCCTTTGTGCTGTAAGAGCCCTATTTCTTCCCTTAAGGCCGACTCAAGTAAGGAGACTATCGTCGAGAGACTCTAGAGAGGCTTGCCCTTTCCCTGGCGAGCTTTGCGAGACGTGAACGACTGGGGACCCTTCCGAAGGAGACCGCGGCGTCAGAAAATTGGTTGTACTCTCTTTCGATTGCTTATTAATGAATGACTACCGGTTATGGTTCCACTCTGTTTTTCACTTATGATAATAATGAGTTATATCCTTTCTGACTGATATATAGTTGCGTATTCTGGATTTTATGCTTGTATTCGTGTTGTTTCTTGCATGTGCAGGTGTCCATTCACAGAGATCGTGGGGATTGTGATCTGCTGAGGCTGAGGAACGAGAACGCTGTCTCTTCTACGAATCATAGCACTGGACTCCAGGTAGGCCTCCATCGTTGGCTTATTTATTCGCAATTAGGAACTTGCGCTGTAGCATTTGATGATTGTTGCTAGACCCCTGCTGGGCTAGTAGGGATCGCCTCTGTCCGCAGAGGGGATTTACCTCCTCAACAATTTGGCGACTCCACTGGGGATCGTCTAGTTTTCACTGTCTCGTTTGGATTGTCTCGTTTTGATTGTTTTATGATTTTCCTTGCTTGGTTAGCCTCCTGGGCTGGGTTCTTTTGCTATTTTTGCTTCTTGGTTTGCTTAGTTTACATTGATCTGCTTCTGGAGTAGCTCTTTTTTATTTTTGGCTGAGAAACTCGACTGGCGCGCTTTTTAGCCCGACAGTCGCGCCAATTGGCGCATGTTGCTTTTGTATTGCCCGCGCCAATTGCTTGCTGGCGCCAGTTGAAGCCTTACAGTCGCGCCACTCCTGTAGGGTATTTGAGTTTGCTCAGTTTTGAGCTCTCTAGGTCTGGTCAGTGTTTTTCTTCTTGATTTTTCGACTACCTAAGTGTGTTGGAGTCCTGTTTGACTGGGAATTTGCCTTCGTCCTTTGGTTGTTTGCTTTTCTCCATCGATTTCACGTTTTAAGCCCTAGGGCATCTAGTGGCTTTGTGTATCGAGCCCTCCTTGGGAGTTTTGGTGTTTCGTTTATCCAGTCAACTCTCTGATTGCTCCTCCGCATCCTCTTAGTAGTTGTTCATTGTTTTGTTGCGATTTTTGGGTGATTGCTCGTTTCTTCATTCAAATTTCGTTTGGTCTTGCTTTGGGCCTAGATCACACGGTCCATTGGAGCCTTTGAGTCTTTTTCTTGGTTTTGAGAGACTTTGGTCGATTTGAGATCTGATTGTTGGTGTCATTGAGTGAAATTGGTTTGTTTTACTCTCTTAATATCGTTTCTCAAGTTGTTCCGTTGGTTTTCGGTTTGTTTAGTGCATCTAGCTATCAAACGTTGAAATTTTTTATAAAAAAATCTCTTTTGCTTTTGGTTGATTAGTGCAAATTGTAATCTTTTCGATTTTACTAGTAATTAGTGATTTGAATGAAAAGTTTTCAATTTCATTAGTTGCATTAGAGATATCATTGTTTGTCTTCCGATCATTTTGTTTGTGTAAAAACTCTCAACTCTTCTGTAGCTAGTTTTCATCGAACGAAATGATGGACTGTGGCATGTAGCTTTGCATTTAGGAGTTTTTGAGACGACACATTCGTTAGGGCCTGAAAACTAAAACGTAATTGAAGATCAACTTTAAAATCTACTCAATTTACACTAAGGCAGCATTGAAATCTAACGAAACACATTTAGAGGTCTAGGCTAGAGACGTGTTCCGGCGTCTTTAAACCTAGCAGTTGTCGTTCGCCTTTTGGCTTTAGACAGCGCTAGTAAGGACTTGTGCTCCCCGTACCGTCGCGTATATAAAGGGAGACCCCTCCAGGTTTTCAATCCTTTACCCATAGGAAGCCGAGTCTGCCGCCCTATACCCGTGATACACCGAACACAGCATTCGGGGAGATTGCCTGCACGTACGGAAAATCCTTGGTTGATTTCTCTTTCATTATTGAAACCAAGGTGTATATTGCAGTTCACGGTTATTTGGTACACCCTTTGTGCCTAGTATTCCTGAGCAGTCATTTGGTCTTTTCTGACTCCCTAAACTTGAAAAGATCGCCAAGCGCTTGTCCTTTCACGCTTGTGTCAAATCTGAAAGAGATAGAGTCACCTTTTTATCGTTTCTCGACTCTTAAAACATGAAACGGTAAAGTTTCTTACTTTTCAATGTGGTAAAAAATTAATCACCCACGATTACACGCCCTCTTAGATATTGCTTGTTGACCGTTTGATCGTGTGTCTTGACTCTTTTTCAGCTCGTGTGTGTGTTTGTTTTTTCTTCTCTTGTCTGTTGCCACAGTGGCGGAACCCTCGTTTTCGTCTACTAGTAGTCCTTACACGGACGATTCATCAGAGGTTTCCCAATCCTCTGTTGAACCGCAGCAGCCTATTGTTTTCGAGTTTCCTGACGGGGGACCGGTTCTGGCTGAGCAACCCTTTGGGGGACCAGTTGAGTTCGATTGGCCCTTTTCGGACCCTGTGTCTGAATTGAGATTAGAAGCTGATTTCCTTTCTCTTACATCGGGTTCGCCTTTTGTTGCTGCTGTATTTCCTCCTAGTCCTCGCCGTTTATTGCGCGATCTAACGGCAGGATCAACCATGAGTGATTCTGGTGAGGAAATCCCAACGTCTGGTGAAGACTATCAGCTCTTCCCACGAAGATTGTTTCCGGGAGACAACTCTGAGCTGGCTGACATGTCAACAGCCAGTCCCTCTTTACCACCGGGATACAGATCTTTGGGTCAGATCATTTCTGCCGCAGCCTCTATGGGAGTGTCAGCTCCTTCTCCGAGGCCAGCTGCTCCTACACCCGGGGTGTCTCCTCAGACGCCCGTTACTTCTGTACCCGTTCGGCCCACTTTTTGTGTGGCCGCCTCTTCTACTGTTGTCACAGCACCCTCTGCCAGGGCTATGCCAACTCCTAAAGATATCTATCTAGCGACTACTATACCGGAGAATATCTCTCCGGAGGAGTATCGGTTGTCTCTGCAACAGCCGAACGCCGAGGTTGGACCATCCTCCCAAGATCCCAACCGCTCTTACTTTTCGCACTATGCACAGGATGGTACACCCGTGTATGCTTTTCCAGGTCAGTATGACGAGCACGGGGACATTTTACGTTTGCCCGCTCCTGAGGCTTACCTCCATGCTCAAGGTTTACCTCATCACCAGGCTTATAACCCGCAAGGGCAACCTTTCCAAGGCCAACCTTCGGGCCAACCTGGCTATCCTTATGACCCACAGGGGCAGCCCATCCAAGGCTATCCTGCGGGCCAACAAGGGCCATCGTACGGTCCACAAGGACAGTATTACAGCCCTTCCGGTCAACCTATTCAGCCTCAGCCGGGGTACCAACCGGGACCGGTCTATGGTCCTGGGGGGCAAATCCAGCCTTCTTTACCTATGCAACCGCAACATCCTATTGTTTCTAACGTTGCATATCAGCCGAGACCATCCTATGGTTCTGCTTCAGGTCCAACCGGTTTCCAGCAACCACCTAACCCTATTCCTCCACCAGGCCAACCGGCTCATCCGGTACAACCCGGTGTTTCGCCTCCAGGCCAACCGGCCCATCCGGTACAACCTGGGGCTCCTTTACAGCCAGGTCACCCTGTGCAACCGGCGCAGCCTGTCTATCCAAGTCAACCTGGTCATTCAGGTCAGCCCTCTCAGTCAGGTCAACCTGTTCACTCAGGGCAGCCCGCTCATTCCATCAACCCTGCACAGCAGCCGGTTCATTCAATGTCGCAGCCAAATCAACAGCTGCGCCCTACGTATCAGGCTCCGCAGGGTTCCACTTTTCAGCAACCTACTCATCCTCAGGGTGGTTATTATCCTCATGGTCAATCTCAACCGAACTATAACCACCCCAGAGGCTCTCAGTATTATCCTCCTCCACCCGGTTTTACCTACACTCAGCAGCCAAATCCAAATGCTGCTTATACTGGGCCAACACATAATCAGGGTCCGTACTCTGGTTATCAAGCCCCACACTTTGGTTACCAGCATCCAAATCAGTCTGGTTACACGACCTACGCCCCCTACGGTCAGAATCCTGCGGGACAGAACCCATGGGGGCAAGGATATTCAAAACCATTGTGGAGTATGCATACCGGACCTCATCCTGGGCCTGGCATGACGGTTAATCCACCATTGCCCTTCCTGGCCACCTTGGAGCTGTCGGATGTTTCAAAATTGACCAATGATCCGATTTTACATAATCCGTATTGGCCTCCGGTTCCCACCAAGATACCAGGTGATTGCCCCAAGTTTGACGGAAAAGCTGGAGAGGACCCCCAGGCGCATGTGATGACGTATCATCTTTGGTGTTCGTCTAACTCTTGGGTCGACGATTCGATTCGTCTGCGCCTCTTCCAGCGTACTTTAACTAGAGCTGCTGCTAAGTGGTACATAGAGTTATCCCGTGGCATTTTCCAAGATTTCAATTCTTTAGCCATGGCTTTCCTCACGCATTTTCAGTTACCGGTTCGTTATGAAGCCGGGACGCACCTCCTGACTTCTCTGAAGCAGGATAAAGCCACTCACATCTCTGATCACATTCATGAGTGGCGGCGCCGTCGTAGACTGATCAAGTTTCACATACCTGATCAGATACTGACTCACTGGTTCACCACCTCCTTCGTGAATAAAATCGCTCAAGATATTGCGATGGGAGCGTGTGTGACGGAGGAACAAGCCATTGCGCATGCCCAATATCTGGATCTTGTGTATTCTCAGTCCGGCACGCTTTATGATATCTTGCCTGATGCTCCACGGTCCGGAACCTCTAAGGCTCCGCCTACCCCTGCGGTGGATGGTGTCATTGGTTCTGTCTCTCAGAATTCGAAGAAATCTTCGAATGGGAAGCAGAAGTCTAATTCTTCCAACAATACTCCTGCTAATCCCGCCCCGTCCGATTCTGGCAAAACCGCGGAGGTGAATGCCGTTCAGGCCAATCCTACGGAGAAATCCTCCAAGGGGAAGAAGAAGGGCAAAGGCAAATCTAAATCTGATGCCCCAAAACCAGAATCCAAATCTCGTACTGAGGATGGCTCTCAGCGTAAACCGAAGTACCCTTGCCTCATTTGTGAAGGGGACCACTATACTAAGGATTGTCCACGACGCTCCGAGGTTAGTCAACTTCTCAAGGGCCCTAAGGGGACTCCGGAAGTTCTAAAAGAGCCATTCCCATCTCAGCAGACCCAGATGGTTGAACAGCCGTCACCATCTGCACCATTTGGGTCCCAAGTTTTCATGGTGAAGAGTGTTGCACCTATCTCTGTCGCTACGCGTTCGAAGGATTACAACGAATCACGGCAGGCACCCGGGAAGGCAGTTGTGGATGGACCACCTCCCCTACCTACCTCCGGTTCGTTGGAAATCGAGAAGCCTACTCCTAAACCCGTTGTGAAGCCACCTTCTAAAGGTGTTCTTCGAAGATCTTCTTATAATCCAAATGCTCATGCCGCTCAACATTACAGCATTGTTGAGGATTTGGCACAGGCGCCGTCTGCTATGTCTGCACTAGAAGTTCTTCAAAGTTGTCCTTCGCAACGGAAGGCTTTACTGTCTGCGATCGGGGGCATTGATCCCGCCGACTCGAGTCTTCTCACCTTCGATTTAGAGAATTTCACTCCCCGGCTTCCACATCAAATCGCTCTTGTTATTCAAGTCGGGATTAACGGTCTTAACATTCATAGGGCCGTCGTGGATGAAGGTGCCTCTACCTGCGTTATGTCCTCCGCTTGCTGGAAGGCCATCGGCTCTCCAGCCCTTTCGTCATCTCCCAATGCCCTCGAGGCATTTGATGGTCGGGAATCCAAACCCCTGGGTGTTCTCGAGAGTCTAGCGATCACATTACAGGGGAAGACTATCAACGTGGAAGTAGAAGTAGTCGACGCCAGGCTCAACTACAATATACTTCTCGGCTGCAGCTGGACCCATGCCATGCTCTGCGTGCCGTCCGCCGTCTTTCAACTCCTTAAGTTCCCTCACGAGGGAAAAATTGTCACGATGGATCAGTTGTCATTTTTCACCTCTACCTCCGAGAACAACGTGCCATACGTGGATCAGATTTCAAATCCCCCGGACAGTGTAGGACCTGGTCTCTTCAAAGACCCAGTCCTCATGGGTATTTTTCCCGCACCACCACCGCACACCGCTCAAGTTAACATGATTTCCAGGTCCGATGACCCCTGGGTTATTCCTACGCCTAAGAAGGTGTTTGAGTTTGGAGAATCAATGCCCTTGACTCTAGTAGAGATCAACTACTGTGAAATTGTTGCCGCATCTGATCCTCCACCTCCTCAGCATGCTCCTTTGAGCATGGCTCTCGACGTCTACTCTCAATCCCCCTGGCTTGGTCAGGCCGATTCACCTGATCCTCTCAAAGAGACTTTTCCTTCCGATGAGGCCATCATTGAAACTATGTCTCTTGAAGAGCTGCCTTGGGGCGATGGACATCATCGCTCCTCGTTTATGCCCAGCTTAGGGGCAATGACTGACTGTCTGGAGCGTTATGCTACCCAGGTTCCTACCCCTCCTCTTCAAACGCCCATCTTGACGCACGAGGTTTTTTCGGAGGGTAACCTGGGTAACATCACTCAAACCATCCCAATCAACATCTCCGTTAAACCGGGGATCGTTGAGAATGTTCACGTGGGAGTGACTTGTTCTCCCGATGAGATTCAAGTCTATACTAATTTGTTTAAAGAATTCAGAGATGTGTTCGCATGGTCCTACGAGGAAATGTCGGGGATTGATCCCAGTATCGTAGTGCGTGAGATTCCAACCTACCCTGGTGCGAAACCCGTGCGCCAACGCTTACGCCCCATGCATCCTCGGAAAGCCGCCGCAATTAAGGCAGAAGTTGAAAAACTTCTGAACGCGGGCTTTATTTATCCTATCCCCCTCACAGAATGGGTGTCTAACATTGTCCCTGTCGATAAAAAGCAGGGTACGATTAGAGTCTGTGTTGATTATCGCGACATCAATCGCGCCTATCCCAAGGATAATTATCCCCCTCCGTTCATAGACCAGATTATTGACGAATGTGCCGGAAGTGAGATCTATTCCTTGATGGACGGTTTCTCAGGATATAATCAGATTAATATTGCACCTGAGGATCAGCACAAGACCACATTCATCTGTCCGTGGGGTACTTTCGCGTATAAAAAACTCCCGTTCGGCTTAAAGAACGCTGGCGCTACTTTTCAGCGTGCGATGTCTTACGCTTTTCATGACATTCGCCATATCGTTCAGCCTTATCTGGACGACTTGCCAGCTCATTCAGCGAAGCGAGAGGACCATCCTGAACATCTCCGCCAGATCTTTCTTCGTTGCAGGCGCTACAACATTAGGCTCAATCCTCATAAGTGCGTCTTCGACGTGGATTTTGGCCGTCTTTTGGGATTCATAGTCTCAAAAGACGGGATTCGCCTTGACCCTTTAAAGGTAGAGGCCATTATTAATCTCCCATCACCCTCCTCCCTATATCAGTTACAGACTCTGCAAGGGAAAGCGAACTTTCTTCGGCGCTTTATCCCGAATTATGCCGAGGTGGCCAAAGGATTCACTCGTCTATTAAAGCAGAATGTTCCCTTCCATTGGGACGAAATCGCTCAGCAATCCTTTGAGAAGCTGAAGACGTTGCTTGTCAATGCTCCGTTGCTTCGTCCTCCGGACTACCACCGCGACTTCACTTTATATCTCGCCGCCGCATTTAGCACCATAGCCATGGTCTTGGTGCAGGATGACGATGACGGTAATGAACATGTTGTTTATTATCTGTCACGGAACCTTCTCGATCCAGAAACGCGTTATGCTCATGTCGAGAAGTTGGCATTAGCAGCAGTACACGCTGTGCAGCGCTTTCGCCATTACATCCTTTTGCGTACGATAACAGTGGTTTCAGACTGCAACCCTATGACGTATATTCTCTCTAGAAAATTACTGGGGGGCAAGTACTCCAAATGGATTGTTATCCTGCAGGAGTTTGACTTAGAGTTCACTACCGCTAAGTCAACGAAATCACTGGTTTTCGCGGATCTGATATGCTCTCTCCCTACAAACTCTGCTCCTTCACACTCTGAAGACCATATACCGGACGAAACACTTTTCCTCATCAGTACTCGTGACCCTTGGTACGGTGATATAATTGTGTATCTTCAGACCTCGACATTTCGGTCTGAGTTGGATAAAGCTGCTCGCCGACGGATTCGGCATCAGTCCCAGCCCTACCATATAGTAGGAGATACCTTATACCGCATTGGAGTAGATTCGGTGCTCCGGCGGTGCCTAACCTTGGAAGAGGCTGAAAAGGTCCTAAATGACTGCCACAGTGGCGCCTGTGGTGGACATATGTCCGGGTATGCTACTGCCCAGAAGATTCTGCGAGCAGGTTATTTCTGGCCTTCCATATTCAAAGACTGTATCACTGCAGTCCGTAAATGTCATGCGTGCCAGATATTTCAGCGCAAGATGCGCGCGCTGCCTCTCCCATTGCATCCCGTTATTACCGTCAGCCCTTTTGCAAAATGGGGCGTGGATTTTATGACGTGTAACCCTCACTCGGCTGGGGGGCATGCGTATATAATTGTCGCTGTCGACTACTTCACCAAGTGGGCCGAGGCGATACCTACACTAGCTGCTGACGGTAAAACAGCTGCTCAATTTATATTCAACCAAGTTATTGCACAGTTCAGGGCTCCTCAGGCCATCGTCACCGATCATGGTACTCATTTCCAAGATTATATGATGGCTGAGCTGACTTCAAAGTTGGGCTTGCGTCATGACAGCTCAACACCATATTACCCTCAGGCGAATGGTCAGGTTGAAGCAGTGAACAAGGTTCTCGTCACTATGCTTCAACGAACAGTTGGTATTCACAAATCCAATTGGCATCTCCAACTGTTCTCAGCTCTCTAGGCATACCGAACATCTGCTAAGAGTGCAACTGGATTCACACCATTTCAATTGGTGTACGATCTGGAAGCAACTCTTCCAGTTTAATGCGAGATTCCTTCTTTGAAATTAGCTGTGGAAATTCTACCTAATACTTCTACTGAGGAAGAACGTCTTCTGTATCTGGAACGGTTAGATGAAACCCATCGTCTGGCTGCTTTGGTTATTGAAGCACAAAAGAAGAGGGTCAAAACTCATTTTGATCAATCTGTTTCCCCCCGTTCCTTTATCGAAGGAGACCTCGTCCTCCTGTACGATCAAGCACATGATAAGCTTGGAGCCGGTAAGTTCCAGCCTATGTGGCATGGGCCCTATATAGTAAAACGCGTTTTGAAAAATGGGGCCTACGAGCTTATAGATTATGAAGGAATTCCGCTGGCGCAGCCCAGAAATGGGTTGTACCTTAAAAAGTACTATGCCTGAAGTGATTTCTTGGTGTGGTGTGTGTACATAGGTGTGTGTTTTTGCATTTGTGTGCATGTATGGTGTGGTGTGCCTTGTAAACATCTTTCTGCTGATCGGGTCTTCCTGGTTGTGCAGATGTCTATTCATCCATTTGTTGGTTTCGCGGATGGTGCCTCCCGCAGTACCAGGAATCTGTCTTCAGCAGCCTGGGTAATCTATGATCCTGCTGGTGAGTTGGTCAACCTGCAAGGTGTGTGTCTAGGACGTACTACGAACAATATCGCGGAATATAGTGCTGTGTTAGAATTATTAACCGAGGCAGTAAACCTTGGAATCCGTGAATTGTTTGTGTATCTAGATTCGCAACTTGTAGTGTTACAACTGAACGGACACTATTCGGTAAGAAACCCGTCCATTTTACGTCTGTATCTGCGTATTCGATTACTGGAAAGAAATTTTGACTACATAACATATCAACATATACCCAGACATTTGAATACATTAACAGATGCAGTAGCAAATTTGGTATTAGACAGACATTTGCGCAATTTGTAAATCATCATCACATGTAAAGAAAGATCCATCCAGAAATAGATATGCATATATATATGGATATCGAAATGTTTACATAGAGTGTGTCACATAAAGTCAAAATATACATAATCGTCTTAAGTACATCCGGAGACGATATGTCTCTCAAAAAATATGTGTGGTATAATCCCTAAGAGCTAATCCGCATGGTGCTCATGATAACATGTAACTGCACGCACTAAGCGTCTCAAGATTCGGTGGATCCGACTTGGAACTCCCACCGTATGACGCTGGTATGCCATCGGTACATCCGCCAGCCGAGCATAGTCCGGGATCCCTCGGGCAATACTCTCGAGATTCTGGATCAACTCCTCCCCTCCTGTGCCCTCTGCCTGAGGATCAGGGGCGAGAAGAGTCCTCCGCGCGATTGGAGACATACCGGCTGGCCTCTCGGGGCCCACGTCTGCATACATATAAAGTGTGTTGGGACGAATGTGTATTAACAAAAAAAACATAAAACATAAAAATCAAAAAATCATGAGGTCTTACCCAACTCCTCGTCCCAGTCATCTCCTTCTGGCAGTGGGAGATCTGGGTCTCCAGTGAAATCGGTTCCTATATATGGCCAGTCTTCCACGACAATCAACTGGCGCCGCAACCACCCAAAGAACTCCGGCCTCCACGACATCTGTTGGCCTCCTCCAGAGCTGGGCATTAGTGCTGCCCAGCGAGCCATTCTTGGCTCTCGTGGAATCGGCTCAGCTACAATGGCCCCTTGGCCTTGGAAGATTGGTAATCGTTCCAGAATAAACGATACCAGGATGGAACCGTAGCCGAACTGTTTCAGTTTGGCCTGCTTGCATTTCGTGAGCTGTCTCTTCATGTTGATTGTTACTGTTGTAGCCCAGTCAAACAAAAGAGGAGTCATGCACTCTGAGGCCAGCAGGAGTTGGGCCTTTGTGGCCTCGTGCGGTGCCTGCGACCCTGCAGCCCGCACTTAGTAAATGTAATTTTGTTTTTACCATTTTGGCATATTTATAACTTTTTCGACATAGGATGAGTTTTAAAAAGTTATTTTTATCAAATATTTTAATATGTTATGTCGAAAATGGGTTTTACGCTTGCTTGGTATGTGCAGCAGCAGGTTTTTGCGACTTTAACGGTGGAAACGAGTTGTATTTTATACTTTTTCGGACTCGGTAAATACACGAAAAAGTCACTTTGGAGTCATCTTTTAGCTCTTTTCTGACTCTCTAAACGTGAAAAGATTGCCGAGGCCCTTGTCGTTTCGATCTCGTTAAAATGGACACGAATCGACATCTACCCGGTATACGTTTACCCCTTTTTCGGGCCGGGATAGATTGATTACGAAAAAGGAATACCCTAGCCTATCGCGACTAGGAGGTTTTCTCGGATATTGTTTTCTACCTTTTCAGATCTGAGAAACTATCTACGAAAAGGGACCGCTGGAGTTTACTTTTTGCTGTCTTTTCAAACTCTCTAAACATGAAAAGACGCCGAGTTCTTCCTTTGTCAGACTCGTTAAACCCTGATGACATCGGATTCAGTCGAAATGACGTTCTCCGAGTTCCTCCTTCCTAGGGCTCGTTAAATGTACTAGGATGGATTCGCCCGAAGGGCGGACTTACATTACAAGCATATGCTATCCCCTTCAAGCTTGTTATCAAAAATAATTGGGGTACTCGCCAGAAATGGTGGGGGAAAAATGGAACTGTAATCATTGTCATGTCGGCAGTATGTCGCTCTTGAACATGGCACTTGTCTGCATTCGTGTCGGGTTGGGGACATCTCATCTCGTTTTTTTCACTTGCTTCCGTGGGTTTGGGTAATTCTTTTTGACCTCTCCTCTGCTCATTGCCTTGTCACCATGACCTCTGATCCGTTGATGTCAAATATTGCCAAAACCACCATTGTGCCGTTATATGTTCAAGAGAAGTTGACCTCTGCAAATATCAACCTTCCTCTGATTCTCATACGATCCTGATTCACAACAAAAACATCATGTTCCTCTGTCTCGTGTCGATGATGTGGGAAACATTATGGCCCACCTTCGATCAAGGTCACTTCCTGTCGACTTCAGCGCATTATCCAAGAAGTTGATCTAGAGACTCCTTTATGGTACCTTGGAGCCTGCATGCGTCAATGGCAAGTTCGTCGCATTCGACGAGAGGTTCTCATCATTGGCCTCCGATCGAGTGATTCTGCGGTTGTTCGACATCAGCTCATTGATTCACACGCCGTAGATTGTACCTGTAGTACCTTGAGGGCCATCGTCATTATTGGTGGTTCCTCTCGCGTCTGTTAACAGCTCTCATCATTGGCTGGTAATCAGACGATGTTCTTGCATGTTCGACTTCAGCTCACATATTCGCATGCTTGAACTTGTACTTTATTTGGGTCGAGATGGAGCACAAGACCCTGGATTGTGTCTGTTGTAATCCAGGTTGCGATTGTGGATTATTATCATTTTGTACATGACTCACTGATTGGATGGCTGCGACCATACCTGAGTCTATTTATCGATCCTCACTGGATGGCTGCGACCATACCTGAGTCTATTTATCGATCCTCACTGGATGGCTGCGCCCATGCCCTGGATCCGGATTATAGTGTACTCTGTTTCGGATGGCTGCGCCCATACCGCATATACATCATGTACTTGAGATATCAGTTGTATTTTTCTACGCAGGTTTTCCGACGGCAGGGCTTCAGTTGAACATGATCTCGTAAAGCATTTCACCCCTCTCTCTCTCGGGACTCATGCTTTAGGGTGCATCTGTTACACAGTTATTTGTCACCGTCCCTACCATTCCCCGTCCCGCACAATGGAGGACCCATTTTGTGACCTGTGAACAATGTCATGCCTTGAAACCATCATCATTGCATTCCTCTAAACATGAGCTTCAATTGCCCTAAAGACATCTCCTTGCAAAAACCATAAAAACATCCCTTTTTGCATTGGCGCGGGCAGACAATTCATCACTCGCGCCAATGAGGAAAATCCTGCAAAGAGACCGCGCCAACTGGCGCTCTGTCCCAGAGTCGCAGTCGCGCCAGCCAATTTAAGGAGTGTTTTTTAAATAAAGATGGCGGAAGTTGTGTTTCAACAAACTCAGAAACCATTGCCTATCTTGAGTTGGGAGGTTTGGCTATGGGAGTTCCATGGAAGGGAAGTGGTTTGCCACCTTTCATGGAACCTTCCTTGATGATAGGGCCAATCCCACAATAATAGGGATCCCAACTCCCTCCTTCCCCATCTATAAAAGCTTGCTCATTGCCATTGCAAGCTAGTCTTGAAGTGCCTAAGCTTTGAATCTCCTAATTCCCAAGAGCCTTTGTGCTGTAAGAGCCCTCTTTCTTCCCTTAAGGCCGACTCAAGTAAGGAGACTATCGTCGAGAGACTCTAGAGAGGCTTAACCTTTCCCTGGCGAGTTTTGCGAGACGTGAACGACTGGAGACCCATCCGAAGGAAACCTCAGCGTCAGAGCATTGGTTGTACTCTCTTTCGATTGCTTATTAATGAATGACTACTGGTTATGCTTCCACTCTGTTTTTCACTTATGATAATAATGAGTTATATCCTTTCTGACTGATATATAGTTGCGCATTCTGGATTTTATGCTTGTATTCGTGTTGTTTCTTGCATGTGCAGGTGTCCATTCACGGAGATCGTGGGGATCGTGATCTGCCGAAGCTAAGGAACGAGAACGCTGTCTCTTCTACGAATCATAGCACTGGACTCCAGGTAGGCCTCCATCATCGGATTATTTATTCGCAATTAGGAACTTGCGCTGTAGCATTTGATGATTGTTGCTAGACCCCTGCTGGGCTAGTAGGGATCGCCTCTGTCCGCAGAGGGGATTTACCTCCTCAACAACCACAGTGGTTCATAAACCATGTGAGGAGGCATCTTTGTGGGGTGATGGATAGCAATGAGAAAAAGGGTGTCATGGGGATATCATTTTTCCCTAAGGTTTCAATGGAACAAAGAAGAAAATACATCCAAATAGAGGAGGTTGCAACCTCCTCATGGTAATTCTACAACCTCTGGAAGTAGAAGAACAATAGGGGATTTCCTGAATGTTGTTGGGAGGGATGATGTGGATGGAAAGATAGTCAGATTTATTTGTGCTTGCAATGTACCATTCAATGTGCTTTTCTCTCCCTATTGGCATGATATGGTTAAGGGCATCAATGAAGCCCCAAAAGGATACAAGAACTCCAACTATGAGAAAGCTAAAACTATGTTATTAGAAAGAGAAAAAGCAAAGGTTCAAAGAGCTTTAACACATTTTACAAATGAGTGGGTGGATTATGGGGTATCCACTGTATCAGATGGGTGGAAAAATGTTAGAAACCAATATTTGATCATTTTTCTTGGTGTTTTCGCTACTGGTGCAGTGTTTATTGCAAGTCATGACTCCTCCATCAGTGCAACTTCCCAAAACATTGCAGATCTCCTATTGAAATCAATCAAAAATGTTGGTCCTAATAATGTGGTTCAAGTGATCACTGATAATGCAGCAAATTGTAAGGCAGCAGGAAAAATTACTGAGCATACTCATCCACACATCGTTTGGTCCGCGTGCTTGGTGCACACATTGAACCTTTTGATCCATGATATTGAGAAGCATATAGAATGTGGATGGATTAATGAGCTTTACAAGAGAAGGAAGCAACTCATTAAATTTATCACAGAGCATACAAGGGTAAGCTACTTTTATGGCACTTACTCCAAGTTGTAGTTGCTTAAACTTGCAAAAACAAGATTTGCAAGTTATTACCTCACCTTTAGGCAGCTAGGGAAGGTGAGACGAGCTTTAACTAATATGGTGACCTTTGAATCATGGGATTACATTAACACTGATAGAGATAGTGCTAATGTAGCCAAGGACATTAACACTGATAGAGATAGTGCTAATGTAGCCAAGGACACTATTCTTGATAGTTAGTTTTGGTCGCAAATTAAACATGTTTTCCAATTCACCAACCCAATTTATTACATGATCAAGTTTGCAAATTCAAATCGGCCAATAATTGGGGAGGTGTATGAACAAATGGATAACGAGTTGGGGCAGATTAAAGACATTGTTGAGCATAGAGATATCACCTTGTACAATTATTTCATACAGAAGTGGAAAAAGGATGGGAAATGCTAAACATTCCATTTCATGCCTTAGCATATGTTTTGACACCTAAATACTATCATCCATCATGGCTTTCAACACCAACACCTTGGGGGGTGGGGGGGGGGGGGAGCAAGAGAAAACCACACCTAGATCCAAAGGTTCTATCTAGTTATATGAAAGCATTGGATAAATTTGTCCCTGATGAGGAGGAGTTTTCCTTGCTACGGAAACATTCGAGCAACTATACGCTTAGCACTGGTCCATTTGAGAGCATGCATGCAATTATAGATCGAGAGAATTTATCTTCTCAAGTGGTGGAACATGCATGAAGGTGCTACTCCACTTCTAAAAATTTGGCATTGTGGGTGCTATCACAGTTGGTAAACACTTCTTCTGTAGAGAGGTGTTGGAGCTCTTATTCTTTCATCCACGGTGTTAAAAGGAATCACCTCACATAGATCATTGATCCCTTGAATGGGCTTAGTGGAATCACCTCACATAGATCATTGATCCCTTGAATGGGCTTAGTGGAATCACCTCACATAGATCATTGATCCTTCCTTTTCAAGTGATTCCCTTCCTTTTTCAAGTTATTCCTATCCTACCGGGACTCCTCCCATTGATGAAAGTCCATAAAGAGCAGGGGACACTCACTGAGGTGACAGTGGGTCTTTGTCCCATTGTTGTCATTTGGTTTAGTAGTTGTCCCATAGGTTCCCCTCCTAAGAACCCTACTAGATTGCATGGCAATAGTTCCACCTATAGGTCTGGACAACTTAACTGGGGTCCAGGTCCACTAATGGGACATATTGACACCAATAGGTGATGCGTTGAGAGCCATGGGACTCTAGATAGTTATAGAGCATCATTCATATCCATGGGCACTTTCAACACCCAAAGAGTTCTTGTGCATTTCCCTATATCATTAACAGGATGATGCCCCTTGACCAACATGCCCGAGTCCACTTAGAAGTGATCACATGGTTTAGCAGTTGATCCAGAGCCCAGATGAGGTTTGTCTCCCACCTCTAGATATTGGAGGGCTTGTACCATCCTCAAAGCCCTCAACATTGGAGTAGAATCAAGCATTCAAACCACCAAGAGACCCATGAGAACCAAATTTGTGCCCCAAACCCGCATTTGGGGTCCACATGATGATTTTCACAGAGATCCAGGAGCCAACCCCTAGCTTATGATTTTAGAGGCACTCTACACTTGTCATGGCACCTGAGGAGCCCAACGCAAGCCCTAGAAGGGTCAGCTAGCATGACGTCATCATTTTCCCCACTTCGACTCACATGTGGAGATATTTATAATTTATCTCTTAATGAAAGCTACAATGTCAGCATAAATTAGAGATCACTTCATTATGATCTCTCATCGTCACACATTAAACTTTCGACCTCCTTAGAGGAACTCGAGCTTGATCTTTTGTGGATTTTTGGAGATCTTTGGATGCATTTTGATATTTGGAGCTGATTTTGAATATACTTTGGGGCTATTCTTTGGTCTAATGGATGGAAATCTTGCATGTTAATCTTGCAGGTGAACTTTATTGTTGAATATCTATTTTCTTGAATGTCTAATGTATGGAATTATTGACTCTAAGTTAAGCTAAATTGTGCCCTATTTTGTTGAAGAGAAATTTTGAAATGCTATCTAGATGAATGTTGCATGCATTACTCATACATAACATGTGATGAATTGTCCTAGTGGTGAACTACTAGTAGCTCTCCCATGAAATTCCATTTTTCCATTGAGTGGGTAAATGCTTCAAATTTGATTTCTAGGGCATTAAATTTCCGCCTTCTTAAGAACAAATTTGGCTAATCCTTATCATCTTGGACTCCATATTCCCAAGGGACAAGTCACTAGTCCAACTTGTTAGTGATCATTCTTAAATTTTCTACATATTTTCTCTCTCTCAATTCAGCCCTTGCAAAGCTAAGTTTGGAAAATAGGGCTTGGGGTGAATCCCTAGGCAAGAGGAATTTTCAAAGTTGGATAGCCTAAAAATCAAGAGGATAGTATTTGCCACAAAATCTATCCTTTTGGTGGGCATCCACTTCAATTTCATCCATAAATTCATTTTCCCTAGTTGTTTGCCCAAGACGGAAGCCCTAGTTCTCCTTCCTTCAACATAAGGGCTTCCTTGAAGGTTTCATAAGCCTTGGTATAGCTACTATACATTGAAAGAAACCTTTTCTCCCAGCCTTGACCTTTGATTTCCTCAACACTCTTGAAATTTATGAAGCCCTAGGTCTTGTGCCCTTATTTCTAGGTCCCTTCATAGAAAGCTAATTACTTCCTTGTGAAGACTTGAACCGAAATTGTGTCTTTCTTGAAGAGTTCCTAGTGAGATAATTCCACACATTAACCCTAAGAATATCTATTATAAGTGATCTATCTCCTATCGAGATTCTTCCCATCGATCAAAGTCCATAAAGAGCAGGGGTTTTTGCTGTGGTGACAGTAGGCCACTACCCCATTGTTGCTTCGTGGTCTAGTTTACACCTTGTAGGGTTTCCCTCTCCAAGGCTTGCTAGATTTTGCGGCAACATTTTTGGTGTCGCTGTCGAGGACCGAAGCATGTGTTTCATCCCTAAAGACAATTTAGATTCTTATTTGGCAACTCCGAAGGAAGAACGAAGCCCTTATTCTTCAGTGAACTTCAAAATTCTAATGATTGTAAAGTGAAGCAAGCATTCCTTGAAGGAAATCTTTGAATTCACCCTGGAAACTCCCATGTCATTAATATATGACTCTATAGTTCTCGAAAAACTTCATGAATGGTTCCCTACCTTGGAAATCACATGGATCCCTGGAAAGGAAGCCTATTCAGAATATACCACAATTTGAGGGTGATCCATTTTCGATAGTTGAACATGTAGCGAAACTCATCAAGCATGCTTTAGAGGTAAATGTGGCTCATTTAGACACCCTCCTCAACTTATTTATTATCTCTATTGGATATGAATATTGGCAATGGTTTGACTCGTGTGAGCCTGAAAGCACTGCATCTTTCATTTTGTTGATCAACAAATTCCTTAAGTATATAGGGCCAAAGTTTCAAACTAATGATGATGTCTGTCAAAGCTTGGGCACAGCTCTCCAAAGGGAGGGCCTCATCAATCAAGATAACAAGGTTGATGAAAACCTTGTCAATTTTAGTCATGAGCAGGAAGGAGAGTCCTCTCTAGATCACCAAGATGAAAAGATTGATGAACATAATGTTGAGAGCATGCATGGTGAGGTAGATGAGTTTGTGGAAATTGAAGTTGATGTTAACCCTACCTTTTTCAAGGATATTATTTCTAATGATCCAAACTTTGAGGACCTTAAAGAAGGCGATCCCATTAATCCACTTAAGGTTGACATTGGAGATTACTTGCATATTGAAGAAGGGAAATGGAATATCATTGACCATCATTTTGACAAGGACCCTACTTATGATATCGATGATGATGCTAATATAGACCATGTCCTGCCTTGCCCTCCTTATGATCAGCTCAATATTTTTGAGTCATTCTTAGACCCCCCCCTATTGTCATATCCCAATGCTAGGGTTTTGAAAATGATGAGCCTATGATGGTTTCCCCTTTTCAATATGACCCTTGTGAGCAACCTAGTTATTATGATCATCCATACCAACCATCTCTTTCTCTCTACCCCGCCCAGCCTAGTGACGTCAAGAAGAGTTGTCCATCTAAGGAAACTCTTAAAGAAAATTTATCGAGTTTGATTCCTGCTTTCTACATATTCATGATAGAAGGAATGCTTAGATGGTGCGAACCTGATTCGTGCTCGTCTTTCCCCCCTTCACATGATTTACGGTCATCATGTTTTCCCACCTCCCACCCTTATGATATGGCATATAAGTGTCACAATTATTATGTTTATTCGTGGTTCAATATCATAATTGATCATACAAGTAGGAAGTATGATATTGCTCTGATGATATGTTGGTTACATTGCCTATATGACTTAGCTCAATTCAGATGTTATGCACAATAGTGTAGGTGCATTACATATTCCTTTCGCATGGTTAATATCATCATATCATGTTCTCATGTTAAATTAGATTGTATGTGGATTAGAATTACACTCAGTTTAGATTTACTTTTCTATATGGATTATTTTTTGTTATCAAAAACATGGGAAATACCCTACGCCTAATGCACATGGTCCTAAGCAATTGAATTGTAATGTGTAGGTTATAGGTTTGCAGTCCCATGAGATTGTTGGAGTCCTCATAAACTCCTCGTTCGAGTGTGGATCATGCGCTTTACAATGAGCTCATGTCCCAATTGGAGCCAGATGTTCCCACCATAGATGACCCCCTAGGAGAATTTTTTCTCCTATTCATCTCTTCCAGCCAACAACCCCTGAGAGCCACGTTGCAACCGACGTGACATGCCATTCATATCTCTGCCACCTGAATCAGTCACACGTCTCCTCGCTTATTTGCCAAGAGCACATGTTGGAAGGTGGTCTTATGATCAAAAGGTGTTTTATTCATTTTGCAATCAGGTGCTTATGCTTGTTTGTATTTGGGCATTTTGACATGGACTATGGAGTAACATGGAGGAAAGAAGGGTCTTTTCCATGATCTTGTTCCCTCACCTTAAATGGGCAATTAATTTTAAATCCTAGTCCAGTGGAACCTCCCATGATGTCACAATGGGTATAGGAGGGGCACTAATAGGGAAACCATAAACGAGATAGTGTTGCCCCATCTCTCCCTATTCCATACCACTTTCCATCTTACATTATGAGCCCCTATTCCACCTCCCTTCTTCAGGTTCAACTGACCATTGGTTCTATAGAATTTAGCACTGATCCAAGTGGATATTGGTGGCCACCCATCTATTCCATTTGGACCCCCACCATCGGTTCTTTAAGTTTTGCACTTTCAGCACATCTTACTATTTTTAGCAGGTTTTTGAGACCTGAACTTCCAGAGCAGTTTTGGGGCCCTAATGATCCAGGTGGATATTGGTGGCCACCCACCTATTCCATTTGAAATGCCACCATCAATTCTTTCAGTTTTTCACTTGCATCACAACTTACTATTTTTAACAGTTTTTTGGGTCCTGAACATCCAGAGCCATTTTGAGGGCCTAAACAACGTTTTTTTGGAAAACTAAGAGCAACATGGTTCTGTGGACCGATGTTGCTCACACCAAAAGTTGTACTCCTCGGATAGATCTTTCTAACGAGGTATGATACGTGTCAAACGGAGATCGTATGCCAAAGTTACGTCCTCGGGAAGTTGAAACACCAATTTACCCAAACGGGGCCCATAGTTTTGGCGCTTCATCTCCTATGGTTAGGTTTTTGAATATTTAGGGTTTTTCATTATTTCTCAACAATAAATAGGCCTTCGAGCCTCATTGTAATACAGTTCAAAGGCATGTAGCCGCCACATCTCTTCTCAGAGATAAGCTACCATCGCCCTAGCTAGTTTATTTCAATTCTGTTTGTAAACATATTTCAATTATTTGATATTAATGAAATGAAGTATTATTTCCGCTGCATCTCTTTGTTTATGTCTATTTCTGTATTTTATTGTATTCCTGCATAAATCTGGATCAGTGGTATCAGAGCGGTCTGCTCTTTCTTTGTTTTTCTTTGCATGTCCCCAACGAGGTCAAGGTATAAGGGAGTTAGGGCTCAATCTGGTTGAACCATTGCAAGATCAGCCTCGCAAACCCCAACGACCTCCCATGGCAGAAGAAAAGAAAGACGAGTGAGCTGGAGATCCTATCAAAATATTGCTTGAGGACACCCTCAAGAAACAAAGGAACGCGATGATGGATAACTTTGCTCAAATCCTTCAACAGCTGCCCACCTACGGCGCATCTACATCCAACAACCATTCTGGAGGCACCACTCCCTTCAAGGTACAGGTAAACTTTGACATTACTGTATTTGAAAGCCAGATAGATGCAAACGTCGTATATAGATTGGTTGAATTTGCTAGAAGGGTACTTATCAATCCATGATTTTCTACGATCGAGAAAAAAAAAATTTGCGCTTCTCAAAGCCGCCCCCCATGTTAAAGGCTGGTGGGAAACCTATTGTAAGCAAAATCACAAGGGGGAACCCTCTCTGTTCTCAGCCGCACCCACTTGGGATTCGTTCCTAGACGGCATCAAGGAACAATACGACCCCGTGGGGAGCTATGAGGACAAGTACATCTAATGGACCATGCTGCGGCAGCAAAGGGATCAAGATGTTCACGACCTGATGAATTTTTTCCATACCCTACGCACAAAGTTGGGTATTAAAGATTCGGAGAGACATTTGGTGCTCAAGTACCGCAGTTGTCTGCATAGACACATTCAAGAGGAAATGGAGTTCCTCGACATTACTTCGCTTGGCATGGCATATCGTTATGCCGCCGAAATTGAGCAAAACTTTAAGCAGAAGAAGAGAGACTTTGGATCTGCGAATTCGAAGCCAGGGAAAGGCGCCCCCGAACCACAGAACAAGGGGCAAAGCCAAAGTGGGGCGACTCATAACACCACCATAAATCCAAAGAAGGACACGGGGAAGTGTTGTGAACTCCATAACAGCCCCACTCACACCACAACAGGGTGTCGGACCAAACAGTCACTGGTGGCCGAACTGAAGGCACCTGAATCAGATGCATGTTCTGATCCTGAGCCAAAACCAGACAAGGGAGATGAAGAAGGGAAGCAGATCATTGATGCGGACCCCAGTGCCATTGTTGCCACCACCATGCTCCAAAGGGAGGATCCTGAGGAGGGGAGCGCCTCTTCCATTCGCAGATGTGGGTGAAGGGTTCTCCACTGCAATTTCTTGTCGATAGCGGAAGCCAAAAGAACCTCATTTCAGCAAAGGTCGTGAATTGGCTCGGGCTGCTGACCATAACACACCTGCAGTCGTATACCATCAGGTGGCTTCACCCAGCGAGAGACCTGCGCATCCGCCCACAGTGCCGCCTTCCGTACAGCATCAAGCAATTCACGGATGAGGTATTGTGTGATGTTGCTCCTCTTGACGTAGTTGATGTATTATTGGGCCAACCATACTAGTGGAGGCGACATGTTGTGTATGAGTCTAGGCCTCGTGTTGTTATTATTACTTTGGGAAATAACTTGTACAAGATACCGAAGGTGGTACCGCCTCCTGTCATCTCTTTGACTACTGCAAAACAATGCAGTAAGATTGTTTCCCAAACCAGGAAATTTATTTTCCTTACAACTCGCTTATAGGGAAAGAAGAATATTGTGGCTACAACCTCAAAAAAGGGCTCCCATGCATGGTTGCAGCAGATGGACAAAGTCATGGAGGAATACGAGGACATTTTCTCCTCACTCGCAGAGGTTCCTATACACTGTCAAGATAAGCACTCCATTGAGCTGACCCCCAATGCACCATCGCCTGATGTTGCCATACCTCATGCGACTACACAGATAGAATACACACATGTACTGTCTGAGGCTGATAAAAAAACCAAATTTACTAAACGCGTCCAACATGTCCGCTCGCAGGTCCATGACATCTTCGACAAATCTAATACCAAGTTCAACAGAATTTGCCTCATCTCATGGAGGATCTCAACGCAATGGGGACCATTGCTTCCTAAGGGGGGAGGAATGATCCAAGTGGATATTGGTGGCCACAAATCTATTCCATTTTTACCCCCACCATCGGTTTTTTCAGTTTTTCACTTTCAACACATCTTACTATTTTTAGCAGGTTTTTGGGTCCTAAACTTCCGGAGCAGTTTTGGGGCCTTAATGATCGAGGTGGTGGATATTGGTGGCCACCCACCTATTCCATTTGAAACGCCACCATCAGTTCTTTCAGTTTTTCAGTTGCAGCATAACTTACTATTTTTAGCAATTTTTCGAGTCCTGAACTTCCGGAGCCGTTTTGAGGCCCTAAACGACGTTTTAGGGAAAACAATAAATAAATAAATAGGCCTTCGAGCCTCATTGTAATACAATTCAAAGGCATGTAGCCGCCACATCTTTTCTCAGAGATAAGCTACCATCGCCCTAGCTAGTTTATTTCCATTATGTCTGTAAACATATTTCAGTTATTTCATATTAATGAAATGAAGTATTATTTCCACTGCATCTCTGTGTTTATGTCTATTTCTGTGTTTTATTGCGTTCTTGCATAAATCCAGATCAGGCACCCACACATCCTCGTACCTGATGAAATGAAATGTGATGAAATGTTCTAAGTGACATGGATCAAGCAGTCTTTTAATCGAAGCCGTCGATAAGAGATTAGATCACGGTTGTTGGCTTCCCAACGAGAAAAGTATAAGAGAAGGGCGTGGGGTCAGTTGGAGAACACGCACACACATTGCAAAGCAGTGAAGCTATGTCAATTTTCTAGGGCGGGGTTTGTTGAGAAATTCGAAGTAAGTTTGCAGTGCAAAGAGGGGCAGAGATCGGCAAGAGATGATCTGATCTGAGGTCGAGAATACAGCAGTAGAGAGGCAACTAGTACCAAGCAACGCAGAGGCCAGCCAGAGGGACGCAATCCAGCCAGGACCACGTTGAACACTGCGCAAAGGCTGTGTAAGCCCAACCAGGGTGACGCATATCCAACCAGTGCAGCAGAGGGGCAGCGCAGCACCAGCCAAGGTGACGCAGGCCCAGCCAGGGCAGCGCAGGGGCAGTGCAGCACCAGTCAGGGTGATGCAGTGGGTACGCTGGCCAGTAAGGTTGACGCAGAGGCTACAAATGCAGCGCTGAGGGTTCCAGTGGGCCAGAAAGGGCTCAAATTCATAACTCCCCGGAGAGGGTTGGATCAGCCATATTTTATATCTCTGAGTGAAAGGTACAACTGTCGTGTAATTTCTCTATAAGGAAAACCATTTCTGTTGCCTATATAATTGTATTCAGATTCTGCATAATAATAAAACCCTCTAGAGCTGTTACACCGGTTTTCTGGCATTCAGTTTTTCCGGGAACATTTGTCCGAAAAATTTGTGTGTAATTTTTTCGCGTGTGCGTGCTGTTAATTAAATGATCTGTATATGTGTAGGCTGCAATTTGTATTTACTTTAATGTTTTTCTAACTACTTCAGATTAATAACTTGTTTAATAATCAAACAAGTAGGCGAAGTAGATAAAGGATACTGTAGTAGGGTTTCTGTTTTGAAACTTTCACAAGGTGGACCAAGGACATGTCACTTCCCTTCAAGGGTTGAGAACACCTAATAAATCGTGTATTGACCACTCCTACCTAGGGAGGTAACACTATTACGTGACTAAGGACCCAATTTTGGAAAAGAAGACTTATTTGAAATGTCGAATTGCCCATTTCTTTCAAGATTGGTTCACTTTGATGCAATAACGATTAATCTCCCTGACGGTGGAAGTTGCAGCACTAGATATTGTGTGACATTGGCAAGTGGTTCCATCTATAAGTCTGGGAAGCTTAATTGAGGTCGAGGTCCTCCAGAGGGGAATATTGACACCCACAGGTGATGCGTTGAGAGTCATAGAACTCCAAACAGTTGTAGACCATCATTCATATTCATGGGCACCTACAGCACCCACAAAGTTTATGCGCTTTGCCCCATATCCTTAACTGGATGATGCACCTCGACCAACATGCCCTAGCCGACTTAGCAATGATCACATTGTTTGGCAGGTTATCTAGCGCCCATATGAGGTTTGTTTCACACCTTGAGACATGGGAGGGCTTGTACCGTCCTCAAAACCCTCAACATTGATGCAAAATCAGGGGTTCACACCACTAGGTGACCCGTGAGACAGAGTTTTGTGCCCCAAACCCACATTTGGGGTCCACATGATTTTCACAGAGATCAAGGGGCCAAACCCTAGATTTTGATTTTAGAGGAGCTCTACACTTGTCATGGCACCTGAGCAGCGCAATGCATGCCCTATAAGGACAATCTGCTAGCATGACGTCATCATATTGCTCACTTTGGCTCACACGTGTGGAGATATTTGTCTTCATGAAAGCTACAAGGTCGGTTTGTGACCTTGCTAGTAGTTTTCCCATTAGTTTATTGTTTGAGGGGCTTGTAGGCTAAAATATGGAATTTAGTAGGACACATATAAATAAAAATTAGAGATCACTTCATTGTGATCTCTCGTCATCAGACATTGGAATTTCAGCCTCCTTAGAGGAACTTGCTCTTTATCTTTTATGGATGTTTGGAGATCTTTGGATGCATTTTGATATTTGGAGTTAATTTTGGATATTCTTTGGAGTTATTCTTTGGTCTAATGAATGGAAATCTGGCATGTTATCTTGTAAGTGAACTTTACTGTTGAATATCTATTTCCTTGAATGTCTGATGTATGGAAATTTTGATTCTAAGTTAAGCTTAATTGTGCCCTAATTTGTTGAAGATCAATTTTGAAATGTTATCAAGATGAATGTTGCATCCATTACTCATACATAACATGTGATGAATTGCCCTAGTGGTGAAATCCTAGTAGCTCTCCTATGAAATTTCATTTTTCCATTGAGTGAGTAAATGTTTAAATTTTGATTGCTATGACATCAAATTTAAGCCTTCTTAGGAACAAAATTTGGCTAAACCTTATCATCCTAGACTCCATATTCCCAAGGGGCAAGGCGTTAGTCCAAATTTTTGGTGATCGTTCGTAAATTTTCTCCATATTTTCTCTCTCTCAAATTCAGCCCTTCCAAGGCTAAGTTTGGAAACTAGGGCTTGGGGCAACTCCCTAAGCAAGAGGAATTTTGGGGGTTGGAGAGGCTAAATATCAAGATGGTAGTATTTGCCACAAAATCTATCCTTTTGGAGGGCTAAAAATAAAAAGAGACCTGCATGTCTACATCATTATACTCATTAGACTTGGAATCTCTGGGGAATTCAAATAGGATGTTAGCACTCACATGCAAAGACTGCTAAAAATAGAAATGTCTGGAATTCTAACAAAATCACACCATGATTGGAGTCAAAATTCACTAAGGAGTTTGAATATGTAAACAGATATGACATGCATCCACTACTAAAAATAGAAAGTGCTTAGATTCTCATGAAACCATAACCATTTGATTCATCTTTCTATAAGGAATCAGAATCCGTGATGAAAATTTATATGAAAGTATTACTAAAAATAGATAGTGCTTCAATGTTGCTTGAAAGTAGCTCATCAGACTTTGAATCATGCATATCGCCTAGAGAAGCCTCACTCAAATTCCGAGTTCACAAAGACTCAAAATATGTAATCAATACCACAATACAAGCCCTAGAACTTTGTCTCTTATAAATTTCAGGAATTACCATAAATAGCAACTCTCTCCAATCTATGCAAAAACTATGTCTGAATCATCACAGAATCCATCATGCAACTAGTTTGCTTGGGAACCAATGCCTAACCAAAATAAATTTTGTTTCTAAACCTACAACTTGATGAAATGTGTTGGTCTTTAACATTCCAAATTTACAAGGGGAAAATTTAGGGTTTAATAGGAACACACTTGATGATTGGATTGGGTTAGCATCTCTTTGTCTCCTTTCATTATGATGTTGCTCTGCTAAGATGATTAATGTTTCCTTGTAGGATTTTTCTCAGTGATTTAACTTTATGATGTAATATTTGCTAGGCATTGCCTAGGGGGGAATGTGTTTCGTGATGTTAGTACCCTTTGTCGATATGATATACCCATGTTTGAGTTAGAAGGTGAGGTACTACATATGATTTTAGGGTGATCTAACCTTTTCCTAAAGCTTGGATGATGAAATTTGATATAATAATCCCTTGGTGGTAATGCACCTTAGATTGGAGCTTGGAGATGATGGTGTTCAACTCCTTTGTGTATCAAATTTGAACAATAATAGAAAATCAAGGCCTTCATCCACTTTATAGTATGATTTATTTAATCTCTTCAATTGTTGTTCATATTGTCATGTTGTTGTAGATGCTTCTTGTTAACATTCTTTTATAAAGACTTAGTAATGAATTCATTCATCTATGACTTAAAGCAATGTGAGGGGGCTCTCGTCTTACTTTCTTTGAACTGGAGTCTGCAGCATGACCTCCATGTAACATCATTTTAATAATTTGAACATATTTCATTAATGATACTTCCACAAAGTGATCTTCAATGCAGTGTTACCTTCAGCAGTATCTGGAAATAAAACTTAAATTGTTTGACACAGCTATAAGTACTTCATGTCCGACTTGATCTCGTACAGCCTGTTTACACATCCACTCTTTGACAGGTAAGCAACCTTAGGCTTCAAAACAACTCCAACCCATTTTCATGGTGAACAAAAAATTTGCAGGTAACAGTCCCCAAGGTAAACCAGCCAGTTGAGGCCCACAATGTCCATAGAGGCAGCCAGCACTGGACTTCAACCCATGACCTCCCACTTGTAATTCACAGCACTCAACCACTTGAGCTAACCCGTCAAGCTTCCATTTAGATAAATATATTACAAAAAGGTCCCATTTTAACCGGGTCATCTACTGGGTTATCTATTCACAACTACTTGCTACCGATTTAATAATGCATCTATAGTACATCGACACATGCACTAGAAAATTATAGTTCCACAACAATAAACAATAATTATATAGTAACGTGCTCTAACAATTCTATAACCTAGAAGTGGATGTAATTTCTAAAGTGCTGCTTATTATTTCGTTACAGACTTTCTTGATCATCAATATAAGTTTTAACCATTCTATAGCCTACAAGTGCATGTCATTTCAATAGAAGGTGCTGCTTATGATTTCTTTATGGGAATAACAAATTAATTAACCTTCAGTTGACCTACATACTTCAGTAAGATTTTATCATCTTCTACATACTCATTTTCTATTATTCCTTCAGTCCTGCAAGTACCTGAACAGTTTATATATATATATATATATATATATATATATATATATATATATATATATATATATATATATATATATATATATATATATATATATATATATATATATATATATATATATATATATATATATATCTGCAAACATGTTTCTCCTAGATGACTTTTGAAGTAATTTCAAGCTCCAACATCACTTTCAAAGTCACAAATATCAAAATGAAACAAGAACAGACATCAAAGCTTACCATAGAAAATATAAACTTGTATCTTCCAGCCTTCTCAAACATTTCATTTAGTTTTGACCCTTCCATACGAAAACTATACAAACCATGAATTCCGTTACGGGAACAAGCCTTTGTCTGCATGCTGAATTTCACATCACCAGCAGGTGAAGGGTCTTGAGCAGAGTCATCTTGAGGGATAACGCAAATATCCATCTTCATTTCCATGTTATCCTTCACAACTGATTTCTGATCCAAGTCATCTGAGCTCTTACTCATATTATCTGCTTTAAAAGCATGTGGCCTTATAACTGCAATAATCTCCTTTGGCAAGACATATCCTGCTTGCACGGTTTCTCCTTTGGGAAATCCCTGAATCATACAAGACACAGGTACCACTGATATAAGTAATGCTTGAAAAGCTAAGATATATTTGCATGCAATAATATAATTGCTGAGATACTGAACGGATCTTTTATCCACTGCATAGCCTTTGTGACTATGTAGGTGTTGGAAGCTGTCCAACAAAGTATAACCAAATATGATTTAGATGAACTATGACAGCCAACAAAATACCAAGTTACGTGGTCTACATACAAATGGAAGAAAAATAAATGGTTTAGAAATTTGACAAACAATTGTATATAAGTATGGAACATAAAAGAGTATCTTATTTCTATTATTTAGAACCAGACAAACTGACCTTATCTACATCAAATTTAAGGACCTGATCTGTACGCAATACATCAATAAATGCAGGAGTCTTTAGCCGTTTCCTCTCAGCCTGTCTCTTCCATGTATCCTCATCCAGAGCCTGACACTATTTCCATTGAAAATAATATCAATTACAGTATATACAACAATCCAACAACGGTCCAATGGATGCAATTCAATAAAAAATGCTCCACCATTTATGTCAAAAGTAAAAAGAGTATTATTCGATGGATTACCAAACCTAACAAAGAATCCTGTATAATGCACAGCTAAGAAAACAAGTATGCACCTTTCCCGACGAAATCAAATCCAGGGGAAGAGATCTGGAACTCCCAAGTTCGAAGCTTGCATTTCCATTGGTGCATAACAATTTGCTACCCTCCACTTCAGGACATTCCATTGGCCTGTACATTAAAAATGTTTAATATATCATAAAGCCTATGCTTAAATTGCTGCATTATATAGCAGAGTGAGACAAAACCAGGGATCAAGAGAATAGGAACCTGCAGATCATACGAGCTTCACCTGTAATGGCACAATAACAGCTCTATATGTTTCAGATAATAAGAATAGAGGGGCTATAGAGGGGCTTTCATAAGCCTGTATTCTAAGTATAATAGCCACCTTTCAAAGCATAAAACATTTAGATACCATCTACAAATCTTCAGCAAAATAGAATCACATTTATGATATTATTTGTTACCTGGATCACCATCGAGTCCCTCACACAAGATATACTCCAAAGTTGCATATATATCTTTCCGTGGATCAGCAGCTCCTTTAAGGATCTTGATTTTTTGAGAAGCCTTCCAAAGATAGCCTTTCCTCTTTATCTGGGTAAGAACTCGTATAACTTGAACAGTAAAAGCAACACAAATCAGTCAGAGATCCACTGCTCATAATTTCTACAACCATTATATTAGCATCTAACAAAGTTAAATGATTTCTTCCCCAAGCTTTCCATGGATGCTCCTTTCTTATCTCAATTAGAATCCATACCGCTGAAAAGATGCAAGTGACTAATCAGTCAAAACCCAACACTGAGTAGCTATTTTAATAATCAACATATTATCATATTACAGTTTTATAATAAGCTTTGACAAAGCATCTGCAGGGGAAACATTTCAGGCCAAATCAGACTCAAACCTCAAAGCAGCTACAGTTTTTAAATTTAAACTGTCATAGTTGAACACAAACCTGAAGTTCCCTTGAGGATATCTGCCTATGTCATAAGGCTTGAAGTTCACAATTTAAAACAATGTCTCAAATGGGCCAGATTTCACCCTTCATTGTCTACTCCTCCATAAGACTATGATAAAAACAGCATGCTTAAACCTACAATCCTTACTAAGGACTCAATTCGAATTGAATGCATGCACTTTGCCAATAAAAATTTTGAAGGTAAGTACTTTGCCAGTGGAAAATGACGGTATGCTGCAGCTCATAAAATTTCCTCATCAAAAATATTTCAATCGGACAAGATGGTTTTCAAGGCATAGAATAGATATCTCAAGTTTCTTATAGTCAATACCCGACTATCTATACAGAAAAATAACATATGAACAACACGAAAAAAACAGCAATCTTACAAAACAAGGATCTACCCCAAATTCTGGAAGAACAGAAATGAAAAAAAAAATGTCACACATTAAAGTTTTAAACAACAGATAATAATCCTCAAAGGTAAATCCTTCTAATTATCATATCACATTCCTGTCTCCTTAAAGCAGAAATGAACTCAGACCAAGATGATAGAAGTTTATGACTATTCTTACCACCTTGCTGCAGTTATAACAACAAGTAACTCCAAAAATTAGTTATTTATGTGCAATGTTTTATTGTCATATCACCTCTGCAAAATTGACCAAACTGACTTCTGACACAACCATTTTTTCCCGTCAAGAATATTTGTGTCCTAACATAACATGTTCCATATGCGAAAACACTATACCACAATATGATTTTAGGCATTACTACAAACCAAAAAATTTCACATATCAAAATTTTGCAGAAAACAGTCAACCTGCCATTGTATTTCAATCTATAAAATTAACCATCCACGATGAACTGATGATGCTTCTTACCCTTGTTGGAAATTCCAAGATCCTTCCCATTGCTAGGATTTAATATCAGTGTAGCCTCTCCATCACCACACTCAACCTCTTCATCAAAGCTTTCATGCATAGCTTTTAACCAATCTTGGTACTCCTTCTCAAGTTGAACTGGTGTTATCTGTCTGCCTTCTCTTTCTATTTCCATACATATTGCTGCAGATGTGAGCATATCAAATACTAATGGCATTAACATCACACATTTTGCAACTCAGATGATAAATCAAAGAATATATCAGACTAATGAAACACAATTTGTACAAATTAAAATCAAAATAATTGCATAGCCAAGACACTTACCAGGGTCACTAATATCAGGTTTGCGTCCTAAGTTCTTCAATACAAGAGTAAACGGATGCTTGTGAGCAAGATCTGTCTGCAAGATAAACAATGTTTGATGGATACACCATTAATGTTTAGGAAAGACTCTCTTTCTAAACCATAAGCCATATCACAAGCACCCAACTTCAAAACCAAATATCGATCTGAAAACATGTTGATCTTGGAATTCTAACATGTCTATGACATACCATAAACAAATGTAATCTAGATGACCAATCTCACCTGAACTAGGATATTTTAACTAATCTGTATTTAATATGCAGTTCTTCCACGAGGGAACCAACGAATTGTTGTGAAAGTTGAGAAGAATTGACATGTCTCTGTCAATTCCTCCTCCTTTTGCATGCACTTTTCAGGCAATGGATGTCCTCTTACTGGAAAAATGAAGGACTTTCACGAGGAGAGTCACACAAATTTATTCAAAAGGATAGATGATTACAGATGAATAGACAGCCTTAAGAAAAGGTAAACCACTTGAAAGATGATTCACTGAACCACAACATTGTGAAAAGTGTTTTTGAAAAATAATCATATGACAGCTATTTAACCACGCCTAGCAATACTTTTCATTTTCTTTTTTCATACATCATCTTTTCGAGTTCCACATAAGATAGCGGATCAATTCACCCATTCTCTTTATCCCCGTCACTTCCATCTCCAGTTCTTATGTGCTCCATTGGAGATAAAAATGATGTGTCCTTAACCATGAAATTAATGGTTCTTGCTGATACAATCTGCTGGCCACTTTACTTTCCATGTCATTGCCTACAACTCTCCAATCACATTGTGTATTAATTTCTTCTCTAAATCTGTATATCCTCAGGATACCTGATTCCTTTCTTGTCATGTTCTTTATAGAACTTAGTATAAGACAGCTGATCATTCACCGGTTTCTTTATCTCATTGACTGCCTACTCCAGTGATTTCCAACTCCAATAGGAGTTAGATAAGACCTGTCCTTGACACTTTAAATCAATGGTTCTTGCTGGATACACCATTGCAGGTCTCAGCTTCAATAACTCCCCTTGTCTCAGCTATTTCAACACACCTAGTGATACTTTTCATTTTCTTTTTTCAAACATCATCTTTTCAAGTTCCACATAATATAGTGGATCAATTCACCCATTCTCTTTAACTCCATCACGTCCATCTCCAGTTCTTATGTGCTCCATTGGAGATAAATATGATGTGTCCTTAACCATGAAATTAATGGTTCTTGCTGATACAATCTGCTGGCCACTTTACTTTCTATGTCATTGCCTACAACTCTCCAATCACATTGTGTATTAATTTCTTCTCTAAATCTAACCGTGTATATCCTCAGTATACCTGATTCCTTTCTTGTCGTGTTCTTTATAGAACTTAGTGTAAGACAGCTGATCATTCACCGGTTCCTTTTATCTCATTGACTGCCCTCTCCAGTGATTTCCAACTCCAATAGGAGTTAGATAAGACCTGGCCTTGACACTTGAAATCAATGGTTCTTGCTGGATACGCCATTGCTGGTCTCAGCTTCAATAACTCCCCTTGTTTACCATGATATAGATTCCACCAACAACTTCTTCCACGACCCAACTCTACAATCTCACCAATGTATAATTGTTAATTTTGGACAACTAGGTCCAAACTCCATGTTGTGATGCTCAAATGAAGATGCCAATATTTTTGTTGGATTCCTCTTTCTGAGTGGTGCAAGATCGATCTAAAGATCATCTTGATCCGATAAGCAGAACATTTATTTTGAATTTATTCAAAATATGTGCAGGTCGGCCTGAAATCAAATGTAGTCTTGAAGCCCCAGCAGTTGTGTCACACACCCTCACTGATGGATATAAATAGGTCAACGTTGGAGGTCATTTTCACTCATCCATCACATCACATTCTCTCTCCTCATCTGATTGGTTCGATCATTATTGGAGTCTCTTCTTCTCCACACCTGGGAAAATTGCAGCAAGAATATTTATGTTTTCGACCTAGGGTTTTTCAGCACAGAGTTTACCAGCATTGACTTTGGTCAAAGCTTGGTCAAACTGACCCAAATCTGTCCCAGAATTCCGATTTTTGCAGTCTGCATTTTCTGGCACAGAAATTGAGACTGGACATTGACTTTGACCGGGTTGCGATGACTTTTAAGTTTTTACTGCTGCTGTTTTGCGTTGACCATTGACTGTGACAGCATGTCTTTCATTGACTTTGGGTTGACTGATATTGCTGTCCGAGAGGGTTGTGTGACATTTCTGGTTGGCTGACCGTATTGAGACTTTGCTGGTTGAAGCATCTTGTTGACCGCCGAAACGCACCAACACACATATATTTTTGGCTTGTCTTCTGTCGATCTACTGGTATGTTCTATCAGCATTTTACTTTCTTGTTTATGTGATTGCTGGTTGATATTGGGGATAAAAAGTAAAGCTGCATCAAGCATAGAACATCTACAAAAATTTACATGGTATCAGAGCTGAGGTGAAGACGAAGCCCAAGTTCGCAGCAATCACCGAAGAAGAGCATGGGTACCTCAAACTACAATGGCTTTAAAGCTGATGACAAATTGACTAGGAAAGAAGACTTCCATGCCTAGAAGATGACATTGGATCTTATGTTGGAAGACCAAGATGTCATGGACTATGTGCAAGGTAAAATCCAAGAGCCTCCATCCACTGCACCTGCTGCCACCAAGTCAAAGTATAAGATGGGGGAAATAAAATCAAAGTTGATGATCGGGGACTCAATTCATAAGAGTCTGGTTGCCTACATCTCTGAACTGGGCACATCCAAGGAGATGTATAATAAGTTGGTCAACATGTTCAAGGCCAACAATGAAAATCAAGTCCTATTCTTTAAGAATCAACTGAAGAATCTGAAGAAAGGCAAGGATGAATCCGTCCAATCCTATTTTCTGAAGTTGACCGAAATTAGAAATAATCTTTTGGCTATTGGGGAGACAATAGCTGATCGAGAGATGGTTCTCACCGCACTTGGAGGTCTCTCATCCGAATGGCATGTATTCAATACTACCATTCTCAATATCAATGTGATACCTGATTTTGATGAAGTATTATCGAGATGCGTACAAGAAGAGACGAGGATGAAGGAATATGAAAATGAAGAAAATGTTGCCTTCACTACTCGTGCTAAGAAGAAGAACATTGGTGGTCCGAGGAACAAAGGAAGAGCAGGGGCCCAAGGGAAGAAAGGTAAATATTACACATGTCAAAAGACCGGCCACTATGCTAGAGAATGCCCTTTCAAGAAGGTTCTCTTGATGATGATGATAACAACAAAAATTGGAGGAATGGCAATCAAAGGAACAACAGGTTCAAAGGAAAGAGGAAGGCTCCCTCTGGTGGAAATGGGAAACCTTACAAAAGTTCGAGAAATTCCAGGTATGAGGAATCAAATGTTGTTGATGATAAAAGAAATGAATTCATTCTTGTATCTGCCCTCTCTACTGCATCTCCACCCGACACTATGGATGTCTGGTTGATAAATAGTGGTGCCTCAAGGCACATCACTGGGTTCAAGGAATCACTTTCTGATATGGTTGAGGCTGGATGTTGACTTTGACCAAGCTGCATTGACTTTTTACCAGTGTTCCACGGGGACACGGCCCCCAGGATGGGGGATGTGCTTCCTCGCTCCCCCACGCTCCTAGGACAGGGAAACTCCTAGGGAAACTTTTCCCCACATCCCCTTTTTTGGGGAAACTCAGGGAACCTCCGAGGGGACTTTTTCCTGGTGACGAAAAGCGTCCCCTCACGTCCCCCCAATTTTTTTTGCTAATAACAATTAAAAACATAAAATATTACAAATATTAATATAATTTAAAAAAAAAAATGAAATAAAAACTAAAGGATAAATTAAAACTTTAAAACATAATCATTCACATTTCTCATTAACCCTACGATTTTACCTTACCGCCAGACATTTTCCTTCTACTGTCGCTCAACAATTTACCTTGCCGCTCAAGGTTTTCCTACAGTTGTTGCTCAACATTTTCCATCTGCAATTTGCTGTGATTCGAATTTACCATCGACCGAGGGTATCAGACATTTGGAGCTGCGATTTTCATTTTGTGACTTGGTGTTGTTGGATTAGAGTTGCAATTTTCATTTTGTGACTTGGAGCCGCGATTTATTATTTAGTACTTTTGGGAAATTTATTAGTATTTCACTGCTTTCTATGTTTACTTTTAGTTTAGTATTCTATGGCTATTTTAGACTTCATCATAATGTCATTGTCATATGATGAATTTACTTTCGATGTGCATTGTGAAATTTCAATTGTCAAGTGATTAATTTAATTTAGATGTACCTTGCATAATATTAATGCCATTGCCAAATGATGAATTTAGATGGAACACTGCATAATGTCAAATGATGGATTTAATTTAGTAATTTACTTTTAGATTTACAATTTTACATTGATGATTGCTGAAATGTTAAATGATAATTATGATTCATAATAGTCTAATATGAAATGATGATCATATTTAGATATACATTTCATGATTATTAAGATTTACTATTTACTAACTCAGTTATTTACATATTTTTGGGATTTTATTTTTTATTTGTATATATTAAATTTATAATATTTTTTTTATTTTTTATGAATCTGGCATCCCCCGTTTCCCCGAAATTTCCCTACATTTTGTGGTTGCTTATATACGTCCCCCTTGTGCGTATCCCTACTCTCGCGTCTCCCCGTCCCGAAAACTCAGTGGAACATTGCTTTTTACTGCTGTTGTTTTGCGTTGACCATTGACTGTGACAGCGTTGACTTTCGTTGACTTTGGGTTGACTGATATTTCTGTCCGAGAGGGTTGTGTGACACTTTTGGTTGGCTGACCGTATTGAGACTTTGCTGGTTGAAGCATCTTGTTGATCGCCGAAACGCACCAACACACACATATTTTTGGCATCAAGCATAGAACATCTACAAAAAAGTAAAGCTGCATCAAGCATAGAACATCAAGGACTATGTACAAGGTAAAATCCAAGAGCCTCCATCCACTGCACCTGCTGCCACCAAGTCAAAGTCTAAGAAGGGGGAAATAAAAGCAAAGCTGATGATCGGGAACTCAATTCATAAGAGTCTGGTTGCCTACATCTCTGAGCTGGGCACATCCAAGGAGATGTATGATAAGTTGGTCAACATGTTCAAGGCCAACAATGAAAATCAAGTCCTATTCTTTAAGAATCAACTGAAGAATCTGAAGAAAGGGAGGGATGAATCCATTCAATCTTATTTTCTGAAGTTGACCGAAATCAGAAATAATCTTTTGGCTATTGGGGAGACAATAGCTGATCGATAGATGGTTCTCACCGCACTTGGAGGTCTCTCGTCCGAATGGCATGGATTCAATGCTACCATTCTCAATAACAATGTGATACCTGATTTTGATGAAGTATTATCGAGATGCGTACAAGAAGAGACAAGGATGAACGAATATGAAAATGAAGGAAATGTTGCCTTCACTGCTCGTGCTAAGAAGAAGAACATTGGTGGTCCGAGGAACAAAGGAAGAACAAGGGCCCAAGGGAAGAACGGTAAATATTACACATGTCAGAAGACCAGCCACTGCTAGAGAATGCCCTTTCAAGAAGGATTCTCCTGATGATGATGATAACAACAACAACTGGAGGAATGGCAATCAAAGGAACAACAGGTTCAAAGGAAATAGGAAGGCTCCCTCTGGTGGAAATGGGAAACCTTACAAAAGTTCGAGAAATTCCAGGTATAAGGAATCAAATGTTGTTGATGATAAAAGAAATGAATTCATTCTTGTATCTTCCCTCTCTGCTGCATCTCCACCCGACACTATGGATGTCTGGTTGATAGATAGTGGTGCCTCAAGGCACATCACTGGGTTCAAGGAAGCACTTTCTGATATGGTTGAGAAGGATACTAATTTGAAAATTATCCTTGGAGATAATGCCACATATCCCGTGAAAGGGGCAGGGATTGTGACCCTCCACTTATCTCAAGGTCAAGTCCTCGGCTTGCAAGATGTACTATATGTACCTGATTTGAAGAAGAACCTTGTGTTTATTTCGGCCATGGAAGACAAAGGTTTCAATGTGGCATTCATTGATGGGAAGGTGCGCATCTGGAAGAAAAGTTCAAGGAAGCTATCACGATTGGGTTTTAGAGTTGATACACTCTACCAGGTTGGAGGAAGTCCACTGGGAGCGATGACTTATGATACTATCCGACAGACTGAACTATGGCACCAAAGGTTTGGACACCTTCACTACAAAGCCCTTCCCGAAGCAAGGAAGGTGGTGACGGGGATGCCCGAGTTCACAAATGATCATGAAGGTGTATGTCAGGGTTGTGCCGAAGGAAAGCATACAAGGGGACCTTTCCCCTCAAGTGTCACAAAGACATCTGATGTCTTGCAATTGGTACATTTTGATCTGTCTGGTATGCTGCCCGTGACATCCTTGGGAGGATGTTCTTATTATATGACGTTCATAGATGACTTCTCTCGCAAAACCTAGATATACTTCTTGAAGAAGGATGAGGCTTTCATGTGGTTCCGTACCTTCAAAGCCTTCGTGGAAAATCTAATAGGGAAGAAGATCAAGATATTGAGGACCGATGCTGGCACTGAATATGAGACGAACGAGTTCAAGAACTTTTGCAGAGAAGCCGGCATCAAGAGGGAGACCACAACTGTCTATACTCCTGAGCAGAATGGCGTTGCTGAAAGAAAGAACAGGACCATTGTGGAAGCTGCCCGTGCCATGCTATGTGACCAAGGTCTTCAAAAGTTTCTGTGGGGAGAAGCTACGAACACTGTTGTGTACATACAAAACCAATGCCCGCATTCTGCTCTGGACTCCAAAACTCCTGAAGAGGTGGTCTCTGGTAAGAAACATGACACCTCACATTTTAGAGTTTTTGGATGTCCTGTTTAATTTCATGTACCGAAGGAGAAGAGGAGCAAGTTGGACACTTTTGGGAAGAAGGGAATGTTTGTGGGCTACAGCGAAACTTCAAAGCCCTATAGAGTCTATGTGCCTGGTCAAAGGGAAGTGGAGATATGCCACGATGTTAACTTTGACGAAGATGCTTCCTTGAGGAAAGTAATCAATCTTTCGAGATCTGAGGAAGATCATGAAGCAAGGCCTGGAAATCAAGAAAAACCGAAGGATGAGACGATGCCCGTTGAAGGACCTATGGACCCTATTGATCCACCTCCTTCAATGAGGAAGAGACCATCATGGCTCAGGGACACTCTCAAGGATGCCGAGAATCATATGGCCCCAAGGGGAACATTCTGTGAAAGCAAGAAGCCGAATAGATACCGAAGGTATCCAGCAGCCATGAGTACAATCATACAATCTGAGCCTGGATCTTTTGAGGAAGCCGTAAAGCATCAAGTCCGGAAGGATGCTATGCGCGAAGAATACGAGTCCATTATGAAGAATGATGTCTAGGATGTGGTTCCAAGACCGGAGGACAAAGCAGTTGTCACCTCGAAATGGCTCTATAAGATCAAACATGGATCTGATGGTAGTGCTGAAAAGTTCAAGGCAAGATTCGTTCCCCGTGGCTTCTCTCAAAAGGAAATGATGACATATTTGCACCTGTAGCCCGATATAGCACCATCCGATCTATCATAGCCCTTGGTGCTACGCAAGGATGGAATCTTCATCAGATGGATGTGAAGACCGCATTTCTGCATGGTGCGATAAAGGAAGAGGTGTATGTGGAGCAACCTCTGGGGTTCGAAGCCCAGGATCGGGACACCCATGTTTGCAAGTTGAAGAAAGCCCTTTATGGGTTGAAGAAAGCACCCAGAGCTTGGTACGAGAGGATAGATAGCTACCTGATGAAGCTGGGCTTCACTCGCAGTAATGTTGATCCGAACCTTTACTTCAAGGTTGATAGAGAAAAGAATATGATTTCGGTGCTATATGTGGACAACCTCTTCCTGACAGGTGCTGACCCTCTCATTCATTAGTGTAAGAGAGAGCTCGCTGCCGAGTTTGAGATGAAGGACCTAGGACTAATGTATTACTTCCTAGGCCTGTAGGTTTGGCAAAGACCTGGCGAGATTTTCCTTTCTCAAGGAAAATATATTGTGAAGCTTCTGGAAAGATTTGAATGGTGGATTGTAAGTCCATGTCGAGTCCGGACGTATGTTTTGCAGTGAACACTTTGAGTCACACATATGGTTGACCCTCATCACATTCACTAGGTTGCTGCCAAGAATCTGTTGGGATAACTTCGGGGCACGATAAACCATGGGCTGAGATACACTGCCGAGAGAGTGACACTCCTTGGATATACTGATGCCGATTGGGCTGGCAGTGTGGTGCATCGTAAGAGCACATCGAGATGCTGCTTCACACTTGGGTCTGCTTTGATATCATGGATGAGCCGAAAGCAGAATTCGGTTGCTTTGAGCACCGCGGAGGCCGAATACATTGCAACGAGTATGGCCTGTTGTGAAGCAGTTTGGTTGCGAAAGCTCTTCAGTGAGTTGTTCGAGCATGTGCTACATACCACTGTGATACTCTGTGATAACCAAAGTGGGATTCCATTGTTCGAGAATCCCGTGTTCCACGATCGATCCAAGCATATTGATATCAAGTACCACTTTATCCGGGATATGGTATAGCGAGGCGCCGTAAGGCTCAATCATATAGGAACTGATGAGAAGGTCGCGGACCCTCCATGAGAATCTTGGAATCGTGGAACGACCCTATGTTGAGGGTCCAGTTGGATAATGAGCTCTAGGAGCTCTGGGGAGCTTTGGGGATAGCTTCTCGAAACTATAAGCACACATGGGGCTAGGCTTGCTGAACCTTGTGGTGCTTCTGCCCCACCGTTATGATGTTGAGTTGGTTCACCTCTCCTGATCTGTGCCCCGTATGCATCCTACCCATTGAGTCCCAGACTCATGGGAAGTACCTCTCATTTGACCAGTGAGGTGGGAAAAGTTAGAGACCAGTAGCAAATATTGATGGACGCATCAGAGATTGTCATACTCTCTATGTCTAGGATGGCACGTGTCCAACCACTTGATCTGGGATCAAGTCTAGTGAGGTTTCGGACCTCCAATTGACTTCAGGTCAGGTAAACCAACTTCGGGTTGGTATGTGATTCTTTTGAGTCCTATAGAGGTCTCGGACCTGGGGTGAATCTGTCAGCGGGGAATGATGCCTCTATGGCTTACCCACTTTTGTTCTGAAATAAAGAAGCCAACAAATCAAGTTACGGCGGGATGACGCACGATGTTTGGATGGAACAGGTGGATGGAGTTCTCCCTAGTTGAGAGGGAGTGTTAATTTTGGACAACTAGGTCCGAACTCCATGTTGTGATGCTCAGATGAAGATGCCAATATTTTTATTGGATTCCTCTTTTGGAGAGGTGCAAGATCGATCTAAAGATCATCTTGATCCAATGAGCAGAACATTTATTTTGAATTTATTCAAAATATGTGCAGGTCGGCCTGAAATGAAATGTAGGCTTGAAGCCCCAGCAATTGTGTCACACACCCTCACTAATGCATATAAATAGGTCAACGTTGGAGGTCATTTTCACTCATCCGTCACATCACATTCTCTCTCCTCATCTGATTAGTTCAATCATCTATTGGAGTCTCTTCTTCTCCACACGTGGGAAAATTGCAGCAAGAAGATTATGTTTTCAACCTAGGGTTTTTCAGCGTAGAGTTGACCAGCGTTGACTTTGGTCAACACTTGGTCAAATTGACCCAAATCTGTCCCAAAATTCCAATTTCTGTAGTTTGCATTTTCTGGCACCGAAATCGAGGCTGGACGTTGACTTTGACTAGGTTGTGTTGACTTTTTGTTGTTGTTTTGCATTGACCGTTGACTGTGACAGCATTGACTTCTGGTTGGCTGACCGTATTGAGACTTTGTTGGTTGAAGCATCCTGTTGACCGTCATAACGCACCAACAGACATATTTTTGGCTTGTCTTTTGTTGATCTACTGGTATCTTCTATCAACATTTTACTTTCTTGTTTATATGATTGATGGTTGATATTGGAGATAAAAAGTAAAGCTGCATCAAGCATAGAACATCTACAAAAACTTTACAATAATTCTTTTCCAAATCAAATAGTGCCTATATATTTTAATATACTCGCCTTCCTTCTTGTTATGTCCTTCAAGGGAAGCTTCAAAGCATTTTGAATGTATTTGATCTGTATGGTTCTACCTCAACAATAATAAAGGGAAGGTTATAACCTTCCTTCCACTAGAAAGTATTAAATTATTAATCTTTGCTACCAGGAAAGAAGAAGAACAACCAAGTTCTCAGTATGCCAGTGAATGAAGGAGCAATAGCCCGTCCATTGGTCATTAGGCTGAAGTTAAAGAAGGAAGGGCCATGCATGCCATGATGCACACAAAGGGGTCACGAAGGATATATCATGGGATGATCCCACGACTGGTTCTCCTCCTTTACTAAACATTAGTAAAAGAGAAAGGATGAGAAAGTGTAGGCCGACCCTATCTAGTATGAGAGGATTGGGCTGGGCTCAGAAATATTTACATCACAATCTAACTCACGTAGGTGTCTTGTCTTGAATTAACTGAAACTGGATCTATAGAGAGAATTGTTCACTGCTATAATTGCAACAATGATTCCAAGTTCCACAAGAGTTTGAGAATGTCAAAAAAAGATATGAGGTTCATCCTCCCATCGCTTTCTCCATCACCCTACACCCTTGCATTTGTCCATCAATCTTCCTACCCAAGGATACGTATGTACATACATACGTCAAAAAAAGATAAGAGGTTCATCCTCCCATCACTTTCTCCATCACCCTACACCCTTGCATTTGTCCATCAATCTTCCTACCCAAGGATACGTATGTACATACATACATCCATATACGCATACAACAAATATCTTTCAATATATCTCTATACAAAAAATAACATCTTCTCCATACTTTTACTTCATCCACAATTCTACACCCTTGCATTTTTCCACATCCTTGCATTTGTACACAGTCTACCCACTCAACCATCCAGACATACATGCACGCATCCAATTACCCTACGAAAATGCAATATTATTCAGCGAAGAATAGTAGATGTTTGGAGTTCAGTGGTGGTCACTATGAAAATTTCATCTATTGCAATAACTTAAAATATTCTTCTAGCTGTCAATTTGATATGCAGTTTATTTGCTACGGAAAATATCGAATAAATTTACTACTGCAATTTTCACAATAAATAACTGTGGAAAATAAAATGCTAGAAATAGAGAAATTCTAGCACACATAGAAAACATTAACACAGTTATTTTTGGACAATTGTCCCCGGAAAAACGCAATGTGGGAACACCGGTGCAGCAGATGAGGGTTTTCTTATTAATCTTCAACAGCAAATCTGAGTACAAGAATTTTGACAATTTAAACAGAGGAAAAATACTTAGAGAAATTTTGTGAGAAATTTCTCACTCTCCATGGCGACTCCTTGACCCCGAGATGGACCCTCTGCCCATACACTGGTGCCTCTGCGTCACTCTTTGCGCAGTGACTGCGCAGAGCTCTAGTGGACTGCTCTCTTCCTCAAGCTGCCACCTCCTGAATTCGATATGTACCTTCTGGACTTCTACTGCTACCTTCTCTCTCACCTGCTTCTCACCCTTTGGCTCTATCTCCTCTACTGAATCTCAGCCACTGAGAAAATCGATCTGCATGGGCAACTGTGTAATTGCACTGGTGTGTTCTCCATCTACCCATCAACTTCTTATAATCTTCTGTTGCAGCACCAATGGCCAAAAGGTTGAGGGAGGCAAGACCGCTCTTGGCGCCATGGTTATTTCAGAGTTTGGGTCTTTTTGGAGAAAGATAGATCAAGCAACCTCCAAAAGAGTCAAGGACACGGTGTTAGATGATGCATGGTGCGAGAGGGTAGATCTTACTATTAAGATCAGGGACCTTATCATTGCTTTGCTACGATTTGCAAGTATAGACCAACCCACCCTAGGAGAGGTTTATGAGGGATGGGATTCCATGATTGAGTTCATGAGGACCATTATTTTACAAAACGAGTGCCCCGAGTATGAGACATCATCAGAGGCCTTCTGCACCACCATACACGATATTCTTGTCAACATATGGGACAAGAATTGCACACCTTTGCATTGTTTGGCTCACTCATTGAACCCAAAATAGTACAGCCATGAGTGGTTGAATGGCGGACCTTCCCGCAGATTCCCTCCTCACATGGATGGTAAAATTTCACAGGGGAGTTAGGATGCATTAAGGCGGATATTTCAGGATAGAGCATCCCTTGATGAGGTGGAGGACGTTGCAAATTTTTGGCGGATATTTCAGGATAGAGCATCCCTTGATGAGGTGGAGGACGTTGCAAATTTTTTCACTTGCACTGGGCAATTTGCAAGTTATGATGTGATTAGAGACAAGGGGGGCTAAGAAGCGTTATTCTTGGTGGGAAACACATGGGGTAACAAGCCCTCCTCTACAACATTTAGCCATGAGGCTCCTCTCTCAAGTGACTTTATCCTCTTGTTGCGAGAGGAATTGGAGCACATATGGGAATTTGTATAGTGTCAAGAAGAGTAGGCTTGAGCAGTCCAAGGCAGAGACAATGGTGTATGTGCACACCAACCTTCGTCTTATTTACAGGCAGAGAGACGTGTGGTTGAAGGAAAAAACAAACATATGGGATGTCTTTCCTGATGATATGGGTTTGGACAACATTGTTGAGTTGGCATTAGCCAACTTAGATCCTCCACACCAATAGATGAGGAGATTACATTGGATATAGAGGAGGAGGATGCAATAGAGGAGAGCAGTGGTGACCATGACAGTGATGTCGATTCTGATGATGATGATGATTGATGACTCATGAGCTACCTACTACCTTGTAGTTTTTTTGTATTTGCTATTTCTATTTTCCATTGGCATTGCTACTACAATCTACGTATGTAACACATTTTGATTTTAATTTTTAATAACTTAATGAGAAAACTGTAGTTTCTTGTCTTTCTCCTATTGGATCATTGATGAATTTGTCACAATGTATGCATAATGTTACTTCGTAAAACTTACAAATTTTAAATTTACAATGTAGAATCTAGATCTACGTCTGAATTTGTATCATGAATGAGAATTTGTGTAAGAAATATCTATTTAGTATTAATTTTTAATATATATATATATATATATATAGAGAGAGAGAGAGAGAGATAATATATAATGTGTCCTACGTGTCCTGTTTCGGGGGGTGTACGTGTCCGTGTCAGACACTCAAATTTTCGTGTCCTGCGTGTCTCGTGTCCCTGTGTCAGGTGACTTAGCCTCTCAAAGAGAGAAGAATGGGATGCCAAGGGGAAATGCCCAAGCTCCCAAGGAAAAAAAATAGTTGTTTTATTACTAGTTAGTAATATGATGACCCTCTTATAGAGATAAGGGATTAGCTTGGGAAGAGCTTACAATATTCTTGATGATCAAGGACACTATTGCCCAAAAAAAGGTTGCAAATGTGAAAAATAAAGAAATATACTTGAGAAGTGTTCCAAGAGAAAAGGCTTGAAAGCCTTGAATGAATGGAAATGAAAGGATTACAATTGTTGCAGTAGGATCCACCCCAACTGCAGATCTAAATTATTGATGAACTACTGAAGCAGCCTACACTGAATAAAATATGATTCCGAAAAAAGGAAACTGAGCAAGAAATCAATCACACATAGGACACCTTTACTTTGGACTAAGTTCCCAAAAAAACCCAATGAGGGAAAACCGGTGCAGCAAATCTAAGGGTTTGTATTATTAAGCAGTAGCAATTCCTGAATACATCTCTGAATGCCTCCAAGGGTTATTCAGTTACAGAGAGAAATACTGGCAGAAAGAAATGTGAGTTTTACCTCACTCAATCACTAGAAAATTCAGTTGATCCAGCCACTAGAAAAGCTGCCTCTAGAGGTCTTTGTGCAGTGACTGCATAGGCATTGTGTCACCCCAGCAAAGGATCTATCTGACTACCAGAATCACAGATTTGGGCCTCCCGATCTCACACCCTGGTTCCCAGCTTTTGGATATGATCTGATAGCTGAATATCGGAAACCCCTTGAAACTCTGTGTAGCACTAATTGGCTCTGCGCTGGCTCTACGTCAACCTGACTGGCTCTACGCTGGCTCTGTTGGACGTCTTCTTGCCTCTCTTTGTTGATGATTCTCCAACTGAGAAAATCCTTTTCTCCAGAAGCTACTATGTGCCTCACTTCACTTAATCACTTAGATCTTATCTTCGTCTAAGCACTGCTCCATCAAAAGAATTCGATTTCAAGATTCACTCTGTGTGTGTGTTTCCAAATGACCCCCAAGCCTTCCTTTATATTCTTCTCGTTGAGAAATCAACAACCGAGATTAGATCTCTAATCAACGGCTAGGATTATAACATGACTTGATCTTCGCTTTCTAGATCATTCTCGCTCTGTTTTATTAATGTCCTTTAATTATTTAATTTCCCTAAGTTTAGACTTAGGGTCTCCATTAAAATAATCAATTATTTTAATAAAACATTAACCGAGTGGAATTTTCACAAACGGTTTATGTATTCTTTGGAATACCAGTGTCTAAGCCTCTCCACAAAATTTGGGGCTTAGAGCACACTTTCCGATGCTACAAAAATCAACACTCCCTCTTAGAGAGGAAGGTGCTCTAACCATATGCCTGCTACATATTGTTCTGACTCTGAAGCATCCTCCGTGTTGTTGATGTCTGACAAGTTGTCCACCAACCTCTACGCTGCTGCTGCAACTGTACTGCTACCCATGACACTGCCACTGCCACTGCTGCATTTGTACTACAGCTCCCTCTCAAGTGTTGCATCTGCTATGCTGCTAACAATGCCACTGCTAACACTACATCTGCACTGCAACTCAGCTGTTGAGGGAAGCAGCTAAAATCACCCAAAAACTAAACAAGTGTTCAGTGGATGCACCTTGGTGTTGAAGACTCTCACTGTTGATAACTACTACATTGTCTTTCTACTGCTGCTCTGCACTACGCTGCACTCCTGTGCACTGCGCTGTTGCTGCTACATTGATGTTGCTCTGCCCTGCGCTACTCCAGAAAAATAGTCGTTGCTACCCACTGCATAGTCGTCTCCATCACTCCTCAGCTCCTACTGAAAACTCCTCCATCCCGCTACTACTGATCATGGGCTCCCATAGCAAGGTAATGATCCATGAGGTGGGCTCCTCAAGGATCCTGCCCAACTAAAGTTCAAAGTGAACTACAGCACAAGGGCACTCATAGCAAACTCATTCTGCTCGATCTTTGCAGTTGCAACTGTCGGATCATGCTTCTCATCCTTGTCCTTTTTCTTCAAAGGACACTGTAATGCGAAGTGGCCCATCTCACCACATCTGAAGCATTTCACCTTCGAGACATCTCTCTTTTGTCTTTGTTGCCCTTGTTGCCCTTTCGATGCAAGGGTTGCATTCTCCTCCTCCTCCGGACTCTTAGATCCGCTCTTGTTGTTGCCATCAAGCTTGCACTTGACTAGATCTCTCCTCAGCTCTTCCTCGTGAAGCGCTGACCACATCTGCTCCCAACTAGGAAGCGTAGCCCTGCCGAAAATGCACTGGACAAAAACCTGCCACTCTTCCGTGACTGCGTTAAGGACCAGCCTCACCATAGTTGCTACAGTTGGGGTGGATCCCACGGCTGCCAACAGGTCTCGAATCTCCTGAAGGCTCATAAGGAACAAAGCAATGTGCTCCCCTTTCGGCATCTGAATAATGTGGAGCTTCTGCTCCAAGTACATCTTCCACTGCTCGGAAGTTCCTTCGTACAGCTAAGACAAGGCCTCCAACATTTCCCTAGCAGTGTTCTTGCCAGCTACATCAGAGACTATGTGATCCTCAACAACATCAAGCATTAACCTCTTGCACTTTTCCATATCGTACTTGGACTTCTTAAGTTGATCTGGATCTGTAGGTATAGCAAGCACATTTGCCACAAACGTCTTGACATCAAATTCATTTAAAAGGAATTGAATCATTTCCTTCCAGATTACATAGTTTCCAAATGACCCTCAAGCGTTTCCTTTATAGTCATCTCGTTGAGAAAAAAATGGTTGAGATTAGATCTCTAATCAACGGCTAAGATTATAACATGACTTGATTTTCGCTTCCTAGGTCATTCTCACTCTGTTTTATTAATGTCCTTTAATTATTTAATTAAAACATTAAAATAATTAATTATTTTAATAAAACATTAACTAAGTGGAATTTTCAGAAACGGTTTCTGGGTTCTTTGGAATACCAGTGTCTAAGCCTCTCCACAAAATTTGGGGCTTTGAGCACTTTCTGATGCTACAAAAATCAACAAACTGCACACATCCTTCTTCCTCCGTGTGGTTGGGCTCTAGGGTTGCGAATTGACCTTTGACCACAGTTGACCAAAGGCACGACAAGTTGTCCCTAATTTGGATTGATGCTGGGAACATATTTATGAATGTTGTTGGGTTAATTTTTCTAGATGATTTTGTATTGGGCTCATTGTACTCTTTGTTGAACATTTTATGACAATCTAATAAGAAGAAGAATTGCAAAGAGTTTTCCTCGTAGTGGGTTTTTCCTTGGTCATTGACCGAAATTCTGGTGTCTCTTGTTTATGTGTTGATTGTCTCCTTTGTCATTGCATTTACTATTCCATCTTCAATTATTGTTGATTGAAAATACTGAAAATATTAATTATTGATGAAAGATTTCTAATTGAAGAATTGAATAGGGCTAAAGTAATTGAAACAGCATAGAGCAATCTAAAATTTAACACGGTACTAGAGCTAAGTTGAAGGACAAGCCCAAAACGAGACAGGAATTGAAGCAACCATCTTTGGTAAGTTGAATGAGCCTATCTAATCAAGTCAAGATATCTTCCTCCTTTGAGAAACATGAGAAGTTGGGTGTGTTAGTTTTTGTAGCATCGTATGTGTTCTAGCCATGAAAATTTGTGGGGAGGCTAGACTACATGAGATCTCCAAAACACAGAAATCATTTTTGAAAATTCCACCTAGAAGTATCTTAATTAGATTATTAACCTATTTTTAAATATTTCCTAACTCTAAACATAGGAAAAATGGTTGATTAATCAGTATTAAACGAGATAAGGTGAGAATAATCTAGAAACTCACTGGGATAGACTCCAAGATGATCCTAGCCATTAATTCAATTTTAATCTTTGGTCATTAGTGCTCCAACAGAGGATTATAAGAGGAGGCCGATGTGGTGATGGAGAAAATACACTTCAGCAATTCGATTTCATTGACCGATCAATTTCCAGAGTAGCAACAATTGATTGCCAAAGAGAGAGTCAGAGAGATCAAAGCAGTGTGAGGGCCAGGGACAGTGATCTAGAGGAAAGATTTCCAGATCCGAAGAGGCAGCAGCAAGAGGGTCGAGTTATCCCAGAGAGGCAGCTCTACACAACTCAATGGTCGATGGTGGGCCTTTCAAAAAGAGGTGGAAATTGATTTATCAGCAGTTAAAATCATGAGCAATTCTATCATAGCGTTGAGGTACTGCGTGTATTGGTGCTTTTAGAAGCGACGAAGATGTACCATGAGGAGAAGTTGAGATGCATTCGGATGCAGAAAGGAGAAGGCATAGACCCCTTCCTTATTAGAATTCAGGCGGTCCGAGACCAACTGTCAACTGTTGGGGCAGCGCCTAAACCCACAGAGCTAGTGTGATTAGCTCTCAACAGCATCTCTAAGGAGTGACAAGTTTTTGTCAAAAGCATATTGGGCATATTGTGTTAATTTTATGTGTGTGCTATCATTTCTTCCAAAGTTTATTCTTCCACAGTTTCATTTGTGTAGATTGCAGTGTGATTTATTCAGTATTTGTCGTAATAAATTAAATTAACAGTTAGGAGAAGAATTTCAAGTTACTGCAATGTGATTCCACTTTGGAATTTTCACATGGTATCAAAGCGCAGTTGAATAGTTGGAGAGATCAAAGGCGAAGAAGAACGAATTTCGCTGCTCGGTGTGGGCAGCAGGCCGAAATTCCCAAGGGCAGCGCAGTCACTTTGCTAGGAAGTCGAGTTACTTGAGGAGGCTCAATTTTTCTGAGTGGGGCAGAAAAACTAGATCTCTCCAGATCGAGTGAGTCCAGAGGCAGAGGGAGCAGCTCCGTATTTTCGTTGGGAAGATCTCTAGCTGGACGCAGAGGGTTTTGTAGCAGTTTTCTAGTGCAAAACCTGCGTCGCGTGGAAGAAGAGCACATATGGAGGGAAATTTTCTCTCAGGGGACTTCTAGTCTCGGAAGTTCAAATTTCTAGTTGCAAATCGACAGTAGCAGCTAGCACAGCCACGCATTCCAAGAGGAAGTGCGAGTAGCAGAGCAACAGCTGAGCACGGGCGAAGAGGGAGTTTTCAACATTTATTAGAGATGACCACTGCAGAGCTGAGAGATCAAGACATGCTGGATGGTGCTTCCAACTATGTCATCTGGAAGGAAAGGATCTCCTTCCTTCTAGATGAATTTGGCCTAAAGGCATATATCGATAATGTGGTCGCAGCTCCCACAAATGCAAATCAATTGAACGAGTAAAGAAAGGAGATGGCACAGGCTAAGCAGTTGATCCTAGATGGAGTCCGAGATCATGTAGTCTCGCATATATTTGGCAAGGATACTGCTACGCAGATGTGGGATGCTCTCGCCACGTTGTATCAGGGTACTTCCGAGCAGCGGAAGATGTACCATGAAGAGAAGTTGAGATGCATCCAGATGCAGAAAGGAGAAGGCATAGACCCCTTCCTTATCAGAATTCAGGGGGTCCGAGACCAGTTGTCAGCTGTTGGGGAAGCGCCTAAACCCACGGAGCTAGTGTGATTAGCTCTCAACAGCGTCTCTGAGGAGTGACAAGTTTTTGTCAAGAGCATATTGGGCAGAGACACGCTACCCGGATGGGACAAGATGTGGGTTGCTTTGCAGCAGGAGGAGTTGAGACGAACTCTTTTAAAGAGCTCCATCACTGGCAGGAACAACGGATCGAAGACGGTGAAGGAAGAGGAGAATGTGGCCCTCGCATCCAAGGGTCCCAGTAAGGGTCAAGGGGAGCAAAAGAAGAAGAAGAAGGACATGTCAAAGGTCAAGTGCTTCAGGTGTGGTGAGCTCGGTCACTACAGTACCCAGTGTCCTCTCAAGAAGAAGGACAAGCAGGAGAAGTAGGACCAGGCGACAGCACATGTAGAGATAGACAAGTTGGGGGAAGAGTTCGCTATATTCGTCGATATACCTCCAAGGGTGAGGTGGGGTGACCTGGTTTTGTAGCCCCAGAGCACTACAGATGGTAAGGATCCTTGAGGAGTCCACCTCTTGGATCAGTACCTGGCTACGGGGACCCACAGTATTCAATAGCAGGATGGACCAATGGCAGTGGGTGCAGTCAGATGCCAGATTGACAGTTACAGAGACTAGTAGCAGTCAAATGCTGGGGAGCGCAGTGTAGAGTTGACGGTAGTGCAGATACCTTAGTGACAATGCAGATGCTAGTAACAGTCTGGCCTCGAGTGGCAGATGCATCATATTGAACACAATTGGTTCATTATTTTGGATGTTTTTTGTTGCAAATGTTGCAGCTGCAGCAGCAGCAGATGAAACAGAGCTGCAATGTTAATAGCAGTTCAACAAGGTCAACAGCAGCACATATGCAACGTATATCAGAGTTGCATAGTGGTCGGTGGTCAGCAGTAACCAGACATCAACAACGTGATAGAGATGATCAGAGACAAGGTGTTGTGGCAACAGGTGCAACACCAGAACACATTCCTCACGAAGAGGGAGTGTTAATTTTTGTAGCATCGGATGTGTTCTAGCCATGAAAATTAGTGGGGAGGCTAGAATACATGAGATCTCCAAAACCCATAAATCGTTTCTGGAAATTCCACCTAGAAGTGTCTCAATTAGATTATTAATAGATTTTTAAATATTTCCCAAATCTAAACTTAGGGAATATGGTTAATTAATCAGTATTAATTGAGATAAGGTGAGAATAATCTAGAAACTCACACGGATCGACTCCAAGATGATCCTAGCCATTGATTAAGTTTTAATCATGGTCATTGGTGCTCCAACAAAGGATTATAAGAGGAGGTCGATGTGGTGATGGAGAAAATACACTCCAGCAGTTCGATTTCATTAGCAGATCTATTTCCAGAGTAGCAGCAGTCGGTTGTCGGAGAGAGAGTCTGAGAGATCGAAGTAATGTGAGGGGCAGGGACAGTGATCTGAAGGAAATATTTCCAAATCCAAAGAGGCAGCAGCAAGAGGGCCGAGTTATCCCAAAGAGGCAGCGCAGAGGCTCTACACAGTAGCTTCAGCAGGTAGATCGATTTGGTTGTGAAAAAAATTGTTCTCAGTTCTAGAGGCCAGGCAAAGGTTCCAAAAGGTCAGAGAGACGATTTCCTCAGCAGCTGGATGCAAAACAACTTCATCAAAGGCACCTTCGAGCCACACGTGTGAGAGAAAGGGCAAGGGCAACACAGAGGGTCTCACGCTGAGGTTTGGATGGCCAGTTTGTTGAAGGCAAGTCATGCCAGAGATTTCTTATGGGAGAAGGGTAATTCCCTTCAGCATTTTGCCCAGATTTTCTTGTTGCTTGGATCGCCAGTTGGGGATCCATAGATGTACTCAAATTTCACTGCTACATAATAAAACAAACCCTCATTTGCTGCACCGATTTTCCCGCAGTGGGGTTTTTCCGGGGACTTTTGTCCAAAAATAATTATGTTAATTTTATGTGTTTATGCTAGAATTTCTTCTAGCATTTAATCCTCCGCGGTTTTATTTGTGTAGATTGTAGAGTGATTTATTTAGTATTCGCCGTAGTAAACGGCAAATAAATTGTTAAATTATATTAACAATTAGGATAATAATTTCCAATTGCTGCAATAGGATCCCGGTTTGGAATTTCCACAAGGTGACTCTTCTAACTTTGTTGCATGGAAAATCGGGTTGGATATCATACATAGACGATAGCAATGACATTTTGGAATTCATTCAAGGAAAGGTACCTGAGCCTCCAGAGAATGCTTCTGCTACTTGCCCAAAACAAGCACAAGAGAGGTGAGTCAAAAGAAAAGCAAATTATAGTTGATGGTTTACAAGATAATTTACTTGCATATGTTGGAAATTTAAGGAAGTTTGAGGACATGTACGATAAAATAGCTGGCATGTATGAAGTCAACAATTTGAATGAAATCCTCTCCTTGAAAGATCAACTCAAAGATATGAAGATGAATAAACGAGAGTCTGTGAAATCCTACATTATGAGAATATCTCATCTTAGAGATCAATTATAAAGAGTTGGGGAATCTGTGTCGAATATTGAATTGGCGATTGTATCTCTTAGATGTCTCCCTCCCATTTGGAAGACCTTCATTACTGCTATAAGCAACAACAATACCTTCATGTCATTTGATAAGATTGTTGGAAAGCTCACTCAAGAAAAATCAAGGATGATATCATGGGGCAAGATTCAAAAGCATGAAGGAGAACCTGTTGCAATTGTCACTCAAAACAATAAGAAGAAAGGCAAAGGAAGTCCATCAAATTCAAGCAAGCCTCCTCCTCGTAATCCAAAGAAAAGGAATAATAGAGAATCATCACACATTGAATGTTACAATTGTCACAAGAAAGGTCATTATGCTCGAGATTTCCCTGAGAAGAACAATGGTCCACGGTACAACACTAGAAGCAACAATAACAAGTTTAATGATCGAAGAAGAAAAGATGACCAAAGGAATGATCGTAAAGGAAGAGATGCTCCAAGTGATCCTGAAGAAGATCACCGTCCTCAAAAGAAGTCAAGATACTTCGGGTATGAAAGTAATGTTGCCAATTAATCTAAAAATATTCTTATTTCTGCTCTCACTAGTTCCTCTCCTCTGAAGTTGTGGTATAATTGGTTGGTTGAAAGTGGAGCCACTCATCATTTCTCTTGGTATAAAGAAGTTCTCTCTAACTTGGTAGAGAGGGAGTCATACTTGAAAATTATTCTTAGAGACAACTCCACTCATCCCGTTAAAGGCTTTGGGTCTGTCAAATTTCATTTGAATTCCAGGCAATCTATTTTGCTCCATGATGTGATGTATGTGCCAGGATTGAAGAAGTATTTGGTATCAATATCCACTTTGGAAGACAAAGGGATGAGGGTTGCCTTCATCAAGGTAAAGGTTCTTACTTGGCCTGTTGGAACTTTCATGAGAGATGCATTCACATTGGGATCAAGATTTCAAGGACTCTATAGAGTCACTGGTAGACTTCCTCTAGCATTGGTCCATGATACTAATAATCTAAGTGAGCTATGGCACCGAAGATTGGCCCATCTACATCATGATGCTATTCCGAAATTGAAGAAATTGGTCTCTGGTATTCCTAATGTTCAAGCCCAACATGATGTAGTATATTTATAAAAACTTCGGTGATAATTACATATGAGCATATTTTGTCGACGCGTTTCGAACCAGCCAGTGTGGTTCATCATCAAGACAAGATGAGAAATCAGATCTAGAAACAGATTTAAATAGACGAAGAGACGCTCCAACTAGTCGTTGTAAAATAACGGTTGGTTTGACTAGAAAGGGAAAATAAGATATTTAATTGTTTTAGTTTAAAAATGAAGTAATTATTAGTTATATATTATATAATTTTAATATATTTTTATGATATATATTTTAGAATTTAATAATATAATTTTAATATATATACTATATCCCAATTTAATTTGTTAATTAAAAGAATAATAATATATTCAATACATTATTTATAGTGAACACTGAATAGTTATAAATATTATAATTATTAAGCATTATATTATTATAGATTGTATTAATTTTAATCTATTAAAAATCTCCAAAAGCGAAAAAGAGCGAGGAAAAAAACACAAAAAAAGAAGGGGGGTTGTTAAGAGGAAGAGAAAGGACAAGGGGGAAAACCGGGAGGGATGAAAAAACATCTAAGAATGAAGGGCAAGAATCCAGCACCTGCTAAAACACCAGCCATCATCCATGTTAAGGTTAACCAGTCTTTTCTCGATCTCTAAGGCTTCCCTTAACTTACGATGATGGAAATGGCCAATCCTCGCAATAACCTTAGCATCTTCAATGAAAATGTGATGCTTTGTCTTTTCAACATGCTCTACTAAGGCAGAGGAGCGTGATCTACCATGTTTAAGGCAGCGACGTGCTCATGAATTTTTTTATTAATGGATCGACCAGTTTCATTGATGTAAGGCGTTCCACAGGAGCACGAAATCAAGTAAACACCCTTACCATCCCTAGGCCAAACCAGGTGCTTTACCGATCTAAGAGAACTCTGAATGGTGCGGCGGGGCTTCACCATGTTAATCGAAGTGGATGGAAGCCTACCTTTTCTAGATGTTCTTATTTCTAGGAATGAGGATGGCTCTTTCTCTCATCAAGTCTTTAGAAAGAAGATGCACACTAAGCAATATCGCATGTTGGTTCTCATCATTTCACTGCTCAGAAGCTAGGGGTTCTCAGCGCCCTAGCTACTAGAGCCTTAAGAATCTCGAATGAACACCACCTTGAAGGATTAAAATCTCATCTCCTAAACGTTTTCAATAAGAATGGCTCTAGCAAGGTTCAATGTCTTAGAGCTTTCCAAAAAGCATAAAAAGGTCTGATGAATAAAAAAGATCCTAGTGACCTGTTATCTGGAGTTCACCTTCCATTTATTCAATGTACTACCGAAAAAATACTAGGATCCTTAGGATTCATAATATTTCCTCTACCTTCAAGCCCCTTCACACCATTCGGAGTTCTCTTGGATCGGTAAAGGACCCGGTTTTGCCCTAGGGATGGTAAGGGTGTTTACTTGATTTCGTGCTCCTGTGGGACGCCTTACATCAGTGAAACTAGTCGATCCATTAATCAAAGAATCCATGAGCACTTGGTTGACCTTAAACATGGTAGATCATGCTCCTCGCCCTAGAGATGGTAAGGGTGTTTACTTGATTTCGTGCTCCTGTGGGACGCCTTACATCGGTGAAACTGGTCGATCCATTAATCAAAGAATCCATGAGCACTTGGTTGACCTTAAACATGGTAGATCATGCTCCTCTGCCTTAGCAAAGCATGCTGAAAAGACAAAGCATCACATTTGCATTGAAGATGCTAAGGTTATTGTGAGGATTGACCATTTCCAACACCGTAACTTAAGGGAAGCCTTGGAAATCGAGAAAAGACAGGTTAACCTTAAAAGGGATGTGATAGGTGGAGTGTTAGCAGGTATTGGATTCCTGCCCTTCTTTCTTAGATGGTGTTTTTTTATCCCTCCTGATTTTCCCCCTTGTGCTTTCTCTTTCTCTTAACCCCCACCCCTACTTTTTTTTTTTCCTCGCTCTTTTTTGCCTTTGGAGATTTTTAATAGATTAAAATTAATACAATCTATAATAATATAATGCTTAATAATTATAATATTTATAACTATTCACTATTAAGAATATATTATTATTCTTTTAATTAAAAAATTAAATTAGGATATAGTATATATATTAAAATTATATTATTAAATTATAAAATATATATCATAAAAATATATTAAAATTATATAATATATAACTAATAATTAATTCACTTTTAATTAAAACAATTAAATATCTTATTTTCCCTTTCTAGTCAAACTAACCATTATTTTACAACAGATAGTTGGAGCATCTCTTCATTCTATTTAACCCTCGTTGGTTCAAAATGCGTCGACAAAATATGCTCATATGCGATTATCACCAAACGTTTTTATATACATTTAATGAATCACAGAAGCTAAATTCCAAAAAAATGATGGAGTATGTGCAAGTTGTGTCAGTATAACATTGTAATGGCAAGGTATAACATGATTTCCTAGGCCCATTCGAAGGAGAGGCTTAATTAATGGTTCAAATGCCTAAAGAAAAGTTGAAAGTCTCCCCAAGAAAGACCTATGAAGGATGACCTTGGGCTTAGGAATATTCACAAATGATAAATGCCTAAGATCAAAACTTCCAAAATCCCTCACTTATGATTGATGTGTTTATACTACGGTTCAAAGTGAGGCAAGGATGGATCATTCAATGGAAAGATTCAATTAAAGTGTGAGCTTTGGGAGGAGCCAGGGTGACTTTCCACGAAAAGCCCCTTGAGAGAAATACTATAAGAGACCATGGGTTCAGAGATATAATGTGGTAAAGGCTCATCTAATGATCACCTATAGTTAAGAGAAAAGGTTTTGAATGATGAACTACAAAGTGCAAACCTTCAAGAAATCCCCAAGTCAAAGCAGTTTCAAGGGTTCCCTCTTGGCGTGATAGCTAGGGCATCAACTTATTTGAAATTCCATCGTCAGAATTCATTCAAAATTGGAGGACGCCTAGAGGAGACATAAATGAAGAAACTTGTCTGAACAGAATCCTAAAATTCCTACTCCCCAAATTTTCGCACCAAGCCCTAGAAAATCTCCTTATCCTTACGGGATGAAGAAAAGACGTGAAAAAATGATATTTCGTTATGTTAATGTCATCACCAAGGATCTAGGACCAGTGCCTGGCTATTGGGAAGATTCGAGTCAAAATGATTAAGATTTAGGAATTTCGTTGTTCAAGGAGGCCTAAAGAAGAAGCTATGCTCTTTGTCGATGCAGTTTCACAACAACATTAGACTTTCATACTTCGATATACAATATTTGATAGAGTTTCAAGGTAAAAGGTGCACAACCAACCCCTAGGAAAATTTGTTCTTCTTGCCAAGATGAATAACATACGCAACAAGCCAAGATTACAAGTGTTTCATAAATTCGCATTAATTTTTAGGGCACAAGTAAAATCATGACATATAATTCCATACATTAGACATGTAACATTATGAAATTCGCATGAAAAGAGCACTTACATGACAAAAAGATTATATCCATCCATAAACTTGCCAAATAGAAGCTCCAAGGGAGATAGCGACAATATTCCACACATCAAAATGCATTGAATCATCCAAATCATTCCAAAATTTGCAGATCCGAAATCTTTAGAAAGATATATCCCAAATCCAAGTGATTATGAATGAGAGAGAATGCCTCTCTTATCTTTATACAATCCTCTAAGGATTCGAATCGCCTAATTTAGCCTAATGATGCCCCTAAAATAAAATAAGGTGCAAAATAACATTACTTTGGTCACAAGCCCACCAAATAGCTCCACAATAAGAACAATTAGCCTCTCAAGAGGGCCAAAATGATAGAAAAGTAGCTAGAAGGATCATTGGAAGGCCAAAAGAAGTCCTTCATGTGCCATAATGAATAGGAGGGCTCCCATAACAGTGATGAAGGGGGTGGACCCTTAATCTCGTGTCCGAGTCCTAGTAGGAACGAAGGGATGTGGGTTGCCTTGAAGTCTACGTGGGTATCGTTAACGATAAACAAGTGCCTCCTCATCCCATCCTTCTTGCAATTCACCTCACCTTTTACCAAGTTTTGAGAAATTGAGGGGAAGTCAAACTTAGAATAGGAATTAACTAAAATCAACCAAAAACACATTTGGCACACAAGCGCCACAACACATTTTGGAAGTCACATTTTGCATGCATTTGAAAGTTGGCATCTCATTGAACTATTAGAGCTCTTTCTCAAAAACATGCAATAGATTTAGAAAGCATTTACATTCTTTTACTTGTAAGCACTCTAGACTCAATCGTGTACTTTACTCATGCTCATTTAATCAATTTTAAAGCTTTACATCATTTTTGTCTTTGAGCAATATTTCAATGTTAAGTACAAGTAATTTTCATTTGCAAGTTCTCAATTTTGTTCAAGTGCTTTCCTTTCAGAATTATGTCATCATTTTATAGTTTTGGTTTGATTTACTAACGTTTGCTTTGCAACTTCCACTACATTTAATCTTGTTGTAGCTTGAAGATATTTCCATTTATTGCAAGTATTTTGTTTATTTGAGCATACATTTCATTCCCTGCAAGAGTTTATTTGGCATTGATCAACTTACATTTTCGTCGCAGGATATATTGTTGAAATATATTGGTTCACTTACATTTTGATGTTAATGCTCATGTTTACTTGTACTTGCTAAATTATTCATTCATTCTTTCAAGTTACTTCTCAAATTGTTGAATGGTTGATGCTCTAACTCATTTACTAATTATCTGCTAGACTTGTTAGTTTAACAAGCTTTCTTTAGAAACCTCCCTTAAGGTCCACCCCTCTTGTAGCTGGGAGAGAGCCTAGATGTAGAGAGTTTGGATTAGGTGATAGCCCCTTCTCTGAGCTTTTCCACCAAGGCCACACCTAGTGGGGTTGAGATTTTTCCACATTAACTTAGGTGTGTAGGGGAAGCGACAACAGCGCATTAGCTTGATTTTGATTTTGATTTTTTTATCTTTTATTTTTTATTTTGGTATTCATATTGTAAGGAAAGAGGTTCCTTTCAACAAGAGGGGAAAGATCTCGTTAATTGGCCCTCTCAGTTGCAACCCTGGTTATAGGAACTACAATTTCTTCATGATCTTCATAACCAAGCAATTTAGGAGTCGCCAAAAGAGGATCTATATTGTCGTCATATGAAACACCTCTTCAAATATTTGAACCAAGGAGGTAGATTCGCTTCCTCCATGGCAACGGCACCAAAATTGTTACCACGCAATCTAGCAGGGCCCTAGGAGGGGAAACCTAAATGACAACTAATAGACTAAGTGACAATAATGGGACAATGACCCATTGTCACCTCAGACAATGTCCCCTGCCCTTTACGGACTTACACCAATGGAAGGACTCCCGATAGGTAGGAAATCACTTGAAATGGATACGTCAATAACTAGGGACTAAGTGATTTCGCAAAGCCCATTCAAGGAGAGACACAATAAAGCATCAATACTTTAAAGAAGCTAACATGCTCTCCAAAAAAGACCTTGCGGAGAGAAGATCAAGACCTAGGGTTTGAGATATGCATGGTAATATGTATTCCTAAGGTCAAGACTTTAGTGGATGAGGTAGGACCTCTCAAAGGAGCTCTTTGTAATGATTTCACACTTATATAAAAGGCTCTTCACTCTCTTTGAAAGACCTAAGGAAGGCTTGTGCTAGTCCTAGGGTTTTATGAATAAGCTTGAGAAGAAATACTTCCAAGGTACTCGCTAGGTCAAGGCAGGGGAGGAGAAAGGGCTTCCTACGATTTATTCCTATGAATACTGAGCTCATACAACCCTCAAAGAAGTCCCCAAGGTGAGACAGAAAGACCTAGGTTTTCCATCTAGGAGTGTCACTTATGACAAGAGATTTTATGGATGAAAGTCGTGCGAATGCCCACCAAACCTAGAGCATAGGTAGCCTAGGCCCTAAACTTAATGTGTGGACCCAAGGATTCCAGAAAAATCACCTCCCTAAAAATTCACTGCAAGCCCTAAACTCCTACCCTACCTTTAAGGGAGCGAAATTTTGGAGGAGAAAATATGGAGAAGGGAAGAGTTGATCACCAAACTTCTTGGACTAATTCCTAGTCCTTTGGGCTATGGAGTCATAGATGATTTAAAACTGGCCAAAATCGTCCTTAAAAAGGCTAAAGATTTATGCCCTAGGAACCAACCTTTAACATTTACCCACTCAGGATTTATGGAGTTTTATGGAAGAAAGACAAAATTTCATCCACTAGGAACCTTCATCATTAGCCATACAATGAGTAACATATGTTATTTCCAACCAATAAGCTTTCCAAAAATTATTTTCAACAATTAGGACACAATAGCATTAACCTAGTTGCAACAATTCCATACATTAGAGTCTAGACATAATTCAAAGAAAATATTCAACAAGAAGCACTTACAAGATGACAATATGAATATCCATCCACAAATCATGAGACAACTGTTCCGAAGAAGATTGAAAATTTCAGCGCCAAATGTCAAAATGCATCTAAGAATTTCCAATAGTCTCCAAAGAAAAAGTGTGAGTTTTATTACAAGAGAAGAATCCAATTGATGATGATTAGTTCTCACAAATGAGACTCATTTCCCTTTATATGAGTCTCTCCTAAATGGAATTAGCCTAATGAGCCCCCAACAACAATAAAATAATGTGCAAAATATTAATCTCAGTGACAAGCCCACCAAGTAGCTCATAAAGTGAGCCGAAATGATGAAATCATGGCGTAAAAGGGTTGTTGGAAGGCCAAGTTGAGTCCTCAAGGTGCCATAATGAGGGAGAGGGCCCCCTGAATGATGGACAAGAGGATGGCCCCTTAATTTCTATGAACAAGATAATGTGGTGCTCCAAAGTGGCTCTGGGGCGCAAGTAATGGTCTCATGGGTCTCTTGACGAAAAAAAGCATGTAGACTAGTCTAAATGAGGACACGGAAGATGGTGCTTTCCCTCCCATGTCTCAAGGATGAGACAAACCTCCTTTGGGCCTCGGATCAGCAGCCAAACCCTGTATATACCATTAAGTCGGTTGGTGGCACTACCAATCCAAGTGCATCATCTCACATATAATGCGGGGCAATAGACAATTGTTGAAGGTGCTAAGGTTGCCCATGGCATGAGATAATGCTCTGTCACATGATGGAAGCCCATGGCTCTCAACGCTTCCCCTACAAGTGTTAACATGATGCTCTAGTGGGCTTGGGTTGCAGTTAAGTTGCCCAGCCCATGATGAAACCACCTACCAATCCTACATAAGATCCAATGTGTCTCCTCACCTTCAGACACAATAATTCATTAGTGCAAATGAGTGAATAAGCTTGTTAGTCAAGGGAAGAAATGAGACTTCATAATGGGTTTCCCTTCCAAACTTGGGGTTTTGAGCATGTAATGGTGTTACCTCCCTAGGTAGGAGTGGTTAATAAACAATCCTATTAGGTGTTCCTAGTCCCTAAAAGCAAGGACATGTCCAAGTTACATCCTTCAAGTGGTGGGTGTCATGTGGATATGATGAGGTTGATGGGGGCATAGGGGTCTCAAGGCCAAATGACATGGGCTCAAGGGTGGTAATGATGAGGGGATGTCCACATATTTGGGCGTATGAATGTAGGAGGGAGCAATCGTGGTACGTGAGTTTAGGCCTTTGTTTTTCCACCCTTCTTCACTTGCCTTTTGCCTTTTATTGATTTTTTCTCTTTTATTTTACCGCTCAGAGCTCCAGGGGATGCGACCATGACGTGTATAATATAGCAATGATTACCCCCTTAAGGTGGGGCAGTTCATGGACCACTAGGGGTTGGGACATGCATGGGTTCCTTAATGATGCAAGGGGCAATCATAGGGGCCGTAGTAACCAGGGTGATGGCCATAATGACAAGGAGTAGAGAGTTCATGTTTGGCTTTTGCCTATGTGCTAAATTTTATTGTCCGGGTCATCTTTTGCATTTTGTGGTACATTTCTTTTTGTATGTGACCATATTATGCTTTTAACCTTTTTTTAGCTGCATCAACCTCTGTGGCATCATGATTCATATTAGGCCTGACCCAAACATGTGGAGAAGGGGATGGGGTGTCAGAGCCTTATGGACCCAGTGTTCATGTGGACCCAAAGAGGGAAGATGATGAAAAAGGGCGTGTAATGTGTGAAGGGGAGTGAAAATTGGGGTTTCCCAAGTAGTGCCCATCCTAAAATTGTAAGCCAGTAGGGGAGATCCCACGGGACTAGGGTTGAGGATTAACCCCCAGTTAAGGTAAGGGAACAAGACTACAATCAAAACCCTTCCTCTTTCCACGTCACCCACTAATCCATACCCAACTGTGCCCAAGAAAAATAAACATAAGCACTCGATTACATAATGAAAAACCATAACTTTAGGATTGGATGGCCCACCTTCAAACATACGATATTGACAGATGGGCGAGGGGACATATGACTGGCTCGGGGAGCGGAGACATCTGGCACAACATCAACTATACTGGTGGTTGTCAAGGGTTGTCGGTTGAAGACAAATCTAGGAGAAAAATTATCCTATGGGGTCACCCACTGGTGGTGGGTAACAAGCACCTTAGGTCCAAAAATATATATGTATAGACAAGTCCAAATCATTACCTTTTTTAGATGGTGGTGGGTAACAAGCACCTTAGGTCCAAAAATATATATGTATAGACAAGTCCAAATCATTACCTTTTTTAGATGGCGCACATAGAGATCCATACATTGTGGTGTAAATGGTCTTCCCACTCTATCTCATGAATTCTCATCTTTCGATTCAAAGCAAATTATGGTCATGGTACAAATAATTTGAGTGAGTTCAACTCACTCGTTTATTTATTGAAATTTGCTTTGAAATTTCTTGTTTCTTTATTATAGATTATGGGAGATTCATTACTAACCATCAATTCAATGAATGGCATGACACATTTTCTCAACCACATGCTTCACTCATTGGCATGCAAGCTAAAGAGATTGGCATTACTATTTCGGCAAATTGACTTTGCTCATCTTTTTAGGGAGTGTTGTCGCACAGATTGTCAAGGCACCGCGACAACGCCTCAGATTGGGGGTTGTCACCTTTATACCCAATCTCTCTATTTAAGTTGTCTCCTTGCAAGCTAAGGGAGGTAGACCCTATTAGAAATGAAGGACAAATCCAGGAGACACAGCTAAAACACCAAATACTTGATAAAATTAACAGGATTTCACAGATCTAGATTAGATTTCACGTTTAAGACCAGTGCCTTATGGAGTCAAACAGAATCCTGTTATGCGATTACAAACAAGTAAGTGACGATCAACTGTTGCTTATTAAAACATGATTGATCACAATGATATTTAATTGAAAATGCCACAACCATGAATAATAATAACATGAGAATGCCAGATGCTTGAAAATTTTCCAAAATTAAGATATTCCAATATAACCCAGTTCGAAAACTAAAATGATCCACGGTCAAACTTCAGATAAAAAAATTTAGTGTATTTGACTATAGAAAATTTGAAATTTTTTTATATTTTTGTATTTTCTAAATTTTTGAAATTTTTGAAATTTTTTTAAAATATTTTTTTTATTTTTTTATTTATTTTTTAAATTTAAAACAAATTAAAAGTCTAAATCTAAATAAAAGTTCTAATCTAAAATCTAAATTAAATCTAAACAAAAACTAAGATTAAAATTTAACTCTAAAGCTAACTTAAAAATTAAATTTAAAACTAAGACCAAGTTAGATTTAAACCAAATTTAAATTAAAATCTAAATTAGAACTACAGAAATGGAAATCTATCTAACACTATTTAACAAAACTAAAGCAAATTAATGAAATTAAATTAAACTAAAATCTAAAAAAAATAAAAACCAAATTTAATGAAATCTAAACTAAACTAGATCCTAAAAAAAAAAAAGTAAATTTCAATCTAAAACCTACGCTATCACACAAAAAAACTTGAAATCTAAAAAATTTAAAACAAAAATCTAATTCTACGGCTAACACATATTAAAACTAAAAATAAAAAATCGAAACTTATTTAAATCCTACAGCTAATGCTAACCAAATCGAATCAAGCCTAAACTACACAAAGTCGAATTCTAATTTAATAAATCAAATCTAAATCTGAAATGAAAATAAGTCTAAAACTAAAACTAAAGCCTACGCTAACTAAAAGAACCTGAACTATACAAAAAATGAAACACAGGTTTTATCATTTTAATAGTGTGTGCGTTTGTTCTTTGTTTGAATGCAGATCGACGTTAAATGGGGAGACAACGTGAACGGAGTGAAAGGGAACAGACGTCAGACAAGGTAGCGTGGGTTTGTTTAGCAAGGGAAATGAGGGCGGATGCAGCAGAGAATGGCATGAGATAATGTGTTTAACGCAGTGCAAGGGACAGTTAGGGATCGGATAAGGGCTAAACGGAAGGTAATTGCTGAGCTTGAAGGCAAATGATTTGTTTTTAATGCAGGTTGATTTGTTGACAGCAGCGTAGGAAGATGGCAGGACGATGGATGTGAAGGAGGGATGGCTTGCAGGACGAGGACAGATCTGGATAGCGTGGAAGAGATTGTGATTGACGGAGCAACAAGAAATTAACACAGAGATAGAGATCGGAAGGAAAAGAAATGCAGATGGAGGTCAAAGCATTGAAGACAGAGAAGCTGGGCAATTGAAGGGTGCCAGAAACAGATCAAAACCCAGTAAAACCCAGTACTTTTAAATTTCTCTTTCCGAATTAAAAGAATTCTACCTGCAAACTCAGATTTATTATGCTCCTTAAATCAAATATCGCCCAGATTTGTCCACAGTTGTAATTTGAGGCCAGATCTAGCCTTTGGAGGCTAGATCTGCCTCAGATCTTAAAAAAAATATTACGATTTGAACCATGAATCTGCAAGAAACCAGCCAGATCTGAAGATACACACCAAGAAACGATTAAACCCTTACAGTCCTAAAAGAAAATTTACAACTAGTTTACAGATTTTAAAACCCTCATGGTCAGATTTGAATCCATCTTAGCACAATTTTCAGAGATTTAAATTTTTTTGGGAGAGGCGCAAGCCTTAGAAAACCCTACAAAACCACCAATTTCGTAAGATAGACTTGAAATTCAACAAATAATGAGCTTTTCAGACTTATGTTTATTGAGAGTCGGTTGGTCCAACCGAAGACTTCCCCTGACGCTCAATCTTAAAAAATATTTCTCTGCACACTTAGATCTGAACCTTAGATCGATAGAGATTTAAGAAAACAACATGAGATCCTTCAGAGAAATCAGAATGTCATTTTATAAACCCAGAAAACTGCACAAGATACCTGTATGCAGATTAATCCATGTAGGCCATCAACCATAAAATGCAAAAAACAAAGTAGCAGAGTTTAGAGACAATTCACCACATAAATCTGAGAAGGAACATCAAGATTTGTAACCCCAAAGTCTTTATGCTTTATTCCTCAAAAAATTTACAAGAGCTTCTAAGAACAAGTACACGATTCTGAGATCGAATGATTCAACACTGACAAAGACCTCTAAATTTATAGGACAAGATCTCTAACGGCTAGTTTGGATGATCCTCGTCAAAATAATCTCTGCCGTCCAAAAGATTTAATTATCTTTTAATCCGAAGCGTTGAAATTAAAATTTTGGGGAAAAAACGAATTTATCATTTAATTCAATTTTAATAACTCAAAAATATTATTTTTGAGTTAATTACCCCAAAATTTTGACTTTGACTTAACCTCCGAGGCCCAAGGGTCTAATATTTCTTAGAATTCTCAATATTACCTTGGCCTGGGGCTTTCAAAATCATTTTCCAAGGACCCACAAATTTTGCCTTTAAAGATTTAATCCTAACTTTGAACCCTAAATTAATTAAATTTCTGATTTAAGATTTTTTAAATTAATTGACCAAGAAATTTAATTAATTGACTGAGAGGGGATTATAATTATTTTTCCAACCCTCTTTTACACGAGATAATACATTTACATACATGAAGGGGGAATACCCATTCGTATAGACCTTCAAATAAATACCCAGTTCTGCGACTCATAATATGATCTAGTAGACCAAGTAGCTCAAGCTACTTTTACAAGGACTCGATAGAAAACACTAGGACTCACTTAGCATGCTGATGACAAAATCCACCCTAGCTTTGGGGTGAGGTTGGAGGGAAAAACTGTGCCGATCACTTTCGTGAATCAGTGAGACAAAAAACCTCCTAGGATAGAGATCATCAACAACATACTAGGCTTACCTAGGTTGTTACATACATTGACGGTCTTACTTAGATCATTTACATCATAACATGCAGAATGGGTTTACATCATTTGTAAAACTGTCGTCTGTCGATGAAATCTGGATGACATGAGCCTCGAACATGATAAGTCCCATTTGAAAAAATGGGGGTGTACTGCTATGGGGTCGTTGACAAAGTGTGGTCAACAGGGAGGATAGTACAGAAGATAATGGGATTTCCAAAGCAAGTTTATCTCTAGAGGAAAATGAATACATGCTAGAAGAATTTTGCAAAGACATATCACAAAAAAAAAGCTCTGATGCTCTAGATGATTTTTATAAAAAAATTGTGGTCCTTTGGATAACTATTATAATTTACAAACTATGTTAATTTTGGTATGGTCAGACTCACGAACCATTGATAGCATGGAAATAGCTTTGTGTACTATCTAGCCCTTTGAAGTCTATTTTTTCCCTATAACATTAAAGCCTCGATGTTTAAGAATTTGTTAATTTGTTCATTTTTTATGTTGGAAGCCACTAAATAATGTATTTTTCTTTCATCTCGAATAAAGAATACATTTTTTTCTTCAAGGGAAAAAGGTATCAAAAACACTAGAAATTGAAATCCAATAACTATAGTGTAAAGGATCATGGTCATAGAACTCATGGAGAATGTGTCCATGAATCGTTGATTCCAAATGTGCTTATGAAAAATAATGAAGGTAACATTTGAATTCACCGAGGGTAAATTTAGCCTTAACAATTATGACCTATTCTAAACATGATATGACAATTTAAGTTTGAACTTTGAACCTACCTTTGAAGTTTTAATTGTTGAATGCATATCACAACTATTTGATTATCAATATGATGTTTTGCTTCATTTTATGGTTGATGTTACCTATTACAAACCTACAATTTCTTAATGAAAAATGTTATATGTTGAAACTTGAATATTCATGTTTTGGTTGATCATTTGTTGACAATGTCACAAGTTCCCACTACTACACCATTGATGTTATAAATATACTAAAGCGCTCATGTATTAATAATCATCATTAATCCAATAATCAAATATGGGTTTTCATGTTTTATGCAACAACTTCAACACTACGCTTTTGAATATAAATGTATGAAAATATATTAAAATAAATACACTCCCTGAGAGCTTCGCTCTTGGAATCTTTTGAAAATTATGTTTCCCACTCTTTCTCCTTGCTCCTAAGAACCTTGCTAAGAAGAGTTGGTTATTGCATTAAGTTCCTTAACTAGGTTTGTTATGTTTTGCATTCATTAGCATCTCAAGGTTGTTTAATAGTTAAACAAGTAGTGCACTCCCATTGTTGGCATCTTAGCACATTTATTCCTAGTATAATTACCTAGCACCTATATCTAGGGCTCCTAACATTGGTATGATTATCTTAATACCAAAGATGTGTTGAAGTTGAGCTTCTACAAGTTGTTTGAGAGTTAAAGCTGCTAAGAAAATCAGCAACTGCAGTTCTCTACTATACAACATCGCGTTACAAACTATATAGCCATTGTATGATGTAGTTGTAGAGATTCCGTGTGAGTACAAATATGTACAAATGTACAAAACTAATGCCTCAAACTATGTGTTGCTTTGGAATGCCTCATCCCAGGCTGCTTACTCTCTCTCTCTCTCTCACTCAACTACTCAAGTGTGTATGTAAAATCCTCTACCTTGCCCTATATTTATAGTTTTACGAAAGAATCTATTTTAAAATTACTCCTAGTCTGAGAACAATCTTAGACTCAACTACTAAACATAAGACTTTAACTTTTTACTACAGTGAATTACAAAATAGTTGTGACATCCCCTATTCCATAAAGTTGCGAAGTGTATCAATTTTTTGCAATTTTGGCATTGGAGGCAATTTTTCATGTTTTCAGAGCTTAAATATGGGTGAATGGGAGCCATGCCCAAAAAGGAGGCAATACACACCCCTGAGAGAGAGAAAGAGAGTGTTAATTAGTGGAAAGTGCGTACACCAAGGGGTATGCATGGGCCAAGAGTATATAAGGCGAAAAGGGAGTTGTTCAGAGTTAAGGGTTGGAGTGTTGTTGAGCACATGGATTTCAAGCAAAGTCCACACTAGTCTCAGAACTTAAAGTGTCTCCCTAGCTGGAAATTTGGGGAGTCCATTCAGGGGCTTCCACAAGGTGTTATCTGCAACAGCTTAACAAGCAGTATGCACTTGTTGGGCGCAAAAGCATTTCGACTTATCAGTTATCTGGGCCAGCTATAGTTATTTGGGAGAGCAAGATTTGCAAGAATATTTCCCTTCTTGGAGCCAGGGTTTTGGTGATATTTTGCAGGGGTAGTTTTGGGCCATTCCTGAGGGCCAAATTTTCCCATTTTCTGGGAGTGTGTGAGCCCTCTGGGAAAAGATTGCGCAGTCCTTGGAGCAAGGTTGTTGGGGAGCTTGAGGAGCCAAGGAGTTGGGACTTTCGGAGGCCAATTTTCTAACTTGGAGGAATTTCTTAGAGCTGGTGTTGGGGGTTATTTGCAGCAAGAATATTTCTTGCGAAGAATGCACCAATTAGCCAATTAGGTATACACACCTGTTGGAGGGCTTCCTCACTGCTTGGAGTGGAGCCAAACACTTTCCGGGTTTTTCTGGGTTTTGGGAGAGGAGTCTAGGGGTGGAGCGCAAGTTGATCCGAGCAATATTCAGAGCATAAACCTCCATCTTCGTTAGCATCCAGCAACAGTCTTCTCTGGGGGGTGCGCATTTCTCTTTTCCATCCATTTCTCATATGGGTCAGAGACATCTTTCTAGGTTTAGCTTAGCTTTCCTTGCAAGCCCAGGTTCTATCATTCCATCTCACTCTATGTACCCAGTTCCAAATTATTCATAAAATCGCTCAGAGTGTTTTGCTAGTGTCAATTGTGTACTGATTTGTGGTTGTGATTTTTATTTATTTTGTTGTTCCAAGTTTTGTTTTGGTATGCACTGTTAATTTTTCCTTTAGGAATATTACAATAGCATTACTTTTCAAAAAAGACACAATTACTTTGTGGAAGTTTTTTTTCCCTTTTGGAAAATATCTCGAACTACTCCTTGCTTGTTCTTTTTTTTAAATATCTTTAAGTACTTCTGACATGTTCACATTGAAAATCCATGGAAATTCTTGCCCAAGCTATAATTCTCAACACATTTTATTTGTCATCATTTTTTATAGCACTTTAAATTTGCCTAAACACTCCCCACCCTAATAATGTGGCACCAAATCATGTACATGAACAAATTATCGCATCTTATCTTATGCGAAAAATTGGAAATGGAATCTTAAATAAGAAAAATAAACATATTAGAAGTATTCATCTTCAAGTACAAAAAACCAACCAGTAAAGTCTAGCAAGTAAAACTAATTATTTTACAAGTTATAGCAAGTAATTACTTCCAAATTATTGTAAAAATTTGTGTTCCTATTTTTTGGATTAAAAAACAAAAATATTATTTTTCCCCAAAAAAAGGAAAAGAAATTGTATGTCCATATAGACAGAACTTTTGACAAAAATGTGTTATAAATCCTTTTAAGTATTGTTAACTAGCTACTAATAAAATGCAATTTTAAATAAATACAAGGCACAAAATTGATTTAAACTATTAAAATAATTAACAATAATATTTAGAAAACTCACTTTCGATGTTGTCGGCGCAAAACCGGCATCCGATTCTACACCCATTTAAAAAATAACCAATGAGTATATAATTCCCTTGAGTGAATAACATCTCCATTCTAATGATTCGAGAAGCTACAAAAACATGACAAAATATTCACACGGAATATAGCAGTATAAAGCATAAAAGATCATAAATAATTCCCTTGCATAAATATCACTTCCATTCTAATGATTTGACAAGTTATAAAATAAATGATACAATAATCACACACAACATGGTTGCATAAAGCATAGAATATCATAAAACATCCATAATCTTTTTATACTGTAAGAATAAAAGATAGTTTATGCAACAAGAAACAAAACAAATACGTCAAAATCACAAATTAGTGATGCCTCATACCCACAAAACATTTGACTCTTTTGAAACAACGTTGTGGAATCTGAGCATTTTCTCCTCGCTTTCGCTTTGGTTCCATAAAGGGAAGACGTCCCTGCAATGAAAAATCTATTAATTTAAGTTTCAATAAACAAAAAAGCATGCTTACAACCCAACACTCATTGAACATAGAATGAACATGAAGGGTAAGATGCAAAAAGGCTAGCTTGTATTTTTTGTATAAGGCAACTCATTAGAATAGTTACAAGTATATCTTCTGAATGTAAAAACCACACATTAAATTTGAATAGTTATCAACATAAATTCTTTTCAATTGTATTTTGTACATTAAATCATTCAAGGAATTCCTCTCTAAAGAGTATATAATATATTTGTAAAGAAGGTGGCTAGTAGTTATACTTTCAACTGTTATTACCACAAATGGTTCTTTGGAAAAATTGTTTTCCCTTGGAAATTGTTGACGTTCAGTGGTTCCTTGTTTAAGCACATTTATAACCTAATAATTTCAATATAAAAATCATTTGAAAACTAAAAGAAACCTGAAAATGGTCCATGAGCAAAAAAAGAATATATAGTGCAATGATCCCTAGAAGATTACATCCACCTACAAAAGCTCCACTAGAGTGGACATGCCATGTAAACCCACAATTGCTTAACTAAATATGAAATATGACAATAAAGACAGTGTATACCTACAAATTTGAACTTTGAAGTCTACTTCGTAAATCTAAAATGTGTCCTATGTGTCATGTGTCCTAACAACAAATGCTATGTTTGAATTAGGAAAGACTAGGTAGCGAAGAGTTCCATTCTACCTAAAATAGTGAAAATAGTGATTTCCATGATTTCAAGAGATCCCCAACACACTATTGACTAACTCAAAACTATAATACATTAAGGGATGTTACAACTCAAGTAAAACTAGTCATTCTTGGTGGCATACCTTGTGGTAATCATGGAATGCCATAGGCATTTATATGAAAAGGAATAAGCACAGGTTGTCCAAAAGGATAGAAATAATACCAAATAAATGAGAAGATACATGGAACGATGTTATGCATTGAAGAAAATTGGCATAATTATGTGCCATAACATACATGACCACCACCAAGCCAAGGGGCACGGCCTTATATACTAAAAATAAATGTAATTAATATTAATTTATATAGGTATACTACATGCCCTCTTACTTAGGGAGGCTTCATCTTCAAAGCACATAAGGAAACTAAATGAAAATATCATCGAAGAACCAAACATTGCAGACACACTGTGAAATCATCAATCTATCCTTAGTCAATTATTATCGAAAACAACTATTAATAAGACTATTATCGAAAACATCTATTAATAAGATCAACAAAGGAAAATTTTGTAATTATGACTCCAAGTGAGTCTGGAGAAAGAAATATAAATATTTCAATTTCAATTACTTTGAACACAATGAGTATCATATTTGTTCAAAGTAAAGCCAATTATGGTAACTTACTTGATTAACACAACAATCCTTACAATGGATGATGGTAAACTTAGTCTTGTAAATTGTTTTTTTCTTATCTCAATATTAAAACACTCGTTACTGAGCTCAAGTTGTGAATTGATATCTTCATTATATATCAAAGTTTAGTTGATTAACACAGAGGAAGTTTGGTCACCTAAGCTATTTGTTGAAATATGTAACTAGGTTCAATCTTCATAATGACATGTAATCATGATGTTATGTAATGAGAAAAATAAATTTATTATTGTTGATCTTGAGGCATGGGTTTCATGCTCAAGGAAATTTATTTTTAGGTCAAGCTCCTATTGTGAGCTCCTAGGGCTTGTCATTGAGTCTACAAGTCGTTGTCATGTATGAAAGACCCATTAGGGGCATGTTACATATTGTAAAGAAAATTATTCAAGTCGAAATTAGAGTCAAAATACCATCCAAGACCTTGCCATAATGCAATGATCATGTTGGACTTCAATCAAGAACAAAGATCTCACACACATAAGTTCGATTATGAGAGAGGAGAAGTGTGAAGAAGAGGATGAGAAGAAAAGAAGAAAAATCGAAGGTGAAAAGCACTGTTTTCTTGGCTATACACCTCACACGTGCAAGTTTTTAGGGCCACTCTATGTTGCAGCAAAATCGTAGTTACAGTCCTCCTTAGAAGGTTGAAATAAGGTATCAAGATCAATTAGCCAAGCTGAGTTGCCAAGGAAGGAAGAGCAACCCCACAAATCTGCCCGAATCAGTTCACACGTGTGGAATCTCTGTAATTGCAGGCCTGTAATAAGAGGCCAAAATTAAAGAGAAGCCGAAATCAATAGTGTTGCATTCAGTTTGACCAGCGTTAACTTCGAGGAAGAAAAGCTCATCAAGGGAAGAATTTTGACTTAGTCTTGGAGAGGTTCCTAGTCAAGGGTCTAGGTCTTGGAATTCGTCAATTGAAGGTCTATAAGAAGAGAAGAATTCTTGTTGGTTTTCCTCTCAATTGGAGAGGTTTTGGCCCTAGTTGATCATCTACATCTTGTGTCCTTTGTCTTATTGTTCTTTATGGTTTGGTAGTTGTTTGATGATAGAGAACATTAATAATAATCAAGTGAAAGAAGAAGCTAATTAAGTTAAGTAAAAATAGATCACAAGCAGCGATCAAAATAAGAGAAATCACCTACACTTGTTGCCCCTAGATTTCTCAAACCCTATCCACCAAAGAAAGATGAATCATTAAAATAAAAGACGTCCAGAAAGTGGAAAAAGCAAGCCGAGGAAAGGAGTAACTCATGCCTCCACAATTGCTCACTCACATCATTGTACTCATTGCTCAGGATGTTGGGCCTCCATTAATTGGTCTCACAATTGTGCATCTTCCTTGAAGTCTTTCCCACTCCTTGACCACATTATCACATGCACCTATGGAGTGATCGCTTACCTAGGACATGTTATTCCCCTTGGGGGTTTGAAACACCTAATTGGGTTGTTGACCTAATCATCACTAACATAAGTGAGGTAACTTGTTTACAAATCTTTAGCTAGTAAGAGATTTGACGATATGTCTTGTGTGAAGTACTTATGTACCCCTATCATTATATATGGTCCATTATGATGCCTTAATGGTTTTTGTCCCTAATGATGTCGATCTCACTTGATTTTCAGAGATTTGTTTTAGGTGTATCACGTATACAACAAAGATCACTTGAGGGATGTCTTGACTCCGCTCCAGCACACTCTAGCAGATGTTTTGCCCCATTCTAAGAGTAGATGTGACTTCCTAGCCCCAAAATTACCCCTCCGGAGATGAGTGTTGGGCCTTGACCAAATTCCACATAGCTCCACACCTCTTGATGTATGTCTAGATGTTGAAGCGTTAAGCATGAAGCTTGGGCATTGGCTTACTTAATGATGTGCCCAGAATGACATATGATGCCCCTAGGCTGGCCTTGACCCTGTTTGATCTACATTACCTTGTTCTAGAGCCCAAATGAAGATGGATGTCATCAAGCTAGCTTTGGAGGGCTAGCACACCATGCCTTGATGCCGACGCTTACCCCAGATGATGCCACATCATCCCTACGTGCCCTGGGAGGGTGACATAAGCCTTTTGTGGATGATGTCATGGTGGAGGACGTTCCATTTCGAGATGTACCCATGCAATTTGATGATTTCTTGGAGTGAGAAACCCTCATGGACCATTTCATCACTTGATGGATGGATATTAATCATTCTTGGAGGATGACATTATGGTGGAGAGTCTTTATTCCCACGTGGATGGGTTACTTTGTTCCTATTATTATGTTTTTGAGCTATATAAAGGTCAGCTTGTGACCTTTGACCTTGTTGAATGCTTCAAGCAAACTTTTTAGGGATTTTCTTAGAAAATTATGGAAAACTTATTTGGTTACCCTCATATAAATAAGAGACACTTCCCATTACTCATCATCATCATCATTCATCACACTTCTCTTCTCCTCTTCTCTAAAGGTACTTGTCTAATAGGTGTTCATAAATTTCTCTTTCTTCTTTAATGTTATGGTGACTAAGTTTTGGGTTAGCTTAAAATCTACATTTTATAGCAATTTTATGTCCATGTGTTATTATTGGAACGGATTGCATTTAATAAATAATAAAAAGTAAAATATAGCATTAATTGCATATTTTTAACCCTTAAATTAGGGTGATGTCTTAGTATTTATTGTTGTCATATGCATTTTCAACCATTTAAAGGAATTATTTATTTAACCCTAGATGCCTCCTTCATAACCCTTTATTGATCCTATCCTTTATAGGCTATTTTATAGAGCATCTATATGCCACTGTGTGCCCTAAATCTGTATCTTTTGCAAACCTAACTTGTAACAACTCCACTCTAAATTATAACAGTGCTTGGGAAGTGTACCTGAACTTTAGGCAACTCTAATATCAACCTTCCAAGGCATTGCACTAGTTTGTTTCCCTTGATTTCTTTGAATCAAGGTAAGGATTATTACTCTTAGACTCTATTAGCCCTATATTAAGAAAGGTACTAGTCATGACTCATATCTCTTGTGTCAATCTTCAAAACCCTAAAATTATTTCATTTACTTGTTCTATGATTTATTAGGGTTTATGTACAACAAAATAAATTTTCAGCATCTATTGTCTCGGATGATATTGTCATAGGGTTACAATTTTTTTGCAATTAATTGAAAAATCAAAAGTGTTATTTTACATCCATTTTCCCACACTAATTTAGGGTTGGCATCTAGGGTTTATGGTGTCATTATGTCTTTTAACCACAAAAAAATTGTTGTAATTCATGCTCTTGTTTACTCATTATTTTAGTCCTTATTTTACACTTTTTTATCATAGATTCTAGGGATGATTTTACATTTGTTATTAACTATCGTATTGTTGCAATTAGTGATTTAAAGAGATTGTGGGTGTGAGTGGTTGTTGGGGTGGGCGGGGAGGATTTATTTGAGCCTCTATTGGCAAACCCAAACCTCTAGATTGAGACATATAAACCTTTGAACTCAAATTTTGAAGTTACTCCCTAATCCATTGTAACGCTAATTTCTATATACTTGTCTCTAGGTGGAAATTATTCTAGAACTCTTAGGGGCACTTGTCTTGAGACAATTGGGTTATTTGATCCCTAAGATCTACTAAGGTAGCCTACTTGGCATTGGATTGTGTCCATCACTAAAAAAAATGAGGGTAATTGTCACTAGTTTTATCAGAACCCGACCGGAACTAGCTTAGCCAACCAATTCGACCACTTTTAATTCCTAACTAAAATGGAAATGGGCAGTTTGATATCGAACCAACCAGTTCCGTACAATATGACTAAAGTTATGTTCCACCAAGACTCTGGATATGGGGGACGCTAGTGCGGGGAGACGCACAAGGGAAATTTAGAGGGAACAAAGGAACATTGGGATATATATATATATATATATATATATATATATATATAATTCAAATTCATATTCAATAATGAAATCATAAATACATTGATCCGTACATAATTGAATTGAACAATGAAATACATTGATCCATGCTCATCATTCATGTTGATACATACATCATTCATACTAGTCATTCATCCATACACCACGAGATTCAATGATGAAATTCATTGATCCATATTCATCATCCATGAATCTACATTGATTTACAAATTAAATTCATCATTCATCATTCCATAACCTAATTAGTACTAGGAAAAATAGACTATAGTAAATACTAAAGTTTGGGGATTGGAATAAAACATTGATATAACTTAAACTCAAAAATAGTAGAGTGATGACTCAAAGAATCAGGCTGAGGTCATCAATATCTAGAGTCAACATTCAAAAGTTGAAACTGAAATTTGGAAATGGGCAATGAGCATTGAAGGAGCATCGCCGAGGAGAGGCAACAATTAATTGGTAAGTGAGATAGCACTGTGTCATAATCTTAGCATAGGTAAGCTTGGTAAGTTGAATGAGTGAGTTAGGGATTGCAAATTAGTTCGTGTTTTGATATTTGTTATGTATTTTTCTTTTTAGTTATAATTTTTTTTTAATTAAATATTTTTCAATTTTAAGCATTATTAGACAAAATTGTGGGTTGCTTCTGGGCGTCCCCCCCCCTCAAAAGGGGTTCTTCTAAGCATTTCCCTTTTGAGGGGAGACACCCAAAAGCATCCCTTTTGGGGAAAGGGAAAGGCCAATACCACACACTAGGGAAACATTTCCCTTGTCGTCTCCCCAAAAGGGGGACATGGGGAAATGTTTCCCCATGCGTCCTCCCATCCCAAGTGCATGGGAAGCGTTTGGTGCATGCACCCCACCCTGGGGACACGTCCCCATGGAACACTAGACTAAAAAACCTTGGAAATGCAGTCTTATAAAAACAATAATTTATGAGTGGAGCAACCTAATATTCAACCCTTGGGCCCTACTAATACTATGTAATTAATGGTAATGTTGAATTCTTAAAATAAAAGTAAGTGACATTCTCCATTATCTTTCATTTTCATTTTTAAAAGTAAAATATAGAAGGAGAATGGCACTCACTTTTAAAGGATGAAAAAGAAAGATAACAAAGAATGTCACTAACTCGTTCCCATTAATTGTTCTAAAGGAGAATGGCACTCACTTTTCAAGGATGAAAAATGAAAGATAGGATAATGGCAATCACTTTTTAAAGATGAAAATGAAAGATAAAGGAGAATGTCACTAACTTGTACTAACATTTTTAGCATTACCATTAATCAGTTCAAGGTGATTGAGAGTGGTTAAAACCTCATTGGATTCCATATGGAGAAAGTAAAGTTTCAGATCCCACTCAAAGTGCAGTAGCCTTAACAATTTATGGGACTGTGGGGATTGCAATATTTCCATTGGATTTTGTCATGTATGAGGGTATGGAATTAGCATTTAATCAAAAGAGTACCAAGCCCTCTATGTACATCGATATTTGTGGCATTCATTGTTAAACTATTCTATCATGCCCCTAGTAAAAATGTACCCATCACACAAAAAATATCACAATTTGACATGTTAAGCTTTTTCTATATTATTTTAGTGCTTAGATGATGCTATTAATAATGAGTATCCCAATATAGGGAATGATTTTAATGACATGTAGCTATTTGTTGTAGCATGATTTTTTTGGACTCTTTAGTGATGTATTTTTGGTTCAAAGATGGCTTACACACTGTGCTATTTTGGTTATATGCACCCTTGCTATATATATGTGAAACTTTGCACATTTGTGTATAATGGCTCGGATTAATATATCCACATGATTATGTATATGGTTTTTTTTTCTCAAAATTTTCATATTTATGTATATTTTTGGTTAACCAGTTTTTCCCAGTTCCCAGTTTTGCTGTTTACCAGTTTGATAAATGATCAAGTTCTAATAATGTTGGTTATCACTAAGGTGGCAATGGTAACACTACCATTTTTGCACTCGATATAGGTTTCCTAGTGAGGATTTGCACTAGAGTGCTAGATTTTACCATGACAAGCACTATTAGGTATTTTATGAAGATCCATTGGGATCTCATAATTGAGATAATTCAAATTAATAACCTTCTCATAAATTCTTCTCTCACAAGTAATGGCTGACCAACCCAAAGCAAACACCCTTTCAGATACATGTTTACATTTCAAGAATATCAAATTAGCTTCTCTCAAGGTTGATATCCACTTCAGGCACCAATAGAATACATAGAAAACTAACAAGCTATGAATATATGATAAAGGGAAGTGTCTGACCCAGCGTGCATCAGGAAGTAAACGTCCTAATCGACGTATGGAAACACGGCATAATGTCTCGAAGTTCTCTCCCACACCATAACCCTCTGCATCAAGCTTCTCTAAAATAGTGTCGATACTTTCCTTTCCCTGAGAGGCATACAGTCAGTGCTCAAACAAAAGAAATATAGACATCCAACATGCTTTACATCTTTCCATAGATACCCAAGGTATTTTCCCCTGAGAGTCATAGAGTCAGTACAACAAAAGAAATATAGACATCCAACATGCTTTACATCTGTGCATAGATACCTGAAGTATTGGGAAGTAAAAGCATGTGATCCTTGCATTGGCACAGTTTTCAGCAACACTCCTGTTTGCCTCTGTCAATAACCAGAATACTAATAATTATCAGATTCAACTAAATCATATTTAGAATTTTGACCCCACATATTGATCTTATTATTTTCTTTGCAATAACCTTTACACCTATCCTTCATGAGACTTGCCCCTATACAAAAGATAAAGGAGAAGTAAAAAGAGTTTTTTAATCCCAACTGAATGAAGTAGCCAGTTAGGTTACCAGATTTTGCATGTCCCTCTGAATCATGTTTTTTCCTTAAGTGAAGCTCCAGAACAAATGGTGGACCATTACAAGCTGCCAAATTTGTTGCAACGACCTCACCTCCTGCTACCTCAGTCAGGTTTGCACCATTTACCTGAAATTCTCAGCAATTAATTACTAACAGAAGTACTTGCAAAAAGCATGGTCTAACACTTCAAGGTGAAAAGTAACAATGCAAAGACATTTGAAAGTATCGTCTAACACTTCAATACCTACTAATTAGAATCTTGGAAAACCAAGTAGTCTTGATAATCCTACTTATTTCATGGCCCTAAGAATCCAACATTAATAAACATTCACAAGTCTATTTCCTTATCATTATATTCACATGGCAGCCACTAGAGATCAACCAGGTTGGTGAATGTACTGCAATGTATTAGCCACCACCAGGGTTCAATCTCCCAAAAGTTGCCAATTAGCTTCATCAAGGGTGTTCAAAAAGTGGTAGAAACATGACAGCTGTTAAGTTGGGCTGGTTGGCTTCAAATCGAAACCGAAAATGGTATCCACCTTTGGATGATGGCCTAATGGATCTTGGATGATTCCTGTAGCAGCATTCTCAAATCTATAATATCCAAATGACACCATAGAGCAAAGTATTGTAGGGCTTTTTAACCAACAGCTGCAAAAATATAAATACAAATTCTCCAATGCATACACTCTATAAAAAAGAGAACCTTGTGAATAACATAAACTATTCCAGAATCCACACAACTGAAAACAGGTGTCCTGTGGTGTGCTTGTACATATTAATCTTAGGGCAACTAACAAAGACTCGGAATGACAACAAATTCACATGTTTGCATCCCACCATGCACTAACATTGGTTTGTCATCATTAGAGGCTTTCAGTTGAGAGTTGATGACTTCCCAGGGATTAGACAACCATGCAATTTTTTCCAAAATCTAAACAAGCATGGTGACAGAATTTAAAAGCATTCCATTTTGTCCATTTAGGTTTATTATATTTATCCCTAAACAGAAATTCATGTTACTGACAATAGTGATATCATAGAGCCCTGAAATGTTGAGCAATAACAAACAAAATATAAACTCACCATATAAATGGTAAGAGATCAGAAGGCACCTGCTGCAGTTTTTACCTCAAATTCTACTGGAGTGCTTGTCCGAACAGATTCATTAAATCCATCATCATTCTGTAACAACAGACATATACATCAATAATTTATTAGTACATGGTTCACAGTTGCAAAACAATCAAGAATGACAATAAATACAGAATATTTGAAGAAACCTATTAAATATCATGCATAGAATCTTAACCTAAATAATTTGTTCAAAAACACTTTTGTGGTGCATTGCAGGCGGCTCCAATGCCACTCGTAACAGATGGTTTCCACTATTAGAATGGTTAAGAAAATTTGTATCTTCAACTATAGGAATTTCTTCATAATGCATAAATCAAGTTTAATCAAAACTTGCTTATCGAGGGGCAAGGAAATCAAAGAAAATCATTTAACCCTTCAGCTACATGGTTGGCATAAAATTGAAACAATGGAAGATACATTAGATTCCTATAGTACACACTTCATTTAAGAAGGACTCCAACGGATCATACGAAAACACGTCCAAAAAATTCTTTCAAATCTGCATTGTCCAAAAAACTTGCTCTTGGTTCCCTTTCTTTGCAAGATCAATTACACGAGCAACGAACAACTAGAACCCTCTCCTGATTCCCTGACTTGAAATCTAATACCCACCTTTTAAGAATATAGTTCTTGGTATGCCTTGTGCTACCCAAACGTTTTCCTTGTCATTAATTGGATCAAATTTCTCTGAATAAAACTCAAATTTGTCCCAACGGGCTCCAACCACTAAAGTCCAACAGGTGTATCATAGGACCTGATTAGAAAAATAATTTAGATTTTCCTTCATAAAGATTTTATCAAAATCTAGAGGGAAAAGCTTTACAATTTCTTGGGCATCCCTTTCTGTTCCATTGTCTACTTGATCTAACTAGAGTTCTTCATGTTTCATCCCTTGAAGCTTACATTTTTCCACCATCTGCAAGACACAAAATTATAACTAGCTCATGGATCTAACAAAACAAATACTAGTAGGCTGAATATTTTACCTTGACACGAGTGGGGAAAAAATAAGTTTTGCTTTACTAAAGAATCACCCTTTGGGTAATTCCTCATCATCTCTCGGATATTGCATTTCATTCCAATAGCTAGTTGAACTGTCCCCAATTCCCTATGTTTCAGCTCTTGGAGCTTACACTTCCCCACTGTCTTAGGACACACAATACTATGCCTAGTTCCTCGATCTATCAAAATAAAATTAATAGCTTGCTAATGCTAGAAAACGTACCTTGGATTGTCTTGTACAGCAACATGACATACTCAGACCTGCACCTCAATGATTCCTGTGCAGCATGATGGTCTACAGATAAGGAAACAACAGTAGACTTGACTACGAGGGGAACACATCATTATTTATAGGCTTCCAACAGTGATGACACGTGTTTGCATGCATGCATGTGTCAGCTAAGGATAGGAGAGCATACGGATATCCCTCAATTCCAGTTCTAGCAGATTGCATGTCATTTCTAAATTAAGTAAAAGGGCCAAATGAAGTTGCATGTGTTCATTTCAGTTTATTAAGCCGTTTTCTGGTTGTAGCTTAAGTCTAAGTTCAGTTACATGCCTCCACGCAAATAAGGGTGTGGATCTCTAGGAGGACACATACTAGCATGCTGCAGATCATCTCCAATTGAGGTGCTGTTGTCTGCATGTGTCGAGATTCACTGTACCTACTCCTCCTCCTAGTCTATAAAGGAGAAAGCACGGGTATCCACCGCTCTGTCAAGGGAAACTTTTTGATCAATTTCTACCAACAGTTTTGAGTTTTAGCACAGTTGAAAGATGTCCAATAGGAGGCTGGCCACCTAAATCAGATTGAGAGATCATCCATATCCAGTATAAGAACAAAGTCGAGGAAAGAAAGAGCACAAAGAAGCAAGAGACTTCACAAAGATTATGAAAAAAAATGTTAGGACATGGTTTGGTGGAAGATCGGAATGCCTTTATTCAAAGTTTTTCAAGTGACACTCAGTTTGTCGAAATGAAAAAGTGAGGGAAAATGATATTGGCTCCCTTAAGTGAAGTTGTTGATATTGCTAATCTGAGTGGAACACGAATGCAGTGTCAGAATGTGCTACAAAATTTAAGTTGTATTTGCTGTCCTCTTTGAAACTGCTCATTCAGAATGATTTATTGGTGTTATTTCTGGTGTTATCATCAGCGGAAGAATAATGTAAAGTTTTGTATTTGTTTGTTAAGAGGTGAAGCCTCATCACACATTAGAGGCAACTAGACAACTGCTGTGCATGTCTGGGTAACATATTCTCTTTGAGTTGACAAAGAAACTAAAATCTGCCTCATTGCAAGCAAGGATGTCTTGGAAGCACTGCCTTAAAAATTTCCATTCAGGACAGCAAATCACATCTGGTAGTTTAAGGGCACTGATTGAGTCAAACCAATCTGCTGGGCCAGCTGTGTAGCATAAAGGCTTGACTAATTGATAATCAAATGAAAGCTGATCTAGCTTATGGTCAATTGATGAGCAGGATGCAGTATCATCTACCTTGGATTGTCATTGTCCCAAGCAGTCTGGGTCCCTTGAATCACTTGTAAACAGAGAATGGGCAAATATCTGTGTTCAAAATGGGGTTTATTATTCACTGCAATACTTGGGAGTCATTCTGTTTGGTTATTTTCAACAGTTTGTGTAAACAGGGGATCCAATCCAGATTCTATCATGAGATTGGAGACTTGACACTTCGAGGCCAGCTAGTCAGTACGGATAATATTCCAGCAAGAGGCCTGAGAAATGGCTAAATGTGAATCTACGTTCTTAAAGATGAATTGCAGCCTGTTTTGGAAATTCACCTCAATTACAATTAGACAATGATGTCAACATGTTCTCATTGGCCCGCTTGTGGAGGTTTCCCGAAGTTCTCATTGTTATGAATTTTCCAGTTTTTTCTCTGGGCCATTTTCCCATTAAGGGAGCCCTCATTATTTAGATAATAAAAGTGAAGAGTTATTGGAGGGTTTTTTGTTGCATGAAGATTTCCTGTGTGTGTGATTCCACTATTTAATTTTCTATCAAAAATTCCAATTTCCAGCATGTTTAATATTCAGTAATTGCAGAAATATTTCTAGGTTAAAAAATTGCCAAGATATTAAAACCAGATCCAAAATTAAGAAATTAGCATGGTATCATAGCAATAACTTTTTAGGAAAGAGATCAGATTTCATATAGGTTACAGCATAATTTTTTAATTTTCCAATAATAGATTTTCCTTTGGATTTGTGATTTTGGGAGATGGCCACAAGCTGTTTAAGGTTTGAGGATAGGTTGGAAAGCACATCCAACTTCATCCCTTGGAAGGCGAGGGTTTCATTGACTCTTATGGAGAATGGCATTTGTGAGTTTTCCAACACTAAACTCACCCCACGTAAAGATGTTGAAGAACTAGTCATCCACAATCAGAATGATGTGAAATCCAAAAGGATTATCTTGGTTGTGGTGAAGGATCATGTGATTCCTCACCTATTTGAACAGAGTACAGCAAGGGAGATGTGGGAGGATATGACACAGCTATACCAAAGCAATGACACCCACAGAAAGATGGTGTTGAATGATAAGCTCAGGAACACCAAGATGACCAGGTCATATATCATGACATCTTATCTGACCAAAATCACATAGGTTCATGATGAGTTGGTTGCATTTGGGGAGACCATGACAAATAAAGAGATGGTAAGGACGACCTTGAATGCTTTCACTAAGCCATGGGATCCCTTCATCAAGCAGCATTGTGGCACAAAAGAAACTTCATGATTGGGATAAACTATCAAATGATTTCATCAACAATGAGATTCGGGAGGAATCTTTGCCAGGAGGCCAACACCGTGGTGATGATGTGAACCCTACTCTTGCCAATCAAGCAAGGAAGGGTACACAAAAGGTCAAGAAGGATACAAGTGGTGAGGCTACTTAACAACCTGGAAGTAAGACAAATCTAATCAAAGTTAAATGCTTTGCATGCCACAAGAGTGGTCATTATGACATTATGCCTCACGGTGTCTGAACAAGAAGGGTAAGGGAAAGGCACAACTACTTGCAGCTTTTGCAGATACTCAACTCAATGAGTTTGTTACGATATTCAAGGAGTTCTCATTGGTGTGTTGCCTTTTCTGTCATTGTAGCCAATGGTACTTGCTTCATGGACAATGATGCTTCTAGACACATGACAGAAGCACGAGAGTTTTTCACCAAATTGTCTAAGGATGACTCAGATTTACATGAGGAGCTTGGAAACAATGTCCAAATATCATGTACAAGGAGTTCGAACCATTCAATTTCAACTGGAGTCAAGATGTCCTCTAGAGGTGAGAGATGTGTATACCCTCAGCCTAAGCAATGGAGAACAAGGGGTGTGTGGTCTATTTCCAGGATGGATAGGTATCTTGAAGAGAGTTGGGAACATTTAGTTTCAATTGCAGTCGAGATGTCTTTTGGAGGTGTTAAATGTATTGTATCTTCCAAGGCTAACCAAGAATGTATTGTATCAGTGTTCGATCTCTCGCGTCAGTGTGAGATTTTCTCACTATCTTTTTGTCAGTTCTTCTCTGTATCAGATAGCCAGTTTGGGCATCCAAAGATTTGTACTTAGATTCTACTGCATAATATTAAAACCCTCAGTTGTTGCATCAGTTTTCCCAAGTTTGGTTTTTCCGAGTCCGATTGTCAAAAAATAACGGTGTACTTATGTGTGTGTTTCTATCTTTCCTGCGTTGTATTTTCCGCGGTATTTTATGTTGTTTAGGCTACAGCGTATTTAATTCGATATTTGTCGTAGGAAACAGCAAGTAAATTGTTCGTTTAATTAAACAATTAGAAGAATTAACATCAGTTGCTACAGTAGGATTTGGATAACAAAATTTTCACCCATGTCACAAGTGCGAGGAGAATAACCCAAAAAGATTGCCAAAAACACTTTGGTTTCTTCGTCTTCTTTCTTCATTGGATGAGAGGCTCTTATTTCTCTTTTTCTCGCACTTCTTGTTGTATTTCAAATGCTTGATCGAATAGTGTCTCAAGTGAGGACGAGTCCTCACTATATATAGTGATCTGCCCATAAAATATACTGACTTGTGCAAGTGAGTAGGCCGACATGGTCTTCTAGAATGATCTCCATCTCCTTTTGAGGGCCGACTTGAGTGAGTACTTGTGACAAGGTCTTGGAGAGTTAATGACTCAAACAAATTCTCTTTTTACAATATTTAACATGTTGGCCTTCAAAACGTGACATTGACTCACTAGACTTTATGACTTGATGACCAAACCTAATAGCTCACAATGGGAGCTTCATCTATTAAATTCCTTGAACATGAAACCCTTGACTCAAGCATTACAAACTAATTTTATTTTTATTCTTTACATCAATTACATAAAATCATGATTACACGTGTCATTATGAAGACCGAACCTAGTTACATATTTCAACACAAATATCATAGTGCATCAAGAAACTCCAAATTTCTTCCAAGAGAACAAGTTTGAAAATCTCCAAAGATACTAATCCAATCCAAGTGATGATGAGAGGAATGAATGACGCTCTCATCTATTTACATAATCCAATAGGGGGTTCAAATAGCTTAATTAGCCTAATTAAGCCCCAAATAATAAAATAATGTACAATAGTGACATGACTTGGTAACAAGCCCACCAAGATAGCTCCAAAAATAGTGTGCCAAAAAGAGAATAGGCTCCAAACATAGTGATCAAGGGGTTGGCCCCTTGATATCCAAGCAAATCACAGGTGGTGTCCCCAAGTGGGTGTAGGGGCATAATGACATCCTCATGGGTCTCCAAGTGGATTGATCAAGCCTGTAAACCATCTGTAAGGGCTAGAATGATGACATAAGACCTTTGTTCATCTCCTATGGTGAGACACATCCTCATCTGGGCCCTAGAACATCTGCCAAGTGTATGGTGCAAGTGTGAAGTCGGTTGGGCATAGTGGTCCAAGTGCATCATCCTCATCCAAAAAGGTGGAACACAAGCAATCAATTAATGGTGTTGAGGGATCCATGAAGTAGCAATCTACTCTCTACTATGGTGGAAGCCCATGGCTCTCAACACTCACCCTACAAGTGCCAATGTGACCCTCTGGAGGGCTTGGACCCCATATAGGAAGACCAAACCCCAAATGGGGACCCAACTGCAATCCTGTATAAGTTCCAATGCGTCTCCTCACCTTTTAGTACAACAAATCATTGAATTAATCGAGTAAAAGAGCTTACAAATCATGGAATCAAGTGGACACTTCATAGTGGCATGCCCTTCCATAATGGGCTTCAACATGTACAGGTGTCTTCGAGCTCAATAAGGGGATTAACCAAGGACCCTATTAGGTGGCTTCATCCTCTAAAGGGGGTGATATTTCCATGGTATATCCATTAAATGGTAGGTGTTGTGTGTTATAGTGATAGAATAGAGTGGGGCATGAAGGGGAAGCTTCAGGCCACATGCCATGGTACAAGGGTAGCCAAAATAGGGGAATCCCTCACTTGGGAATATGACTGTAGGAGGGAGCAATCGTGGTACATGAGTTACCTCAGCCTTTGTTTTTCCACCCTTCTTCATATGGATTTTGCCTTTTATTGATCTTTCTTTTATAACTGCTCAAGACTCTAGGGGACAAGAGCACGATGTGTGGGATATAGCAGTGAATCCCCCTCTCTTGGTAGAGCAATTCATCGCCCACCAGGGGTTGGGACAATCATGGATTCCTTTATGATGGAAGGGCTCATACAACGCCCTAAGAACCAAGGTGATGGCCATAATGATAGGGGGTAGAGCTCATGTTTGGCTTTTTCCCACGTGCTAAATGTGTAAGTCCCCGCCATCATTTGCATTTTATGGTACAATTTCCTGTTGAGAGTGGCCAAATATGCTTTTTCTTTTGTTTTTAGCTGCATCAACCTTCGGGGCATCCTTTCAGCCCGACCCAAGGTGTGGACAAAGGGAGGGAGAATGCTAACACCTTGTGGACCCAAGGGACAAATGTGGACCTAGATGGGAAATATGAGGAATGGGGTTGTAATGAGCGGAGGGGGATGATATATATGGTGTTGGGGAGTGGGACCACACAACGAAAATCAAGGTTTCCCATGTAGTGCCATCCCTAAATCCTAGCAACCAATAAAGGAGATCCCACGGGACTAGAATACAAGGTTAACCACCAAAAGGGACAAAGGAGACAAGAGTACAGACATAGTCCACTCTTTCTGATGAATCCCCCCACTAATCCATACCCAAAACTATCCATGATAAGTACACAAAAATACCCAATGACACAATGAAAAAACCATACCTTCGAGATTGGAAGGCCCGCCTTCAAACATATGATCATAACAGATGGGTGAAGGACCACATGGTTGGCTCATGTTGTGGAGAAAATGGTACATCGAGATATGTAAGGCTGCAAGGAGTTGTTGGCTTCCGACTAAGGACCAACTAGATGAAAAAATTTCCCTTGTGGATACCACCCACAAGGTGGTGGTAAACATTTGGCTCCAACTAGTACATGATCTCTTAGAAGAGTGTACTCAAACGGGGAGATCATGAGAACACCAACAATCTCTTGGGACCGCAGAACTGTCACCTGCACATATCACAAATCAAGCACACGAGTCAGCATGTTTTTGTGGCGTTTAATGATCGCCCATGCTGATATTAGGCCATAAAAAAATCAACAAGAAATAAAATTTTAAATGTAGATGCAAATTTAATCTAAATGCAGTTAATCTAGCATGAGAATATCATATGATGTCAGTTCTAATATAAAAATAAATATGCAATGCACCCTACCTAAGATGCACATGCTACAAAGCTAATATTAAGGATAATCATAAAGCCAGTGCAACCAACATATCATCAAATCAATAAAAACATGTCTTCCTATATGATTACTCATGTAGTAAAACTCAAAGTGAACGTGGACACAATCACATGGAGGATGATGCAGGTGGCAGGCAAGAAAATATGACATCCCTTCGACGTAAAAAGAAGTCCTATAAGTCAATCTAGAAATGCTATAAGTCAATAATGAACGACCAAGCTCGAGAACTCCCTGTCACAATCATCGTTCATCACATTATGCTTTGTGGATGCCACAAGGTCATGATGGGAGGGGAAAAGAAGGAGCACAACAAACAAGTCGCTCAATGTGATGGTCACGTTGGAGAGGGGTGGTTATGAAGTGATCATAAACCTGAGGGTGTGTCCGAGGAGGTAAAATATATTCAATGAGGGGCTCTTCCTTGACACTATACTTAGAAAGGGAAAAGGGCTCCTAGTCACTTGAGATCATATGACAAGGGGCGAAGGAATCACTTACGAATGACTCAAAATGATGAACAAGAAGGAAAGGCAATGGGGAAAGTTAAGTATTGTATTCAACGAGATTCTTTTCCTGAAAATCATATTCTAAAGACTCAAGTGATTTGAATACACTCCCAGAATCACAAGGAAGGCAGCTAGGAGCAAGGGCCCCATTGATTCCATCATCATTAGTATCAAAGATATGGTCTTCTCGAAAAGGAGAATAAATTACTTCCAACTGCCCTCTTTCACGCAAGGGAAAATAATGATGCTCCTTCCCAAGGGTATCGATGGATATGTCATCATAGATAATGCCCGAGAGAAAGGGAAGACCAATCTCAACCTCATCCTCCTTGTCGATGTCATAAATAGGAGCACAATCAAATTGCGGACTAATGATTTCCCATTTCTCCTTTTGGATGTGGAAGTAATGTCTAATGTCAACTTCCAAGGGGCTAATGGGATCGCCTTCCCCAAGGTTCTCAAAAAGAGAGTCATCAGGAGTAATATCCTTGAGAAAGGTAAGGTTAGCCTCAACTTCACTTTCCATAGACTCATCCTCCCCAACACGTGTTCTCAAAATTATGTTTTCCATCATGTGGACCCAAGGAGCACTCATGCTCCCGCTCATCACTTAGATTCTCAAGGTCCTCTCCAACCTCTTCATCTTGACTAACGAGACCTTCCCTTTGGAGGGCTACCTCTAGGCTTTCACAAGTAGCTTCATTAGATTGGAATTTTGTGTTGGGAAAAATACTGAGAGGGGGGGGTGAATCAGTATTTAGAGCTGACTGAAAACTTTTTACTTTTTCTTTCTCTAAAACCCATACGCTACTTTACTAAACCCAACTCGCGTATACACGCGGATATCCTTAAGAAAACTTGCGTATGTCCAGAGATCTTATTATGCATTTAATTCTTTACTTAGATCATAGCATCATTCATTCAGCAGATGTTTAGTAAGCAGTAAGCATGTGCAGTAATAACAGAATAAACCATCACACATAAGCAACACACATGAACACCAGTATTTAAGGTGGAAACCCAATTCGGGAGAAAACCACCGCGACTGTCGTCTCTGTCTTCAATATTTATTATAAAGAAAACTTCTTACAATTTTGTACTGGCGCAGACTCATACCAGCACGCAGGCACCCACCTGCAGAAGGCTGCAACCTTCTCTCGTTTACCAGCCTCTCCTGGAAGGGAGCTCCAACCCCCTGCTCTTGTTTACCAGCTACCACTGGAAGGGAGCTACAACCCCCTCACTGAAGGCTTCGACCCTCGGCACCACCACAAAACATGTTTCATCAATTTTCATACTGGATCCAATAGCTTCCACACAACATACCTTGTAGGCCACTTTTCATCAGATTTTCAAACTGGACCCACTCCACACATTTAAGCTCAACATACATCAAACTGAAACTTATAACTCCATCAATTCATTCAATCAACCAACAACTTGATCTTTAATCCACATAATCAGCGGCATAATCAACATTCAAACAACCCAGATCTGTATGAATACATCATTGACAGATAGCAGGAAAACAGCAAAACAGATCAGACATTTCATTCCACACACTTCAGCAAAACCCTAGATTCCATACGCGCTTTTACTTCACTGAACCCGCGTATATATGCGCTTTCATATAGACAAACCTGCGTATACATCTGCAACTATTTCAAAACTGATACGCGCTTTTGCTGAACGGAGCCTGCGTATATACGCGCTTTTTCCGAAACGAACATGCGTATAGATCTATAACTTTTCAGAACTGTGCAGCTCTTCAGATCAGATAAACAACTCAGATCTCACCCTTTACTTCAGCAAAGATTCGCCAGATAACAGATCTAAACATTCCATAAACAGATCTAGAAAATACATAGTCATTTCAGATCTAGAGATCCCTCTTCATCATTTTCTTCATAGGTACATTATTAATTCAGATCAATCAATAAACTGTTACCCATTCCATTCAGATATACTTCAGAGTGAAGTATTCATTAAAGCCCAGACACATGCACACTCTTGCACTATGATCTTCTTCTCCTTATATAGATTTAGCCTGTCAATACCATGAGTCAAAACCACTCAACCGCTGATGGTATTCTTGGACGGGATCAAATAGATAATCCAGCGCTCAATACAGTGGGCCAATACCATGGTAATGCCCCCAAGTATCTTAGTTTTTAGAGCGCAAAAGGCATACGCAACTTTGAGCGTTCGTATTTGCGTGTATACGCGATTTCTCTTCAAAATAGCCGCGTATATACTAGTCCTGAATGTATACGCGGGTTTCCTTCACAAAAGTAGTGTATACATTGAATCCATATGCGGGTTTCCTTCATAAAAGTAGCGTATACATTGTGACATATTATATTTATCATTTCTCTGGCACTTATTGAGATTCCTTTTTCTGCTACTTCTGAACTGATCTGTAGATACACCATTTTTACATCTTTAACAAATAGGTTGCTATCAAAATGCAACTCATCAAGTAGGTTTCCATCAAGGACAACTTCATCAAGTAGGTTGCCATCAAGGACAACACATTGCATCATATTGCCAACATTTTGGCCCCTTATACTTCAAAATTTGTTGATCAACTCGGAAAAAGATGAAATGCTTTCAGGCTCACATGAATCAAGCAAGCCTCAGTGCTTATATTCAATAGAGGCAATAAATAAATCGATCAGGCTGTCTAGATGAAACAATGTTATGAACATCGACATTGGGACAAAATCAACATGGGTACGGAAAACCAAAAAATAGTAAAAATCGAGAAAATATCGGTAAAAATAGGCAAACATGTGCAAAATTAAGTTACCATAAAAATATCGGTAAAAATCGGCAAACATCGGCTAGGCCAAAAAATCGTGATTTCGAGATAAATTCGAGATGTTATTGAGATGTCCACAACACTGAGATGAACCACATTTACCTCAGAAGCATGCTTGATGAGTTTTGCTATGTGGTCAATTGTTGTAGATGGATCACCCTCAAATTGTGGCATATTTCGCATGAACTTCCAATCCAGAGGCCATTCGAGTATCCTATGACCCATGTGATATCCAAAGATGGGAACCACTAGTGAATCCTTTTGATAGCCAATGATCTTTATATATTGATATCATGGGAGCCGCCAGGGTGAAAGAAAATTTCCATTACAAATGCATTCTTCACCCAAAAAGCATTGACTTTGAGGTTCAATGAAGAACTAGGGCTTCGTTCTTCCAATGGAGTCGCCAAAATGATATTTCAATAATGTCATATGAGGAACAAGACATACGTCTCGTGTCCTCGACAACGGCGCCAAAAATTTTACCGCTCAAACTAGCAGGGGCCCAAGGAAGGGATTCTATAGAACAACTACTAGGTCAAGTGGCAACAATGGAGCAATAGCCCATTGTCACCTCAGCTAAATATCCCTACTCTTACGGACTTTCACCAATGGGAGGAGACCCAGCATGAGAAAAATCACAAGGAAGGATAGATCAATGATGTGATAAAGAGTGATTCCTAAAGCCTATTCACAAGAGAGGCTCAGATAAATGGCTTACTTGCTTTTGAAGCAAGGTGATGGGCTCTCTTAAGAGAGCTTAGGGGACACTTGGACCTAGGTATGGAGAATATCCCTTGACAAGAAGTATCTTAGAGCTAAGAATCCTTAAAGAGAAAGGTTTCTATGTAATCCTTGTGGGATTTGAGACACAAAGTTGCGGGACCACAAAGAACCCAAGTGGACCCAAACTAGGCCAAGGATGTGGGGTTGATCATCAATAGATGGGCTTGACCAGGTTTGGAAAGAGAATAGCATCAAAGGAATAATTTTCTCTTGGATTTTAAATGCAATGATCCAAATGAAGACACTAACCCAAGGGGACCTAGGGAGCAGAATGGTCTTCAAGCTAGGGCTTGCAATATCTCGAGATTCCACCGTCGAATTGAGCTCAAAATTGGAGGACCCCTTACAAAGACCCCAATGCAGTTCTAGATCAAATTTCAACGGTTTTTTATGGTTACAAATGATTTCATGTAATGCCCTACAAGGCCTTCTAGGGTTAAGCCTAGAATTGGGAGAAGGGAAGAAAAGAAGGGTTATTTTGATCACCAAAGGAAAGTGAGGATCAATCCCTTGTCTCTTTGGGCTAATGGAGTCAATATACACCTAGATCAAGAATTTTCATATGCTAAGGAGCCTTGATTGACCTTTGCTAGCCCTTCCAAATGCAGCAACTAGGTCATTAGAGATTTATACTTCGGCTTGCAAACGAAATGAAGTTTCAAGGCTACTTAACCTATTAGGGTGCCTCTAGGAACATTCACCTTCCCTCTCAATGACAACGCATGCAATATATCAATTATTCAAGGCTTTAAGAAGAATTTCGCATTACTTATGGCCCATACAAGAACAATGATACAAAAATCTCATGCATTAGACAAGTAAGAAAATGAAATAGCAATAAATTTTACTTGCAAGAGAGAGTATATCCATTCATCAATTTTGCATAAATAGAAGCTCCAAAGATAATAGCAAAAATCCAAACATCGTAGTGCATCAAGAAACTCCAAGTTTCATCCATGAGAACAAGTGCGAAAATCTCAAGAGATACTAATCCAATCCAAGTGATGATGAGAGGAATGAATGAGCATCTCATCTATTTAAACAATCCAATACGTGGTTCGAATAGCTAATTGGCCTAATTAAGCCCCAAATAATAAAATAATGTACAATAATGACATGACTTGGTGACAAGCCCACCAAGATAGCTCCAAAATAGAAAGATAAGCCTCTCAAGAGGGAAAAATAGTTAACGTAATGAGTCATTGGGCCATTAAGACAGCCTAGTGGAATCCAAAGTGTGCCAGGTTGAGAGAATAGGCTCCAAACATAGTGATCAAGGGGTTGGCCCCTTGATATCCAAGCAAATCACATGTTGTGTCCCAAGTGGGTGTGGGGGCACAATGACATCCTCATGGGTCTCCAAGCGAATTGATCAAGCATGTAAATCATTTGTAAGGGCTAGCATGATGACATAAGCTCTCCCTTCATCTCCCATGGTGAGACACATCCTCATCTGGGCCCTGGGACATTTGCCAAGTGTATTGTGCGAGTGTGAAGTCGAATGGGCACGGTAGTCCAGGTGCATCATCCTCATCCCAAAAGGCAGAACACGAACAATCAATGAATGGTGTTGATGGGTCCATAAAGTAGCAATCTGCTCTCTGCTATGGTGGAAGCCCATGGCTCTTAACACTCACCCTACAAATGCCAAAGTGACCCTTTGGAGGGCTTGTACCCTGTATAGGGAGGCCAAACCCCAAATGGAGACCCACCTGCAATCCAAATGCGTCTCCTCGCCTTCTAGTACAACAAATCATTAGAGTAATCGAGTAAAAGAGCTTACGAATCATGGAATCAAGTGGACACTTCATAGTGGCATGCCCTTCCATAGTGGGCTTCAACATGTACAGGTGTCTCCAAGCTCAATAAGGGGGCTAACCAAGGAACCTATTAGGTGGTTTCAGCCTCTAAAGGGGGTGACATGTCCATGGTATATCCATCAAATGGTAGGTGGCATGTGTTATAGTGATAGAATGGAGTGGGGCATGAAAGGGAAGCTCCAGGCCACATGCCATGGTACAAAGGGTAGCCAAAATAGGAGAAGCCCTTACTTGGGTATATGACTGTAGGAGGGAGCAATCATGGTACATGAGTTACCCCGACCTTTGTTTTTCCACCCTTCTTCATATGCCTTTTGCCTTTTATTGATCTTTCTTTTATAACTGCTTGGGGCTCCATGGGATGATAGCACGATGTGTGGGATATAGCAGTGAATCCCCCTCTCTTGGTAGGCCAATTCAACGCCCACCAAGGGTTGGGACAATCATGGGTTCCTTTATGATGGAAGGGGCTCATATATGGCCCTAGGAACCAGGGTGATGGCCATAATGATAGCGGGTAGAGCTCATTACTGACTTTTTCCCACGTGCTAAATGTGTATGTCCCGACCATCTTTTGCATTTTATGGTACAATTTCCTGTTAAGAATGGCCAAATATGCTTTTTCTTTTGTTTTTGGCTGCATCAACCTCTAGGGCATTGTTCCAGGCCTGAGCCAAGGTGTGGACAAGGAGAGGGGGAAGACTAACTGCTTATGGACCCAACAGAAAAATGTCGACCTGGATGGGAAATATGATGAATGGGGTTCTAATGAGCAGAGGGGGATGATAGAAATGGTGTTGGGGAGCGGGACCATGCAACCAAAATCAGGGTTTCCCATGTAGTGCCATCCCTAAAGCCTAGCAACAAGTAAAAGAGATCCCACGGGGCTAGAATACAAGGTTAAACACCAAAAGGGGCAGACGAAAAGAGTACATACCTAGTCCACTCTTTCCGCCGAATCCCCCCACTAATCCATGCCCAAAAATGTCCATGATAAGTAAACAAAAATACCAAATCACACAATGAAAAAGTCGTACCTTCCAGTTTGGAAGGCCCACCTTCAAACATATGATCATAACAGATGGGTGAGGGACCACATGGTTGGCTCAGGTGGCAGAGAAAATGGCACATCAAGCTATATGTTGGCTGCAAGGGGCTGCTAGCCAGCTGAGGACCATCTAAGAGAGAAAAAATTCTCCTGTGGATACCACCCACAAAGTGGTGGGTAACAAGACAGAGGAGTTGATAATTTAGTGATAGCATCAACTCGAAACTTGCCCCCAAGGCCACACCATGTGGAGTTAACTCTCTTCATGATAATCCCAGGTGTGGATTAAGGCGGCAACATGAGGCAAAGAGGGCAACTTGTACATGTTGATGGCTCAACCTGTGCAAGCCCTAGTTCAAGATAATCACAACCTATGTGAGTTGTAGCATAGGAGGATGGGTCACTTGCATCACAAAGCTTTACCGATACTAAGAGAAATTTCCATTGGTCTTCCAAAATTCAGCATAAAACAACAGGGATTATGCAATGGATGTGCACTTGGAAACTCTGCTAAGGCGGCTTTTCCAAGCAGTGAGTAGGTCCAAGGTGATCTTGGATTTGGCACATACATATGTGTGTGGTCCTATGTCAATAACATCCTTTAGTGGTTACAGTTACTATGTGACTATCAATGATTTCTCTAGGAGGACACACATCTACTTTATGAGGACCAAGGATGAGGTCTTTAATCAGTTCCGTGAATTTAAGGCTCCTATGGATCCAAACTGGACTGGTTAAAGGGTTAAAACCAGAATAGGTTAGTTTCGTACTGAACTAGCCTATTCTAGTTTTAAACCTTTAACCAGACCAATATGGGTCCCAAACGGGTTGGACTAGCCAGTTGATACTGAACCGACCTATCTCACATACCCAACTTGTTTAGTATGGATCCATACATCGTGGCCTAGGAGCCAAAAATTTCTTCTTATTTTTTCTTTTTTTTTCTTAGCTGGCCCACATCTAATGGAACCATAGGCCCCCTAAAGCTATTTAAACACACTCACCCCCTCTATTTCACCCACACTACTCATTTCAGAGTCTTAAAATTCTTGAATTGAATTTCTTGAGGAGAATTAGAGCGCTTTGTGGGGCTGATCTGAGGGAATTCTTGGGCAAATTTGAAGAGTTCATTGGAGAGCTATTGGGTTGATTTCTAACTGAGGTTTTGGAGCTGCTTCAAGGGCTTGTTTTTCCAAATATATTAGGGTGTTGTTGAGTTAATTTTAAACAACCATGGTATGCTCTATGCTTAGTGCAGTTTACTACAATCTTTCTTATTAGCCCAATTCAGATTTAGAATCACATAACCATTGAAAGTAAATGCTGATAGAACATAAAATTAAATCGATAGAAGACAAACCAATACAAGATACAAGAATTGTAATTCTTTTATTCAGCAAAGATAGAGACAAATGTATTTTACAACAGTCAACAAGATCCCCTAGCCAGCAAATACTTTGCTGGTCAAACTAGCCCTTTCAACCTCCAATCAGGTTCAGTCAAACATGGTCAAACTCGGCCTTCCTTCAAAGTCAAACTCACCCCAAAAACCAGTCCACAAAACTATCAAATCAGCAGTCAAAATTTGCGGTCAAACCAGTCAATGTTGCGGTCAACTCTACTGTCAACGCCGCAATAAATGTTGCAATCAAAGGTCAATGTTTGACCTCGATTTTTGTAGCCTCAAATGCAACCTTCCAAGGTCGATATTTCGGCCTCAAAAATGCAGTCAAACAGTGAGGTTTGACCCACGGTCAACATTGGTCAATGCTCCAGAAAAAGCCCTAAAAACAATCCAAAATTTCCAGCTTACTGAATTCACACTTGTGGAGGAGAGAGAAGCCTCTTAGGCTGTATGAACCAATCAGATGAGAGAGAGATGTGCAAGATGAGTTAATGATGAAATGACCATCATGTCTCTCCAATTTATATCCATGACTGGGGGTGAGTGACACATCTTTTGGGGCTTGTGAGCCTTCATTACAATTCTAGCAGACTTTGAAAATTTGCACGTGTCGAAAATAAATTCAAAATATAAGTTCTACTCATCCAAACAAGATGATCTTTAGATTAATCTTGCACCTCTCCAAAAGAGGAATCCAACAAAAATATCATCTCAATCATATGAGCAATATAACATGGAGTTTGGACCTAGTTGCCCAAAATTAACACTCCCTCTCAACAAGCGAGAACTCCATCTGTCCACCTGTGCAATCCTGTCATCCAATACCATCATGTACTATCATATATCATCATGCAATCCTGTGTCATCCTGATGTAACTGCTTTGTTGGCTCTTCTTTGTTATAGAAGAAATAAGATGAACGAGAGTGAGTCACAAAGACATCACTTTCCACTGACTCGAAGTCAGTCTAGAGGTAAGAACCTCAACCAGACTGAATAGTGAGTCACATACCGACCCGAAGTCATTTTAGAGATAAGAAACTCATCCAGACTTGATCCCAGATCAAGTTGTTGGACACAACCCATCCTAGATATAGAGAGTACGACAATCCCTGATGCGTACATCAGTCATGTTATCGGTCTCTATCCTCATTTCCCAACTCATTGGCCAAATGAGAGGTACTTCCCATGAGTCCCAGACTCCATGGGTAGGATGCATGAGGGGCATAAGATCAAGAGAGGGTGAACCAACTCAATATCATAACGGTGGGGAAGAAGCACACCAACAAGGTAAGGTGAACCTCGCCCTGTAGTTGCTTATAGCTCCAAGAAGTTATCCCCAAGCCCCCTAGAGCTCCTAGAGCTCATAGTCCAAATCAGGCGAGACCCTCAAAATAGGGTATGTCCACAATACCAAGCTTCCCATGGAAGGTTAAGAATTTGACCTTCCCCAGGGGCTTCATGAGAATAACTGGTACCTGCTCATCAGTCCCAATGTGATGGAGCTTTACAGTGCCTCACTGTACCATGTCTCGGACAAAGTGGTACCTAATATCAATATGCTTGGATCGGTCGTGGAACACGAGATTATCAGAAAGACAAATCCCACTTTGGTAATCAAAAAGGATAACGATGGTATCCAGCACATGCCCAAACAGCGCACTGAAGAGCTTTCTCAACCAAACAGCTTCACAACAGGCCATACTTGTTGTAATGTATTCGGCCTCGATAGTGCTCAAAGTAATTGATTTATGCTTCCTGCTCATCCAAGATATCGAAGCAAAACCTAGAGTAAAGCAACATCCAGACGTGCTCTTACGATCCACCACATTGCCTACCCAATCGGCATCAGTATATCCATGGAGCCTCATACTCTCAACAATGTATCTCAGCCCATGGTTGATTGTGCCCCGAAGATATCTCAAGGGATTCTTAGCACCAATCCAGCGAATGTGATGAGGATCGACCATGTATTAACTCAACGTGTTCACAGCAAAACATATGTCCAGACATGAGTTCACTAAGAACATCAAGAACCCCACGAGTTAACAATACTTGGTGGGATTTCCCAACTCGAGCCCAGCAGCACTTCCACACAACTTCTTAAAGTTGAGTTCCATCAGAGTAGTCATGGACTTGTAGTCCACCATCCCAAATCTCTCCAGCAACTTCACAACATATTTTCCTTGAGAAAGGAAAATCTCACATGGCTTTTGCCAGACCTCCAAGCCTAGGAAATAGTGCATCAATCCTAGGTCCATCTCGAACTCGAAAGCTAGTTCCCTCTTACATTGATGAATGAGAGGGTCAGCACCTGTCAAAAAGAGATCGTCCACATAGAGAACTAGAATGAGAGGCTTGTCATTATCAACCTTAAAATAAAGGTTTGGATCAACATCACTTCGAGTGAAGCCCAACTTCATCAAGTAGCTATCGATCATCTCATACCAAGCCCTGGGGGCCTGCTTCAACCCATAGAGGGCTTGCTTCAACCTACATACATATGTGTCTCTATCTTGGACTTCGAACGCCAAAGGTTGTTCCACGTAGACCTCTTCCTTGATTAAACCATGTAAGAAGGCAATGTTCACATCCATATGATGGAGGCTGTAGCAAGGGCAATGATTGATCGGATGGTGGTATAGCTAGCAACAGATGCAAATATATCATCATAATCTATGCCTTCCTTTTGAGAGAAGCCTCGGGCCAACAAATCTTGCCTTGTACTTTTCAGCACTTCCATCGGCTCCATGCTTGATCTTATAGAGCCATTTCGAGGTGACAACAGATTTATCCTTTGGCCTAGGACCACATCCCAGACATCATTCTTCATGATCAATTCATATTCCTCATGCATAGCATCCTTCCAGACTTGATGCTTTACGGCTTCTTCAAAAGTTCCAGGCTCAAATTGTACAATAGTACTCATCGTTGCTAGGTACAACCTTCATCTATTGATGGTACATTGGCAAAGAACCAGTATGTAAGGAAATGCAAAAATATCATATCAGGAGATGGCAAGTGGAAATTTAGAAATTCATAATCATAAGGTGAGGTCAATATGAAACCAGTGGTAGCAGCTTCAGTGGTTGTTTAAGTAGCAAAGGTTTGGATGTAACTTGTAAGCAATGACATGTTGAGTTGTAATCAGGCCTACAACATCGATCACCGAGGCTCAAAAACAAATAACTAAGCCTCCGGAAACCACTGCTCAAAAGTAGGGACACACAAAAAAAACATCTAAATGAGAATACAGGACAAAAATCTATTTATTAGTCAAGTATACAAGAACATTTATTGTGGGATCCAAACACGGTAGCACAGAGATGAAAGAAGACAATAATGCAAGCAAGCACACTACAGTCACTCACAGAATACAGTTACATATAACAACTACAACTCTTCCTCCAACAAAGTCATCCAAGAAAAATCTCATTGTTGATTTGAAGGGTAATAAGAGAAGCCACAAGAGGATATTAGGTTGCCCACAAGCCCACCATTTCCTTTAAAGGAATCAGCGAGAGAAAATTTTATGAAGATTTAAAAAGGATACGGAAGAGGAAGATGGGAAAAGAAATAAACCGTTGGAAGTCAATCTACTCAAAATGTATCGTTTAACTGGATTTGTGTCTGGCGGATCGTGTCCGTACGAGACACGATTGTGTCTCGATCCGCCGGCGGAAAAAGGCATCCACGGGTTTTAAAAAGCCCAACTTGCCCTCTTTTTTATCACTTTGAGTTTGGCGTGGGTGAGGAAAGGAGCAAGGAGCAAGGGAGCATTTTCGAGGAGATTCAAGCAACAAGTAAGTGCATTGTCTCTCTTATTTTTTGCATTCAGTTTGCATGTGCATTTCTTTTACAAATTTGAGCATTTTCTGTTTATTTTTTTACAGCTTTCTTGGCTCAACCAAGGGCAGCTAGGAAGGGGCAAAGGAAGGGGAAGAATGTCCCCATTGGAGATGCCCCTCTTGTTCCTATTTCATCAGGGTCTGCAAGTGTTCCATCTATTGGAAGTGGGGCTGCAACAGCAGCTTCAAATGTTGAGGGAATACAACAACATCAAGATAACAAATATCCATTGTGGAAATGTCACAAGAGAGGCAAGGCCAGGCAGCAAGATGAAGGGAGGAGGCAATGTTGCTTGGAAATGCAGCTATTGCCACAATTATTTCATGAGCACATATTACCGTGTGAAAGCTCATTTGTTGGCTTTACCAAGTTGTGGAATTTCAGCTTGTACATAGGTGTCTTTAGCAAAGAGGAAGGAAATGGAAAGAGAGGCATTTGTTGGTGTGGCAAATGTGGCTGCAAAAACTAAACAAAACAAGAATGATGACCCCCTTCCATTCTTCAAGAAAAGAAACAAGAAGTAACTAAACAAAACAAGAATGATGACCCCCTTCCATTCTTCAGGAAAAGAAACAACAAGTTCCAATTTGAGAGTTCTAGTGGGGGACAAGCAGCAAAAAGAAAGGCAATTGCACTTGGTCCAATGGACAAGATTTCCAAAAAGAGAAGCAGGAAGAGCTTGATCTCACCGTTGTTTTTTTTTCTATCAGAACTTCATATCCTTCAATGTTGCACGCTCACCTCTATTTATTGAGATGTGTTGAGCTCTAACTCAAGGGGCTCCATCAGGGTATGTGCCTCCTGGGTCAAACAAGCTTAGAACCACATTGTTGACGAAGGCATAGAAAATGCTTGAGCCTATTAAATCAGCATGGCAAACATCTGGGGTTAGCATTGTTTCTGATGATAGACAGATCCAACACGGCACCCACTCATCAACTTCATGGTGTCTTCCTTGAATGGTTAGTTTTCTTGAAAGCAGTGGATGCACTTGGACAATACAAGGATGCACAATGTATGGGTGAGTTGTTTATTAAAGTTATTGAAGATGTAGGTGTTGATTCTTGTGTGCAAATCATTACAAATAATGCACCTGCTTGCAAGGTTGTTGGCATGATAGTGGAAGCTAAATATCCACAAGTATTTTGGACACCTTGCATTGTCCATTCATTGAATTTGGCAATTAAATCTATTGCTTCTGATGTGCTTTGGATTGGAAGCATTATTGAGGATGCACAACATATCGGCAACTTTGTACAAAACCATACAAATGCCCTCACTATCTACAAGGAGTAGAGCAATCTTTCATTGTTGAAGATTGCAGATACACAGTTTGCCTTTTCATTCATCATGTTGAAGAGGTTGAGAGAGGTCAAGACCGCTCTTGGGGCCATGGTTACTTCAAAGTTTTGGTTTTTTTGGAGAAAGACAGATCAAGCAACCTCAAAAAGAGTGAAGGACATAATGTTAAATGATGCTTGGTGGGAGAGGGTAGATCTACTTATTCTAATCATCGACCCTATCATTTCCTTGCTTCGATTTGTTGATACCCTTGATGGGTTGGTCTGCATTTGCAAATCGAAGCAAGGAAATGATAGGGACCATCAAGGTATGTGCCTCCTGGGTCAAACAAGCTTAGAACCACATTGTTGACAAAGGCAAAGAAAGAGTTGGACAAAATGCTTGAGTCTATTAAATCAGCATGGCCAACATCTAGGGTTAGCATTGTTTCTGATGGATGGACAGATACAGCACAGCACCCACTCATCAACTTCATGGTGTCTACCTTGAATGGTCCAGTTTTCTTGAAATCAGTGGGATGCACTTGGACAATAAAAGGATGTACAATGTATAGGTGAGTTGTTTATTAAAGTTATTGAAGATGTAGGTGTTGATTCTTGTGTGCAAACCATTACAGATAATGCACCTGTTTGCAAGGTTGTTGGCATGATTGTGGAAGCTAAATATCCACAAGTGTTTTGGACACCTTGCATTGTCCATTCATTGAACTTAGCAATTAAATCTATTGCTTCTTATGTGCTTTGGATTGGAAGCATTATTGAGGATGCACGGCATATCCGCAACTTTGTACAAAGCCATACAAATGCCCTCACTATCTGCAAGGAGTACAGCTATCTATCATTGTTGAAGATTATGAATACACGGTTTGCCTCTTCATTCATCATGTTGAAGAGGTTGAGGGAGGTCAAGACCGCTCTTGGGGCCATGGTTATTTCAGAGTTTTGGTTTTTTTGAAGAAAGACAGATCAAGCAGCCTCAAAAAGAGTGAAGGACACAGCGTTAGATGATGCTTGGTGGGAGAGGGTATATCTACTTATTCGAATCATGGACCCTATCATTTCTTTGCTTCGATTTGCAGATACAGACCAACCCATCCTAGGAGAGGTTTATGAGGGATGGGATTCCATGATTGAGTCTGTGAGGAACATTATTTTATAGAGTGAGTACCCCGAGTATGAGACATCACCAGAGGCCTTCTTCACCACCATACGAGATATTCTTGTCAGCAAATGGGACAAGAATTGCACACCTGTACATTGTTTGGCTCACTCCTTGAACCCAAAATACTATAGCCATGAGTGGCTGAATGGTTGACCCTCCCGCAGATTCCCTCCTTGGATGGATGGTGGAATCCCACAAGGGAGGAAAGATGCATTCAGGCAGATTTTTCAGGATAGAGCATCCCTTGATGAGGTGGAGGATGCCTTTGCAGAGTTTTCCATTGACACTAGTCGATTTGCAAGATATGATGTGATTAGGGACAGGGGGCTAAGAAGCCCTATTCTTGGTGGGCAACTAATGGGGCAACAAGGCCCTGCTCTACATTAGTTAGCCATGAGGCTCCTCTCTCAGGTGACTTCATCCTCTTGTTGCGATAGGAATTGGAGCAGCCATGAGGCTCCTCTCTTAGGTGACTTCATCCTCTTGTTGCGAGAGGAATTGGAGCACATATGGGAATTTATATAGTGTCAAGAAGAGCAATCTTGAGCAATCCAAGGCAAAGACAATGGTGTATGTGCACACCAACCTTCGTCTTATTTACAAGCAAAGGGATGAGTGGTTGAAGGGAAAGACAAATATGTGGGATGTCTTTCTTGATGATATGGGTTTGGATAGCAATGTTGACTTGGCATTGGCCAACTTGGATCTCAATGAGCCAGTGCTAGAGCCCGTCACATTTGATGATGGTGATACTATAGAGGGGTCATCCTCCACACCAGCGGATCCAAAGATGACATTGGATACAGAGGAGTAGGATGCAGCAAAGGAGAGCAGCGGTGACCATGATGATGAGGACAGTGATGCTGATTATGATGATGAGGATTGATGACTCATGACTCATGAGCTACCTACTGCCTTGAGGCTTGTAGACTTGTAGTTGTTTTGTATGTGCTATTTATATTTGCCATTTTCCATTGGCATTGTACTACCTATGTAACACATTTTGATTTTGATGACTTAATGAGAAAACTATAGTATCTTGTCTTTCTCCTATTGGATCATTGATGAATATGTCACAATTGTATTTGTAATATCAATATGTATGCATAATGTTACTTTGTATGATTGTATCTTTGTAGAACTTACATCTAGATGAATATCTATGTTTGAATCAATGAATTTGTATGAATTTGTGTAAGAAATATCTAATTTTTAATATATATATATATATATACTAAAAAAGCTTTCTATTAACGTGCCCTGTTCCAGGGGGTCACCGTGTCTGTGTTTGACACTCAAATCCATGTGCCCTTCGTGTCTTGTGTCCCCGTGTCAGGTGAATTAGGCTATCATGCAAGCCTATATCTTCACTTTCTGTCTGCTGTTATGTGAAGAGTTAGATGGGAAAAGAAATAAACCATTGGAGGTCAATCTACTCTGACTATATCCTTTAACTTTTAGCACGGATGAAAATTAAGTTGTGCACTGGTTATCATGCAAGCCTAGATGTTCACTTTCTGTCTGCTGTTATGTAATCAGTACATAAGGCAACGTTCTTGTAGCAATGAAAAAAGAGTGGAGAATTTTAGTAACTAAGGTCTGATAAGTAATTCAAGCATTTTCTTGCCATGGGATGGGACTGACATTCATCATGAGAATAGTAGTTCTCTTGAAGCATGTATCTTGTTTCTGGTTATAATCAAGGCTCTTTTAAATTAATACAAAGAAACAGTTTCAGGGAAAAACATAATCCAGTTTCAACTTATGTTTCCAGCTTCTACAGTGTGGTAAACTGCTAAACAAATTTTGTGGATTCCCTGCATGTAAATTATTAGGTTCCTTTAAATTTATACAAAGTAAGAGCTTCAGGATAAAAACAGAATAGAGGTTCATCTTATGTTTCCAGCTTCTACAGTGTGGTAAATTGTTAGACAAGTTTTGTGGATTCCCTGCACGTAGATTATTCGTGTACATGCAGTCAATCCCTGAAGCCTGTCTAGCAGTTTCTTTTGGATTCACTGCACATATATAATTATTGTGCATGCAGTGAATCAAAAACTTGTCTAACAATTTCATCAGTCAAACACTTGTTTCCGGTTATAACCAAGGCTCTTTTAAATTAATACGAAAAACAGTTTCAGGGAAAAACATAATCAAGTTTCAACTTATGTTTCCAGCTTCTACAGTGTGGTAAACTGCTAAACAAGTTTTGTGGATTCCCTGCATGTAAATTATTTGGCTCTTTTAAATTTATACATAGTAAGAGCTTCAGGATAAAAACAGAATACAGGTTCATCTTTATGTTTCCAGCTTCTACAGTGTGGTAAATTGTTGGACAAGTATTGTGGATTCCCTGCATGTAGATTATTCGTGTACATGCAGTCAATCCATAAAACATGTCTAGCAGTTTCTTTTCGATTCACTGCACATATATGATTACACTGCATGCAGTAAATCAAAAACTTGTCTAATAATTTCATCAGTCAATATGAACCAGCAATTGAAGGGGAAACAAACAAAATGAGGATTACACACATTGTATTGCTAGGCAATTTTTACAAAGCTTATAAGACTTGTTGCAGATGAAGATGTAAATTCAACAAGATGCAGCAATATAAGAAGAAGAGGTGTCTACATTAAAAATAATAAACGATGGCTCCCAATTGCATAATCATGTAGGTGCAGCCAGTATTATGTCATTTGCTTACAATTATCATGATCTACCTTCAGTGTATTGAGAAAAAAATGCCAGTTCAAAAGAAACAGGTACAATGCGAGCAAAAAAATTATACCCTATTACAATAACCTTGAGAGCAAGTCAAGGCTAATACTATCCACGATGGCATAGCTCTGTCACTTACACATCCAATGTTATCCCGTCTATGCAATAACCAACCAATACTATTACGATAGCATATAAGACAAAAAGTCCAACCTGAATATATGGAAAGTAGATGTCTTTCAGCATACACTTCAGTTGATCTTCATTCCAATAATTTGACTTTAACTTGGATATATGCACCTATCAGCATTCCAAAATAGTACATTATTCATCAAAAATCAGTATATTGAAGACATGCATAAACACCTACATACAGTTGCATTTTATTATGATATTAGTAATTACTAATTACCATAAGTTGCACATTCTGCTTCAATATCATCCGGAATATTTATATATTATCCTTTCTAGATCAATATCCCAATCGTTAGCAATTATGACCTAAATTTGAACTTCTAAAAGCCATCACCTTGAACAGGGATTCTACTGTAATAGTTACACATCGTATTTCAAACTCCAATAGCTGTTTACGCGCATACTATGCCAATGACCAGTTTTTCAAAGGTTATGCAACTAATTGCCAACCACAATATTAAGTCTGTGAAAAGGGGATTTCAAAAACTACAAATAGCATTAAACAATTCTAACATGAAGAAAGCTTTTCTACAAACACTACATCTTGACAATGTTAACCTAGAAGATTTAAATTTGTCCTCAAATATTTTTCGCAGCTTGATATTTCAACAATAATATAAGCTCATAAGATTCAATTGCTTTGAAAAGAACAGAATAAATCCTTGATTGTGTAGACAATATCACGGTGTCTAATGAAATCACAAGTTTGCTTGATAAATTACAAACAAGAATTGTCAATTGGGTTAAGCTTGGGTTATTAACAGGAAGAATCGTTATTCTCCCCATCTGGGTTTAAATCCAGCTTGTGGCATGTTCATTCTTCCTGAGCCAATTCTTAAATGAGGCTTTTCATGAGCCAAGAGGAATATCTTACTCCAGCTTATGGGTGTGAGAGTGATGAAATTGGTTACATGTTTGAGGAAAAAAAAAAAGAGTACAAACAAGAATTATTCCCGCGCCATCACAAGAATTTCCAAAGAAGTCAGGTACCCACTGTAACACTAAAATTATTTAATTGTGAGTGATTGAAACCACTAATTACTATTAGTTTTTGTAGCATCGGATGTGTTCTAGTCACGAAACTTGGTGGAGAGGCTAGAATACATGAGATCTCCAAAACCCAAAAATTGTTTCTAGAAATTCCACCCAGAGATGGCTTAATTAGATTATTAACCTATTTTCTAATGTTTCCTAAGTTTAAACTTAGGAAAACTGGTTAATTAATCAGAATTAATTAAGTCAAGCAGAGAATTCTCTGGAAACTCACACGGATCGACTCCAATATGATCCTAGCTCTTTGATTATGTTTTAATCTTGGCCGTGTTATGCAACCAACTCACAAAATAGAGAAAAGATAAATCAACGACTTGAGAAATAGCCTCTTAGAGGGGGCAACCTCCTTTACATTTAATAAATGAACAATTCTTGGATGATACAAATGACAAGACCTCCTTTGTATATAGGGTCACAATGTCTAAATATAATCGAGGAGGCTACATAACAATAATAATTTAAGGGCACAATAATAACAAAATGGGGGTTACAAGGGTACAATAATAACAATAAGGGGGTTACATTAACAATAATAAGGGACTATACTAGTGATATAGGGGACTAACAAGCCCCTCTCCTTCAAAAAAGTGTTGTCCTCAACGCTTGAGTAGCTCCGGGTGCTTCTGTATAAAATTCTCATCCTCCCATGTAGAATCTTCAGTGGGTAAGTTCTTCCACTTGATGAGATACTCTGAAATTGATCGATTCCGTAGCCGTCGAGTTCTTGTTTCCGTGACTGCTTCAGGTTCCAATATGATTTTTCCTTCCTCATCAAGTTCTGGCAATATTGTTTGAACTGGAAGATTTTCACCTATAACCTTCTTTAAGCATGAAACATGGAAAACTGGATGCACTCGCGAAGAAGCAGGAAGCTCCAATTTGTATACCATAGTACCAATCTTTTGCAACACCTTGTAAGGACCATAGTACTTTGGCGATAATTTATTATCCTTCTTAGCTTGCTTGAGGGACATTTGTTTTTATGGTTGTAGCCGTAAAAATACCCAATCTCCTACATCAAAACTTCTCTCGCTGCGATGTTGATCTGCCTGTTGTTTCATTCGATTTTGTGCCAAATTCAGGTTATCCTTTAAGAGTTGGAGAACTTGTTGCTGATGCTTGATGTGATGTTCCACTGCTTGAACCTTAGAATTTTCTCTTAAAGATGATGTGATGGATGGTGGATGATATCCATAGAGTGCCATAAATGGGGTGATTTTTGTTGCAGTATGAAAGGAAGTATTATACCACCATTGAGCTAGAGGTAACCACTTGAACCATTGTGTTTGTTTATCAGATACAAAGCAATGAAGATATCCATCCAAACATTTGTTCACTATCTCAGTTTTCCCATCAGATTGAGGATGATAAGATGAACTATGAGCTAATTGAGTGCCAAGACAAGAAAAATAATTCCGTCCAAAGATTTCTAATGAAAATGGGATCTTTGTCACTTACTATAATCTTTGGGTTTCCATGAAGCTTTTGAATTGTTTCCATAAAGGCAGTAGCAACTGTATTGGCTTTAAAAGGATGAGATAATGCACAAAAGTATGTATACTTGGTAATTCTATCAACTACAACCATGATGACACTCTTTCCTTCAGACTTGGGTAAACCTGTGATAAAATCCATCGAGACCTCCTCCCAACGTTGACTTGGAATGGCTAAAGGTTGTAATAGACCTGGGGTCTTAATAGTCTCAACTTTATTTTGTTGGAAAACCAAACATTCTGCCGCAAACTTTTGACTATCAAATTTAAGGCCATCCCCAAAAAAAAATTCTTCTTGACCCTGTGGTAAGTTTTTAAAAATCTTGAGTTCACTCCTAAGGAAGAGGTGCACTTCCAAAAGAATCTTTTGTTTGAGTTGGGAATTCTAACAAAGATATAAGCGATCTTTGTACCATAATGAATCATTTTTTCCAGCTAAATGTATCAGATGTACTAGGATCTTGTTGCACCTTTTGAATGACTATCCACACCTCTTCATCATTCTTCCATTCATCCCTTGCTTCGGTTATCCACTCAGGTTAGATAATAGAAATGGCACAAAGCAATGCTTCCACATCCTCACCCTTTCTTGAGAGTGCATGTGCAACAACATTTTGCTTTCCTTTTTTGTAGATGATTTCAAAGTCATAACCCAACATCTTTGTGACCCATTTATGCTGCTCTTCTAAAGATAATCTTTCTTCCAAAAATATTCAGAACTATCATTATCTGTTTTTACCTTGAAGTGTCTTCCCATTAGGTAAGGTCGCCATTGCTTTAATGTATGTAGTATTGCCAACATTACCTTCTCATAAATAGGTTTGTGTAAATACTTTCCTTTGATTGGACGACTTTCAAAAGCATTGGATCTTCCTTCTTACATTAAAACTACACCAATTCCATTTCCTGAGGCATCACATTCCACAATAAAGGTTTTTGTGAAGTCTGGCGTAGCTAAGACCAGTGCTTGGCACATTGCCTCTTTAAGATGTTCAAAGGCCTTAGTTGCTTCTGGAATCCAAGAAAATGCATCTTTCTTCAGTAACGATGTTATAGATGTGTCGTTATTCTCACATAATCCTTAACAAACTTGCGATAATACACTGTCAACCCAAGAAATCCTCGAAGATGCTTTATGGTTGTGGGGATTTTCCATTCCTCAATGGCTTTAATTTTGTTAGGATCTACCTTAACACCCTCATGAGATACAATATGACCCAAGTATTCCACCTCCTATACTCCAAAGAAACATTTAGAGGTTTTTGCATATAATTGTTTCTCCTCCAATAATTTGAGCACCCTGTCAACATGTTGAACATGATCCTTCCAAGACTTCTTGTAGATTAGTATATCATCAAAAAAATACTAACACAAATTTTTTAAGGAAGGGTTTGAAAATGGAATTCATTAAACCTTGAAATGTGGAAGGTGCATTACTAAAGCCAAAAGGCATGACCAAAAATTCATAATGACCCTCATGAATTCGGAATGTTTTTTTCGAAATGTCTTCAATCTTCATTCTAATTTGATGATATCCTGAACGAAGATCTGACTTGGTGAAGTAAATTGCTCCATGTAATTCATCCAACAATTCATCAATGATAGGGATGGGGAATTTATCTTTACTAGTGAGCTCGTTGAGCTCCCTATAATCTGGACACATACGCCTTGATCCATCCTTCTTGTGCACTAGTACTACTGGAGCAGAGAAAGAACTTTGACTATGTTGAATTATACCAACCTCTAGCATTTCTGCAACCATACGTTCAATCTCACTCTTTTGGGCATATGAATAATCTGTAAAGCCTGATGTTTGGAGGAACACTTCCTGGAATCACATGAATAGCATGATTATGATCACAAATAGGTGGTAGGCCTTTGGGAGTCTCAAACACCTTGGACTAATTGTCTAAGACTTTTTGGAGATCTAGAGAAATAGATGATTTCGATGTTTGAACCTGTAGTGACCACAATTGTCCAATTACGCCTCGTTGTTCTTTCTTCATAAGCTTTGCCGTGACATTAGAGTTGATTATCTTTCCTGGTTTCCTTGCAATACTCCTTAATTCAACTTCCTTTCCTTCCCAAAAAAAAATTCAAGAAAAGTTCCTGAAAATTAAAAGCTATCATCCCCAAAGATTATAACCATTGTACTCCTAGTACAACATCAACACCACCCATTGGAATGGAAAGCATTGGACTATTCAATACATATTCCCCCATGGTTAGCTTGATATTATGGCACTTTCCAGAGCAATTTATAGTTCCTCCATTTGCAACCATCACTTGACACTCTAGTGTTGGATATAGAAAGCAATTCAATTCCTTAGTTATCTTACAATGAATAAAACTATGGTTACTACCTGAATCAATCAACACTATAACATTTTTCTTCTTGATATATCCTTCTATCTTGAGAGTTTGAGGAGTGGTAATTCCTGCCAATGCATTACAAGATATGGTCGGATTCATTTCTTCTTTCTCCAGGGTTGGTTCTCGATGTATATCCTCCTCTTTTGATGTTTCTTGTTCATTTTCTTCCTCCTCCTCACAATCTATTTAAAATAATTTCTTCTTAGTGTACTTATGACTTTTAGTGTATTTGCTATCACAACTATAACAAAGCCCTTCTGCTCTTTTTTCCTCCAATTGTTATGGTGTCCACTGTCAACCTTGTAGGTTGTGGAACGCTAGGAGCAACAACACTTCCATCTTTATAGTTGTGAGTGGTAGACTCCCTTGTTGCCATAATTTATCTTTCAACTTTTCTTGCCACCTTGAATGCCTTCTCTAATGAATCAGGTTCCCAAAGGTGAACCTCATGTTGGATGTTATCCTTTAAAGTCCCTATGAGGACATCAATCCTATGCTCATATGGAATATCTGTTACCCTAATATTCAATTTTTGGAAGTCCCCAATGTGCTCCTCTATTGAACCCTTTTGTTTGAGATTTATCAATTCACTAAAGAAGGTGTTTCTCTTTGTATCCTCATAATGTGATATCATTTCCTCCGTAAAAATTGACCAAATGACAAGCGGTTTACAAGAACAAAGCCATCGATACCATACAGATTGCTTGGGTTCTAAATATAAAGTTGCAATGCGTACCTTTTGTGAGTGTTGCACATCATGGAGATCAAAATATTTATCTATTTGTAGGATCCATGTTACCGGATCCTTGCCATCAAACTTCCTCATATCAATCTATGGAATGTAGTGGTTCTTAAACCCAACATTGATGTCTCTAAAATCATAATTCATATTCCTTTTGTCCTCATCGTGATTTTCATGGATTACCTTGTCACCACAGGGAAGCCTTTCTTGCAACAACTTTGTCAAACCTTCCATGTCTACTTTCAAACCATCCATCTTAGCTTCCATGTCATCCTTCAAACCTTCCATATCTGCTTTTAAACCATCCATGTCATCTTTGGTTGCTCATTGTGAGAGCGAAATTTGTTGCACCTGGTCCCGCAATTTTGATATATCATGTTGCGATTCTTCCTCTTCATGCGTCATAGTAGAGCTTTCTGAGGGCTTAATGGGTGTAGAATTCTTTTGTTTTGGAGGCATTTTAGAACCAAATACTGATATATATGCTTCAATATGCCCTTTGAATCACTTCAAACTGATTTTTCTAACAAAAGTTGCACAAAATTTTAAAAATACACATTGTTTTCTTGTTTTTTGGAGTTTTATATTGAAATTGTTGTATCTCTGTAATTTCAGATTTCCAAGGTCTGAAATTTGGTCCTATGGTAGCCCTTTGAATCTTCTTTCCAATGCCACTATTGATTTGTGTAGCTTGGGAGCTACTCCAAGCCCTAGGGTTCAAGGTTTGGAGGGGAAAGCACCACAAGGGCGACTTGTGGGCTTGGAACCCAAGTGTGGGGTTTTGCACTTTCGTGATTTGGACCAAACCCAAGATGTAGGTACAAATGTGATGGATGAGGATGATAGTGCTTAGCGATACGATTCCAACGCAACGAGAATCATCTAAATCTGAGTTTTCGTTACAGAGAAATGAATTTTGGAAGTTGACAAGGTAATTATTGGTTGCCAACTCATGTAGGCTTGGTGTAAACAATTCCAATAGATGTGTCTCTTCAAGATTAGTTTGAACCCCTGATATTTCTATAAATTGAGGGTGAGGACTCATTGTTTAAGCATCCATTTGTGGCAATACATCACCAAGAGGAGCTCTGAAATCTCAAGGAAGCCGCAGCCAGATTAGGAGGCCAAGGACAATGTGAGGAATGCCCAGAACAGCATGGGTATTTATTGTGGTGAGGCTGAAGTGTTGTTGGAGACAGCGGATGTGTTTTGGGGTTGTTTCAAGTGTTGTTTTAGGGCCAGATTGCAAGGTGTGTTGGTCGAGGAGATAAGAAGCAATTCGTTGTTGTTTTGGGTTGTTTGGTGGAGTTTTGGAAGGGGGTGAAGTCCTATAGCAGTTGTTGTGCTTGGCCGCAAGCCATAGCTAGCAACTGGGTTGTCTCTAGGTGTTGCGTTGGGGTTAAACAAGCCAACAAGGAGAAGCGTAGGTGTGGAGGTGTCTCACCTTGGAGGACTGCAGCCTTATAAGGCTTGTCTTGTTGACTGCGTGGAGGATAAGGGTTGAAGGTTGATGCCCTAACCAGAATTGAAAAGTGCAGCAGGAAACCATGGTGAACAAAAGTGTTTTCGAGAGGTGTATTAGGTCAAGGATTTGACCGGATTGCATCGTTAGTGCAGCAGCCTATTGATGCCATGTGGATGACATTCTGAGGTGGTGAGTGTCATCCTAGGAGGAGAATCAGCAGTGATTGGATTAGGTGCCATAGGTCTATTCGAGGGTAGAGTGTTGGCTACCCAGAGTAGCCCTAGACGAGCTATTTTGAAGGACGAAGAGCAACTGAAGGTTGGGTGAAGATTGGTGACGAAGTGCAACACTTTGATGAACGAAATTTGTTGCTATCATGGCAGTTTGGAGTTCGAGATTAGGCCTACCCAGAGAGCAGATTGGATCAACCCATGTACACTCTACAGATGGACATGCAGCAATGTTAGGTGGCAGCCCTCCTGGAATCTCGATGTGTAGATGCCTTGATGGACTAAGGCACTACTAGTGAGGAGTACGAGTGCAAAGATGTTAAATTTAGATAACCATGGTATGTTCTATGCTTAAAGCAGTTTACTTCAATCTTTCTTATAGGCCCAATTTAGATTAGCAATCACATAATCATTGAAAGTAAATGCTGATAGAACATAATAATAGATCGACAGAAGACGAGCCAATATAATAAATCACGCTGTCCTTGGAGGGACTGCGTTGTCCTTGTTGTTGCAACTTCCCTTCTCCTCTGAGATGTCCTCTGAGATTATCTTTGCCTCGTGTATTCTAGACCCCAGGATCAGATCTTCCCCCCTTGGCCTAAATTCCCCTCTCTGCAGCTGAAACACTTCTGATTATTCTTAGCAAACCCTACCCTAGAATCTCAGCTTAGCTTCAGTGCTCTGCCTCTGTGTATCTTTACAAATGACCCCAAGCCTTTCCTTTATACTTTTCTTGTTGACAAATCAACGGCCAAGATTAGATCTTTAATCAATGGCTGAGATTGAAAGAAAGCTTGATCCGGGTGACTTAAGACAATTTTATCACATGTTTAATTAAATTCACTTTAATTATTTAAGTTCCCTAAGTTTTAACTTAGGAAATACATTAAAATAATTAATTGATTTAATATCTCCTAAACCAAATGAAATTTCCCAAATCCATTTCTGGGTCTTGTATATCAAGTGTACTCTAGTCCCTCCATGAAATTTGGGAGCTAGAGCACAATTGATGCTACCCCAAATACACAAAATCTCAACACCACCAACCTAATAGAGTGTATCAACTCTAAAACCAATAGTAAGAGCTTCATTGAAGTTCTTCTTCCAAATGCGTACCTTTCCATCGATGAATGCCACCTTGAATCCTTTGTCTACCATTGCCGAAATGGAAACTAGATTCTTCTTCAAATCAAGTACGTACAACAACATCTTGCAAGCGGAGGACTTGACCTTGACTTAGATGAAGGGTCACAGTCCCTGTCCCTTTCATGGGATAGGTGGCATTGACTCCAAGGATAATCTCCAAATTAGTATCCTTCTCAATCAAATCAGAAAGGGCTTCTTTATATCCAGTGAGGTGCCTTGAAGAACCACTATCAATCAACCAAACATCCAAGGTGCCGGAAGGAGATGCAACAGAGAGGGCAAATATAAGAATATATTCATTTTTCTTATTATCAACAACATTGGATTCATCATACCTAGAATTCCTTGACCTCTTGAAAGGTTGACCATTTCCACTTCAATCAGAGGGAGCCTTCCTCTTCTTTGCATGAGCGGTAAAGTTAGTAGGGTCACCTCCATTCCCATTTGAGGGATGGTCTCCCTCCATCATTCTTGTCTCCTCTTGAGTGCATCTCGTCAACAATTCATCAAAATCAGGAATCACATTATTATTAAGAATAGTAGTATTGAATACATACCAATCACGGGGGAGTCCTCCAAGAGCAATGAGAACGAGCTCTCGATCAGCTACTTCTTCTCCAATAGCTAAGAGATCATTCCTAATTTCTGTGAGTCTCATAAAATAGGATTGAATGGATTCTTCTTTTCCATTCTGGATATTCTTCAACTTCTTCTTGAAGAAAAGAACTTGATTAACATTGTTAGCCTTGAACATGCTAACCAACTTATCATACATCTCTTTAGACATACCCAAATCGGAGGTATAAGCAACCAAGTGCTTAGGAATAGAAGCCATGATGATCATCTTCGCCTTGACTTCCCCTTTTCTATACTTTGTCTTTGTGCGATGCATTTGATGGAGGCTCATTTATCTTCCCTGCAGATAGTCCATGACTTCTTGGCCTTCCAATACCAAAACCAAAGACATCTTCTAGGCATGATAATCAGACTTATCAGTCAGCTTATCATCACTCTTGAAACCCTTGTATGTGGAGGCCATTGGTCCTTGATAGGACAACTTCTTCGATGATTTCTTTTCACACTAGCTTGGGCTTTGTCTTCACCTGAGCTCTGATTCCATGTTAAATTTAGATAACCATGGTATGTTCTATGCTTAAAGCAGTTTACTTCAATGTTTCTTATAGGCCCAATTCAGATTAGCAATCACATAATCATCACATAATCATTTAAAGTAAATGCTGACGAAACATAATAATAGATCGACAGAAGACAAGCCAATATAATAAATCAGAATTTACAATTCTTGTTGCCCAACAAAGATAGAGAGAAATGTTTGTTACAGCAGTCAACAGGATGCCCTAGCCAGCAAAGACTTTGGTTGTTCAAACCAGCTCTTCCAACCTCCCGAAGGTTCAGTCAAACACATACAAGATCAGCCTTCCTTCAGTCTCACACACACCTTATGAGACAACTCCCAAAACAATCAACGCAAGTCAACAAAAGGATTTCTGGCATCCATTTCCGACATCATCCATATTTCTGGCATCCAGTTTCACACGTGGGAGAGAGAGACGCCTCTTCTAGGTTGTAGGAATCAATCAGATCATGAGGAATGTGTGTGATGAGATGATGAGCAACTGAGCATTAAGTCTCTCCAATTTATATCCATCAATGAGGGTATGTGACACATCTGTTGGGCTTGTGAGCCTACATTACAATTCAAGCCGACCTTGACAAATTGCACATGCGTGGAAAATAAAATCAAAATATAAGTTCTTCTCATCCAAACAAGATGATCTTTGGATCAATCTTGCACCTATTCGAAAGAGGAATCCATTTCCGACATCATCCATATTTCCGGCATCCAGATTTCCGGCATCCATTTTCGACATCCATTTCTGACATCATCCATATTTCTGGCATCCATTTCCGGCATCATCCATATTTCTGGTATCCAGTTTCACACGTGGGAAAGAGAGACGCCTCTTCTAGGTTGTACGAATCAATCAGATCATGAGGAATGTGTGTGATGAGATGATGAACAAATGAGCATCAAGTCTCTCCAATTTATATCCATCAATGAGGGTATGTGACACATCTGTTGGGCTTGTGAGCCTACATTACAATTCAAGCCGACCCTGACAAATTACACGTGTGGAAAATAAAATCAAAATATAAGTTCTTCTCATCCAAACAAGATGATCTTTGGATCAATCTTGCACCTCTTCGAAAGAGGAATCCAACAAAAATATCATCATTATCATATGAGCAATGAAACAGGATTTTGGACCTAGTTTCCCAAAATTAACAAAAGGACCGGCAAGACAAGATATGACAGAGAAGAGCTACAGCCAAGTTTGTCATTGTATCTTGTATACCATAAACTGTTGTATTATTCAGATTTGGTTTAATATAACGAAGATTGATGATTGTACATTATTGTACAATTTTGTTTAAAATTATGTATATTGTGCATATGTGATTTAGTGCTTTATATTTTCCGCTTTGCAAAGTAGTTCATGGTTGAGATTCTTGGTTTGGTAGCATCAGCGATTTAAGACTCTAACCGAGATCCAAGGTCGGGAAATTCAACAACCACATGTCAAACCAATATTGGATTCCTCAATAAAGAGTTTTGCCAAATCTCCCACGATGACCTGATTATGGACTGATTCAGTAGAGCAAAGTTGTATGGAATGCCATGTGTCACTGTTTCAACATTCGGCCATGAAATTGCTATAGGACAAACTACAGACTGTGTAACCTTAGCCACTTTTTACAGAATTCAAATCAAATGCCTAAAACAAAAGTTATGATGATTTTCCTTAGGTCGCCTGTTTGAGATAGAATTTTCGAGCCTGCAAAAACCCTAACTTCCCTCGTATCATATCTTTGAAAATATAGTGAACCAAGATCTGAAATTTGTACAAAAAGTTCACCAATATCTCGGCTCCACGTGGTTGCAATTTCAGCGTCTGAAACCTCGTAGAAAAAGAGTTATAGCGAAAATGCCACGATGACCTGTTTGAAGCAATGAAACCCTAGAATCCAAAGCTCTTGTACCAAATGTTATGCAACCAACTCACAAAATAGAGAAAAGATAGATCAACGAATTGAGAAATAGCCTCTTCGAGTGGGCAATGTCCTTTGCATTTATGATTTCATAAATGAGCAATTCTTGGATGATACAAATGACAAGACCTCCTTTGTATATATAGGAGTCTAAGTGATCACAATCTGATCAGATCCTACATAACAATAATAATGTAAGGGCACAACAATAACAATAGTGTGCTTCTATGGGGCACAACAATAACAATATGGGGGCTACATGGGCACAACAATAACAATAAGGGGGTTACACTAACAATAACAATAAGGGGGCTACACTAGTATTATAGGGACGTAACAGGTCGTTAGAGCCCCAAAAGAGGATTATAAGAAGAAGTCGATGGACACTTGAGAAGTTCAATTTCCTTGGCAGATTAATTTCTAGAGAGCGGCAGCAGTTGTCGAAGGGTCAAAGATCGAAGCAGAGACAGTGAGGGGCAGGGACAGTGATCCGGAGGAAGTTTTCGAGATCCGAAGAAGCAGCAAGGACTACGAAGTAGTTGAAGCAAAGCAGTTTGACTTCGCTGGGGAGGAAGTCGATTCAGTTTCCAGAGGCTGGGAAAGCCTTCTAGAGGACTGGAGAGTCACTTCCAGCAGCAGAGATATGCAAGATGGCTTGCTCAGAGGCCGAAACTGAGCCACACATGTGTGAGACTACGCAGAGGCCCTACACTGGGGTTTAGACAACTAGTTTTTCTGGAGGAGCCAGTGTCGAGATTGTTTGTGGGGTGAGAATTTTCTCTAATTATTTTCAGTCAGATACTTGTTGTTTGGATTACCAGTTGGGCATCCATAGATTGTACTCAGAATTTCATTGTTGCATAATAATAAAAACCCTCAACTGCTGCACCGATTTTCCAAAGTTGGGTTTTTCCAAGAACATCTGTCCAAAAATAACTGTGTAAATTTTATGTGTGTGTGCTGGAGTTTCTCAGATTCCAGCGTTATTTTTCTTCTGCAGTATTTATTTGTGAAAATCACAGTGTAAATGATTTGGTATTTGTCGTAGCAAACTGCAATTAAATTGTTAAATAAATTAACAATTAGGAAAATAATTTCCAGTTGTTGCAATAGATTAAATTTTCACATGGTAAAGTGTGAATGATCAGCCAGGAAACTCAAAAGTGGAGAAGGGAATTTCGTTGTTTAGAGGGTGCAGTAGACTGAAATTCTCAAAGGTTGCGTAGTGTTCGAATTGTTGGGCAAGACTTAGATTTTTAGCTGCAGGCTTGTAGAAAACTCAGAGTTGCCCAGAATAGTGATTCCAACAGTCAGAGGGAGCAGCAGCAGCTCAGATTTTTCGCTGAGCGGATTTCTGGATGGACGCAGAGGGTTTTGCAAAAGCAAAATCAGCATCGTGTGGAAGAGAAATTGCACACACAAAAGGAGATTTCTCTCATAGGGTTTCTAGCCAAGAAATCCAATTTTCCGAGTTGCAGATTGGCAGTAGCAGCTAGCAGAACTGCGCATTCCAAGAGGGAGTGCGAGTAGCAAAGCAGCAGCCTAGCAGAGGAAGAGGGAGTTTCCAGATCAGATCAAAGATGACCACAGTTGGGCTCAAGGACCAAGACAGATTGGAGGGTGTCTCCAACTATGTCATCTGGAAGGCTAAGATGTCCTTCCTTATGAAATGAATATGGCCTGAAAGCCTACGTGGACAATGTGGTGGCAATTCCCCAGGATGCACATCAGTAGAAGGAGTACATAAAGGAAATGGCGAAGGCGAAGCGAATGATTTTGGATGGAGTCCGAGATCATATAGTCTCGCATATTTCTGGCAAGAACACTGCTAGGGAAATGTGGGTAGCTCTCTCCGCTATATCAGAGTTCTTCCGAACAGCGGAAGATGTTTCTCCAAGAGAAGTTGAGAACCATCGAGATGTAGAAGGGTGATGGCATAAATCCCTTCCTAACTCGGATTCAAGAGGGCCAAGATCAGTTGTCAGTCGTTGGGGAGGCGCCCCTACCAACAGATCTTGTACGACTGGCACTAAACAGTGTCTCGGAGTACTGGCTTTGTCCAAAGCATATTGGGACAAAGCCAATATGTGAAAGGATGTGGGCCAATCTGCAGCAAGAGGAGTTGAGGCGAGCTCTAGTAAAGAGCTCCATCAGTGATAGCAGCAGCAAGGGCATGAAGAGTGAAAAGGAAGAGGAGAATGTGGCCCTAACATCGAAGGGTCCTAGTTAGGTGCAAGGGGAAAAGAAGAAGATGGACCTGCCAAAGGCCAAGTGCTTTAGATGTTGTGAGTTCGGTCAGTACAGCACGCAATGTCCTCTTAGAAAGAAGGAAAAGCAGGAGAAGCAGGACCAATAAGCAGCCTCAACGGAAATAGACAAGCTTTCCTCTAGGATAGAGGAAGAGTTTGCTATGTCCGCAAATATACCTCCAGGAGTGAGGTGCGGAGATTTGGTGTTCTAGCCTGAGAGAGCTACAGAGATGGGCAGGGTCCATTGAGGAGTACACCTCATGGATCATTACCCAACTATGGGGGCCCACAGTATTCAGTAACAGGATGGACCAGTGTCAGAGGTGTAGTCAGAATTCCAGAGTGAGTTGTAGACTAGTAGCAGTCAGGGGTTGGGGAGCGCAATGCAAAGTTGGAAGCAGTGAAAAGTGGCACAGTGAGGAGTCAACAGAAGCGCATATTCTTCAGTAGACAGCAGGTAGTAGCAATCAGGACTTCGGAGATAGATGCATCATATTGAACACAGTTGATTCAGTATTTTGGATTCTTCTCAGTTGCAGTTGCAACACCAATAGATGAGAGGGAGTTGCAGTGCAGATGCAGTGTTGGCAGTAGTGCAGCACGAATGCAGCATCAAAGTTGCGCAGTGGTTGGTGGGCAGTATGGGCAAACATCAGCAGCGTGACAAAGGAGGATACAAGGAGACAAGGTGTTGTAGCAGCAAGTGTGCAGCACTAGAACACATTCCTCGCTAAGAGGGAGTGTTAGTTTTTGTAGCATCAGATGTGTTCTAGTCATGAAACTTGGTGGAGAGACTAGAATACATGATATCTCCAAAACCCAGAAATTGTTTCTGGAAATTCCCCCTGGAGATGGATTAATTAGATTATGAACCTATTTTTTGATGTTTCCCAAGTATAAACTAACGAAAATTGGTTAATTAATCAGAATTAATTAAGTCAAGGTGACAATTCTCTAGAAACTCACACGGATGGACTCCGATATGATCCTAGCCCTTAATTATGTTTTAATCTTGGTCATTGGAGCCCCAACAGAGGATTATAAGAATAAGTCGATGGGCACTTAGAGAATACACTTGAGAAGTTCGATTTCCTTGGCGGATCGATTTCCAGAGACCAGCAACAATTGCCCGAGAGCCAGAGATCGAAGCAGAGACAGTGAGGGGCAGGGACAATGATCCGGAGGACGTTTTCCAGATCCAGAGAGGCAGCAGCAAGTGGCAGAAGTGATCCAAGCAGAAGCAGCGCAAGGACTGTGCAGTAGCTGAAGCAGAGCAGTTCGATTTAGCTAGGGAGGAACTCAATTCAGCTTCAAGAGGCCGTGAAAGTCTTCCAGAGGGCCAGAAAGTCACTTCCAGCAACAAAGACAGACAAGACGGCTTGCTTAGAGGCTGAAACTGACCCACGTGTGTGACAGTCAGCGTTGGGACTGCAGGAGGAGCCCGTTTTGGGATTGCTTGTGGAGTGAGAGAATTTTCTCTCTAATTATTTTCTGTCAGATATTTTTCTGTATGGACTACGTTGAATCTTCATCAAAATGTTTAAATAAACTAAAGGCCGAAGGGAAATTTGCTTCAAATTTCAAACTGCTTACTGCGCTAACCAGGATACACTTTATAGTTTTTGGACCGAGTATGCCCTTGGTGTTTCACTGTCTTTTGGTTGTGTTAAGCATCTGCTTCAGATGTTTCATTTTTTTATAGATCAATATACAATTTTGGCATCAATGACATTTTTTAAAACTGCTTCTTCAGTCATCAAATTTTTAATTCCAGTACTTTAGAACCTTAGCAATGATATTATAATACATAACCACTTGGCCTATGTGAGAGTGTTTCATGGTGCACCTTGACAAATTGTGAATAAGTAAAATACTAAAATGCATTGCAAGTGCATTTATATATAGCAACAAATATCTTACTCTTTTTTTACATTCTTAGTATATGATTGTACACAACAATTTTCAAAAATCTGGACAAGCAGATCCAGAACTGAAAACCAGGCTAAAACTAAATTACTACAACACAAACTAAATAGTTGCATAATCAAGACAACAACTGCTTCCACAGAATCTTACAAAACAGAGCATGACTCCAGAGTACAGATACATATTCCTTGTACAGAATGAAACACAGAGGCCATGAAAACATTAACATACAAACACTTGAAACCACATACCTTTGTAAAACTCCCATGAGGAGACATGCCAAGTTCATCCGGTGAGACCTCCCTTATGTCTCCTGCTGTCTGTAAACAAACCATTCGTGAACAGATAGTAATGTATACTTCAGTCGCATTGATCTAGCCAAATTCAAGCCATTTTGAAAGAGACAAACTAACCCATTTTTTGTATTTATCTGAGAAACACATGCATATAAGAATTTAACTTTTCATCCGCTGCTGGTAGAATGAGAGATGGAAAATACATACCCTCCAGATCCGATCCGCTTTGGATTTCTGTACAAGCGTGTCCTTTTCCAGCTTCAACGTGACAACTTTCTTTGACATCTTTGTCTTTGATGATACCATAACCAGCCTGACAAACAATTGTTTAAGAAGAATGAAACAATATTGTAACTCAGATCTTGAGTCTAGAGATAATATTCATAATTTCATACAGGAAACTTGCTAATTACAACAATTATAAATGTGTCGTACATACCCTCCCAGATGCATGGAAGCAGCAAGGCCTCCAAAACCATACATTCCAAAGTATGGCTGCAAGGAAAATATTTTATGAGAGGAAATCTCAAGCAGCAAGCCACACATTAAAAAGCAGTAAAAATAATTTTTTTAATCCAAGTAATGTACTTCTAAACCAAATAGAGTAAGAAAACCAAAATACTTTAACCTTGGCACAAATGTGTGAAAGAAAATTACATTTACAGTTTGATCCTAACATATGCTATTCAGTTAGATGTCAGGATACTCTAAGATTCCTATGTTTGTCAATTCTTCATTGAACTTCTACCTTGAAATGTCCAATAGTGATAAGAATGCCCTACCAAGCAGCCCCACATAAGGTAATTGGCTCATCTTCATACCAGCTAAATGATTGCATATTTCCTTAGCAAGCATAGCTGTATGCACATGTAACTTTTGCATGCACCTACTCAGCTATTAAATACTGTCAATATAAAAATCTGGCTGCCCAATTGACATGATTTTATTAAAGGGCAACCAGTACAAGCCAAAATGGTAATCAGAGTGGAAAATAAAATTAAAAAGCAAGTAGCAACATGAAAATTTTAGCCTTAAATTGTTCCCAACTACCAGTAGACACCAATAATGAAAAATGGCAATTAAAAATGAAGTATTAGAAACTCAAATTTCATTTCAAGCTAAGTGGCAGAGAACAAAGAGTTACCCAAAGGAGATCTCGAAGAATTGAAAGAGCTTAGTTTTCTCAACTATGAATGGATTCTAATCTTTTACTTGGTGATATTTCTGGTTCAGCCACTAAATTATGCAGTTTATGCTTTAGTGGTCATATCATGTCTTTTACTTAGTACTGAGGATCAAAGGAGCTTAGTTTTCTCGACTATGAATAGATTCCAACTCTTTTACCCCATAGTTCTTTCAGCTTCTAGTTTGCCTCAATGCAGGACATGTTTGTCATTCAAACAAAACTGGATCTCGGAAGGTGAGAGAATGTTCCAAAACAAGCCAGATACAATTTTTTGTGATATTTCTTGTTCAGCCCTTAAATGAGAGTTTATGTTTTAAAGGTCATGTTGTGTATTATACTTGGTACTTTCTTCTTTTGTTAGGGAAAAAATACATCTAACACCCAGATCGTAAATAAAGCTGAAATACAAAGACAACCCCAAATGTCCAAACAGTGAGAGAAAACCATGGATCCCAAGTCACCAAGAAGACCTGCACGCCAATGAAGTTGTCCTTGAAGCAACACATAATATCAGTCCTGCACCATCTGCCAGCACTGATATACTTAAGTGTTTTTGTATTACAAGCATTTAATGAAGTAAAGTGATCTCAGCATTTAATAGAGTCGCATGTCCTTTTTTCATGGCTGCATCATGCAGTGGTGCTTCTCTACCTTACATCTCTCTCTCACAGATATATCATTCTGTATGGATAAATTACACACATTGAATAATACATCAGATGTCAAGGACTGTGACTGCTTGCTGCCAGCAGAAGACAACAACTTTAGGGAAGACTAGGGTCAGCAGTTTGCAGGGAAAGTTTTGTGCAGAGCAAATCACAGTTTTAATGGGTACATCTACCATCCGATACATTTTGGTGGTTTGGTCAGAGTCACGTCAGGAAGGTAGCAGAGAGCAGTAATGATTCAGGTTGATCAGAAAGAGCTCAAGGTGAGAAGAAGAAAGAAAATTTTGAAAAAGAGCTTGTGCAGATTTTGGTAGGCAGGTTGTGTGAGCTGGCAGCTGGTTGATAATGGAGTAGACAAAAACAAATTCCAGGACCAGGAATAAACGAGAAAAAAGAAACAAAGAAATTAACAAATGACCAAAATAGCTCAATTGGAACAGAAAGTACAAGTCAAATGATAGTGTGACAGTGTCGAAACCAACTCTAGGCAAAAAAAGAAATACAATTAAAGATAAAGATTACAAAGGAGTGAACTAAAAGGAAAGCCTATAAAAGAAACAAGGCTTTTAAGGCACTTGTCTCAATTGGATATATCATATGCCTTTCCCTTGCCACAAAGGCATATCATTTATTTCAGTAACTAGAGATAGCATAAAGAAGGGACACGACACATTTAAAGGTGTGATCAATTTGAAAAGAAATAGACTGTGACTCTACAAAGATTCTCTTTATAGAGTCATGCTTTAGGTAACAAGAGAAAACATAAAGAAAAAACCAAAGAGATAAGCACTCCTCCCAATCGGATCTTTAAATAGAGTTTGAATTTACAATGGATCTTTGTCTTGTAATAATTCACAAAATATCCATAGCTAAAGATGGCAAAAAGAAAGGACTCGGGAATGATAAGTTTTTAAATAAACTCTAGTTCTACATAAATAGGCACTGCTAGATGCATGAAAAGAATTATCACTGTACACCAGATGTGGAAGAAAAAGGTCACGTTGCCATCATGACTCATTGTGAAGGTACCAAGGCAGAGCATGTCCTCTATCAGATGGCCCAACCAAGTGGACCAAGCTCAATAATTGCAGGTGAAGTTGGTAGCTATCTGTTGGAGCTCTCCTAACATCCAAAGTTGATGAGCGAAACCCAAAGATGGACATCTAACTGCTCAATGTGGACTCAGGGGTAATCCCACACTATTGTAAACTGGTGGGAAAGGTTTGTCTCACTGATCTTGTGTCACATGGCTAGACTAAGAATAATTAATTTTCAGGTGGGAGGGATGAAAGATGTAGGTGATATCCGGCAAACTAGAAAGGGTACATTGTCTCACCAATCAACTTCAAGAGGAATACATTGTCCATGGCGAAAATAAGGAATACTTAATTTTCAGGCATAAAAGATTGAGAAAAGTCCAACAATGTGGGTATAGTAGTATACAGTGTACACAACCCAAATGTGAAGAAAATAATAGAGTGATATGTTGGAAAGTCATTATTAAATTATCCGTGAGAGCCTAGATTGTTGAATGGAGATGAGAGGATGGGAGGTAAGGTTTTAAGATTTTGTCTTTTGGCCTACTGTCAATGTGTTTTAATGAAAATATAAAAAAATAAGATTCAGTGCTTGGCAGTAGAGAATCTACTATGGAAAGTCTTCACAAAACTGTGCTCGACTCCTTGCAAAGTTTAATCGACATAACCCTGATGTATAGAAGCAGCGTATGGTAGCAATTTTTTAGTACACGCAATTGTTGGGAGTGGTGAAAGCGAGGTGGTTATGTATCCCACATATAAGGAGCAGCAGTAAGATTTTGATTTCTAAAACAAGGCAGAAATAACTCAGAGAAAGGTTTTCATCACAAATAAGATGCTTCTAACATCAAACTCCAAATAAACATAAAGCATTGAATGGGACTGAATTTCAAATCACTTACTAAAACTAAAGAACATTCATTATCAACTACTTGCTATAGACAAAGAAGGCGGACAAGGAGGGTATGGTATTCATTTCCTTACAAGCCCTATTTTCGTCACTTGAACATCTAGTCGAGGCTCTTAATATTACTCTTAAAATCTGCAATTGAATATTACAAGAAAGGTGGAAGAAGCAAGTCTGAAAGTAGTGGGGTATAGAATCTGAAAGTGTTTTTGCAACAAAGGCCAAGGCAAGCAACGATAGGAAGGAAGCAAAAGTGATGGAGGCAAAGCTATATATGCACAAATTTCAATAAATCCAGATGGTTTTAAGAATTTGAAGCATTAAAATTAAGGTGGAGCAATCTTCATGTGCAGGGAATTTGGTCAAGAACACTGTTAGAATACATTATTTTAGTAGAGGACGAGCATATTCCCCCTCTACTAGGAAAATCAGGGAACTATACAGTTGGCAAAAAATGCAATTCTTCATCGATCAAGTAAACACATTGAAGTGCATGCCCATGCTTTTAGACAAATTCAAGAGGACCAAATTTTTGTTGAGAATTGTAGGACATCAAAACAATTAGACATCCTACATGTTGATAACTATATTAAGGAGTGTTAAAAATAAGGGAAAATATAAACACAGCAAAAAAGTGATCACATAGTGCGCAAAAAGCCACAAGAGCACATGCCGAATGCAATTTTGCAATAGTGCAGTTCAACAAAGCATACAAGTCAAGCACGAGCACGTATAAAAGAAAAGCAATGATAGGGACACATGCTAGCAAAGAGGAGCCTACAGTTTCTAAAAATAGGCAATAGGTGTTGAAGGCATCAGACTTGGAAATAGTGCCATAGTGCGGCAATGGCTCAAAGAGTCGAATATCAATGAAGGGGAACAAGGCAAGAATCAAGGCACAAACTAAGATGCAGCAGATGGGGAACAAGACAGGAGATCAAGTAAACACATTGAAGTGCATGCCCATGCTTTTAGACAAATTCAAGAGGACCAAATTTTTGTTGAGTATTGTAGGACAGCAAAGAGGAGCCTAGGGTTTCTAAAAATAGGCAATTGGTGTTGAAGGCATCAGACTTGGAAATAGTGCCATAGTGTGGCAATGGCTCAAAGAGTCAAATACCAATGAAGGGGAACAAGGCAAGAATCAAGACACAAACTAAGATGCAGCAGATGGGGAACAAGACAGGAGAACCGGAACCGATGGATGAGCTCAAGATCAGGCCGAGACTCAAGAGATTAAGTCAAAATCACATAGCCAGGCAGTGGTAGGTGGATCTAGGCTTGCCCCAAACAAACAAGAAATGGGGGGCACAGAGGAGTCAATGGAAAACAGTCCCAAAACACACTACATCCAATCAGGAAGAGAGCAGCTCAACAACTACAGAACAACTGTCTAACCAAAGCAACAGTTATTCTGAGGAATGAAATCACATCCCAGTGCATAGGCAATTACATCCAATTTATGAGAGACCACACCGCCATTGAGAAGTTCATAGGCATATAGCCTTTAGAAAGAGATTTGGTAACTTGGATCAAGACACGATGGAAACCAAAAGGATAGACAGATCTGAAATTGGAATCTAAGGCTTGACCTAAGTGTATGACGATGTTGAACTCTGTTGTTGCAGCTAACCAACTAAATAGCTTGGCTATGATCAAGTGGCTTACTATGACATGGCCTTTCAATAAACCACCTCAATAAGGAAAAGTAAAACCAACTAACTAGTTACATATGGTGTTGCTAATTACACAAGAAACATTGTTACTTCACATGCAAAACTTAGTAATGATAAAATTATGGTGATTGTTGACAAGGAAATTTAATTGTCATAAGACGGAATCCGGATAGAGCTAAGAGCATTGCAAATTCCATAATTGAAAACGGTTGGAATATCCTTCATTAACAAAGAGAGGAAGATTGCAAATCATGTTTCAAAATACTACCAACTGAACGATAAATGATTGAAGATCCTATCATGCCTTGACCACTTGCTATGAGGATTAAATGAATGATCTAAGGTTGTTGAGTTCTTAGTAACTTAATGCCAAAACTCCTCAACTTTTATGATTTTGCCCCTCTTAGAATTATATATTTTTAATTGAAAGAAATGCATTTAAAGTTAATCTAATTTATATTCAAGGAATATTTGCTAAGAAAAGCCAACTCTTACATTATGTTAAAGACTATTTTTTTAACTCGTGCCAAAATTTAAAATAATAAGCCATCTACAGATTTATAACAATATAGTTACACATTTTAGCATTTTACCCTCTAAAATGCTTAATTATTCAGCCTTTAAACACCATATATGAAGTGACCTGACAAAACCTAAATTGCAACAATTATCATGTTCACCTTCAAATATGGTGGCTTTAATCCTATTGCAGAACCTCTAACAGCTCTGTGGTTAGAAGAGCCCATGGTTCCCCTGTCAAAATAATCAGAGTACAATTTTTAGGCATCATCGATATTTTAAGTTGACATTTCCATGCAAATAAATAAACTAAACTTAAAAATGCACTTTGCAATTGCATATTGTTCCCCTCGAGACTAACATCCTAAAATAAATCATGGAAAGAAAAACTCCACTAGGCATTTCTCGATGCATTGAAATCAAACTTCAAATTATTTGTATAAAGTTTAAACCATTGTGAGAAATATTTTCAAAATCTTATTTATTGTTTTGCCTGATGTTAACTATTATTATTGATGATAGAATGTCGATGAGATAGATTGTTTAACATTGTGAGATGAGTTTAAAAGAGCAATGCAACAAAATAACCATGATAAGCTATCTATTATTGAATCACATCATACACCAAAGGCATGCTCACATAATAAGAGCATCAAAGTTGCACCTACAAAGAAAAAATGCAATGTTCACAATAGCCCAAAAATTCTTCAAAACTTGATTTTTTATTTATGCAATAAAATACCTAATTATTCATTACATTTCCAAGAAATAAATGCACTGCAACAAGGATTTCATTACATTTATATTATGTAAGTGAGAGATCAAGTCCTTAATCAGTAGTCAAAAGTGAATGTCTAGTTGCCCTTGAAAGAAAGTTATCATCTTACAATGTATTAAGAAATCGAAGAGATTGAACCTTATCTTATCACATCTTCATTTAACAATCCAACATGTTAATGCCATCAATTTTTCAATACAATTTAATACAAAAAGTCACCTTGAATATATAACTGTATGTAATATCTATTGAAAAGAAAACACATGGAACACAAGAAAAGAAAATGTGCAAGGGAAGAATGATGAGGATAAGAAAAAGATGATGGATACGACACACACAACGCTTTAAATAAAATAAATTTCTTAAACCACAAAAGTGAGGATATCAAAGAGGTTGATCCTTCTTTTATCACTCAACATTTTTCACTATAAAGCTTATTACAAAAATCCACCTTCTCTCTCTCTCTCTCTCTCTCTTTTATCACATCTTCATTTAATAATCCAACATTTTTCACTATAGAGCTTATTACAAAAAACCACCTCTCTCTCTCTCTCTCTGAGAAAGCACACCATACAATCTCTCTCTCTCTCTCTCTCTCTCTCTCTCAAAAAGCACACCATACAAGCAGCAAGAAACAGGATTTGGCACTTGGTATGGATGCATTGAATATCCATACAAAGTTGAATGGCTAGGAACCAAATGGTGAAGTTACTCCAACATTTTTCACTATAAAGCTTATTACAAAAATCCACCTTGTCTCTCTCTCTCTCCCCTACATTAGACCCTAGAATAAAATAATGTGCAAATTAACTAACTTTTGGTGACAAGCCCACCAAACTAGCTCATAAACAAAAGAATAAGTCTCTCAAGGGGTCAAATGATCAATAGTACATGTTGTTGGGCCTTCTAAGAAACCTGATGAAGTCCATAAGAGCCATAATGATGAATAAGACTCCCAAAAGTAGTGGACAAGGGGTTGGCCCCTTGTTCTCCAAATAATAATCCTGTGGTGCTCCCAATGGGTGTGGTGGCACACAAGTAACCTCATGGGTCTCCAAATAGATTGAAGATGCCTGTAGACCATCTCCAAGGGCTCAGATGATGGTTTAAGTGATTCCAGATCAGCATACAAGTCCTAGGTCATCTGCCAAGTGCATGGTACAACTATGGGGTCAATCGGGCATGGTGAATCAAGTGCATCTTTCTCGTCCAATAGGTGAATCTCGGGCAATCTTTGAACATCTTTGGGGATCCATGGAATGTTGTCTCCAATGTGGAGGCCCATGGCACTCTACACACACCCTACATGTGCCAATGTTGCCCTCGAGAGGGTTAGGACCCCGTATAGGGAAACCGAACCCAAAATGGAGACCATCTGCAATCATGCATAAGATCTGATGTGTCCCCTTTCCTTCCAATACAACAATTCATTTAAAGAAATCGAGTTAACGAGCTTACAAACCATGGAAAACAAGTGGGCACTTCATAATGGCATGCCCTTCCATAGTGGGCTTTGGCATGTGCTAATGTCTCCCAGTTCCAAGAGGGGTTAACCAAGTACAGTATTAGGTGGTTTCTACCTTTAAAGGGGATAGTTTATTTTCAAATAATTTTCTAGAAGTTTCAACTCATTGTGTGCTTATCTCAATCTATATGGACTAATGTGTGATTGGAGCATTGTAGAAGAATTATTTTTGTTGGATCAAGCATGAGGGGAAGTCTTTGGGAGACCAACCCACTCTTGAAGCATCTCCAAAGGAACTCTCATTTTTAATTTGGATTTTCATAGTTCATCTTACAAAAAAGTGTTCTTGCGGGGATTTGTTTGGACATAGCTTGTATACAAGCAAGCATTTCGTATTTCAAATCTTTTCAAATAGTGCTTCATTGATTTCATATTAGCTACTTGAGAGCATTTTCTAAACTAAAACAAGTGAAGGATTCACTCCAATCACTTGATTTAGTTTCTTGTATACTATTTATTTGTTTCACATACACTTATTGTCTCTTGATTTTTGCAGCCCACAGTTGGAGTGTTGGTGACAAGAGCATTGAGGAAAAATCACTCAAACTCTAACCATTTTCTTGTAGGACCTCCCAAGCATTTCGAAGTTCATCTTCTAGGAGGTCGTGAGCATTTGAAAAACACTACCATCTAGCTAGGTCGTGGGCATTTGAGGAGGATCTCTCACTTGGCAAGGTCGTGGACAAAGAAGACTAGCTCCTGCCTCTTGCAAAATTTCTTTCGCCATTGGAGGCTAATCTTTGGGATACCAAGAGTCACCTAAAATTTTCAAATTTGAGAGCATTCTTATTGTACTTACCTTAGTTCCTAATTTTGACTTTCAAGAAGGAAATCTAGTTTTTGAAAAGCCTCATGAGTCATGTTGTAAAAGATTCCTCTTAAAGTTTTATTTGAGATCCTTTGGAAGGTTTCTCATCTTTGAAACAATCTAATAAAAAGCTTAGTTTTTCTTGTGGGAGCTTGGGTTTCACCTAAGGCATCCTTTTCTCCTTATTTAGAAGGAGAAACATGTGGGTGGATTGATCTTGCATTGCTTTCTTTGTTTTCATTTTGCATGCCATAAGAACTAACACAATCTCACCATCACAATTTAACTTTCTAAATTTGATTTTGCTACTAGTTCCCATTTTATGCCTTGCATTTGAAGTTTTTCTTTCAAATACAACTTAGGATTTCATTTTGGAGCAACTTATTTCATTTTATCCAAGCATCTCAATTCATGTGGCAAAGTTTGATTTAGTTAATTTGATAATTTGCTTCATGTTTGCCTCACTATATAGGCTCACTGGTTATTTGCTCATTTATTTTAAAATTATTTGCTCACTTTGCAAGCATATCATTCTTTGAAGCTTCATCTTATTCCATTACTTTAGTTGGTTAATCATTGATATATCATTTGTTAAAGCACTTACATTGAGCAAGTTACAATCTTATGTGCTTATGAAACTTATGTTTTTGCATCTTGTACAATTTTGAGCAATTACCTACCTTATCTCATTGAGCATATCTCCATTTACTTAAAGTGTTTCTTTTTTTGCAAAGCATTAGTAATCTTACTTGCATAGCATATTAGGCATTTTAGCACAGTTGCATTTTAACTCAATTTACCTCCAAGCATAAGCTTGGTTGATAAAAACCATAGGGAATAATATTTCTTGGAAAAGTATTCCAATAGGTACGAATTAAGGTAAAAGCGCGTGACCCTATCATTATGGAGGTGGTTTGTCCCCTTGTAGGAATGAAGGCACACGCTGGCTAGTAAGACTCAGGGGAAGGGTATCATTAACGACACCACTGTGTCCTCAACCCCTCTTTCTTACATTCACCCCAACTTTTACCCTTTGGAAAGAGTTCAAGAGGAAGATCTTTCACCTATACTAGGCATTTAGATTAAAATTAACCAAGATAATTGCTTTTAACCTTAGCTTAAGTGCATTTCATGCTAACACATTTTACTATTTTACTTGCAAATTATTCATGTACTTGTCATTGATGAAAAGGTTTTGAATTGATTATCTTATTTAGGCAAGTATCATCTTGTTCATTTTTGCAAGTAAAGTTTTTACTTGTTTCCTTTGCAAGTCATTCTATATAGCTTCCTTGCATGCCTTGGATTTGCGAATGATTATATATTTTGAAAGCAGATTTTATATCTTGCATGTGATATCATATCTTGATAACATTTTTTGTTTGATTGATAGGGTTAGTTGTGTTTTAATTTGAAACACTTCATTTTTCTTGAGCAAGTATTATTTATTTTGAAGCAATATTGAAGGCACTAATCTTATATGTTCATCTTTTACTTATGTGTTGATAGTTATTGAAGTATATTTAATTTCATATTGCCCATCATATTTGCTCATAATCTCAAGTAATCCAAATTGACCATAACATCTCCTAGAAACCTCACATCACTTTTAACGTAGCTTTCCATTTAGGGACCACCCCCCTTAACTTGCCTAGGAGAGAGCTTAAACGAAAGAGAGTTGGGAAAAAGTGACAACCCGATTTCTTGAATTTTCCACCAACCACACCTTGTGGGTTTAAGGGTTTTTCTCACTAACTTAGGTGTGTGTGTAAGGCGGCAACATTCTTTTGGCACCATTGTCGAGGACAAGTCCTCTTGTACCTAGAATATGACTAACTTTTGGTTTTTGCATGTTGGATTTTAGAGTTATTTCATTTTCTGCAAATATTTCTGCTTGAAGCCTTCTTCTCGTATACTTATTGCTAATCTTGGACAGGAGCCTCTCTCTGGTATCTATTTTCTCTTTTAGGGTCAAGTGAGCATGACATCACGAATGATTTGTTCGCCCCTTGTGATTTTACTAATATTCCAGGCTATCCGAATTTTAATCCGAATGAAGCCATTGAGGCTATTAAAGAGTTGTCTAGTTTTCTAGGTAACAATGTCATTAGTACTCAAACTCACCTTAGGAATTTCCACCTTTGTGTGAGCAAATGGTGCCATGATATTAACCATGAGGACGTTAAAATAAGACTTTTCATCTTTTCATTAGATGGTGATGCTATGGATTGGTTCATAGACTTACTTGCTAACAGTTTCGATTCTCTAGAATCAATCACTGACGCCTTTGAAGAAAAATATGGAGACAAAGGAAAGATCAAAGCTAAAACTCAAGCAAATGAGAATGATAAGGATCTCATCAAGGGGTTGACTCAAATGATGGATATGCAACTCAACGAAGCTCAACTCACTAAGACCATGGAGGTAAATCAAGCACAAGCAATAAAGGCCATGGAAGTCAATCATTCTAATCAAATGACCTCTATTCAAAATCATTTAATTACAATCGAAGAAAACCATGATCAAGTAATTAAGAACATGGAACTCAATCAAACAAGATTAATAGCAGAACGTGCAAAGGAAATGAATACCATGGCCGCTCTTCAAAATAGGTTGCTCGCCATGGAAGAAAAACAATTACAGTTAATCAACACCATGGAAACAAATCATGCCAGGGAGATAAGTGTTATGATTCATGAAGGCTAATCAGGTCACTTTTCAGAATAGGTTGGAGGAAATAGAAAGATTACAGGTACAAAAATTCCAACTTAGGTCAGATTATGAGGAGGTCATTTATCTACTAAAGCAAGCTTCATCATATTATGAGGAGGTCATTTATTCCATTGAAAAATGGATAATTGAAGGTGCCTAGATATAAAGGAAACTAATAGAAATCATGTTAATATTTATGAGATTGATCCATCACCCATGTCAGAGCAGATGCTGAATGGAGAAGGGCATGTCATCGAAGTCTTGGATACTTCAGATTTTCCATCTGAGCATTTTCAAGATCGGGCAAAAAGGTCTACTTTGATCGCATCAAAATCAGCATCACGGTCTATAAAGAAGAAAAGAAAAAAACGGAAAGGATTTGGTTAATTTAATGGCCATATACAACACAGTGTTGAGATAGATCAAAGTCCTAAGATATTCAAAATTGGACAAGGCCCATCATAAAAGCAACCCATGGATCTGCCTGAAAGTAAGCACATTCTGAGCATGAACTTCATTGAGGACATTTGATGCCATGGGGCATCTCTGTATTGTATTTCTAACTTTATGCTTTGTCATTTTTGTTAAGTAGTTTCATTCTTGAAAAAATTGTCATGTATGATCTTCAAATAAATTTCCATTTCTGTATTTGATTTTATATGATGATATTTTGGACGGATGCTACTAATATATGTCTTTTGTTGGTGGATGCAGATTCCAGGTTCTTGCATACTATCACTTCCTATCTAGGATGCATCCCCATGTGGAACCAAATGTTGACCACTAGAGTGGAACCTGAAGGTCATGTATCAGAAGCTTCATGTACTATTAGAGTTCACCATATCATCAAATTTTTTCAACTCGACTTCTTATCATCCTCTTCTGTTGTACTCAGATTCCACAAGCGCTGCGGGGATGATGTAAAGTGATGTTAGTAAGATTAGTTGTGTCATGTAACAAGCCTAGGTAACTTGGGACCTTATCATCAAGTGAGTTTACTCTAGGAGGTTTTTTTTCACTTCGTTAACTATTATATCCTTACGAGGACTTAATAATTAATTGAGTTTTTTCCTCCAAGCATAACCCCAAAGCCGGAGTGCAGCTTGATGGCAAGGCCTTCAATGAGTCATAGTGTCTAGAATCATTGTATATTACCATACTAGATCACTCGTAAAATTTCATGGAATTTGATTAGGTCTAGGGGTCATTTTTTTTATTTTATAAATTTCTTGCAGGGCGGAATTTGAATAAAATCTGAATGTAAAATGTAATAAGTGATGTCTAGAGAAGTTGTATGGGGTATGCGTGCTCAAAATTACACCTCTCACCCTCAACTTTCTACTATGACACACTTTGAGGGTAAATAATAAGTTCTAGACCCTCGAAACCCACTTTTCTTAAGTTTAGTGGGAAATGTGGGAAGAAATTAGCCCAGCAATTAAATAAATGGAGAAAAATAAATATCCACACATGCTAAAATGATGTGGAAATGAGGTGTAAATTCATCTAAAGGTCAAAGTTGAGTTACCAAGTGATGTGGACTCCACATAAGCCACAAATCAAGCAAATCAATTTTTTTGCAGAGAAGACAACAAGTTCCAGTGACAAGATCAACGATTTGAGGAAGTTAACCCAAGCTTCAAGGAGATATCATGAGTTGACTTGAGATTGGATTAGAGTTCACTTGAGTGAGGTGGAGAGTGGTCTCCTACCACTCCACTTCACACTCCCACATGTCGTCTCATCTAATTCGAACTCCCTCATCAAGGATTGCATGGGCCTCCAAGGAAGAAATCAAGTTGCCACTTGGGAAATTCGAATTTGCATGAAGGAGGATTGGGATGGTCACCCATTTGTCTTGGGATTGTCACCATTTTCCTTGGGATTGGCTCCAAAACTTCTATATAATAGAGCCATGGGCTCTCACTATGTAAAATCAATTGTTTACTAGCTATTGTGTTTGCGAAAGCATTGCTACTTTGTACACTTTTCAAGAATTGCAATAAAAAGTCTTTGGGGGTCCATTCATGGGTGTTCTTCATTTGCAGCATGGTGCATTGTGAGTTATTTGTATAATATCTTCTATTTATGCTTTGAGTTATTTAATTTTCCATATACTCTTGTAGACTTGCTAGTGCAAAGTTATCTTGCATTAACATTTGATTTGGAAGTGGGCTCTAGATGTTGGAAGTTCTAGTTTATTTTCAAATAAATTTCTACAAGTTTCAATTCATTGTTCGTTCATCTAAATCAATATGGACTAATCTGTGATAGGCATTGTATAAGAATTATTTTTGTTGGATCAAGCGTGAGGGGAGGTGTTTGGGAAGCCAACCCACTCTTGAAGCATCATTAAAGGATCTCTCATTTGTTATTTGGATTTTCATAGTTCATCTTACGGAAAAGTTTTCTTGCAAGAATTCATTTAGACATAGCTTGTATACAAGCAAGCATTTCATATTTTAAATCTTTTCAAATAGTGCTTCACTGATTTCATATTAGCTACTTGAGAGAGTTTTTATAACTAAAACAAGTGATGGAGTTCACTCCAATCACTTGACTTAGTTTCTTGTATACTATTTGTATTATATTTATTTGATTCACATACACTAATTGTCTCTTGATTTTTGTAGTCCATAGTTGTAGTGATGGTGGCAAGAGCATTGAAGAGAATTCACTCAAACTCTAACCATTTTCTTGTAGGACCTCCCAAGCATTTCGAAGTTAATCTTCTAGGAGGTCGTGGGCATTTGAAGAAGGTTGCCATCTAGCTAGGGCGTGGGCATTTGAGGAGGATCTCTCACTTGGCAAGGTCGTGGACAAAGAAGACTAATCTTTGGGATACCAAGAGACACCTAACATTTTCAAATTTGAGAGTGTTCTTAATTTACTTACCTTAGTTTCTAATTTTGACTTTCAAGAAGGAAATCTAGTGCTTGAAAAGCCTCATATGTTGTAAAAGATTCCTCTTGGAGTTTTAGTTGAGATCATTTGGAAGGTTTGTCATCTTTGTAACAATCTAATAAAAAGCTTAGTTTTTCTTGTGGGTGTTGATATTTGTAGCATCCGGAAGTGTTCCAAGTCTCAAACTTTGCAAGGAGGCATGGACAACAGCATTCCAAAGAACCCAGAAACCGTTTGGGAAAATTCCACTTGGTTCATGACTTATTAAAATAATTAATTATTTTAATGAAGACCCTAAGTCTAAACTTAGGGAAATGAAATAATTAAAGGGTATTAATAAGTTAGAGTGTGAATCTTCTAGAAAACAAAGATCAAGTCAAGTTTTAATCTTATCCATTGATTAAACTTCTAATCTGGGTCGTTGGTTCTCCAAGAAGAAGATTATAAAAGAAGGCTTGAGGGTCATTTGGAAAACAAGTCGAGCATACACTCAGTACCCGAAGGAGATCGATTTTGAAGCAAGAGAATTCGATTTCAGTGGGAGAGTTGCAGGGCAAGGATTTTGCAGAAGCAGAAGGAGGATGGAGTCAGCTAGTGATCGAGGTCAAGGGCAAAGGGAAGCAGTGGGCCACTAGAGGCAGCTCTGGGCTGCAGCGCAGAGAACCCATGCAGACCCTAAGCAGACTTAAGCAGTCCAGCGTTGGGACTGCGCAGAGGATGATCAGGGTGTCAGAGGTTTGTCGAAAGGAGCCGGGAAAACCAGTGCAACAGATGAGGGTTTTATTAATTCTTCTTATGGTCACCACAATTTTTACCCTTTGGAAAGGGTTCAAGAGGAAGATCTTTCACCTAGACTAGGCATTTAGATTAAAATTAACCAAGATAATTGCATTTAACCTTAGCTTAAGTGAATTTAATGCTAACACATTTTATTATTTTACTTGCAAATTATTCATGTACTTTTCATTGGTGAAAATGTTTTGAATTGATTATCTTATTTAGGCAAATATCATCTTGTTCATTTTTGCAAGTAAAATTTTAACTTGTTTCCTTTGCAAGTCATTCTATATTGCTTCCTTACATGCTTTGGATTTGTGAATGATTATATATTTTGAGAGCATTTCTTGAAAGCAAATTTTATATCTTGCATGTGATATCATATCTTGCTAACGTCTTTTGTTTGATTGGCAGGGTTACTTGTGTTTCAATTTGAGACACTTCATTTTTCTTGAGCAAGTATTATTTATTTTGAAGCAATATTGAAGGCACTGATCTTATATGTTCAGCTTTTATGTATGTGTTGATAGTTATTTAAGTATATTTCATTTCACATTGCTCATCATATTTGTTCATAATCTCAAGTAATCCAAATTAACCATAACATCTCCTAGAAACCTCACATCACTTTTAACTTAGCTTTCCATTTAGGGACCACCCGCCTTAGCTTACATAGGGGAGAGCTTAAACGAAATAGTTGGGATTAGGTGACGGCCCCATCTCTTAAATTTTCCACCAACCACACCTTGTGGGGTTAAGGGCTTTCCTCACTAACTTAGGTGTGTGTGTAAGGCGGAAACACTCTGCATAGAAGGTTATAGTAAAGTTTAACAATGAGATCATCCCTACACACCATGAAGTGCACTACATAAAAGGGCATCCAATGTAGACACACATAGAGGGGTTGAACAATGAGATCATTCCTCCCCTCCATGAAGTGCTCTACATAGAAGGTCATCTTAGATTTCAACTCCCTAGATGTATTGTGTTTATATATCCTCTTTGATAATATTCTTCATCTCTTGTTTAACCAACATGAGGCGCCTTAGAGCATTTAAAGAGTACCTATACAAAAGAAGGCATTCCATTGATATACCATTGTTTTCGCCTAATCCACAAGTTGGGCCACGTGGAAGAAATCTTTAATCCATTAAGTGTGGCTTTGGGGGCAAGTCTTGTATTGAGTTGTTGTCACTCAATCTCAACTCCTCTGTCTAGGCTAACTCCTAGTGATGCCAAATGGGGTAATCCCTAAAACACCTAAGGCTGATTTAGCTATAGTAAATGAGGAATTATTTTAGGAGTTAATTAAATTACACAAGAGTACGTCGACATCAATATATAATTCACAGCATGCAACCTAGAAGCATGTAAATACAAATCATAAGTAAATGACAACAATCACAAGTGCATAAATAACCATTCATAAGCAGATGATATAATGATAAAGGCCAATGTCAAAAATAAATGCTTGTGTTGCTTCAAAATAAATCTTGACCATATGATTGAGGCCCAAATGAAATATGTTGTCAAAATGTTTTGGAGAGTGCTCTTGGTAAATTTTATCAAGTTAAGTTCACTTGGAATTATTGGTGAATGTAAAGCGAAGATGCGGGTATGTGACCCATGTGATTGCAAAGAAAATAAATCGACTCTAATGTGTGTTTCCTCACCTTTATTCTTCAAATGGGGTAGAGAAGTTTGCAAGGAGATCCAACAAGAGGAAGCTTAGCTTCAATGTACACCCCTGATTTCACAAGTCAACAGTTGCTCGGAGATCCAACAAGAGGAGGCTTCGCTCACTCTCCTTATTTCACAAGTAAACAGTTTATTTTCCCCCAAACTTACAACAAATGGTTTTAGAGGTGGTCCCTAGTTAAACCATGCCACCAACCAAGTCATCTCTAAATCATGCACAAGGATCAAACTTCATTTGCAATGGCCAAGAGCATATCAGGATTGGAGGGGAAAGATTCATTATTTTTGCCAAAAGGAAATCTAATCTAAGACCAAATTGAAAACTAATCTATTAAATAAATTATGCTAATCTACTTGTTTTGTGGTTCAAGGTTAATTTTAAGCCAAATAAAAGCACACCATGAAAATGAGACACAACACACAAGAGGCCCTTGTTGTATAGGGGGAAATGGGATGCCTAGGAGACTCTCCTAGCTCCCTCAAGATTACAATGTTCATATGGTGATGGGTATTCCTTGTGAATAAAGGGAAATGGCGGTTTTCGAAGCTACAATCGTTCTAATAATCACTATTTTAGAAGAGGGAATCTTATAGGTTCCTTCTTGGGGCCTGAATGGCCCAATTTGGAAGAAATCATGCAGCACCTCCCCTTATATTTTTGTTGACCTGCAAAAAACCAACAAGAAAAAAGTGGTGAAAGACACCCCAAAATGTTTGGGAACACCCGCAATTGTTTGTGGACAACAATCGAAAAATTCCAAGTGAAAATCTAGAATGAAAGGAACAAATTTCTACTCTAGGCAGCCAAGGAAAAGCCAAAATAACTTGTATTTTCTTAGTTGATTTTTTATTGTTGTTAGGACAGCAATAAGATTAGCCTTTAAATTGCTAGAATTAACAATAATATCTCATAAAAATGAGCCAAAAATTTTGAGAAATCTTTTCTAGAATTTTGAGTAAGAAGAGAAAAGAAAGAAATATTGGAGGAATTTTCCAACAAATGAAGTCTAAACTTGGTGCTTGGTGGGAATGTAGCTTTGCAAGTGTGTTGAAGATGGATACTCCAACCAAGAAGATTCCAAGTATTCAAACTTGAGGCACCTACAACTTCTTAAGATCTTGCCAAGAGATTAGTTAAGACAGGTGAAATCTTGCATATGGAAATTGAATAAACATATCAACCAAACTAGAAGCATATGCGAATTTCAATTCCAAAATACAAACCAATCAAGAAGGAAAACAAACAACTGAGTTTGTTCTCCTATGGGAAGCAATGCCCCTATCAAGGCCTATAATGACACAATTCAAAGGAATGCAATGAAAACAATACAATGTTATCTAATATGAGATCCAAGCAACCACACAAATCAACACACCATGTAGCCTCCAAAGCCTTTTTAATTCAAAATAGTATAGAGCAATTACAATAGTAGCAGCAACTCCCCAAACTCTTCAACACTACCTAACAATGGAGGAGGGAGCTTCAATTTATAGAAAAGAGGGAGGAGATCCTAAAGAGGTATTCATGGATCCCAAGAAGGTGAAGATCCCAAGAGAGGCATGTGTATATCCTAGAGGCATGTATAGGTCCAAGTGGAGTGCTTAGGTCCCAGTGCAATGCGTAGGCACAAGAATGGATTGATCTTAGCTCTAAGTGTGAGAGCTCATGAGAGGGGTGTGAGTTCACCTTGCCACATGCCTCACTCAAGACATCCTTCAAGTCAACCTAAACTCACTACAACTCGCAGATTAACTTATGGTGTCAACTAGTGAGACTCTAACTCGCACTCATTGGGAGTCAACTCAATCATCCAAACTCCGCCCCTTGAGTTGGCCTCCACCTCATCAATTACTCACTCTCAAGTGGTTACTCAACTCCTCTTTAGTGGTTGAGACCCTCGGTTCGACTAAAGAAGGAGAGACATGTTTCCTTTTATTTAATATCCTAATTTTTATGTCATTTTCCTCACATTTATGAGGAAAAGTTAATATTTTCCACCCCCAAGTGGGTACAAAGGTAATGTTGGTACTTTGAGCATGACAAATGAGTACCTACATGCCATACAAAACTTCATAGTACCACCTTTTTATTTGTCAAATAAATTTTAATTAAAAATTCCCGTTCCACAAGAAATTTTTAATTATTAAAAAATCCTACAAAAACCTAATGCAATTCCTCAAGACTCAAGATAATCCCTAGCATGGTAATATACATTGACCCTAAACTTAGAAAACACCCTCAAGGCCTGGTTATTAAGACACACTCTAGCTTTGGAGGATGTAAGTGAAAAAACTAATTTTTTATTGCTAAAAGGAAAAAATAATTAATTAAGTGAAAAAAAAAAAACATTTTGGAGCAACTTCTTTAGTAACGAGATCCCATGGGGCTAAGCCTTCTACATAAGTTAATCATGTTAGTAACATTTTTTTACAACTCCCCCTTGGGTTATGGAAATTGCATAGAGAAAGCATAGAGAAGAAGAGAGAAAGAAGGGGCATAATTGCCCTGCTAGACTTCTGTACTTGAAATTTTGACCAGTGCCTTGTCCAATTTTGATGTTCTTCTTCCTATCTCTGCTAGGTACATCCGGCAGGGAACAACCACCATGGCACCAACCATAAGAAATAGGATACCACCAACAATACACTCACCCAAGGTGGATTGGATGGACAATACTTCTAAATATTTTGGCAATGCCAAAACTCCCTCCCCATTTTTTTTGGCTACCTAGATTAGTGATGCCAAGCCCTAAAATGTCCCTCCACCCACCCCCCTCCCCCGCAACACAAAATATAAAAATAAAAAATAAAACAAGCATTACCTCAAGGACCACGTTAGTTTTTCCAACACTCCAAACAAACAAGGATGAGCAACAAGTAGAGACCAAGACCACATCAGTTTCTAAATCTATCAAATCCCAAATTATCATCTAGCCTCTACTAGCAAGACATTTGCGAAGTTGTCAACTATGATCCGAAGAGATATCACCTCAAACCAACAGATAGATAACATCCTCCAAATCTTAACAGTTGGGTACCTCTTCTAAATGGCAAGTCACTACATGAGCTCATTCTTCCAACTCTTCTAGCTCTTCCAAATCCTCAAACTAATGTTTTATTACAAGTATGATGTCTTCAAATTGAATGTTAGGAAAGATACACATACAGCGATAAGTGACTCAATGGCAGCAAACCTTCCCTGCTCATCTTCAAATGGCAACTCCATGGAGTTATGGGGCTCTTTCCTTTCCACCCTCATTCGAGGCATTTTTTCCCTCTTCCAAGATATTAGATCACAACAATGCCAATCTTTACACTCCAACTTTATATCTTGCTTTTAGCACTTAGATCTTAGATCTTATAAATCAATTATACTTCTATTTTTTTATACAAGTGGCCCTCGCACTACTCTCTTGTACTAAAACTGATGTACTTCGTAGTCCCAATGACTTATTTTTGGTCATTTGTTGGGCATCAAAAAACTCACTTGGTCAAGCACTAATAACGAATAGTCTATCTTTAGAATTTATTTTATAGAAAAAATATTTTTTGTGCTTATGTGAAAGAAAATCCAATTTCATCAAGTTAGCTTATTCTAGGCTAGAGTCGTGAAAGCTAAAGATCTACATAGACTCCAATTACAATCCATTGTACAGACCAATTATAATTTTGTACTTAAAAATTATCTTATTAAGTGAAGTTATGATAGTTAGTTCATGAGAATCACTCAAAATTCTTTGCTTCCAAATTCCAAAAGTATTGAGGGCTTGAAATTCATGTGATCAAGATGAATGGATTTGTAGCACTAGCAATATTTATCAAACTATTATGTCTAACAATAATTATTTTTGGCATGGCATCTACACTTATAACAAAGGAAGTGATACTTGTTGTGGGCGTCGTTACCCCTCTTTTTGGTAAGGGTACCAATAGTAAAAAATTTCATGAACAGGATAGTGAGTGGCATGAAATAGCCCTCATTTTTTATTCAGTTCCATTTGATTTTTGGGTACTTTCACGTTTCCCAAGGAAGTTCATGTTGTTCGAGGCATTGGTCACACCTCATGACACAATTTAGGGTTGTTTGTCAACATTCAAACCTCTACAATGCATGCCACATGGAAGATCCTCGAGTCTTTTCTTTATTCCTCACCTTTGGAGCAAATTTTCCCATGGTTTAAGGGTTGATTTGTACACATGGCAACCATGGGGTTTTATTGCAAGCTTTGGATAACTTGCAAGGGTGATGTGGACGATGTGTCACTCTCTTGAGCCCTCTTGAAATGATGTGGTTGTTGTTGCAACAAAACATCTTGGAGAGAAATGAGTTGGAATGAAGATTGCATCCATTCTATTTGACATTGTTTGGTTGTATAGGGGTCTTATAACCCAAATTCGACTTGTGGAAGCATCTTCCATGCTTCATGGAGTGCCTTGACCCAAGGCATGACCATGGGCCTTCATTTCGAGCATTAATTAGAGGTGTTTGACCATTATATCATTTAAATTTTGGATTTACTAACATTATACAACCCCCTTGATGGAGAATTGGTACGCTTTCTTAAGGTAGTTGGATCGTTTTTGACTTGGGAAGACATTGGACCATTCTTGAAGCCACTTCTCCATGCTTTGAGGATTGACCATGGACCCTCTACATCAATTATGGACCATTCTTAGGTCATTCTCAAGTGAGTGTTAACCACTTGCGCCATACTCCTTTGGAGGCTAGGCATTGGCATCTTGGTACATTTGTTCACTTCTTGAGTGGATTGACCCCCCTTTTGGGGCATTTACTCATCAAATCATTATAAATGTGGCTTGACCACTTTATTCTTATGTTTTGAAAGTTTACTTGATTATAAGAGTTAGATTTAGTTTTCTTAAGCTAGATCTAAGGAATTGAATCAAATAATGATATTTTATTGTAAAGGAAGTAGATCTCACTCTATATATAAAGGAGAACTTCCTCATTTGTACCAATGGTTGGATTGTGAGAGCACTCCTCTCCTTGGAGCTTAATGTAAATATCTTTATTGGAGGAATTTTGGTGTTAAGGGCTTGTTACCACACAATCTAGCAGGGCCCTAGGAGGGGAAACCTAAGGGACAACTACTAAACCAAGTGAAAACAATGGGACAATGACCCATTGTCACCTCAGTCAATGTCCCCTGCTCTTTACGGACTTTCACCGATGGGAGGAGTCCCAATAGGTATGAAATCACTTGGAATGGATACGTCAATAACTAGGGACTAAGTGATTTCGCAAATCCCATTCAAGGAGAGACACAATAAAGGCTCAATGCTTCAAAGAAGCTAAGATGCTCTCCACGAAAGACCTCGGGGAGAGAAGATCAAGACCTAGGGTTTGAGATATGCAATGACAATATGTATTCCTAAAGTCAAGAATTTAGGGGATGAGGTAGTAACTCTCAAAGGAGCTCTATGTGATGATTTAACACTTCTAAGGAGCTCTATGTGATGATTTTAACACTTCTAAAAGGCTCTTCAATCTCTTTGAAAGACCCAAGGAAGGCTTCTGCTAGACCTAGGGTTTATGAATAAGCATGGGAAGAAATACTTCCAAGGTACTCACTAGGTCAAGGCAAGGGAGGAGAAAGGGCTTCTTATGATTTTTTCCAATGAATAATAAAGCTCATACAACCCTCAAAGAAGTGCCCCCTTGGATTCCAAAAAAATCACCTCCCTAAAATTTCATTGCAAGCCCTAGATTTTCGCCCTACCTTTGGGGGACCAATTTTTAGGAGGAGAAACAATGGAGAAGAGAAGAGTTGATCGCCAAACTTCTTGGACTAGTGCCTAGTCCTTTGGGGGACCAATTTTTAGGAGAAAATGTAGAGAAGAGAAGAGTTGATCGCCAAACTTCTTGGACTAGTGCCTAGTCCTTTGGGCTATGGAGTCCTAGATGATTTAAAATTGGACAAAAGCGTCCTTATGGAGGTTAAAGTTTGATGCCCTAGCAACCAACCTTTAACATTTACCCACTCATGATTTATGTAGTTCTATGGAAGAAAGACAAAATTTCATCCACTAGGAACTTTCATCATTTGCCATACAATGAGTAAACATATGCAATCGCCAACCAAGAAGCTTTCCAAAATTGATTTTCAACAATTAGGGCACAATAGCATTAACCTAGTTGCAACAATTCCATACATTAAACATTATTCCAAGAAAATATTCAACAACAAGCACTTACAAGATGACAATATGATATATCCATCCACAAATCACGAGATAGGTCCAAAGAAGATCAAAAATTCCAGCTCCAAATGTCAAAAGGCATATAAGAATTTCCAATATTCTCCAAAGAAAAAGTGTGAATTCTTTTACAAGAGAAGAACCCAAGTGACGATGATGAGTTCTCACAAATGAGACTCATCTCTATTTATATGAGTCTCTCCTAATTCAAATTAGCCTAATAGCCCCTACAATTATAAAATATTGTCCAAATAACAAGTCCTTGGTGACAAGCCCACCAAGTAGCTCATAAAGTGATGAAGGAGCCATCCACAAGTGAGTTGAAATGATGAAATCATGATGTAGAAGGGTTGTTGGAAGGTCGAATTGAGTCCTCAAGGTGCCATAATGAAAGAGAGGGCAACACGAATGATGGTCAAGAGGTTTCCCTCTTAATCTTTATGCAGATGATCATGTGGTGCTCCAAAGTGGCTTTGGGGCACGCATAGTGGTCTCATGGGTCTTCGAGCGAAAAATAAGCATGTAGACTGCTCCAAATGAGGGCACGAAAGACGGTGCTTTCCCTCCCATGTCTCAAAGATGAGACAAACCTCCTATGGGCCTCGAATCAGCTGCCAAATCTTGTATATATTGTTAAGCCGACTGGGGGCATTGTTGGTCCAAGTGCATCATCTCACATATAATGTAGGGCAATGAACAAGTTGCTAAAGGTGATGAGGTTGCCCATAAGATGAGACAGTGTTATATCACATGACAAAGTCCCATGGCTCTCAACACATCCCTTACAAGTGTCAATATCATCCTCTGATGAGCTTGGGCCCCAATTAAGTTGCCCAGCCCATGATGAACCACCTGCCAATCCTATATAAGATCCAATGTGTCTCCTCACCTTCAACCACAATAATTCATTAGTGCAATTGAGTGAATAAGCCTGTTAGTCAAGGGCAAAAATGAGACTTCATAGTGGGTTTCCCTTCCAAACTTGGGGCTTTGAGCATGTAACGGTGTTACCTCCCTAGGTGGGAGTGGTTAATAAACAACACTATTAGGTGTTCCCAATCCCTAAAGGGAAGGACATGTCCAAGTTACATCCTTCAAGTGGTAGGTGTCATGTGAATAATGATGAGTTGAATGGGGTCATAGGGGTCTCAATGCCAAATGCCATGGGCTCAAGGGTGGTAATGGTGAGGGATGTCCACATATTTGGTGTATGAATGTAGGAGGGAGCAATGGTGGTGCATGAGTTACCCCGGCCTTTGTTTTTCCACCCTTCTTCATTTTCCTTTTTCCTTTTATTGATTTTTTTTATTTTACTGCTCACTGCTCTAGGGGGTGAGAGCATGTTGTGTATGATAAAGCAGTGATTACCCCCTTGAGTTGGGGCAATTCATCATCCACTAGGGGTTGGGACATCCATGGGTTCCTCAATGATGCAGGGGGCACTTATAAGGGCCCTTGGAACCAAGGTGATGGCCATAATGACAAGGGATAGAGCTCATGTTTGGTTTTTTCACACATGCTAAATTTTGTAGTATTATTTCCTTTTGTATGTGACCATATTATGTTTTTATCTTTTTTAGCTACATCAACCTTTGGGGCATCATTTCAGGCCTGACCCAGACATTTGTACAAGGTTAGGGGGAGTACCAGAGCCTTGTGGACCCATTGGTCATGTGGACCCTTAGAGGGAAGATGATGAAATAGGGCCTGTAATGTGCAAGGGGAATGAAAAATGTGGAACTAAAAAATGGGACTGCGCTACCAATATCAATCTTTACCAAGAGGTGCCCATCCTAAAACTGCAAGCCAATAGGGGAGATCCCACGAGACTAGGGTTGAGGATTAACTTCCCCAGTCAAGGTAAGGGAACAAGGCTACAGTCAAAACCCTTCCTCCTTCCAAGTCACCCAATAATCCATACCCCAAGTGTGACCAAGAATAACAAGCATAAGTACTCGATTACATAATGAAAGACATACCTTTAGGACTGGATGGCCCGTCTTCAAACATACGCTCTCGACAAATGGGCGAGGGGACATATGACTAGCTCAGGGAGCGGAGATCAATTGGCACAATATCGGTTACACTGGTGGTTGTTGGGGTTGTTGACTGTCAGCTAAAGACAAATCTAGGAGAAAAATTCTCATATAGGTTAACCCAATGGTGATGGCTAACAGGGGTTATATATGTGGTGAATAATTTTGACTTGGACGCTTTTCTTTCTTGGTTATTTCTTCTGCATTATTAAAGACATTATAGTGGTTGTTCAAGACTGCAATAAAGCTGCAAAAATCGATCCATTTGAAGGGCAACTTCATCACTTGGAGGGAGGATGTCTAAAGGCTCTTCTCACACACCCTCCTTTGGGTAAGTTTTAACTCTCCTTGCTTACCCATACTCTCAAGTTCCTTAGTAAGGTTTTTTATTCCACTTCATGCCATTGTTGATTTTGTGGTTGGAGGCTTTCCCCTTGGAGGGATCCCTTCTAATGGGGTCGTGACTTGATAATTTTCCTTAATTAGGAAAGGGGTTAATTTCTATAGGGCTATAACCTCTTTCCATGCTCCACATGTACCATATGACTGACTTAAAAGAGTTTTCTTCTTGATATCATCTTGCCACTTGATTCCTCTTAACTCCATAACCCTAATAGGATATTGGCATTGATCTTCATATCCCCCCATCACTCATTTTTCCTTCTTTTACAAAAAACCCTAAAAATCTCCAAAAAAAAATCACTAAGACATCACCTTGTGCCTAATTGACTTTTCCTTAGAGATCCTAGTAGGCAAACCCCCTTTGAGTCGAAGGAGAGTCAACCTAAAGCAAGAGAAAAGGTTGTTGAGGTGACAATGGGTGACCTTCCTAAAGCTTCCCATTAGATTTTGCAACGTGGATTGGGGCTTTTATCACGTACGTACAATTTGGGAGATAACATTCTTTAGCTTTCATGATTGACAACTTTGTCTACAACGAAGGTTTAACTCTGGCTATTACCTCTCATGAAGAATAGCTCAAATCTATTTCATGCTCTCGATCTCAAGATTCATTTTACTTTAGAGGTTTGACAAATTTTTGTTTATGTTAAGCTTGGAGACTCAATCTTATTTCCCTAGCGATCTAGTGCTCTTCTTCTATAAGTTTGGGCATTTTCCTTCTATTTTGATTTTGTTATGGCATGGACGGAAGTTCCTCAAGGTCAAGATTTATGAATTATCCCCTAAACCTTTATACATTCAAATCTACTAGGGTAGCATCTGATTTTCATTCCATGGAGTCAAAAAAAGGGGCTTGATTTCAAGAAGAATGAAAACTCAAGTGGGAAATATGTCAAAAAATCTGAAAACATTCCTTTGCTCAACATGAAAACACCACAAAAGATGCAACTCATGCCTTGGTAAGCAAGCTTATTGGTTGTTGGCCTAGCCTTGGATAAATTGACCATTAGGTCCAAGAAAAACGAGTCTCTAGGATGAAAGGAAGGTAGCAAGGTTTTGACAACAAAAGAAGTTTCTACATCTTATAATTTGAGTTCAAGGACGATGGAGATATCATCTCCATATTTGGTCCTTACTCTAGAGGAATGTTCCTTTCAAAGTGGTCTTTAGACTTCAACCATGATTAACAAATAATCTTTGCTTGCCCCATCTTCTATAATGTCCCCATTTTCAATTTCCTCTATAATACATCCAGGATGCATTCCTAGGGTATGCGATGGCCATGTCACGAGAGTGGAAGTACGTCATCAAAGGTACCGGAGGCTTTTTGAGGATTTTCCTGGAGTTCGACGGTGTTCTCTTGGAATATTCCATCATTAGGGTAAGATCCTTACAACTTGTTTTTGGTTCCATTGCATTTTGATAATTCCCGTAAAACGGGGTTATTATTGAACCTAAATTAATTATGCTTAAGGCGGCATTCCAGAAGGAATATTTGATGGAACATCTTGGGGTAATAGCTCGTTGGAACCAGGATGAGAAGATCTACAAGATGAGATGATGAGAAGTGACTTTCAATAGCCAGAGAAAGTATGGTGGACGATTTACCATTTTCCCAAATTAAAAGTGACTTTGATTAGTCACTTAATTAAATAAAAGATGGGGAAAATAATTAATTAAAGGAAAAAAGGCCAAAAGTGACTTAAGTAAATAAAATTAAATTAAAAAGTCGCTTAGATGAAGTCAAGGGAAGCTTTTAGAATAATAATAAAATAATAAAATAAAATACTTCTAGAAGACTGGAGATCTATCTATAGAGCTTTTAAAAGGAGGAGGAGATTATTTGGGATATCTTGGATTTGAGTATTTGTCTTTGGTGTGGTTTGGAGAACCTAGTTCTCTGCTTCTATAGCCCCAGGAAGGAAACCCTCGGGTGATTTGGCGAGAGCGAGCGAGAACCCATCTCTTCCCTTGGTGAATTCATCTAGAATTCACAAGTGCATTCATCATATCAGTTGTTACAGAGGCCGATGCGCCATTGTTGTAGATCTCTTTGGGGCCATCACCTTAACCATATTCCTATTTCTTGTACTAGCATATTTCCATATTAAATAAAATAAGGTTGAGATTCACTGCATGTTCATCTTGTTTATTCTCCGGGTACAAATTATATTTTCCAATTTTTACCATTAATTTTACGGTTCAATCTGTGTAAATTGTTTGTCAAATTGACAGTGTAAATTTTTTTGAAGCAATATTAGTAGTAATCAACAAATTTGTAATTTGGTATATTGCAGTGGCATGAGAGTTGTGCATCCTGCTAGCCTAAGGGTTTCTTATTTGCAGATCAATCAGTGAATTATTTTCGGAGTGCCAAAGAGAAATTAGTTTCGGTGATTCTCTACAATCACCCAAGCTAAAATCTCGTCAATTTCAATGGTTCTCTATAGCCACCCTAGTTGGCTTATCATTGGATTCCAAGTGGATTATTTTGTGATAATGTGCGGAAGGCTCTCCGGTACCATAGAGGAAATCTATTTGCTAGAATATTGTTTTTGCAGGAGCACAAGTTTTGCAGAGTTCCCATTCATTATCTCAAGAGGTTGAGACTTGCCATTGGCAGATCAAATTCTCAAGGGTTTAAGGCCGAGTTGCTTTTTTCTTCAGATCTGAAGGACCAAATTTATATTATCATCTTCTGAAAGGTCAAGACCATAATTGTTTGAGGAACAATTTATGTTAAAAGGTTGAATTATTTCCATCTGATTGGAGGACGAGTTTGTCAAGCACAAGAAGGGCCATATTTTTCTTGAGGACCAAATTGGAGAGTCCAGAAGAAGGGTTGTATTACAAAATTGTCGAAGCCACGTTAAGGCTGAGTCATATGCAAACGAGACACTCTACTTTCTGATCAAAGATCCAAATTCGAGTCAGTGGCACAAGTTGTGGTCCAATTCGCCATTCTGTAAGAACCAAGTTGGTTGTGAAAGCCAAAGTCGAATTTGATGGGGTCAAACTCTTGTCTATCAAAAGCAGAATTGCTCAATCGCTAAATCGAATAGCAGCAAGGCCGAGACGTGTTTGCAGCTTAAACCGAGTTCTTCGAGCCGCCTTTTTTAAAAGTCAATGAATCACCTTCAAGCAACCTTTCCAAAAGCCAAATCAAAGGATCGAGCTGTCGTTTCAAAAGTGGAGACCAGGTCGAACAAACCAGTCGTGTCCAAGCAAGATTATTATTGCCACATCAAGCGAGAAGTCATATTCCCCTATCCACGTCAAATCCAATTGAGATTATCGTATTTCTGGCGAAGCCACATTCCAAAACTACGTTAGGAAAATCAGATCGTTACGTGGGCAATCTTGTCGTGTAGTCTGAAGTATGGTTTGGAGTTATGTGTAATGATATCATTCAGAAAGATATGTATTTCCAAGTGCGTGCTCATGATTTTTCTTAGAGGCCAATAATGCAATTTGGGAGTAGCATTATGAAGTCGAGGTGGGTGTTGGCTTTGTGAGCACAAATTTAATTAATTTGTTGTCTGTGGTCGCGGTATTATGGAGTGCATTCGAAAGCATCCTCTTGTTATTTGATTTCTCTTCTGACAATGCGCATCTTCAATAGACAGAGCAAGAATCTTTGTAGATTAGAGCGCAGTCGATCCCCTGCATTTGCGTGTACTTTGAGCAAGTTTAATAGGAAGAAGTGGCCAGGAGTGCTTGTTTCAAATCGCAGGTGGGACGAGTTGGGCAAAATTTGAGACCAATACGTGGAATCAATCTTGGTGGAATCAAATGGGCCATAAAGACATGTGATTTTTATCCACACGGTTGATGATTCGAAGAGTGTGGGTAGGGCCATAGATATTCAGACCACATGTGACCAAATCGGTTGGTGGTTCATGGAGCGTGGATCAAGCCAAAAAACGTAAGTCAACATATGCAGAGGTTTAATGAAGGAGGTCTGTGCACATACTCAGAAAGTTGTTACACACCTCTGTGAGTGTAAATGGCTAGTGGGCATTTATGTAGATCAATGCACAATACTGTTGAAAGTGATTTGTAATGGCCAAGTATAAAGATTGAAACATTGTCAGTGGTCCAAGTCAGAGGATGTACATTACAGCATATAAGATCAAATGTGATTGAAGAATTCATTAATGCGATTTGTAGCCTTATGTATACTCGTAGTTGACAGAGGATTGCATGGCTACGATGTTTCTAACATATTAGAGGGATTAATTGCTCCTAGTGGTGACAGAGTATATATGGCAAAAAGGGTTTGTCACTAGTTTTGTTATCATAGTATTTGTATGGTCTGAATTTGTTGTAGCAAAAAGCCACACAGTATTAGGTCATTCTACAATTTTCAAGAATATTGAAGGGGAGTTCCAGGTTCCAATTTATTGCTCCATTGTTGTGTTGTTTACTGTGCCCTCTAAATGTTTGAAGGAATGTTGCTTGCTAATTGTTTGACATAATGCCCCAAGGAAACTTTTTTGAATTAACTTAGCATTTTATAGCTTGAGGAGTCGTGACTGGCATGTGTTATAATTGCCAGAATGAGAGTGTTTGAGTCTGAGTACGTTTCGGATACAAGGATTGTATGTTTGAGTCATGTGAGTATGTAGTCTAGTGGAGGGTTTGATGAGTATGTTGGTGAGATTTTTTATGAGCTGATGTATTGCAGAGAGGGTTTAGGTTTAGTATCGTAATTAAACTAGTGAGAGAAAGAGAATGTTATGTATGCTACTACAAAGGGGCAGATTGTTAGGGTTTAGTGTATATAGCTGAGAGAATTGGTTAGCCAGAGAGTTGAGTATTATTGTTTGAGAGCTATCATAATGGTCAGTATGGATGATGGTCATTACTATTATTTTCATAGCCTCATTGAACAAGTATTGTTACACATAAAAGGGCAACAATACATAATAATGGAGTATTTAAAATGCCTCCTAAACCAACACAACAGTGCCTTAGCAAACTGCAATATAGGCCTAAACACCAAGCAAAACAACAAAACTTTCTCAAGAGGGGTCCATGCCATTCTTCAGCAAGAAGAGCCAAGGAATCTGCAAGAAAGCCATGATATCAGGCACAAACTCTTTGCACTTGGGACAAATCTGAAGTTCATGAAGGTTACATTAAAAGCCCTTTTTAAATTAGAGGAGCTAGACTCACTTCTTTTCGAAGTGAACCAGTCAAATTGGAAGAATTTAAGTTGGGCTCTAAAACCACCTATGCTTTCCCTAATATAGCACAAGTTCTTGGAGCACCCTTCTGATGGGGTCAAACTTCCAGTTGCCTCCTATCTCAATAAGATCACAAGGATAACCTCACCTATACCCCCTTACAATGATGATATTATGAAGGACGTCTTTCGACTAATAGTAGAGACCTTCCAAAACTTGGACAACTTCGTGGGTCCTACTTTTGGGAAAAAACTCAAGATTTTAGAAAACATGGCTTAGGGTCAAACCATATGACATTGTGCTTGATCTAGAGTGTGATGGTTTGATTCTCCAAATCTTCCAAAGCTTCTTCAGCATTAAAGAACATCAACCTGACGCGGTCAAAAAAACATACAGTCCATTTTATCTTCAGCTATGGAAGACAATGATGCCATAAGCAAACAATTGTATTCTAAGTTGTTGGCCATTTGAAAGAAGGAACAGATGGTCTCACATGTTGCTTATGAACTAGTAGAAAGGTTGGTTGAGCAGAACATAAAATTATTTAGAAGACAATTGACCTGCTAAGGATTTGTGGTGACGACAAGGAAGCAAGAATCCGACCATGCAGCAAGAATGAGTTGAGGAGAGGTCTTTGCTTCATCTGCAAGGAACATTGGGGGCCTAACCACTCGTGCTTGAGTAACACAGAGGAGATGACAGAGGTAGATTAGGAGGAGATTCCATCTAACCCTTCTGACGAGGATTCTTCTATAGTTGAGACCATCAATTTTCATGAGGATACCTTGGAGTAGCATGAGCAAGTGTATGGAGATGTTGGCAGCAGCCCTGATATGCATCCATGTCTAATGGATGATTATGATGAGCAGCAGATTGTACCCATGAGTGAAGAAGACTGAGGAGGAGACATTCAGGGTGATGAGCTACCATTGATGATCCAACAGGAAAAGCACATGAAGGAGCATGAATCAGATGAGGATGATATGCATGATGAACTATTTGTGGAGAGGCAGTTAGAGGCTCATGTTGAGCCCATGGTGGAGGAGGATGAGCAGCCATCTTTGGGGCTAGCCATTGATGAAGAGCAAACAGATGCACAAGGAGACAACAGTGTTGCAATACTTTCAAACATTAGTTGCCAGAAGGAGATGGAGAGTACAAAGACAAAGCTTACAGCGATGAAGAACAATCTCTTTGAGGCATTATCTTACAGGAGGTCAGTACACTCGAAATTTTTCAAGTGGCATGTGACACGTCAGGGGCCAAGATATCTAGCATTGGAGAATAGTTTACATCCCTAACTAGGTAGCCAGTGGAGTATATTCCCGAGTTGCATAGTAACCCCTCTTCAAGGGTACATAGATAGAGCTTTCAATTTTGTCAGCTCACCTTTATACATTAGAGAAAAAGGGGCAAAAAGGGGCAGATTCACCCTTATTAGTTGACTAAGTAGAGCAGCATAAGTGCAACATGGAGCAGCATCGACACGATAGACTTGTTCCATGTATAGGCATTCAAGCATTTGCTCCTTCCCACGGGATGGATTGGAGGAGATTGAGTTGGTATCCTATTGATGGAGCAACATCTCTAGCAAGAGAGAGAGCACCATTATAGCCATGGGGTATGAGCGGCAAAGATTGGCCATGGTGGCATTCGGATCAAGGTGGTTCTATTGGTAGCAAGGTGAACCAGAGAATTTTTTGGGATCTAGGTATTAAGGGATCCATGCACGATTGGATGACGTGGACGCATGTGACACAATGGTTTGTATGGGATCCCAGTATCGATATACAGTTGCCTCTGTAGTGGTCAAATACAGATTGCTTGAGGGCAAGCAATATTGGGGTGGGAGGACTTGTGAAGTCCCAATTTTCAGTTTCCTTTGTAGTATAGCCAGGATGGATTCCTAGGGTATGTGATGGCTAGGTCAAAACATACTCACAAGAGCCGAAGTACATCATTAGAAGTCCCGGAGGGTTTTTGAGGAGTTTTTTAGAGTTCGGTGGTGTTCGCCTAGCATATTCCATCATCGGGGTCAGTTACATACAACTTGCTTTTGGTTCCATTGCATTCTGATAATTCTTGTAAAATGGGGTTATTATTGAGCCTAAATTAATTACGCTTAAGGTGGCATTCCAAGAGTAATATTTGTTGGAACACCTTAGTGTAATAGCTCGTTGGAACCAAAACGAGAAGATCTACAAGATGGGATGATGAAGTGACTTCCAGCGACTAGAGAAAGTAAGGTGGGCGATTTACCATTTTACCAGATTAAAAGCGACTTTAATTGGTCAATTAAATAAAAGATGGGGAAACTAATTAATTGAAGCTAAAAGGCCAAAAGTGACTTAAGTAAATAAAATAAAATTAAGTCACTTAGATGAAGTCAAGGGGGAGCTTCTAGAATAATAATAAAATTATAAAATAAAATATTTCTAGAAGACCGAAGATCTATTTATCACACTTTTAAAAGGAGGAGGAGGAGATCATTTAAGATATCTTGGATTTGAGTGTTTGTCTCTGGTGTGGTTTGGAGAACCTAGTTCTCTGCTTTTGTAGCCCCCGGACAGAAACCGTAGGGTGATTTAGTGAGAGTGGGCAAGAACCCATCTTTTTGCTTGGTGAATTCATCCAGAATTCACAAGTGCATTCATCATATCAATTGTTACAGAGGCCAATGCAGCAATGTTGTCAATCTCTTTGGGGCTATCACCTCAGCCATATTGTTGTTTCTTGTACCGACATATTTCCATATTAAATAAAATAAGGTTGAGACTCTCTGCATGTTTATCTTGTTTATTCTCCAATTGCATATTATATTTTATAGTTTTTGTCATTAATTTTATGGTTCAATCTGCATAAATTGTTTGTCAAATTGATGGTGCAAGTTTTTTTGAAGTAATATCAGTAGTAATCAACGAATTTGTAATTTCGGAAAATACACTTTCCATTAAGTTTTTGAGAGAAGCCCATGTTGCAAAAAATTGGGGATAGCTTTGGGAAATTTATTGAAGTAGAAAAACCGCAAAAATGGCCTATTCTCTTTTGCTCGCACTTGCATGGAGGTAGATTTGGAGAAAGGGTTACCATAAGCCATTCAACATCAAGTAGGTGATTGGTCTCATCATCAACCCTTCATGAACACGATCCTTTTAAATGCAATATTTCTCATTAGTATGGCCAGTTTGCGAAAGCATGTCCTAAGATTCCTATTTCACCAACTCCTCTTCCCTTGAAAGTCCCCTCGAAATGTGACCAAGATGCTTTCCAAGTTGTTGATTAGAAAGAAGAAAAAAGTGAGGCCCCTTCACTATCATCCTCATAAAATTTATATTCCCTCTAGTTCCAACCGAATTGAAATCTTAGGGGTTGTAAATGAAGATGTAACAATTAAGAATCAAGGGGAGGCTTCAGTTATCCCCAAGCAAGATAAAGTGTTTCCCCAAAGGAAAATCATTGAGACCTGAGACCCCCATGAACGAGGGTATAATGAGAGAACGGATCAATGATGAGAATACCAACCCAAAATAATCATGGGAATCAACTAAAAACTCATTTTTTAAAGGATCCAAATGAGGTAACAAGCGTTCCAAATCAAAATATCCCCCCCCCCCCCCGCGGCCCAAAAAATAAATAAAAAACTAGAAAGCAACTCAAGATCATGAAAATCCTTCAATGAATAAGGTTTAGTTGCATGAGTCTTATAAATCCCCATTATGTACTAGAGCTTTGAAGAAAGTCTCTCATTCTTCCGCTCCCCTCACAAGGGGAAAGAAAACAAATCAAGGCAAAAAAAAGAGATAGAAACAAATATTTCTCTCAAATATCAAAGCTCTTTGGACTCTCTAATTAAGGGAGGGATTATTCTGCAACCTATTCAAATATAACATTCTATTTTATATTCAATTAGGTATTTAATTTATAAAGGTTTACCCTTTTATGTAAGAAGTTAGAAGAAAGTGTAGATATACGAGAAAGCACTAAAAATATCCTATCCAAACAAAAAACAAGAACCCAATGAGCATAGTATGGGTATACTTAGTTAGTTACTACCCAAAGTAATTTTCCCACCACCTCTCCTTCAATACCTAAATCAATCAGTCCCCCAACTAGTGGGTGTTGTTATATTCAATTAGGTATTTAATTTATAAAGGTTTACCCTTGTATGTAAGAAGTTAGAAGAAAGTGTAGATATACGAGAAAGCACTAAAAATATCCTATCCAAACAAAAAACAAGAACCCAATGAGCATAGTATGGGTATACTTAGTTAGTTACTACCCAAAGTAATTTTCCCACCACCTCTCCTTCAATACCTAAATCAATCAGTCCCCCGACTAGTGGGTGTTGTTATATTCAATTAGGTATTTAATTTATAAAGGTTTACCCTTTTATGTAAGAAGTTAGAAGAAAGTGTAGATATACGAGAAAGCACTAAAAATATCCTATCCAAACAAAAAACAAGAACCCAATGAGCATAGTATGGGTATACTTAGTTAGTTACTACCCAAAGTAATTTTCCCACCACCTCTCCTTCAATACCTAAATCAATCAGTCCCCCAACTAGTGGGTGTAAGAATCAATCCAACATCATTATATGTGATTCTCTTTCTCATATACCTTCCCTGATGCGGACAAGAGTAAGTTGTTGCTGACTTATTTGTTTCATCTCTTGGATTTACCAGTATTGCATCTACTAAATTGGTTAGTGTTGCTGAAATTGTTGATGCTATTGTTGCTAAAGTGGTGGTTACGTATGTTGTTATTGATGTTGTTGCTTCTCAATCTGTAGCCATGCAAAGGGATGTTAGGGAATAGTACCACTGAGACGACAGTGCAATGAAAAACCTCTACCAGTGTCGTTTACCAAAAGGCACAACCAATAAAGAACAAGCTTAAGTGTTTCCCCATGGGAAAATCTTATATGTTGAGATTTGTAGCTTGGGAGGTACTCCAAGCCCTAGGATTTAGGGCCTTGGGGGAATGGGCCCCACAAAAGTATTTTGTGAACCCAAGGTGAGAGCTTTGCACCTAAGCTTATGGGTGTGGAACCACAAGGTGTTTTGGACATGTAACCTTTGGAGATTGTATAGGACCCTAAAAGGAGCTAGGGGCCATAAAGAACACCAAGAAAGGACATGTAGAAAGCGATATATGAATTTTTATGTGTTAAGAGTGGGTGTGCTACATGAATTACTAGATGGCCTTGTGATTAGAGGTGCCCCTTCAAGGGTTGTTAGTTGCACCCACAAGAACATATAAATAGAAGGCTCGTAGATCTCATTTGAGCATCATCCAAAGTGCAAAACACATCTAGATTTATCTCTAAAATAGCCGCAAAAGGAAGAGAACTCCAGCGAAGGTGAAGAGCAGCGAGTTTGTAATCTCTTCTGGACTATTTTAAGGGCAGAGTTCCCTAGGCAGAAAGCCGAGGCAGTAGGGAGGATATCTAGGCAAATTAGGTGCAGATTTGAGGATTGCTCTAAGGTGCATATATCTTCTATTGCAAGTTGCAGACCCTCTGTGGATATTGTAGTGTTCGTATCTTTGTTTGTTGGGGGTCGAGAGGCCTAAAAGGCAACCCAACCTAGGCAGCATACACAGGGAGGAGCAGCGAAACATTTGGGTTTGTTTTGGAGGGTAAATGGAGGGGTTTGCAGCAGTAGGTTAGGGTTGACGTGTGCCCTAACCAAGTTTGTCATAAGCTCAGAAAAGTGCATAGTTGTCAAAGACAAAGGGATCAATAATAAGGTATGTGTGTCTCCTTTTGTTGATGATGTTTTGCTAGAGGATAGAGTACAATTTGGACAGTTTGTTATTGGGCATCTTAAGGTTGTTGGAGGGCAACAAGTAGGTGCTCAAAGTATCCCTAGATTAGTTACCAAGAAGGACATTAACAGTTGTAAGAAGGGTGAAGGTTGGAGGCTCTAGGGTTGACACCTTGAAGTACAAAGGACAGTTAAGTGAGTTAGCCCAAGTTCATTGTTGGAGAAGGACATCTTGCAGTGATAGGTGGCAGGCCTTTGGCCTAATTTTTTTTATCGGAGCAGCGCAGGAAGGCATTAGAGGAAAGAAGTCCCAAAGGAGCTGAGGGGCAGTAGTGAGCAATTGAGAGTTGTTCACAAACAGAGTTGTGAACAACTCAACAGAAGACCCTATGTATTGATGCATTGATGGACGAATGATCAACTAGAAGGCAGATTTGTAAGCTGTGTTCAGTGACCTAAAGGAGCAAGACAATTGATAGAGATAGAGCTGCACATTGGGAGCAAAAGGACCAGCAAATGTGTTCAAGGTACGATCAAGGAAGTTGTGAAGTCGACTGCATTAGCTAGACAATCAACGTATCTTGTTCAGGGCAATTTGGTTGTCATAGTTGTTGACAACAAGACCTAGTTTGTATTCTTGTATCAGTGGGATGTATGAGGGCCATTATCCCTAGTACAGGAGCCCTAGACAGTTGTATTACAGTTTGATAATATAACGAAGTTGGGTTATTGAAAATTGTAAAAAGTTGTATATTTTGTGCACGTGTTGATTTACTGTTGTTTAAACTTTATATTCCACTGTGCAAAGTAGTTTGTTGTGGTATTTGGATTGGTAGTGTCAGTGATTATAAGACCCTAACCTAGATTCTAGTACCATGGAAAAACAACATTATAGACCCCCATGAACGAGGGTATAACAAGAGAAGGGATCAATGATTAGAATTCCAAACCAAAAGCATCAGAGGACTCAACTCAAAATTCATTTTTGAAAGGCTCCTAATAAGGTAACAAGTGTTCCAAATCAAAATATCCCCCCAAACGAGAAAGCAACCCAAGCTCAAGAAAATCCTTCAATGCATAAGGTTCATTTGCTTGAGCCTTATAAATCCCCATCATGTACTAAAGCTTTGAAGAAAGTCTCTCGTTCCTCCCCTCACCTCACAAGGGGAGGTAAACAAATCAAGACAAGAATAAGAAACAAAAACAAATATTTTTCTCGGATACCAAAGCTCTTTAGACTCTTTATTTAAGGGAGGGATTATGCTCCAACCTAGTTGAATACAATGTTCCTTTTTATATTCAATTAGGTATTTGATTTGTAATGGTTTACCCTCATATGCAAGAAGTTAGAAGACAAGGTAGACCTAAGAGAAACCACTAAAAATATCCCTCCCTGCATTTTGGAAGGTGAAACACTTGCAAGTGGTGGTTAAACTCATTATATTTTGCATTACTATGTTGTTGAGTTCAACCACAATCACTTTCACTACAAAATATAATTGTTTCTATTTTTTTCTTAAATGATAAAAACAACAATTATATAGTATATTAACAAAAGGAGGCATGCAACCAAAGCCAAACAATCATATTAATGCAAGCAACAAGCAATTGGAGCATGATAGTAACAAAAAACAAAGTTTATCTACAAACTTTTAATTTAAAATGAAAAGGAAAAAAATAATAATAATACACCAATAATATTGCATACAAATTTAGCTAATATGTACACCAACAATTTCTAGCTACTGCATACAAATTAATTAGTGTACAAATTAATAGAACGTCCACATTAAAACATCCATTAACAAAACATTCAAGTACTTGTTAGGTGCTCTGCCCCCCTTATCTAGTCTGCTCTACAGTCCTAGATTCGATTGTTGATTTTAGGAGCAGTGACTTGCGAGGCATAATCGCCCATAAGCAAAGGGTTGTATCGTCCTTTTTAGCTCAATTACCTCTCATCTCGAACATAATATATGAGATTAAAGGAAGTCTATGGATGGTAGGATTTGGAGAAAATTCATGCTAACGAGCCAACCTTCAATCAAATATTATGACCTATAAAATGACTTGAAAATGGACTCCAAGCAACTTTTAAAGTATTAGTTTCCATCAAACCTAATGCACTTGGCCCTTACATTTGCAATCATATTTTCAAATAGTATTTCAAAAATAGCTAAACAACAAAAACTACAATTTTATATTTCAATGCTTATTAAAATTTTATCAAACTTTAGAGCCATGGATAGAAGCAATAGTGTGATATTTCTAAAGCACTTCAATGAGAAAACAATGAATGCATGGCCAACCTTTGCATCTTACAAAAAGGTATAAAGGAGATGCATAAAACAATAAGAATGTGTACAAGTTCTTCTGACATTGTTAAAAACTTGGAAGTTACAAGAAAGTACAAATCCTAAATAACTAAAATAAACATAAAGAAAGAATCATTTTCATCCCTTGAAATCAATATATTAAAATCACAAAAATGAGGAAAATACATACCATTTTGCAATGGAGTTCTCTTTGCTACTATCCATTCCTTGGCCACTATCAAAAATTGATACCTCGCCATCTTGGAGATTAACACTATAACAAGAAACATAAAGGAATTATGATCCAAACCAAATAAGCTTCACCAAAACAACTATTAATGCAACAAGAAACATATTTGATATTAATTCATTAAAAAGAGCTTAACATAATTAAAAAAACGTATTACATGTCTTTATTTAATTTTAGGCTTACGAGTCTATCTTATAATTAGTGTGCTTTCAAGAGGATCAAAACCCTATCTCCATAAATGATTGGAATATAAAGATTAAAACTATGTATTGTTCATAATGTCAACATGGGTGAGGAACATCAATAAAAGTCCTAGGTTCTCATGGACGGCACCTCTGTGTTCAAAACTCATGAAGGATATATTAGAAAATTAGGCCAAGAAAATGTTGTACATTGTACTATCTTATTTCAGTGTGGGAAAAGTGTTCACAAATACCCCAAAAACATGTACTATTTATAAGTAAAATCACATAGAAAGAATAGCTTTAAAAAGTTATTTCCTCTAAATATTGACCAAAAAATTTAGGGGGATAGATGCAAGAATACCACCAAATGACAACCATCTTTAGATTCGAAAGTGCAAATTTCAAGTCCAATCTTTACCCCGTGTTGTTGGAAAAATAGTGAAAGCCACCAACTATTCACCGAATCAAATACCCTAAAACATCATAATACATTGTTGTTGTGGCGCGTAATGTCACCATGGAGGGTAACTTTAAAAGTGGTGGATAAAGAATAAATGCTCTTACTAGTTTTTGAAGCTTCGAGCTCCTATTTCCCTAGTGAAGATTGGAAGAAGCTTACGAGATAGCAAAGTACCTTTGATTCAACCCCAACAAGGATTCCCATGCCAAATCAAGAGGTCTAACATGATAAAGTATTGTAATTTCACCACAAATAATAGCTTTAGAGGTCAAGGATAAAGGATAATTGTTGTTACTCGATTTTGAAGCCTAATGGTCCTCTTCCCCTCAAGAGAACTGTAAGAACTTTAATGGCTAGCAATGTACCTCCTACCTCCAACCCCTAGAAGATTTCCCACGCCACATTAAGAAGATGCACTTTAGTAATTTCACCACATATGGTAGCTTCAAAGGTGGAAGATAGAAGATGAAGGCTCTTACTAGATTTTGAAAATTGAGGCTCCTCTTCTCTATCATAAGACTGGAATAAGCTTTAGTTTATAGAAGAGTACCTCCATTGTGAGCCCGATAAGGCTTCCTATGCAAACTTTTGGTAGAAAATCAACGGAAACTAAAAAATTGCAAGTTTTTGGTAGAAAATCAAAATGCAACATGAATTTGAATAATTATTTATATAAGCAATGAAGAAATAGAACCAAAAGCTGAAAAATAAAAAGAATTCAAATAGGGGACAAATGGTTAACGAACAGAAGCGGGCAATGCTCAGAGAGAGCAGACAAGTGCTAAAAACAGGGAGACGTACAGCAAGAACATAGCATAGACAATTAATTTAATGTTTTTTTATGTTTTTGTATAAACATTGCATAGGAAACAAGATGAAGAGGCTAAAATGAACAACATATAGAACATTAAATGACATAATTATATTATACAACAGAGTACATAAAAAACAAAATGCAAGACAGATCAGAAAAATAATACCTCCAAATAGAACATAAAATGACATAGTTATATTATACAACAGAGTACATACAAGATAAAATTCAAGACGGATAAAAAATATAATACGTAATGAGAATTTAGTTAATGCAGGAAACATGGACCCATGGCCAAATTTAATTGAGCTCATACCATTGGATAGCACATTGTTGAAATATACTACTATATATACACAGCTAGATATTCGAAATACACAGTCTATAGACTACAAAAAATTGCCAGAACATTTTACCTTATCAATCGCCTTTCGCCAGCTACATTGGCCCATACGGCTTGTAAAGAGTTGTCCTATTCAAAGGAAATACACTGTGTTGGTTAACAATTAAACTTATCAATTAAATAGACCCTAGATCGATACACAAGTAGTCCATAGTCATTTCCGAGGCATGGAGAAAAACAAAATACTTTTATAAAATGAGTACTCGACATACAATTAAATCAGCTAAAGCGGTCTGGAAAGTGTACTCCTGGGGCAATTCCACTAAGAGATGTGGTTCCGGAGTCACATTCCACATGTCCTGTGAAGAAAATCAACGATCAACCATTCCAGTAGAGATATTCCACAAGATTATCAACTCGACTTACAATACTGTTGCCAGATTGGCGTGGAAATTTGTAATGTTTTCGACAAGCTTTCTTTGGGCATTGTGTTATAACCAAAACTACATACAAATCTTAGAAATTAAAACAGAAAAATGCTAAATATACATAGGGATTTACCTGATATGTGTGTACACTGTTTATACCACCATCCTGTCAAACATTATAAACAAAAAACAGAGGAAAGAGTCATGTATTCTTACCATATAAAGAAAATGCTGCTAAATACTTCAAAGAAGTCTTTATTATACCCGAATGCAGTTTGGGCAAAGCGTAGAACTCTTTTCAAAGCACACAAATAACTACATTTTGGTTTAGTTATAAAAAAACACTAAAAAATAGCTTAAAGGAAGTTCAGAACCGAACCTGCAGGGCTACAATCATAGTCTTGTTGCGAGAAGCCTGGCCGATGATCTTCCCATCTTCAATTCGCTCCCCCATAGCATCCTCTACATATACCTGGGGTCCCCAGTGTATTTTTCTTGACCCCTTTTCGCTTACTTCTTTCTCAGCCTGGCGTCGTATGGTCCTAACAAACTCGACCACCGACATAGTCTCGTCAGCGTTCTCCAACTCTAGTGTCAGGTTAAGACCATTTGGCAGTAAAACCCTGAACATATATTTGTTCACTTCGGGCTCTGACTTGAGCTTCTTCCTAGGCACAGCTCCAATGTAGCCCTCATTGTTGCTTCTTTTCTTCTTGGTAGAAGATTCTGCCATCCTGGACACAATGTAGAGCAAACGGCAGAGGGAATATATGGTCTTCTACTGTAAGGCTTGCCTTCAGACAAAATTAGCAAGAATTAACACATGCAGCGAGCTTGAATTGCTACATTTGGAGAATGTACTGGCTGGGATCGATGTATCACTAACTGCTCAGAGCAAGCATGCATGTACAGCTCAAACCAAGTTCTGGCACTCCGCAATGTCTACAACGCTCCGCTCAGTAGCCTCAAAACCACTCTCAGAAAACAACAGTTTCCTTACGCGCAAGCTTTTTGGGTTTCAAGCTCCACCAATTGAAGTATGAAAGCCCATGCAGCAACACAGAAGGATTCTTAATCAAAACCAAAAAGCTGCCTCTAAGATCCAAAAAACTAGCTCGGAAATGTACTAAAAAGAACCTGCCCAACGATTGGAACAGCAACCAGAATACAGTGTGAGCACTCGGTGAGAATTCAGAGACAGAAAAGGAGCAGCTGAGTGACAAAACCGTAACAATGAATACAGAGCAGGCATTTGTACCATAAATATCCCTTGAACATGACACTAAGCAAGCGGGTGGTAACAAGGGAATAAATGATTTGAGAATATCAATGTGGACGAGGAGTAATGCCCCCTTGAACGAACATGATACTAACCTAGCGGGTGGTAACAAGGGAATAAATGATTGTGAGTATCAATGTTTACGAGGAGGAGTAATGGGAATATAATAATATTGGAAATCAAATCGCGCGTGTGGCCTTTAACATTATTAATTAATGCCAATCTTCCACGTCATGATCCACAAATAATTTCTCTCTAAATTAATTTGTTTTAAACAAATCACAAAAATCAGTGTGCTAAATAATTGTTACTTAAATATATGTATATATACAAAATATATAAATAATTGTTATTTAAATAATATGCATAAAATAATTTAATATTTTTATAATTAATTTAAAATATTAAAAAATTAATAATAAAATTTTATAATCAAAATATCTATCTATTAAATAAGCTTTGGTTTTCTAATTTTAATAATATTTTGACATTTTATACCATTTACTTTTTAAACCTACTTTCCATGTACTTTTGAATAATATCAAAATAAAAATGTATTGTATTGAAAGATGTGATCATTTCATCGAAAAATGTGATATAAAAATATATTTTATATATTAAAATATAGTTGTATAAAAAGTATATTTAACTTATTTTATTTTATTTTTATATTAATTAATATATTAAAAATAAAATATCTTCATTTAATTGGCATAATTATTATATTGGGAAAAGCAAAGATTTAAATTAATTTATTAGTTAAGAAAAATATTATAAAGATAATGATATGATGTGGCAATTTAGTATGAAATTTTTTTTATTTCAAATTTTAAAACGAGTTGTTTTTTGTTTTTCATATTTTTTAGTTTAATTATTTTTGTTTTTTTGTTTGATTTTGGGTGTCTTTGAGGTTTTTTTGATGATGTTGAATCTATGATTCAAATATTACTAGTAATTGCTCATTAAAAAGAGCAAAAGGACACCGAAGGTATGGGCGCCGATGTCGTCGAACTTCCGAGAGGTGCTACTGGACAGCAGCACCGGCGAGCGAAGGAGCTGACAGCAGCACGGTAGGATGGCCGCCAAGTGTCAAATTTTGACAGGGCAGAAGGGCAAATCTTGAGCAGATGTGGAGCACAAGGATTGGCTGAGATGAACAGTGTTTCCCAGTCAATCCCATAAAAGAACACCTTCGGTGCAACTAGTGTAAGATTTTTTGAAATTAGTTTTCTAGGATTCTAACCACTTTTAATCGTCCAACCAATTCTTCCGCTTAAGTAAACTTTTCCTATTTTTTTAAGTTTTAACTACATAAATTATAACTTTACTTACACTCATTTTGTAAATTAAAATTAAAAATATTCTAAATTATCATATCTTTTCTCAAAATTAAATATAATTAAAATATTATTTTATATATATATATATATATATATATATATATATATATATATATAATTATTAATAATATTAAAATATTTTAAATTAATAAAATTTTAATTTTAAATATATTGAAATAGAATAATAATAAAAAATGAAAAATAAATCAATCATTATATCTAGTGGTAAGGCAACTAGATATTTTATATGTTACAAATTTTCTAATTTTATTTTATTTTTATATTATTAAATTTAAATTTTAAGAAATATTAATAATAAAAGGCAAAAAAAAATTCTAATTCTATACAATAATTATTTGATTAAAAGAAGCTAGATATTTTATAGTAATAAAACTTACATTGTATAAGTGAAATTTCATAAAAATTGTATCATAATCTTAAGTAATAAATTTTATATACATAAAGGAGATAAATTCTATATGCATACAGTGTGTATAGTAAATAAATTATATTTACATAGAGCGTGTATTGGAGATAAATTATATATACACCAGTGTGTGTATAGTAGATAAATTCTATATGCATCTAAGTGTGTGTATTGAAGATATGAGTATGTGTATAGTAGATAAATTTTATATGCTTCTAGTGTGTGTATAGTAGATAAATTATATATGCATTTAGTGTGTATTCTATCAGAGATAAATTCGATATGCACCTAGTGTGTGTATGGGAGATAAATTATGCATGAGTGTGTATCAAAGATAAATTCTGTATGCATCAAGTGTGTGCATGAGATCAATTATATATGCGAGTGCATTTGTGCATGAATGTGTGTATAGGAGATATTAAAAAAGAATTATTTACCTTTTTTAAATACATTTAAAAAAAAAAGAAATAGATAATTTATCATGTTAGGTGAAGATCTCTATATGCAAGATGTAAATAATTTTAAAAATAATTCATTTACTTATTTTTATTACATTTCATGAAAAAAAATTAAATTAAATATTTTTATAATGTTATGTGAGAGATTATATATATAAGAGTAAAAGTAAAAATAAATTTATTTATTTTTATTAGTTACATTTCATCACAAGAATTTAGATACTTTTGTATGGGTAAAGATAAAATTGAATTTATTTACTTATCTTAATCAATAATTCATCGTGCCATTTGGTGGTGTCAATATCTACAAGAAACTTATACAGTGTTTCAATCTTTACGCTGTTTTGATATTATGTCATTGGTTGTTGTATACCCCATTGTTATAAAATTTAGTTTTTTTAATTTTAATAATATTTTATAATTTTATTTTTTTAACTTACTTTTGAGTATCTTATTACAAAAAATTAAAAAACAAAAATAAAATAAAATAAAATAAATAAATAAATTGTTAAAATAATATCAAAATAAAATGTGTTGCATATAAAATGTGTTCCATGTCACTATCGGATCATCTGGTCGGGGTTCATTGTTGCCTGAGGGGGGTCCTTTTCTTGTGGATGGGGGGCTCCCTACAAGCCTCGTATTACTATTCCCCATGTTTCTTCATTGATGAATCTTGCTAAGCATTCTCATAATTCCATCCCGAATCCTCCGGACCTGCCATGCACATTGCCTCTGTCTCCTTCCTTTGAGATTTTGCCGCGCCCCTTCTTTTCGAGGACCCGAACCTGTCCCTCTCGCTCGTGATCGCTGCACACGACCCCCCCCCCCCCCCTCCTCCTCTGCATCTCAGTCCTTCTATCACTGCAAATGTCACTATTAAGAGGGGAAAAGGTCGCCCGAGGACAAAGACAAAGTCCATTTTGTCATCGAGTCCGGTCGTGGTTATGGATGAAGGAAATTTTCGAGATATTCTAGTAACTTTAGCACTTGATAGGGTACTTAGAGCGCTTGATCCCTCTAAGGTTGCTTCATGATTCATTTGGTCTCTATCAACATCAGGGGGTTGGGGGGTAAAGACAAATCTTTGTCTATGCGCGAGTTTTTTTAAAGATTAATCTTACCTTAATCTGTATTCAAGAGTCCATGAATAATGTTGATAGGTCTATTGCCTGTTTCCGTTCAATGTTCCCAGCTTGGCACATTGCGGTTCATGATGCCTCGGGACATTCCGGTGGGGAGATTGTGATGTGGAATCCTACAGTGGCCTCCTTCAAGGCCTACAGTTTCTTCAGTGGGATTATTCTTTCTGGACATTTTCGTGGTTATAAGCATTGGATTCATCTTATCAACCTTTATGCCCCATATCAGGACAGGACTTCGTTCTGGCGGAGGATGGCTAGCTGTGCCATTCTTTCACTGACTAATTTGATTATTGTTGGGGATTTCAATTCTACTCTGCAATATGGGGAGACGTGGGGTTCAAATGGTCGAGATGATCCATTGGCGAGAAATCTAGTGAATCTTTTCAATTCTTTCAATCTTTGCGATTTGAGGATGTTAGAGAATGGTCCCACCTGGTTCAATGGCAGGCAGGGCAGTGCTTCGATTTGTAAGAAAAATGATCGCTTCCTGGTTAACACCTACCTGTTGACGCAGATGAGGAAATGGACAGCTAAAATTGGTGATGTTCTATTTTCGGATCACAAACCCATTATACTTGATTGGGATTTTGCAAAGGCTGGTGAAGGTGTTCCATTCAAGTTCAACCCGTATGGTTAGGGGACCCGTGTTTCAACAATCTGGTGGCAGAGCACTTTAGATTAAATCCACGGGGTGAGGACATCTTTGTAATGGATTATCTTATGGACACTCTGAGGGGTCTAAAGAAGGAAGTAAAGAGCTGGGAACGTGGAAAAAAGTTGTAACTGAAAGCCCGTTTATATGCATACGAGTTGGAGACTACTTGCCTTTTGAAGGAATTGGAAGAAGATATCCCAAAAGATGGCATTTGGGACAAACTGAAGGAGGTGGAAGGGGAGAAGAGGAAAATTCTTCTCATCGAGGAGCAATCATGGAGGCTAAAGAGCAAGGAGATATGGCTTAGTGAAGGTGATAATAACACCAATTATTTTCACGTATATGCGAATGGGAGAAAATACTCCAATGCAATCTGGCAAATCGAGGAAAATGGAACCTCCTATATTTCCACTGAAGACATTCAGGCGATGGCTGTCAGAAATTTCGAAGACTTGTTTAAAGCTCGGGAGTTGGTTTTCTATGAAGAGCAGCTTTGGGCAGTTGAGGATATTCCTGCCATGTATGATGAAAGGATGATGTCAGACTTCTACAAGCCGATTAGTGAACTGGAGATTTTATCTGTTTTGAAATCTTTCGCTGTGGATAAGAGTTCGGGGCCAGATGGTTGGACCCCGGATTTTTTCCTCCATTTTGCTGATATTCTTGTTTCCCTTATTACAAAGATGTTTGATGATGTTAGAAAGAATGGGAAGGTTAGTGGGGCTGTAAACTCCACATTTCTTGTTCTGATCCTAAGAAATTCGAAGCTAAATATTTTAATGATTTCTGACCAATTTCCCTCTGTAATACGCTTTACAAAGTTATCTCGAAAGCTATTGCTGAAAGATTTAAGAGGGTGATGTCTAGTTACATTTCACTAGAACAGTCTGATTTTTTAAAGGATAGGTGCATTCATGATGCGGTCGCATCCACTCAAGAAGTTATACATTCCATTCATACTAAGAAAATGCAGGCTATTGTCATGAAGATTGACCTCTGTAAGGCGTATGATCGGGTTGATTGGGGGTTATTAAGAATGGTTTTATTCAAGATTGGACTTGACAGGGCTTCGGTTAAATGGATCATGGGATGTGTGACTAATTCCTCCATGGCGGTTATTATCAATGGTGTTGCATCGAGTTTTTTCAAGCCGGGTCGTGGCTCGAGACAGGGATGCGCACTCTCACCGACACTCTGAGTACAAAAATTACTAGAGTTGTTTCATCGGGCCACATCAAGGGTATCAAGTTGTCTCATTTAAGGGATATTAGTCACAATTTCTTTGTTGATGATGTCTTACTTTTTGGCATGATCATTAGATCTATCTGGATAGTTATTTATGATATTTTTCCAGATTTTGTGCGGACACTGGCATGAAGGCTAACATCAGTAAATCGTGTATCTTCTATGAGGAGGAAGGAAATGATCTGGTTACTTCTATTGGTGATTTATTCAATTTCAGCACTGCGCCCTTGTGTTTGGGTTTCAAATACTTGGGATTTTATTTGAAACCAAATAACTATGCTACAAAGGACTGGACCTGAATGGTTGAAAAAGCTGAGAAGAGGATCAGGGGTTGGTCAACCAAATGGTTGTTTATGGGGGGAAGATTTATATTGATCCAGGCAGTTTTACAACAACAATGGTTTATTGGGCACACATTTATGTCATTCCAAAAAAGATTTTGAATAGCATTAGAAGAGTCATGATGCAATTCCTATGGAACGGAAGAGAGAAGAACGGGAAGTATCATTTGGCAAGTTGGGATCTGATTATGAAGCCCAAGGATTATGGCGGGTGGGGACTGAAGGATTTAGACACCTTTGGGAGGGTAGTTCTAATGAAATCCATGTGGAGGGGCCTAATGTCTAAGGGCTTGTAGAGTGAGATCATTAGGTTCAAGTATTTAAATGCATCAATATTGGAGGAACTTATATTGCTGGGGTGGAGAAATATTAAGGGGGCTTATGCTATTTGGAATGGTTTCAAACTCGTTTGGCTAGGCTTTGCCACGTTCCTGCGGTGGAAGTTTGGGAAGGGGGGTAAGATTCTAATCGATTAATCGGGCGTGTGGGGTGACTCAGACCTGATCTCTTGCAGCAGTCAGCTCTTAAGCCACCTAAATGGAAAGGGACTTTTTTATTTGAGCCAAATTGTTCAGGAACAAGTCAAAGGCATTCCTTTTTGGTTATCGGCGGAAATCCTTCAGTTACCGGATCATCTTAAAGAGGAGTGGGTTGTTTATACTACGGATTTGAGAAGATGGGTTTTTCTTTGGACCACAGGTGGTGATAGGGTGACTTGGAATGGGTCATTGAAGAACGGTATGCTGGTTGTGGAAGATTTATATTACAAACTCCAATCCCATACTATCCAAGAGGCTGAGATCATAATATTAAAGGGTATATGGGAGACTAATGCTCAAATAAAAATGAAGTTGTTCCTATGGCTTGTTCTAAAGGATAGAAATCTTACATGGGACAACTTGATGAGGAAAGGGAAGATAGGGCCGGGTATTTGTAGTTTATGCATGAAGGAGGGAGAAGACAATCCACATCTTTTTTACAATTGCTTTTACGCAATAAAATTTTTACAGGTGTTATGTAAATTTTTTAAGATGCAAATCCCAAATATCGAGAATACTAAAGACTTTATATTATGAGGACTCAAGAAAAGTCACAATCTCGTAATTCTCCTGCCATTGTTTCACTGGTTCATATGGTGTGGCCGGAACAAATTGATATTTGAAGAGGTCAGAAGCAGTCCAGAGGGGACTGCTAATAATATCATTCAACTCTGGGATAAATTAAAAATAGCGCAGAGGCCTCTGGTGGATCTATCAAAGCATAAGCGGCTCATTGAAATTCACTATCCAGTCGGTTTCTTCGATGGTGCATCACAACATTCACGATGTGGGTGTGGTGCCTGGTTGTTGATATCGCCACTATGTCATTTTAAGATCCATTGGTTTGGTGCATTAGGAACTAATATGAGGGCTGAAGTGCTGGCTTTGTGGGGATTATTATGGTTCGCCTCTCAGTTGTGTATCAATAACCTTTCGGTGTTCGGTGATTTGATGGTTCTCATTGAGCATCTCAACAAGGGAACCAATCTTTTCCCTAGCCACCTTGTGACTTGGCTGGAGCGCATTAAATTATTAAGGAACACTTTCACTACTATTGACTTTCAGCACATCTTCCGGGAGAAGAACTCCTAGGCAGACAAGTTATCAAAGAAAGGCTTGAATGGTGTATTTAGAATTATGCAATATGAACTGGCGGACGTGGAAGGGCAAGGAGCAGTTGGTATGGTGAATTTTTCATGATTCTTATCATCTTCTTTGTATTGTTTTTGGTATTTGACAAGTCTATAATTTCCAGTAACTAGCGAATGATAATTTTATGGGGTCACTTGACATGTATCTTTTTTTTGGAGCCATCGATCAGCTGTGGATGTAGGACTTCGATCTCCCGTTTAAATATTATATGCTTTGATAGCTTCCTGTTGGGCGACTGTAGCGAACAGGGGACTCTTTTTTTGTAGGCAGCGCTATTTCGGATAGGCTATGACTACTTCGATCCACTATGGTTTTTACTATTTCGATATTTTCTAAATGATGACAAACTACTTAAACTTTATGTCAGATGAAAGAAAAATTATGAATGTATGGGTTTTTTTTTCTCTACAGACTTATCATTGAAGATCTATGTATGACCGTCACAAGTAAGCAATATAAACTGGCACATAATATAAACAAGAATTTTTTTCTTTCTGAAAAAATAAATAAATAAATAAAATAAAATATAAAATAATCAAAATAATATATATATATATATATATATAAACTAATTCTATATTTATATTAATTAATATATTTAAAATAAAACAACTTGAGTTAATTAATATAAGTGGTATAATTATTACAAACCCTTCATATTAAATTGCCACATCATAGCATTATCCTTATAATGTTTAAAGCTTAATTATAACCTTACTTGCACTCATTTTAATTTTGGAGTAGATTTGACCATATCTTTTATTATATATTAAAAAGTGGAGTAAGTTCAGATTAAAAAACATTCTAAATTTTAATTTTTTCCAAAATAAAATATAATTAAAATATTATTTTATTTAAAAATACATTTAATTTAAATTTAATTATTAATAATATTAAAATATTTTAAATTAATTAAATTTCAATTTAATGGAAATGAGGGGGGCTTCCATATTGGAGGAGGCGAAAATGATGGAAACCTTGGTTAGGGTTCTTAGCTTTCATTGTAGGTCTTTGGTGTTCTAGTCTAAGCACAACATCCGACGGGGAGGATGTAGACACTTGGCCCCCACCCTACATACACTTGTAAACAAAAATTTAAAAAATTCGTTGGCCTGTGTGCTGCCTCGTGCTTGGTGTTAGGGAAGCTAGGTGATCACATTCTAACCTTACTCATTTCCTCCGCCTGGTTCGAGTGGATGGGCTAGTGTTATTGTCAGTGTGAAAAAGTGGGTTGTCGTTCTAGTTGGGATCATAACAATTGTGGCGTCGGGGGAGTGTCAAATGTTACAGTGTTTATTTACTGTTACTGGTCGGCGTTTGTTGTGGTGTTAACGGGTTCCTCAGTTGGATACAATGGTCAAACCGCGTGAATGTGTGGATTTGGAGCCGGATGCAGCGAACATAGTAACAGTGTGGGGAATGGAGCCTACTCAACATAATCTGGCCAAGGTGGCTCTTCCCCCACGCTCTCTTGTCGACATGTGGAAGTAGGACAAATTTTCATGGGACTCAGTGGATGGTTTCGGTCTCATGGGTGCAACTGAATCGGGGCTTAACAAAACGGGCACTAGTGGTCCTCACAGTGGCTCATGGAAAGGGTGGGATACTCCAGTTTTCGCAAGATTTGGACTGGCAAAGAGTCAAGCGGAAAAGGTAAGTTCGCTATAGAACCTTGCCTCGGTGTTTCAGTCATGAAGGATAGAGGATATAGTTTTTTCCAGTGGTTTGGTTCCAAGTGTGGGGTTGAAAGCATGTTTGATTGATTCAGGAGAATGGAATGGGTTCCCAGGGAAAAAAACAGTTTCGGGGTGCTAAAACTGTGGGATTGGAAAATATTGTGTCAGAGGTGGGATTTGGTGTTAAACGGACCTTTGTATGGAATGAAGGTTATGGCCATGACAATCCGGAGGCTAAGCGGTCGTTGTAGGAGAAGGTTTATGAAGCATTGCATAAGGGAGTTGTTGGGGATGATGTGGGTTTTCAGAATGGCCTAGATAAGCCCTCTTAGGAGGTTACACCTATTCTTTCCGGGAAGGAAGGGGGGCCTTTAGACCAAGGTTAGGCTTTAAAGCAGACAGAGGTTGTATTGGGTTTTGGGGTGGACATACCTGGTGCGACATTGGGGGTGGGAGTAAAGGGGCTCCCTGAGAGGGATGGGTAGGAAGATGAGGGGTTCATACTCTTCCCTGAACGCAGTGGACAGGTGGGAGTAAAAAGGAAGAAATGGAAAGTAATTAAAAATAATTTGGAGTGCCTGAATCTAGTTTTGGGAGTGGACATCCAAGTGAACAGGGAAATGGCGGCCTTGTAGTTTATTTTGGTGGGCAGAGCCCGTGGGAAATTTTTCTCTGCACAGTTCATATCTGAGTCGATTGAGACTTCATGGGGCGCAACCCTGGACAAGGAGGTGGAGGTGTTTACCTTGTCGAAGGGTTCGTTCATGATCAAGTTTGCGAACTCAGTGACCCTAGAATGGGTTATTGCATGGAATTGGGGGTTTGGCATTGCGTCGTTTTTAAACGATGGTCACCGATTTTTTATGCTAAGAGGGAAAGGGTGGATGAGATCCCGGTATGGGTTCGATTGTCGGTGTTGCCGCCGCACTTATGGACCCTAGATATATTTAGGGCTATTGGAAACAACCTGGGTATCTTCTTGGAAGCGTATATGTATTTCTGGGAGACAAAGGCACTGAATGTGGCTCGTTTTCTAGTTCGGCTGGTTCCTCGTGATGGTTTAGGGGAGAAAATTCATATGCATTTTGAAGGTAATTCATTCTATCATATTATTGATTATGAGAATATTCCCTTTGGGTGATATAAATGCCATAAGCATGGGGAATTTAGCCAAAGATTTCCCTATGGGTATTAGTTGGAGGAGGCGACATAGGGGGGTTAACAGGTATGTTTTCAAGACTCAGGAAGTCCAAGCGGATGTTGAAGTATTGGCCCAGACAGAGGAGGAGGGGCAATTTCAGGACGAGGGGTCGAGACCAATGGAAGGGTTGGAGGAACAGTTAGCACAAGTGGAGATTCCTCCTGTAGATGCTCTGATCCAGACTCTGGAGCATCAAGTTATGGTAGAAGTTGCTACAGTTTAGACGGGTACTATCACTCACTCCTCTCCCTTTTTTATTGATACTCTTGATAACTTATTTAATAGCATAAAATTTCTTGGTCCTTCCAGGCCACAAGAAATCAAGCCTCAGTGTATAAATGACTTTCCAATGGTCATGTATAGTATTAGTACTACTATTCTGGAGTTAAACATAGACCCCTTTCCTTATAATTTGAGACTGAGGGAAAAAAAGTATTCCCTGTGGAGGTGTTTTGGGGGCTGGGAGGTTCCCCTATGAATGTAAATCACAGAAAACCCAGGGGCTGGAAAAATGAGATCTCGAAAGCCCAGCTGAAATCTATGTTTGATACTGCATATGGGAAACAACTGTCTATTACAAGGGCGCTTAAAGCAGCGCATACCCCAGCCCAAGTTTCAAAATGATTTTATTATCCTTTAACCGTAGAGGGTTTGCTAGCGCCCATAAGAAACTGCCTTAAAAGTTATTTTTTTCACTATAAGCTTGATGTGATTATGCTTTAGGAGACGTTGGGTCAAGGAAATTTGGTTATGGCATCTCTTTCAAAACTGCTTTTGGGTTGGTCTTTTGTTGTCTTGTATGCTAAATGAAGATCCGGTGGCCTAGCATTGGGGTTTAGGGACTGTACCATTAAGCTGAACAATTCTTGGGGTTCGGATCAGGTTATTGGAGCATAGGTTTTCTCCTCTGAACTGGCCATGGATCTCACAATTGTAAATGTTTATGGTCCTTGCTTGGAGAGGGTAGGGTTTTGGAACAATCTTCTGTCGAAGTCTTATATGCATGCTAATCATTTGATCGTGGGTGGGGACCTCAATTTCTCCCTCGGTCTAGCGGAAAATTGGGGTCCTCTAGCTCAACCTGACCCTCTTGCTGAGTTCTTCCTTAAAAAAATCAGAGAAGGGATATTAATTGATCCAAATTTGATCAAAGTCTCTCCCACTTGGAGGAATAGGAGAGTAGGGGAAGCTTTGGTGGCTAAGAGGTTGGACAGATTCCTCTTGAATGAAGAATTTGTTCGTATGTTGTCATGGTTTATGCAATGGGTTGGGTTTGGTGGGGAATCATACAATCTTCTTATCCTTATGGATTTGGCAGGCCCAAATAAGAAACTTGGAGTGACTTTCAAGTTCAATTCAGGTTGGTTGAAGGATCTTGATTACATAAGTTTAGTTAATGAAACATGGTGCTCCATGGAGAGAATAGGTCATAGATCCTTTGCTCGGCCCTTTATGAGCAACTTGAATCGATTAAAGAAGGTGATTTTAACATGGGCCAAAGAAAAAATAAAAAGGGATGAGCGTACTCTAATTGAGGTTGGGGAGGAACTGGGGAGAATGGAGAGTTTGGAAGTTGATGGTTATGAGAATGAGGAAAAGAGGTATATAATAAAGGCACTTGAGTCTAAGAGAAGGAATATTTTAGTCGACAAAGAAGAACAATGGAGATTGAATAGTCGGGTAATATCGATTTTAGCTGGGGACGAAAATACTAAATTCCTTCAAAACTATGCAAAAGGGAGGAAAAGCTCTAATACCATTTGGGAGTTGGATAAGCCACGAGGTGTCAAGGTTAAATCCTTCAATGAACTAGCTTTAATGGGGAAAGAGCAATTTAAATCTCTCTTTAGGCTCCTGAGGGTTCCACTATTGTTGAGGTGATTAGGGTTGCCCAACATTTCCCAAGATATGTCCGTGATGAAGGTAATGGGGCTCTAATGGCTCGTGTGTCGAGGTTGGAAGTGGAAAATATCCTCAAGTCCATGCAAAAATATAATTCGTGGGCCTACTGACTGGACTGTGGAATTTTTTCAACACTTCTTTGAGATTTTTGGGGATGAGTTGGTGGGAGTGGTGGAGGAATCTAGAATTAAGGGTTCTATTTATGAATATTTTAAGTCGACCTTTATAGCACTTTTTCCTAAATTGGATTTTCCTTCCTCCTTTGATGAATTCTGGCCCATTTCCTTATGCAACTGCATATATAAAATCATTGCAAAAGTTATAGCTCTGAGGTTGAAACAATCTTGTCTTACAAAATCTCTAAAGAATAGTTTGGTTTTTTGTACAGCAGGCAAATTGATGAAGCAATTGGGGTGGCCCATGAAACAATGCATAACATTAAGCAAGCCAAGAAAAAAGGGATGATTTTTACAATTGACCTATCAAAATCCTATGATAGGATCAACTGGGTTTATTTGAGATTATTTTTGACTCATTTGGGTTTTGGCATTGATTTTGTTAATTGGATAATGGGTTATATTTCAAATGTGTCTTTTGTTGTCATTGTCAATGGGTTTGCTTCATCTTTCTTCCATAGTCAGAGAGGGCTCAGACAAGGGTGCCCGTTATCTCCTCTTTTATTCCTACTAGCAGTTGAAGGACTTAGTCAACTCCTAATTTCAGCAAAAAGAAGAGGAAACCTGAAAGGCATTGAGGTTGCTACAAACATGTTTATCACACATTTTCTTTTTTTGGATTACATTCTCCTTTTTAGCAATGGGAAGAGAGGGGAAATTGCCTAGTTAAAAGCCTCTTTGGATCTTTTCCTGAAAGCCACTAGTATGATTATAAACACGCAAAAATATTCATTAGTTTATGTTGATGGTTTAAGGTCTGATCTGAAAAGGATCAAATATTTCTTCCCCTTTGATTGTCAACCTCTGGTGGCTTACCTCAAGTACTTGGGATTTTATCTGAAGCCGAACACATATAGAAAACAGGATTGGTTATGGCTTGTGTCAAAAATTAGGAATAGGTTAAATCTTTGGAGTTATAAGAGTCTCTCTAGAGTTGAAAGATTGGTGCTCATTAAGTCTGTATTAATTTCCATTCTAGTGTACTGGATTTCATTTCCATGGGTTCCGAAAGACATCATTCTCAAGATAAGGAAGATATGTAGTCGTTTCTTATGGGTTGGGAAAAAGGAGGAACATGTCATTCCATGGGTGGCTTGGGGAAAAATTGTCAGACCAAAGGAATGCGGGGGATGGGGTATTAAGGATCTTCAAATTTTTGTTGCCTCCCTTGCCACAAAACTGGTTTGGAGGCCCTTGACTGAAGATAAACCATGGACAACTGTTTTAAAAGGAAATATATTGACCTGGCCTTTGTAGATGACTGGATTAGGATTCAAAGGAAAATTCCTTCCAATGCTTCATTCGTTTGGAAGGCAAATATTGCCTCATTAAATATTATGGAAGATGGATTGGCTTGGCAAGTTGGCAACGGGGAAAAATGCAGAATTGGTTTGGATCCATGGGTGGGGTGCAATGAGACTTGTGCTCTCTCAAGGGAATTAATGGAGGACCTAAACTCAAAAGGGTTCTCCTATCTATATCAAATTGGAAAACCAAAGACAATTACCATTAGGCAACAGGGGTGGAAACTGGGAGGGGAGATCCATATTGATCATAAAAGGTGGCAGGAATGGAAAACCTATGTACAAGAGCTTCACCGTTCACAAGTTAGGTTAAAATACTTCCCAAATACAATTTGATGGATTCACGCACAGTCTGGATCATACTCTCCAAAGGATGGTTATCATTATTTGATGAAGAGTCGGGGTTGGGAAGAACATGGATGGTGGTATAAGCCACTCTAGAAGCTGAGTTGTTCAGCCAAAACAAGACTTTTCTTTTGGTGTATCCTTAAAAACAAAGTGCCTACTTGGAATATTTTACAAAAGCGAAATATTCATGGGCCAGATTAGTATACTCTCTACAAGGACGTTGAAGAAACTATTGAGCACATGTTCTTAAATTGCAGATTCTCGCAAAAAAATGGGATCATTCCTTATCTCTTATAGGCATTCATTCTAGATGTAATGGGAATAACTGTGCGGATGCTTGGTAAGGTTGGTGGAATTCTGTCTAAGATGCAAATGGCAGAAATATTCCTTTAATAATTTATTGGGGAGTCTGATTGGCAAGAAACAAGGGTATTTTTATTGATTCATTTATTTCTTCATTTATTTATCCCTCGGTGGTTGTTGTTGAATGTGCTTCGATCTTCTCTCTGATCCCTACAACTGATCATGTCAACCATACACGAAAGATAACCATAGAATAGATCAATCAAGACATTCCTTGGGCTTACCTTGATGGAGCCTCAGATGATAAAAAAAGATGTGGTGTAGGAATGGTTGTCCACCTTAATAACAACTGGAAAACTGAAGCTTTAGTGGGTATTTTCACAGGCACAAATAACTTTGCAGAACTTCTCACTCTAAAACTTCTTTTATGATGGCTCATCCATTTGGGTATTGGTTCTATACACATTTTTGGTGACTCTATGAATGTTATTATCTGGTTCAACAATTTTCAGAGATGTCAAAATTATATTTTGGTTCTGATCCTTGAAGAAATAGATGTTTTTAAAGTTATCATTTGATTTTATTATTGTATGTCACATTTACAGGGAGCACAACTCCTCGGTTGATAGGATTTCTAAAGAGGGCACTCAACAGATTTTGGACACATGGAAGATAACATAAAAGTTGGATTAGTCTATGTGTCAGACACTAGACACTACTAAACAAAGGTCTTTTTTCTTATGTATTTTGGTTTTTTTCCTCTAAATGTAAATAGAAGTTGTATATATAAAACTCCAATGGCTCTATTTGACATCTGATTTTTTGTTATACTTGAGACTAGTTCTATATTTTTGTGGTTCTTATGGGTTGTTTTCCCAATGGGGAGGCCATTATTTTGGTTTTGTTACCAGTCACTATTTATAACGATGTTTGTATGGACTCTTAACAATTTTAGTTTGTTTTGGTCAATTTGATTTGCTACCTTAAATAGTGATCAAATTTTTCATAAGGAATACTTAAGTACATATACAATGTAACTTTTTATTTATTAATGAAAAGTTCCATTTTTTCTTTTGAAAAAAGATCAATTTTAAATATATTAAAATAAAATAATAAAAATTTAAAATAAATCAATAAATTATTTTATCTATAAACAAGGCAACTTGATATTTTATAACATTGAGTTAGAAATTTTATATGTAACTATTAGAGAAAAAATTTATTTCATATTGTTATATTAGAGTATATTTTAATGTGATAATATGTAGTATATTTAATGTAATTATATTTTTTATTTGTAAATTTTATCATACTTCAAGTTTTAGTTATTGAGAATAATATTTACTAATTAAATTAATTTAAAATTATTTTAAGTTTAAAATATATATAGATATATATATATTTTTTTTATAGTATTAAATTTTAATTTTATTAAAAATAAATAAAACGACAATAAAAGTATAATTGTATTTGATTAAAAGAAATTAGACAAAAACCTTTTATAATATGTATCTTAATATTAGGTGATAAATCTTATATGCTATTATAATGCTAGGTAATAAATTTTATAGGTATCCAAGAGATAAATTCTATATGCATGAGTGTGTGTAGTAGATAAATTCTATATATATAAGTGTGTATATTGGAGATATATTATTTTAAGTTTTTAAAATTAAATTATATATTTTTTTATATTATTAAATTTTAATTTGATTAAAAAATAAATTAAAACAATAAATAAAAGATGGCAATAAATTTCTAACTATATATTATAATTAGATTTGATTAAAAAAGTGAGATACTTTATACTAATATTGCATAGTATAAGTGAAATTTCATAAAATCTCTTTATAATATGTATCATAATATTAGGTAATAAATCTTATATGCTATCATAATGTTAGGTAATAAATTTTATATGCATCCAAGAGATAAATTCTATATGAATGAGTGTGTATAGTAGATAAATTATATATGTATTAAGTGTGTATATTGGAGATAAATTCGATATACATGAGTGTATGCTTATAGTAGATAAATTCTATGTGTATCGAGTGTGTGTATTGGAGATAAGTTTTACAAGCATAAGTGTGTGTATAGTAGATAAATTCTATATGCATGAGTGTGTGCTGGAGATAAATTCTATATGTATAGAGTGTGTGTGTGTATAGTAGATAAACTATATATACATTTAGTGTGTGTATTGGAGATAAATTATATGCACGAGTGTGTGCATGAGATAATTAGTGTAATGTAGGAGATAATTTGTGCATGGGAGATCAATTATACATCAAGTGTGTATGAGGATAAATTCTATATGCATCGAGTGTGTGCATGAGATAAATAAATTATATATACATCAAGTGTGGGCAGAAATGAATTTATTATATATACATCATGTGTGCGAGATGAATTTTATATGCATCGAGTGTTTATCACAAAAAATTTCATTATCCATGAGTGTGTATAGAAGATATTAAAAAAAATCATTTATTTTTTTTAATTATATTTAAAAATAAATAAATATTATCATGTTAGGTGGATCGCTATATCTATGAGTTTATCTGTAAATAATATTAAAAATAAAATAGATTATTTATCATGTTAAGTGAAGATCTCTATTTCCGCTAGTTTATCTGTAAATAATATTAAAAATAAATTCATTTACTTCTTTTTTATTACTTTTCGTAAATAATATTTAAAATGAATTCATTTACTTCTTTTTTATTCTTTTTAATATATTTTAGGAAAATAAGTTAAATATTTTATAATTTTATGTGAGAAATTCTAGATGCATTATATGCAGGGGTAAAATAAAAATAAATTTATTTATTTTTATTAATTACATTTCATCCCAAGAAGTTAGATACTTTATATTGCTAGGAGAGAAGTTCTATATTCATCGAGTGTGTGGGTAAAGATAAAAATGAATTCATTTAATTATTTTAATTATATTTCATTTTAAGAAGTTAGATACTTTATAATGTTAGGTTATAAATTCAACATGCATAGATGAAAAAATTTATATGCATAAGTGTGTGGATACAACTAAAAATGAATTCATATATATTTTTAGTTACATTTTATTAAAAAAAAAAAAAAAAACTTATAATGTTTAATGGGAAATTATATATGCATTTAGTGTGTGGTGAAATTAAAAATAAATTTATTATGCTTATAGACATGTCTATTTTGGAATAGGGGTTCTATACTTTTTAATTTAATTATTAATAATTACTAGTACAACCATGTTAATTAAATGGTCAATAAATGTTGATAGGCATTAATCCTTGATAAGTATCAAAATACTTATCTCGATATCGTTTTACATTGCTTTGATTAATTTTTTTCATAAAAACTAACTAAATTTTAACTTTATTATTATTATTAATTATAAAAAGAATTTATATATGAGTACTCTTTAACCATGGAGATTCACTCTCACTTTAGCATGGAAATTCTGAACTTGTAAATAGATTTTGTTACAATACCATGGGCCAATATCATGGCCTATCAATACCACATACATAATATGACACGTGTTGATTTGACATTTTCTTTAATTAATAAATTTGAGATCAATTAATTAAGCATAACTAATTTAGAGATAAATATTAATCCTTAATCTGTGTATATTACTATGAATATTCTAGCCTATTCTGAAATAGACATATGCATAACCAGAGTAGTCATATAAATTAAATGGATGGTAAATATCCATAGGCATCAATTCATAATAAGCATCACAACACTTGTATAATTTTAAAGTATTATTATTTTAATGATGAAAAATAATAATAATAATATAAGTTAAACACACACACACACACATATATATATATATATATATATATATAGACTACTATGAATATTCTAGCATATTCCATGGAGGTTAAATCTCCACATCCACCTAATAATTACTGATGGTTGAATTAGAATTTTGGAAGGCCTATTCCGAAATAGACATGTATATTGACATAATCAAGTGGATGATACAGATTTAACCTACACTGAATATTATGACTAGCATTCACAAATCAATAGTCAAGTATTTTTTCCTTCTTTTTATTTGTGAATCTAAGCGCTTATATTAATTCAATAGGAGATTACATCGTAAGTACAATTCCACGAAATTCTTCCTACCCCACCCCTCCCACACTTATTTCTTGGGAGAAAACTACCAAAACATAAAACTAGATTAAAATACATGTGTATCAACCAAAAACAAAAATATTAGTGAAACCAGAAGATGGTTAAAACCAAGAAGCAACCAACAACCATCAAGGGTATGAAGAGTGAATTGGAGCTAGGTTCTCTGGTGTGGAACCAGGCAAGGAGGGAGGATTGAACAAGGAGTGAATGTGTGCCTCCATGTGAGCTAGTCTTTCTTCTAGGCATTCTAGTTTCTCCATCATTCTCCTTTGTACTCTCACCAAGGTGGAAATATTGTCTTGCATTCTCCACTGATTGCTTTGTAATGCATTCATGAATTCAATAATTGAATTCCAGTCCTTGCGACGATCTTGACTAAGCTAATCTAGAAGAAGGACAGACTATTTAAGTTGATTGTCAAAAATGTTTAGAGGAGGTGGAAGTTCTACAGAACCCAGAGACAACACAGGGTTAGGATCCACTACTTCACCCAAGCCACGTTCTCATCTTTCATGAGCATCAATATGGCCCCTTCGGCCCACACCACTCCTCACATGTCCTTGCTAGTGATGCATGGCTCGCAGTCCAAAAGCCTTGTGAGGCCAGTGCACCCACTCTAGGTTCAGTGTCTCACGACACCTCACAAGTCTACAACACAGATATAATTCAAACAGTCTCAAAGCCTAATTAGCCAGTGTCAGCCTCTCTGCACCCCACACCCAGAAATTCTTGAAGGACTCACCAATGAAGGCCTGAGAGCAAGTCCAACCGAGCGGTGGAAAGAGCAAGCTTGCAATTCGATGTCCGAGCACCTCAACCCTCTAGACCAAAAATAATGCCCCAAAGACCCTAAAATCAAACATTAAATACCCTATGTCAAATCCTACAGCCCAAATCCTGCGACCATGAAAAACCCCATTGCAACCACTAACTATTGGAGCAGTAAAGATTATCGAGAGAAGGAGCACATGAATTATTACCTCAATCAAAATGAGCGGATCCCAAAACGAATGAGAGAAACCAATTGTCGAACCAGCAGTGGGGGCTTATAGAATCTGGATGATGACTAATCCGAGCAACTCCAACCCATAATTATCTATCCTAGGATCCCAACTGAAGGATATCAAAGCCAACAAGCCAATAACTCCATCATTCCAAACATCGCAATTATGTCCCTTCCCAGGCAATGCTTGCAGGGTGCACGGATGTCTAACTCCAAAGCCCGCCACCTCCTACTCAAACACACGTGAATTAGGAACACACCCCCACCCATCCCATACCAAGATTAAGCTCCAACATCCAATAACCAAACTCACCACTACACCACAATGCGAGGGCATTAAACCAACATGACTGCCATTAAATAACCATCATACCTCATATCCAATATTATACAATCTGCATGTGTTAGCATGTTAATCGAGTTTCGTGCCATCCTGCGTTTAGATGCCATGGGTAATTCTTGGTTGGCGGGCTCTCACCTCTCCCCACCCCCCAACCTGTGCCCCTATGTACATCCACCCTGATCTAGGAGTTATGGTTTTTTTCCTTTTTACTTTAAATTGATTGATAAAAAAAATATATGAACAAGTGGCATATGAAATGAGTTATAGCTTTATGGGCATGTAGTATTGATAAGTTATGGTATTATAACAAAGCCTAGTATCTCCATGATAATATGGAGGTGAATTTTCATGGTTAAGAAAGACTTGTTAAATGTTTTTTTAAATGTATATATATTAATTTTTTAATAATAATAATAATAATTAAAAAAAATAAAATATATATATATATATATATATATATATATTTAGTTTTTTTTAAAATCAATGTGAGGTGTATCATGAAATAAGTGTTTTGATGTTTATTATGAATTGATGTCTATCAATATTTACTGGCCATTTAATATATATGGTTGTGCTAGTTTACTTTTTATTAATTACATTTAATCAAAATAAGGTAGACACTTTATAATGTTAAGTGATAAATTCTATATGCATCGAATGTGTGGGTAAACTAGTCCGTGATCAGGGTGCTAACACAGAAAATTAATTCTGGTAGGTGTTTGAACGACGACGATGTTAAATATGGTGTCAAACCCCCCCGTAAATCCATTTTTCTTATTATCGTTATAATTTACATGTGTGTTTTTTTGTATGGAAAAATGATTGACGACCCTCAGTGTTCGCACTAGGACCTACACTTAGCCTTGCATGGAATGTGCATGGCGTCTCCATGCTCCATGTACGTGGGGTCACCTGCCCAGGTCCCCTCAAATTAAATGTTTGTAGTTGGGGCTTGGCATTTTAATATGCTCTGGGATCATCAACAAGGTCATTCATTCTTTTTTCTTAGATATGGCATACTCCTTCCATGACGAATTGGTTGCAGGAAGATAACTCTCTGATAGGTGGGTTATTCTCATTTATGAGCTCATCATGTGACAATGCCTTGGGACAGTTGGGCTTTGGACCAACCTGGACACTTAGCCCTTGTAGTGCAAGTTTTATGGCATTCATGTCATTCATCGTACATGTCTTGTCAGATTTGAAATGTATTATATATACCTAAAGTTGCCTGCAGGGTTGTGGAAAGGTGGTCGTCTTGTTGATATTATCGTGATCGTTCGTGGACTGGAGGCTCATACGTCTCTTTACAAATGATGGCTAAAGCATAGAGTCGTAAGAGTGTTTGAAGTTCAAATACCACTCAAACATCCTCAATTGGTTGCACTATGACTCTGTCGTGGTCATTCTTGTTGTTGGGTTTCACAGTGTTTTGTTGTCATCAACACTGTCAACCTCAGGACTAATCAAGGTTGTTTTTCTCAATTTTCTTTGTTCTATTTTTGCACAACACGGGGAATGGTCTATCCTTCGAACTAGTTGTAGTTTTATCCTTGACGTCCTTCCTCGACTTTGCCTCTTCCAGTGCAAATGCCAAGCTCTATCAGAGCACACTATAAGAATCTTTAGCTAGTTTGTTCTCTAGTATCCCTATTTAGACTTTTCTTACCAAACCAGACGCTAATAAAGACTTAGTAAAGCACCGTGACTCTGACAAACAATAACAGCAAGAAAGTAGTAGCACATGATATGAATCCAAATTCAGTAATTGCATTCAGAATTGTATCGTTTCTTATGTGGTTTTGAATGAAATTACGAAGTTTTTATGGTTTCTTTATAAATCAATATAATTTGTATGAATTCATTATTATGTTTTTGTGTTGTATGAAAGCTCAATCTATTTTGAATTTGAAATCAAGAGAGGAATGTTGAAAATGGCAACAAGAAATATTGAAAATGGCACCCAGAAACGACAACCAAGGGGGCTTCTGATTTAATTTTCCCTTAATTAAATTGGAAGAGAAATTGTAATTTCATCTCAGGACAATTTGTATTAGTTAACTATGTCAGGAATACTTAGTTATCTTAGGAAATTCTAGTTGAGGGTCAAAGAGGAGGCATGTAGATTTCTCCCATGAATTTACGAGGTCCAGTTACAATTATCTTTTAGTTGTAATTAGTCAACTCAATATTGAGTTAAAATATGTTTAACTAATTCTGAGTGAGAGATGAGCCATTGATAGGTCTAGTGAATTAAATTTGATTTAATTCACAATTAGTGATCAATCAAATAATTGATAATTTGCTATAAATAGTTGTTTCATTTCAGTTCTAAGGAAGGCACAGTTGAGATTGAGGTTAAAGGGAAGATAACTATGAGTTTTATAATTAGAAAATTGTACATGTCATGCATGAGGTCATCAGGAATCCATGAAGGTATTGCACAATCATTAATTGGGAATTTCATAATTAATAGTGGCTCATTTAGTCCATGAATGTGTAAGCAAGGCTGGCCAGGTAGAGGTAAGCAAGAGGTTAAATATTGGACCTAACTTGCTTAGATCGGTGCCAAATTTGAGCAGGATCAGAGTGAGATAGTCAGCATAGTGCAAAGGTTTCTCAGTGATAAAAAATCATTGTATTGTTTCATGGTATTGACTTTATGCAATATAAAAATAGTGGAGTTTTGAGCAGTTTCTTTCCCTAACTACATCTTGTGTTGTGCGATTTGTAGAAATTATACAAACAATATGTATATCATGGATTCAATCCAATCTAACAATGTACTAAAGCTAGATACTGAATCGCTTCTACAAATCAATTGCGAAAATTAAACACAATCGCAAATCACATGAAGCAAAGAAGAATCAATCAAACCACAACACAGATAATTTCTTAGGGAAATATTGCTGCTCAAAACCTCACTATATTCTATTGTATATTCAGCATGGATACATGAAACAATCACAATACAAATATTCTCACAAGAGCCTCTTGTACTCAGGTAATTGTCTCACACTGTCCTAGACAAACTAACCAACACTTAGCCAATTCTCAACCTCTAAACAGCTTGCCTTGCTTGAGCAATTCCTGATGAATGCAATCCCTATTCTTTAGGAATTTTGGCCTTCCTAAACCGCGCAAGGATCATGGGAAATACAATGAGTGTTTGGTTGCATGGGTGCAACCCAATAATCCCACAACTAATAGTTAACATCCCTTTCACCTAGATCTCAACTGGGTATCCATTAGAACTAACATGCATGCAGCTAAAAATAGTAAATCATCAGTTGCATTTTAGGTCACTGATTGTGGGTTAAATAATATTTAATTCACTTGATCTCTCACTTGTGCAAAAAACAATTACAACTAGCACAACTGACTTTAACTCACTTAACTCAGTTAAAATGATTACACATGCATTAACTAATGCACCAAATGCACTTCAAACTCTGTTACAACTAGAATTACTCTGCATGCCTCACCAACTACCCTCAACTTGAAATTCATGAGCTAATTGATTTTATCACACTCAGTTAACTATTATAAGTGATTATGAGATAAGATTGCATTTTATTGTCTATTTTAATTAAGGGAAAATTAAAATAGACATGCACCAAATTTAGCGCACACCAGTGTAGGTGCTGCTAAGATCTGTGGTCCCACACTAGTGTAGGTGCTTCTTGGACCTCCTGGTCCCACACTAGTGTCGGTGCTGCAATTTCTTGTTGGACTTCAACACTCCCTCTCAACAAGAAATGGATTATCATTCACCCCAATCCTGCCTCTATGGTATTCGAATTTGCTCCTGGTGAGCACCTTCATCAGAATATCTGCATCTTGATCTTCCATGGGAATTTACTGAAGTGGCATTATGCGCCTATGCACACAATCTCTGAGATGGTGGTATCGGATGTCTATGTGCTTGGATCTATCATGAAACACAAGATTAACCGAGAGTTTAATGCAACTCTGGTTATCACAATATATCACTGTCAGATCCATATGAGAACTAAAGAAACCAACCAGGATATTTCTCATCCAGATGGCCTCACATGCAGCTTGAATTGTTGCCATGTACTCTGGCTCCAGTGAACTGAGTGCCACAGATCGCTGCTTCCTATTGTACCAAGAAATTGTTGTTGATCCTATGTTGAAGATCCCTCCTGATGTGCTCTTTCTGTCTAATGGACTGCCTGCCCAATCTGCATCTGTGAAGCCTTAAAGCTTCACTCCCTCTGTTCTTCTATACCATAATCTATACTCTGTTGTGCCCCTCGGGTATCTCAAGACATGCTTCCCTGCCTTCCAAAAGAGCTTGGTAGGCTTAACCATAACTTGACTCATCTGGTTAACTACGTAGCAAATTTTTGGTCTGGTGTTCACCAAGTACATCAGTGAACCTACTAACTTCCTGTAGACAGTAGCATCCACTACTTCTCCAGAAGTAGCATCATCTTTCCTCCAATTTCATGGAAGAGGAGTGTCCATGGGTTTACAACTATCCATGTGAAACTTACCCAGTATCCCTTTGGCATACTTTCCTTAAGAAACAAAAAGTTCACCATCACACTACCATATTTTCAAACCAAAGAAATAATGAAGGAGTTCCATGTCCTTCATTTCGAACTCCCTTGCAAGATCCTCCTTGCATGAGTGTATCAACTGCTCATCACTAGTCAAAATTAGATCATCAACATAAAGTACAGTAATCAAGAGCTTACCCTCAACCACATTTTGGTACATGTTTTCATCAGCTTCGCTTTTGGTGAAGCCTAACCCGACGAAATAGTTGTCAATCCGAGTGTACCAAGCACAAGGTGCTTGCTTTAGCCCATACAGTGCTCTCTTGAATCGACACACATGTGATTCACTGTCAAAGATCTCGAAACCTTCTGGCTTCTCTATGTACGCTTCTTCCTCAATAACTCCATTGGGAAAAAAAGTTTTCACATCCATCTAATAAATGCACCACCCCATATGCGCTGATAGTGCAAGGATAGATCTAATGGAAGAGTACCTCGCAAATGGTGCAAAAGTCTCATCATAGTCGATCCCCTCAATGTATGAGAATCTCTGGGCCACAAATCTGGCCATTTATTTATGCACACTCCCATCAACAGCTTGCTTTACTTTGTAGATCCATCTAGATCCAACCACTGATTTAACGACCAGTCTTGGGACAATCTCGCATGCATTGTTCTTGACAATGGAGTCATACTCCTCCACCATTGCATCAAACCAAATTGGTTGTTACACTGCCTCCTGAAAGGAAGATGGTTCTGTCATAATACACTTTCTCATAAGAGCCATGTATCCAGTAAAATTGTCTGGAGACTGTCTCTGTTTGCATAGTGAAGTAGGGGCTCCTACATTCTCTGTTGCATCAAGTCTCAATCTATCAGCTTCCATGGTGTGCCTTCTACCATTTCTGGTGGTTGGCTCTGCATGAGTGTTTCCTGCCACTCCATGATCCTTCGCATGTGGCTGCTCCACATCTTGAGGCTCATCCTTTGGAACCAAGAGTTCCTCCTCTGCATGCAAATTCAACTCCCTCTCAAGGGACAATCGCATGGAGTTATCCTCGTCAAATTTTATATCCCACCGCACAACAGTCATTCTGTTGTTTGGAAAATACACCCGATATTTATGTGGAGTTTTAGTGTACCCCAGAAATATCCCAATCTCAGTTGTTGGTTCTAGCTTCTTCCTGGCGTCTTTGGTCACATGCACATAAACAGATGAGCCAAAAATATTAAAATGTGAAACATCAGGTTTCTTACCAGTAAAAGCCTCTTCTGGTGTACTCATGCCAAGTATTCATGAGGACAACGGTTATGCACAAATACTGCTGTGTTGCATGCCTTCAACCAAAGATGCAACAGTAGGCCCCGATCATGCAACATCGCTCTTGCTGCACCCACAATTGTTCTATTCTTTCTTTCTGTGACCCCATTATGCTGTGGGTTATGAGGGGCAATCAGTTCTCTCTGAATTCGTTCTTTACTGCAGAAGTTCTTGAATTCATTGGAGATGTACTCACCACCATCATCGCTCCTAAGAGCCTTCACTTGCTTCCCTGTGTCTTTCTCAACCAATTCTTTGAACTCAAGAAACTTTGAAAACGTCTAATCTTTCTTCTGCATGAAGTAGATCCAAAAATTTCGAGAAAATTCATCAACAAATATCACATAGTACTTATGCTTTGTTGTCGAAGCAATAGAGAATGGTCCACACACGTTTGATTGAACTCTCTCAAGGATTTCTGAAGCTCAGTTCTCCTTCTCATGAAAGGTGGCCTTTACATATTTTCCCATAGTACATCCCTTGCATGTGTCTGACTGCTCAAGTGTACCCTTGGGAAGACCCATAGAAATATGTTGCATGACTTTTAACCCTCTGTGGTGAAGATGGCCCAATCTCCTATGCCATAAATCACCCTCATCCCAGCTCACCACTTTGTCCGCCTTACCCATCAATGTCGCGCACCCATCTACATCAAGTTTATAGAGATTCTTAACTCGAATCCCTATCTTCTTGGCTTGTCCTGTTTTTTTGTGTCGCAGGAAAGATTTTCCTTCACTGAAAACAAAATCATAGCCTCTATCCTCCAACATTGCAACTGAGACTAAATTTTTCTTCAATCTTGGTACATGCATTACATATTTTAATTGAAAGGGTTTACCTGATTGTCTCTGGAAGGTAGTGGTACCAATCCTGGTAGCACTGTAACGCCTGTCATCACCCATTTCAATATGCATCTGGAGGTCCTTCTCCTCCAAGCTACTTAAAAGTTCTTTGTCTCCCGTCATGTGAAAGGATGCACCACTATCCAAATACCACACCGATCCCATTGCACTTGACACCATGCATGCAATGAGCGAGAATTAAAGCTCAAATTGCGAGGCCAAAGGCTTACTAGCTGTAGATCCTGAAGCCTTCTTGTTCTTCTTCTTTTGTGGACAGTTAGTGGCATAATGCCCATGCTCGTGACAGTGAAAACACTTCACTCTGGACATGTCGCGCTTCTTGCCGTGTTTACTAGACTCAAATTTGGAATGGAATTTCTTTCCTTTCCCCTTCTTTTCCTTGGTAGCCAAAGCACAGTCTTCTTCATCTTCATTCTTAGATGAAGATCGATATCTAGTATTCCGTCTGAACTCTTCTTGCACCAAATCCAACCAAAGTCGTTCCCAATCTAGCAGCTTTTCCCTTCCATTGATAGATTCCCGATAACTATGCCATCTCTTGGGAAGTCCTAGAAGAGATAAGCTCACCAAATCATCATCAGCAATAATAATGCCAATGCTCCCCAGCTCATCCCAACATTGGACAAAATTTGTTAAATATTTTGGCATGGAGTCACCTTTCTCCATCTTGATCTTCCCGAGTTTATCTTTCAGTGCCAATTTCCTATGATCACTGTTTCTCTGAAATAGATCTGTTAAAGCTTTCCACATTTCATATGGTGTGGATTTGCCATGGAGACTTTAGACAATGTGGTCTCGTACTCCATCTAGTAAGATCCTTCTCGCCTTTAACACTTTCTTTTGCCATGCATCAATATTTGCAGCATCTGTCACAGCGGGTTTAGGAACATCATTGTCAATGAATTCCTTCAAGCCATTTTATTCTAGTACTACCTCCATCCCGTCCTTCCAATCAATATAGTTAGATCTTCCCTCAAGTGCATACTCCAATCTCAAACCATTGAAAGCCATTTCGATCCTGAATCACCTGTAGCACCAAGAAAGTCTTCTGCAAATTCAAATTCTATTCCATCACAAACTCAACTCCTCCTCCACTATTGTGATTTCCTGTGCTTTGATACCATGTAGAAATTATAAAAACAATATGCATCTCATGGATTCAATCCGATCTAACAATGTACTAAAGCTAGATACTAAATCGCTTCTACAAATCAATTGCGGAAATTAAACACAATCACCAATCACATGAAGCAAAGAACAATCAATCAAACCACAACACAGATAATTTCCTGAGGAAAGCTTGTTGCTCAAAGCCCCAATATCTTCTATTGCATATTCAACATGGATACATGAAACAATCACAATACAACTCTTCTCACAAGAGCCTCCTGTACTCAGCTAATCCTCTCACACTGTCCTAGACAAAACTGACCAACACTTAGCCAATTCTCAGCCTCTAAACAACTTGCCTTGCTTGCGCAATTCCCGATGAATGCAATTCCTATTCTTTAGGAATTTTGGCCTTCCTAAACTATGCAAGGATCATGGGAAATCCAATGAGTGTTTGGTTGCATGGGTGCAACCCAATAATCCTACAACTTATAGTTAACATCCCTTTCACCTAGATCTCAACTGTGTCTCCGCTGGAACTGACATGCATGGAGCTAATAATAGTAAATCATCAGTTGCATGTTAGATCATTGATTGTGAATTAAATAATATTTAATTCACTTGATCTGTCACTAGTGCAACAAACAGTTACAACTAGCACAACTGACTTTAACTCACTTAACTGAGTTAAACTAATTACACATGCATTAACTAATGCACCAACTGCACTTCGAACTTTTTTACAACTAGAATTACTCTGCATGCCTCACCAACTACCCTCAACTCGAAATTCATGAGCTAATTGAGTTTATCACACTTAGTTAACTATTACAAGTGATTATGAGATAATATTATATTTTATTGTCCATTTTAATTAAGGGGAAATTAAAATGGACATGCACCAAATTTAGCCCACACCAGTGTAGGTGCTACTAAGACCTGTGGTCCCACACTAGTGTAGGTGCTGCTTGGACCTCTGGCCCCACACTAGTGTAGGTGTTGTAATTTGTTTTTGGACTTCAACACGATTGATTATTTCTTTCTCTTACATGTTATGTGATTGTGTGATCGAATTTGGTTTCTGAAAATTGTATAAGGATTCAATATTTTGTTTTATTACATTACAATATCATATTGAATCCCTTTGGATAATTTCTACATGGTATCAAAGCACCAGGAAGCATAATAGAAGAGAAGAACAATAATTTTTTTTTTAACAGGTACATTGAATTTGCAGATTTATTCTTCAGGACTAGCAACAGATCAAGATGTCTTTCGATGGCTTGAGACTCAAATATTCCCTTGAGGGAAATTCAAATTTAATAGAATGGAAGGACATGATAGAGGTAGTGCTAGAGGACAACAGACTGAAGGCATTCATTGACAATGATATTCCCAAGCCCGTAGCAACAAATGCTCAACTTCTTGATGCATGGAAGAAGAATGTAGCAAAGGCGAGAAGGATCTTGTTAGAGGGAGTTCGAGATCATATTTCCTTGAGTCTCCATGGAAATGCGACTCCATATGCTATGTGTAAGGTCTTAATATATCTATTTTGGAATAGCAGTGACCACAGGAAGCTAGTGTTGAAAGACAAGCTCAGAAATATCAAGATGGAGGAGGGCGAGATGATACCAAAATACTTGACGAAGTTCACTCAATGTCGAGATGAGCTTGGAAGTGTTGGCGTGACAGTAGCCCAGGATGATTTGGTGAGCTTAGCTGTTCTAGGCCTTCCAAAGAGCTGGCATAGCTACCAAGATTCTATGAATGGGAGGGAGAAGCTACCAGACTAGGAGTGATTGTGGTCCGACTTGGTACAAGAAGAGATAAAGCGAAGAACTAGAGATGACACGTCCTACAATGACAAAGAGGAATATTTTTCATTATTCGGAAAAGGGAATAAATCCAAGGGAAAGAAGTCACACGGCAAAGAGGGCAAGAGAGACTTGTAAAATATCAAGTGTTTTCACTATCACGAGTGCGAGCACTATGCTATTAAATGTCAACAAAAGGAAAGCAAGAAGGAGCCTGCAGTTGCAGCAGCATGTGAAGCTCTAACTTCATAGTTCGAGCTTCATTTTACTCTCATTGCATGCATGGAAAACACTGTAATGGGATGCATGTGGTATCTCGACAACGGTGCCTCATTCCATATGACGGGGAATAGAGTTCTCTTCAGTGACTTAGAGGAGAAGGAGCTCCAATAAAACATATAGTCTAGATATTATGAGAGGTATAGCGTGACTGGAATAGGTACAATTACCTTTCAGTGGGAGACTGGCTTCCCTCTCAGACTCAAAGATGTTGTGTTTGTTCTGGGACGAAAGAAGAATCTTGTTTCTGTAGCGGTATTGGAAGACCGTGGCTATAATGTGATATTTAGAAAAGGAAATGTTTTCCTTAGACACATCACCACAGGACGGGTGAAACATATCGGTGTATGAGTCAAGAACCTGTATGCTCTCGAGGTCGAAGATGCATGCAAATATTTGAGGAGCAAAGCAGAGGTTAAAGACTCGGTGGTTGAGAGGGAGAATGAATTACCTCTCAACATGCAGCCTCATAAGCAATCTCAGAAAGTTGTGGAGAATCCACAACTAGAGAAGCAGAGAGGAGACCGAGTGGAGGTATTCACTCAAGCAGAGACCTCCAGTAGGGGGAAATTTTGATCCAGATGGGTAAAGGGAGCACATGCATCCATACCTCTAGGTTAGAGGTGGGGCGATGTGAAGTCATAATCCCAAGAGAATAAATTTGGGCAGGGTCCATTGAGATGCTGTGTCTCATGGATCAAAACTGGCTACGGGGGGCCCATAATACACAGTAGCAGGATGGATCAGTAGGACTGATGTAGTTATATATCAGAGTGACATATGTCAGATACTGGAGTGCAGATCAGAGTTGGCAGTAGTGCAGATGGCACAGATGCAGAGTTAGCAGCAGCATAGAGTTTTCAGTAGACAATGCAGTAACTAGTAGCAATCAGAGACTCTAATGACAGATGCATCCTCTAAGTAAGTTACATCACAACATCCTCTAGGAGAAAAATTATACATCTTGATTCTATACTTTATGCTGGAATTTACCCTTGAAATTATATATTGTTTACCCAACTGTAATGCACATGTAAAATTTATGCAGGTGAGATTTATTTAATGGAAAACCTATATTATCAAAATGAAAGATCTGTAAGAAGACAAATTTTATTATTGTTAACCTCATCTAAAGTAAAGATTCATACCTTTAATAAATATTCTTAACATGTATCTCCAACATTACTTATCTAGTTCTTGTGGGAACATCGTTCCCAGTGAGTAGATTTGGGCATTGGTATATATTCCATGTGGATTGATTTCTCATGATAGTTGTGATGTGTTCATGTACTCCATTAATTCCTTGGCTCATATCGACCAAAGAAAGCTGTCTATTCATTATTGTTTCACACAACATATCAATGATCCTACTGTGGCCCCTAGAATGTTTAGGTTGAGTACCCGCACTTGTAATGAAGAAAAGTAAAATTTTGGGTGGTTCTATTTTAGAAATTTAGCATTCTTACACTTATAATGTACAAGTTCCATTGTTCAGTGACATGCTGCCATGTATGGCCATAAATGATGTATTGTGCACACATGACATGAAATTGTTTAATTCTAGTTGGGTTACAACTTTCCTATCAACGACTTTGACACCTTTTGAAGAATTTAGTTTCTGTCGCGGTGTTGGAAAACCATGGCTACAATGTGATATTAAACAAAGGAAAGGCATTCCTGAGGCACATATCCATGGGACAAGTGAATCAGATCGGTGTTCAGGTAAAGAACCTCTCCAAACTGAATACGGAAGATTGTGTTGCTTTGAGAACAAAGGCGGAGAAGGTGTAGAGCTGAGATGTCGGTGAATTATGATATAAAAGACTTTTCCATTTCCACCATGGAGATTTGAAGATCATGCAAAAAATCACCGCAGGACTCCCCAACGAAGCACTAGAGCAACATAATACATGCAAAGGGTGTACCATGGGGAAGTACACAAAAGCCACCTTTAATGATCAGGATATCAGGGCACAGGCAATCCTTGAAAGGATCTGCTTTGATGTCTATGGACCTTTCTCGACAACCTCCACAGATAAGCACATGTATTATGTTATATTTGTAGATGATTTCTCACTTAAGTGTTGCATTTTATTCATGCATAAGAAAGACCAAACATTCTCCAAATTTGTTGAATTTAAAGCATTTGTTGAGAAAGAAAATAATAGGGAAGTGAAGGCTCTCAGGAGTGATAGAGATGGTGAATGTGTGTCGAATGAGTTTAAGAACTTCTATGCAAAGGAATACATTCGACAGGAATTTACAACACCCACTAACCCACAACAGAATGGAGTGGATGAGAGGAAGAATATAAGTATTGTGGGAGCTGCACAGATGATGTTGCATGATCAGGTCCAACCTCTACACTTATGGGTCGCAGCATGCAACACAATGGTATATGTGCAGAAAAAGAGTCTTCATCAGATTCTCTGGATGAGTACACCAAAAGAAGATTTTTCACGGAAGAAACGAAATGTGTCACACTTCAGGATCTTTGGTTTATCAATTTATTGTCATGTTTCCAAGGAATTAAGGAAAAATCTAGAGTTGAAAACTAAGTTGGGTATATTTTTGGGGTACACTGATACACCTCACAACTATCGGGTGTACCTTCCATCTCTCAAGATAACAATTGTTCGTAGATATGTGAAGTTCGTTGAAGAGAAGGTAATGAGGTGTTGCCTTGAGAGGGAGCTTCAGTTGCATGCAAATGAGGAGCTTTTGGCTCCAAAGGAAGAACCTCAGAATGTTTTGGAGCGGCTACAAGTAGAGGAGTAGAGAGTGAAGATACCCACTCATGCAGATACATCTAGAGAAGGAAGGAAGCAGACCAAGGAAGCTGACAAATTATTGCATGATGCTAGAGAGAGTGTGAGAGCACCCACATCACACTACTGGTAGAGGAGGTCACCAGATGGGTACACTGGGTACATGGCTTTGATGAGTGAGCTAGTTGAGATAGAACCATTCTCATTCGAGGAAGCAGTGAAACATCCAGTATGGTTTGATGTCATGGTAGAGGAATATGATTCAATAGTTAGAAACAGTGTTTAGGAAGTGGTTCCAAGACCAAAGAACAAGTCAGTGGTGGGTTAAAGGTGGATCTACAAGGTGAAGCAAGTAGCAGATGAAAGCATCGAGAAACACAATGTTGAAAAGTCAACAAGAAATGTGTGTCTAATTTAATTTTCCCCTAATTAAATTGGACAATAAATTGTAATCTTACCTCATAATCACTTTTAATAGTTAATTGAGTGTGATAGACTCAGTTAGCTCATGAAATTCGAGTTGAGGGTGGTTGGTGAGGCATGTAGAGTGATTCTCTTTGTTTTAGAGTCCAAGTTGCAGTTAGTGTATTAGTTTAATGCATGAGAAATCACTTAACTCAATTAAGTAAGTTAAAGTCAATCTAACTAGTTGTAACTGATTGTTGCACTAGTAAGAGGTCAAGTGAATTAAATCAGATTTAATTCACATGCAGTGATCTATCAAGTGACTGATAATTTACTATTAATAGTTGCATGCATGTCAGTTCTGATGAAGACCCAGTTGAGACAGAGGTTAAAGGGATGTTATCTATCAGTTGTATTATTAGTAAATTTTTGGCGTGCAATTAGACAACCATAAGATTACCCATGATGTATTGCGTAGTTTTGGAAGGTTTAATTTCCTAATTAATAGGGATTTAATTCTCTAAGAATTGCACAAGAAAGGTAGGCTGAGGAGAGGCAATAAATTGGCTAAGTGTTGGTCGATTTTGTCCGAATCAGTTTGAGACAATTGGTAGAGTGCAACAGACTCTTGTGAGAAGAGTGCATTGTATTTTTTCATGATTCCTTGGTTGATTATACAATAAATATAAGGGGGTTTTGAGCAACAAGCTTTCCCAAGAAAAATATCTGTGTTGTGTGATTGATTTGCTTCTTTTTCTTACTTGGTGTGATTATGCGACCGTGTTTAATTTCCGCAAATTAATTGTAGAAGGATTCAATATCTTGCTCTATTGCATGATCAGATTGAATCCATTTGTATGCATATTGTTTGTATAACTTCTACATGGTATCAGAGCGCCATAAATCACTATAGTGGAGACAAAATTGAGTTTGTGTTGAACAACATTCAAATTTGAAAAAATATTCTTTGGTGCGACAGGTGGATCAAGATGGATTTCAATGGATTAATATTGGAATATGCACTCGAGGGAAATTCTAATTATATTGCATGGAAAGACAGAATGGAGGCAATTCTGGAGGAAAACGGGTTGAAATAATTTATCAACATTGATATTCCAAGTCCCGCAGCAGCAGACGCCACTCTTCTTGATGCTTGGAAAAATAATGTTGTAAAGGTGAGGAGGATATTATTAGAGGGAGTTTGAGATCACATTTTCTCGAGTCTCCATGGCAAGGCGACTCCATATGCAATGTGGAAGGCCTTGACAAATCTGTTTTAGAACAACAATGACCACAGAAAATTGGCACTAAAGGACAAGCTTAGGAAAATCAAAATGGTGAAAGGCGACATTATTCCGAAATACTTGACCAAGTTCATCCAATGTTGATATGAGCTTGGAAGTGTCAGAATTACTGTAGCGGATGATGACTTGGTGATCCTAGCACTTCTAGGCCTTCCCAAGGGCTTGCATAGTTATCAGGACTATGTCAATAGGAGGGAGAAGCTACCAGATTGGGAGTGACTTTGGTCGGATTTGGTATAAGAAGAATTTAGGTGAAATACTAGGGATGGATCCTCATCCAAGACAAATGATGAGGAAAATTGCGCCTTGGATGGTAAGGAAAATAAGGGGAAGGGAAAGAAATCTGATTCCAAATCTGAGACTGAAAAAGAAGGCAAGAAGCATGACATGTCCAGAGTGAAATGTTTTCACTATCACGAGCATGGACATTATGCCACTAATTGTCCACAGAAGAATAAGAACAACAAGAAGGCTTCAGGATCTGCAGTGGGTGATGCTTTGGATTCACAGTTTAAGTTTGACTTATCACCCATCGCATGCATGGTGTCTAGTGTGATGGGATCAGTGTGGTACTTGGATAGTGGTGCATATTTCCACGTGAAGGGAGACAAATAACTCTTTAGTTTATTTGCAGAGAAGGATCTTCAGATGCACATCGAGATGGGTGATGTCGGGAGGTATAGCGCTACCGAGATTGGTACAGTTACTTTCCAGAGACAGTCAGGTAAACCTTTCTTATTAAAAGATGCCATGCATGTACCATGCTTGAAAAATAATTTAGTTTCAGTTGCTACGTTGGAGGATAGAGGATATTATGTGGTTTTCAGTGAATGGAAATCATTCCTTCATCACAAAGCCACAGGATAGGTCAAGAAGGTTGGGGTTCGTGTGAAGAACCTCTACAAACTTGATGTAGATGGTTGCGCAACATTGATGAGTAAAGCATATAGAGTAGTGAGCCGAGAGGAGGCTAAGTTATGCCACAGGAGATTGGGCCATATACACCATAGTGCTTTGAAGGTCATGTAGCAGATTTATACGAGGCTTCCAAAGGGTACTCTTACGCAGATATACACATGCAAGGGATGTACTATGGGGAAGTATACAAAGGCCAATTTTCACGAGAAGGAAAACCGAGCAGCGGAAATACTTGAGAGAGTTCACTCAGATGTGTGTGGACCATTCTCTACAACTTCTACAACAAAGCACAGGTATTATGTGATTTTTGTTGATGCTTTTTCTAGAAAGTGTTGGATCTACTTCATCCAGAAGAAAGATCAGATGTTCTCAAAATTTTGTGAGTTCAAAGCACTGGTTGAGAAAGATACAAGGAAGTAGGTGAAGGCTCTAAGGAGTGACAATGGTGGTGAGTACATATCCAATGAATTCAAGAACTTATGTGCCAAAGAAGGAATTCAGAGACAGTTGATTATGCCTCGTAACCCACAATAGAATGGGGTTGCAGAAAGAAAGAACAAAACAATTGTGGGTGCGGCACGAGCTATGTTACATGATTAGGGCCTATCGTTGCATTTGTGGGCAGAGGCATGCAACACAACAGTATTTATGCAGAACCGTAGTCCTCATCGGATACTTGGCATGAGTACACCATAGGAGGCTTTTTCTGGTAAGGAATCTGATGTTTCATATTTTAAAATTTTTGGCTCATATGTTATTGCCACGTGACCAAAGATTCTAGAAATAAGATAGAACCAAAAATAGAGATTGGGATATTTGTGGGCCACACTGATACTCCCCACAACTATCGGGTGTATTTTCCGAACATCAGGATGAAATTTGTCAGATGGGATGTAAAATTTGATGAGGAGAAAGCCATGCGATTGTCCCTTGAGAGGGAGCTTTATTTGCATGCAGATGAGGAACTCTTGGTTCCAAATGATGAACCTCAAGATGTGGAGTAGCCACATGAGGAGGATCATGGAGTGGAAGAAACCACTCATGCAGATCCATCCACCACAAATGGTAGGAGGCACACCACAGAGGCTGACAGATTGAGACTTGATGCGGCAGAGCATGTAGGAGCACCTACATTACAGCAAAGACAGAGACAATCACCGGACATGTATACTAGATACATGGCTCTTATGAGCAAGTGTATTGTGACAGAACCATCCTCTTTTGAGGAAGCAGTGGAGAAACCAACTTGGGTTGATGCCATGGTTGAGGAGTATGACTCCATCGTCAGGAACAGTGTATGGGAATTTGTCCCACGACTAGTCGAGAAGTCAGTGGTTGGATCTTGATGGGTCTATAAGGTGAAGTGGGCAGCGGATGGGAGTGTGGAGAAGTACATGGCTATATTTGTAGCCCGGGGATTCTCACAGGTTGAGCGGATTGACTATGAGGATAATTTTGCACCAATTGCAAGGTACTCATCGATTAAATATATCCTTGCACTCTCATCGTAGACAGGGTGGCAGATACATCAAATGGATGTAAATACTGCATTTCCCAATGGATTTATTGAGGAATAAGTGTACATTGAGCAGCCATAAGGTTTTGATACCTTTGACAGGGAGTCGCATGTGTGTAGAATCAAGAGAGCACTGTATGGTCTAAAGCAAGCACCTCGTGCTTGGTACACCAGGATTGAAAAATATTTCACCGGGTTGGGCTTCACAAAGAGTGAAGCGGATGCGAACCAGTAATAGATTGTGGTTGATGGTAAGCTTTTGATTATCATAATTTATGTTGATGGTCTTATTTAGACAGGCGATGAGCAACTCATAACTTCTTGCAAAGAAGATCTTGAAAGAGAGTTTGAGATGAAGGACATGGGACTCCTTCACTATTTCCTTTGTTTGGAGATATGGCAGCGGGATGGGGAGCTATTTATTTCTTAAGGAAAGTATGCCAAAGAGATTATGAGGAATCCACATGGAGAGTTGTAAACCCATGGAGACTCCTCTTGTAGGAAACTAGAGGAAGGAGGATGCTGCTTCGGGTGAGGTAGTTGACTCTACTGTTTACAGGAAACTTGTGGGTTCACTCATGTACTTGGTGAACACATGACCATACATATGCTACGCAGTTAAGCCGACCAAACCAACCAAGATCTTTTGGAAGGCGGGGAAGCATGTATTGAGATATCTCAGGGGCACTACAAAGTATGGATTATGGTATAGACAGAGAGAGGGAGTGAAGCTTCAAGGCTTCACCGATGCAGATTGGGCAGGAAATCCATCAGACAGGAAGAGCACATTAGGAGGGATCTTTAGCATATGATTGACAACAGTTTCTTTGTAAAGCATGAAGCAGAGATTAGTTGCACTCAGTTCAGCCAAGGCAGAGTACATGGCAGCCAGTCAGGCGACATGTGAGGCCATCTGGATGAGGAAGATACTTGTTGGTTTGTTTGGTCATTAGATGGATCCGACGGTGATACATTGTGATAACCAGAGTTGCATAAAACTCTTGGTTAATCTAGTATTCCATGACAAGTCCGATCATATTGACATCTGGTACCACCATCTCAGAGACTGTGTTCAAAGACGCATTATGTTACTTTAGTACATTCCCGCGGAGGATCAGGATGCAGATATTTTGACGAAGGCACTCGCCAAGAGAAAATTTGAATACCAAAGAGGCAGGATCATGGTAGCTGATAATCCCTTTCTTGTTGAGAGGGATTGTTGAAAAATCAACAATAAATGTGTGTCTAATTTAATTTTCCCTTAATTAAATTGGACAATAAATTGTAATCTTATCTCATAATCACTTGTAATAGTTAACTGAGTGTGATAGACTCATTTATCTCATGAAATTATAGTTGAGGGTGGTAAGTTAGTGTATTAGTTTAATGCATGAGAAATCAGTTAACTCAATTAAGTGAGTTAAAGTCAGTCTAACTAGTTGTAACTGATTGTTGCACTAGTGAGAGGTCAAGGGAATTAAATCAGATTTAATTCACATGCAGTGATATGTCAAGTGACTGATGATTTACTATTAATAGCTGCATGCATGTCAGTTCTGATGAAGACCTAGTTGAGACAGAGGTTAAAGGGATGTTATCTATCAATTGTATTATTAGTAAATTGTTGGCGCGCAATTAGACAACCATAGGATTTCCCATGATGTATTGTGAAATTTTGGAAGGTTGAAATTCCTAATTAATAGGGATTTAATTCTCTAATAATTGTGCAAGGTAGGCAGGCTGATAAGAGGCAAGAATAGAATTGGCTAACTGTTGGTCGATTTTGTCAGGATCAGTGTGATACAGTTGGTAGAGTGCAACAGACTCTTGTGAGAAGAGTGCATTGTATTTTTTCATGATTTCTTGGTTGATTATACTATAAAGATAGAGGGGTTTTGAGCATCAAGTTTTCCCCAGGAAAAATATATGTGTTGTGCGATTGATTTGCTTCTTTATCTTACTTGGTGTGATTGTGCGATCGTGTTTAATTTTCGCAAATTAATTGTAGAATGATTCAATATCTTGCTCTAGTATATTGCATGATCAGATTGAATCCATTGGTATACATATTTCTTGTATAATTTCTACACACAAGGCCAAATTTGTGGCCAAGGGGTTCTCTCATGTGGAGGGAATTGATTACGAGGAGACATTTCCTCTAGTAGCAAGGTACTCTTCTATCATATCAATTCTAGCACTTGCAACACAAATGGGATGGAAGATCCATCAGATGGATGTGAAGACAACATTCCTTAATGGAATGAATGAGGAGGAGATGTACATTGAAAAATTGAAGGATTTGAGACCTTCGACATAGATTCGCATGTGTGCAGACTCAATCGAGCATTGCATTGATTGAAACAAGCACCTCGTGCTTGGTACACTAGGCTCGACAACTATTTTACTAGGTTGGGCTTCACCAAAAGTGACGCAGATGCAAACCTTTATCATATTGTTGTTGAAGTTAAATTGTTGATTATAGTATTATATGTCGATGATTCGATCTTAAACGGTGATGAGAATTTTATCAAATATTGCAAAGAGGATCTTGCAAGAGAATTCGAGATGAAGGACATGGGGCTCATGCATTAATTCCTTGGTTTGGAAGTATGGCAAGGAGATGGGGAACTATTTGTCTCTTAGGGAAATTATGCCAACGAGATACTGAAGAAGTTTCTCATGGAGAGTAGAAAACCCATGGACACTCCTCTAGCAGGCAGTTGGAGGAAGGAGAATGCCACTTCATGTGAGGAAGTGGAGGCCACTATTTACAGGAAGATTTTGGGTTCACTTATGTATTTGGTGAACACACGACCAAACATGTATTATGCATTTAAAAAACTTAGTCAAGAAATGGTTAATCCAACCAAACTGTATTGGAAGGCTACAAAACACGTGTTGAGATACCTCAAAGGCACTACTCAATATGGTATTTGGTACAGATAGATAGAGGGAGTGAATCTACAAGGCTTCACAGATGTAGATTGGGTAGGAAGTCCATCAGATCGGAAGAGAAATTCAGGAGGAATTTTCAGTGTTGGTTCAACAACAGTTTCTTGGTACAACAGAAAGAAGAGATCAGTTGCACTCAACTCAGCAGAAGCAGAGTACATGGCTACCAGTCAAGAAAATTATGAGGCTATATGGATGAGGAATATTCTTGTTGGGTTATTTGGTCAGATGATGGATCCCACGACGATTTAATGTGACAATCAGGGTTGTATCAAACTCTTTGAGAATCCAGCTTTTCGTGATCGATCTAAGCATATCGACATATGGTATCACCATCTATGAGTTTGCGTGCAGACGTGGATCATGTTGTTGGAATACATTCCTACAGAGAAATATGATGCATATATTTTGACAAAGGATTTGTCAAGAGGAAAATTTGAGTTCCATAGAGGCAGGATTGGGGTGTCTAATAATCCCTTTCTTGTTGAGAGGGAGTGTTGAAAATGCAGCAAGAAATTCCCAATTTAATTTTACCTTGAAATAAATTAGTAGAAAATCGAAATTCCACATCACAAGGCAACATGAATGAGTTAAGTGAGCTGTTTTCACTCAATTAGCTTAGTTAATTCGAGTTTAGGGATTAACTTAAGTCGTGTACAATGATTCCTAAATTTAAGGAGCCTAGGTTGAGTTAATTTAATTTATTTAAATTGAGTTAAGTTTAGTTAAACTAGTTCCAATTGTTGGAGGAACTAGTAGGAGGTCTAACAGTGGGGTGCAAATTAAGTGTTCAACCAGTTAACTGATCAATCAACCTTAATTAACTCATGAATGCATGAAATTCGAGTTACCCAGTTGAGATTGGAGCTCAAGGGAAGTGTACTATCAGTTGTATAATTATCCAAGTTGTACAAGTGGTGCATGCAGTCAGAGAAGGGCCTATAGGGATTATGTAGTTTTGGACGGGGAATTTCCCTAAATAATAGGGGCTAATTCCTAATTTAAAGACACAAGGAAATAAAGACTTGGGCAGGCAGAAATTTGGTTAAGTATTGATTAGAGTTGTCTTGTGAAGTAGTGAGATAGATTATACTTATGTAGAGGTTGCTAAGGCTTGAGCAAGCATTGTATTTCTTCTCTATTTTCTTACTAATGAAATACATATAAGAAGGGGTCCGAGCATTTTCTTTCCCCTAGATAAATCCTCATGTAATATTCCGAAATGGGAAAAGCAGTAATATAGTGCAAAACCATGGAAATAGCAGAGTAAGACATTACATAAATAATGGAGACCAATATGGAGCTTCTTTATACATCAAAACAATAGCAAACATGTATAATATAATGGGCCAAAAATGATACAACATGCATAAATAAGCCTCCAATGAGTAAACCCTCTCAAATGAGGTGATGCTACTATATCAAAAATGCTGGAAGACAGTTACAGCACAGACATAAGTGCAGTGCTACAAAAAATGAGTATACAAAAGATGTAGGGCTTTTATATGCCTCAAAAGATATATAAAATATAGATCTAGGCATACAAGATCTGAATCAAAGCCCTAGGGTTGAAGATTCACTGCAACATATAAACTGGAAATGTGTGGCTGATTTGATATGCCAAAGAATGTAGCCTCCTTCAATGGATCCTCTAGATGAAAGGATGATCCCTTCTCTAGAAAATCTCCTCCCGAAATGGTGTATTGAAACCGCCCTGCAACTCCTCCCTCAAAATAACGCAGTCCAAGACAGAAACTGCGCTGTAGGGGAAAATAAATAAGTTGCCTGATGCCAAATGATGCAATAAGGCTCAAGGGCCTTCCTCACCAGCCTCCTAATGGAAGGAAACCTTCCTCCAATGAAAAATAGATCAAAAATCACCTGGATCTAGTCTCCAGTGTTGCAACCTGCAACTCAACACATCTCTCAACAGAAAATACGCTGTACCACAAGACTGAAGCTTTGGCCTGATTCCTGATTGTTGAATGGTAGTGAAATTCTCTTCCTATGAGGCCTCTCAAGGAAAGAGGTGGGATTCCTGACCAGGAACACCCTGTGATAAACATCACTGCAATCTTATCTAAACATCTAAATAAATCTATATGTCTAAACAAACTATATATTAAAATATAATAACATCAACATAATGAAATATGGCTGCCATCCTCTTCCTTATATTAGTGATGAGCTTTCTAACCCTAAGCCCCATCCATTAATGAAACTACTTCCATGCAAAGAGTTTCCATCTAAAACTGTGTTGTCCCACAATGAATGCCACTACTCCATGACAGCGCTGTTGATTGGTCAAAATTGACCCAGTCAAGGTGTTCCAACCCCTTTTCACACACAAGGGTGCTCAATTAAGCCGCCAATATGTCATCCTTTCACATTGGCATTGGTTTTATTCTTATTTAAGGATATATATGGATCTCCATATCCTCTTATTCATCAAATAAGAAAGAAAAAAAAAATTAATATTCCAACTAGCTAATGGCTAATTGGGAATATTACAGTCCTCCCCTCCCAAATGTTGCTTGTCCTCAAGCAATTGTAAAGCTGAGTGCTGAAAATATTCTCCTCCATCATTGGTTACACCTCCATGTGATAAGCTTCCCTCATAAGCCAAGTGTCTCCCAATCCATCCCTCCATGACATGCTCCTCCCAAGTTCTCATGAGATGCAAATGACTCAACCCACAAGGAAGCAATATATCCAATGAAACAATCATGGTTTTCCCAATGTCCTCCCTGAAACATGTAGCATAATGAAAATGGAGAATCTTTCTCCCAAAGGGCACATTCATTCCTCCCATCCTCCCCCCAATCATTCCCATAAAAAGAATAAGAACATCATCAATGTATGAGATCAAAAACAAGTACATACAAACAGAAATATGCAAAAATTGAGGAGGGTCATAGTTCAACACGTGGAACCAGTGCAGTATATCTCCTGATTGGATCAGATAATGATGTGGTAAGTGGTTTCCCCACCATTTACTTGCTACCCAAGTTTTCTCACAAGTTTTGAAGAGGTGATAAATATTTGGTGCCTTTGGAGTGCACCCAGAGTGGTAAATCATCTCCCTATATCCTCCTAGGGAGTGGCCATGTTCAGCAATGTTTATGGCCCAAATTTGGCCATGAAGTTTATATGGAAGAATTCTCCTTATTGGAGCAATGGCCTGCATATACATGGTAAAGGAGTGCAAATAATCATCAAGTAAAACATTATGCACATAGACATGTTCCTTACCATAATTTCTGCTCATACAAATGGAGTGGTCCATAGATAGATTCCCTCTCATTCCAAAAGAGGAAAGAGGTGGTTGTGATAAATCATCCAGAGAGTTATGTATCTCTGCCATCTCCACATGGTCCATGCATCTCTTCAAATGCTGATATAGTTCCTCTTCAAAGCCTTCCTAAGTATAACCTTCCATGATGGAGTGGTATGCTCTCATAGAATAAGTATGGCTGAAGAGAAAATCTTCATGTGCTCTTTGTAGTAACTTCTCCTTGAGCTTGGAAGCTCTATATAAAAGGATCCTACCATGATAATAGATGACTTCATCTTGGATTGAATATCTCTCCTCATGAAGCTGGTCATCAAGTATCATGCATGTAAAAATATCCTTGGGATAATCCACCAACAGCTGGGATTTCCAATATGGATCTATCTTCCCAAGTGACAACGATGATGATCTATCATATGAAAAATCTGTCATATGGCTACCTTCCTCTTTGACATCTCCCATGCCAAAGTCACATGTTGGAAGGCTGCTATCCTCCCCATGCTGCTCCTTCCTTAGCGCAGAATCTGGAATGAGAGTGGGTAATGATGATGTTGGGAGAATGCCTCCCTCCTCCTTGAGTCTACCCAAGACTCTCAGCGTTGTACCATGGCCTCCTGATGCTCCCACTCCTCTTAGATCTATGAATGGTGCATCATGATGTGAGACATCTCTCACCAACTCCGGATCAGGTGGCCTCCCAGGGGGTTTGCCATAAAACAGTGATGTCTCATGGGTAAGCCTCATATGCATAATAGATGGGACTACCATGTCCTTGCTTCCATTGCACAAATCCAACTCTGTTTTTTGTGTCAAAGTTTCCTGATAATTGGGTACCACTCTCATTGATGCAAGAGTCCCTCTAATTGGAGAAATTGTTCCATCCTCACCTCTTGGTGGTGGTGGATCATCTCCTGCAATTCGAGTGCTGCAACCCCTCTCTGGTTCTTCTTCTTCTTCCTCCTCGTAATCTGAGAAGACCTCTATGTAGTGTACCTTTCCTGCTGCACATCTATGTCTGGGTGCCCATGATTCTTGGCATGTGAAGCAAATATTCCTTCTCCTCAAGTCTCTTCGAACATCATCACTAAGAGGCACCTTGTTTTGGCCCTCCTTTGAAAGAGGAGCCTTCTCTTCTTTCCCCTTTGATGGAAAAGAGGGATTTTGCTGAAATGTTGCCTCTTCTTTTGGTAAGGCATCTTGTAGATCTCTAGCCCTTTCAATGGTATCTTGAAGGGTAGTGGGCTTGGTAGACTTAACCAATCCATGAAGAGGTTCTTCTAACCCATCAATGAACATATAGACCCTTCTTGCTGCAGATAAATCAGGAACCATAATAGAAAGTTTTAGAAATTCAGAAATATAAGTTTCTGGATTACCTGATTGTTTGAGCTTTGTTAGCCCCATGAATGGTGCCTCAAGATCTCTTCGATAAAACCTCTCCACCAACCTCCTTATGAACTCTTAATATGAAGTCACATTGGCATGACCCAATGTAGACAAGCCATGGAACCACCAATCATGTGCTTCACCTTCAAGGTGCAACGCTGCTATCTTAATGGCCTCCATCTCCTGTACTTTGTTATGCCAGAATTAGACGTCAAGCTTCTCTACCCATGATTTGGCAGTGCATTTAGATAACCCATCAAAGTTGGGTAAGAAAATCTTCTCATAGTGCGATGTAGATCATGATTATGAATGAATCCTCCACCTCTATTATGATGCCTGGGTCTCCTATTGTCCTTAATCGGACAAAATTATTGAAAACTCAAGTGATCCTTGAATCTCTGAGATTTAGACTCATACTCCATGTAATAGTCTTCAAGAGTTTCTTGTTCTTGAAACCCTTCATTTCCCACTGCTAAGAAAGTAGGCATTGTAGAGCGTTGGGAAACTTGCTGCTGCTTCACTGGTTGATCACTCCAGTGATGAGAAATGTCGGAGCCTTCACCATGCAGAAATTGTTTAGGGGATTCCTTGTATCTATCCATCCTCGTCTCCTTTATTGCTTTAGCAATGTCTTGCATAGTTCTAAGAAGGATATTAGGAAACTCCTTCTCTTCATCTTCTCCTGATAAAGGGGTTTTACCCTTGTCTTCTTTATCATTTGTATAGTTAAACTTCCGGTTCATTCTTATGAGATACCTCTTCTCCCTATCTGTGAGAGGATCTCCTTATTTTGATGACATATTGGCTTTCAAGATGCACAGGCTGAGCCAAGATTATGCTCCGATACCACTGTAATATTCCCAAATGGGAAAAGCAGGAATATAGTGCAAAACCATGGAAATAGCAGAGTAAGACATTACATATATAATGGAGACTAATATGGAGCTTCTTTATACATTAAATCAGCAAACATGTATAATATAATGGGCCATAAATGCTGCAACATGCATAAATAAGTCTCCAATGAGTAAACCCTCTCAAATGAGGTGCTGCTACTATATCAAAAATGCCGAAAGACAGCTACAACGCAGTCATAAGTGCACTACTACAAAAAATGAGTATACAGAAGATGTAAGGCTATTATATGCCTCAAAATATATAGAAAATACAGATCTAGGCTGTATACAATCTCCTACAAAGAACCCAAGAAGGGTTTTCAGAAATACACCACTATACAAGATCTGAATCAAAGCCCAAGGGCTAAAGATTCACTGCAACATATAAACTGGAAAGGTGTGGCTTATCTGATATGCCAAATAGTTTAGCCTCCTCCAATGGATTCTCTATATGAAAGTCTGATCCCTTCTCTAGAAAACCTCCTCCCCAAATGGTGTACTGAAACCACCCTACAACTCCTCCCTCAAAATAACGCAGTCTAAGACAGAAACTGTGTTGTAGGGGTAAATAAATAAGTGCCCTGATGAAAAATGCTGCAATAAGGCTCAAGGGCCTTCCTTACCAGCCTCCCAATGGAAGGAAACCTTCCTCCAATTAAAAACAGATCAGAAATCATCCAGATCTAGTCTCCACTGCTGCAACCTGCAACTCAACACATCTCTCAACAGAAATTGCGTTGTACCACAAGACTGAAGCTTTGGCATGATGCCTGATTGTGGAATGGTAGTGCAATGCTATTCCTATGAGGCCTCTCAAGGAAAGAGGTGGGATTCCCGACCAGGAACACCCTGTGCTAAACAACACTGCAATCTTAGTTAAACAACTGAAGAAAGCTATATGTCTAAACAGACCATATATCAAAATATAATAACATCAACATAATGAAATACGGCTGCCATCCTCTTCCTTATGTTAGTGATTAGCTTTCTAACCCTAAGCCCCATCCATTAATGACACTACTTCCATGCAAAGAGTCTCCATCTAAAACTGCGTTGTCCCACAATGAATGCCACTACTCCAAGTCTGAGCACTCTTCCTCCTTTATGTGGCCTCCTCACCTTTGTTTTCTCTCCTTCACTGAATGATGTGTTTTCTTCCTCTGCTACCATGGTTTTTTTTTTCAAAACCCAAGGGAAATAGATGGCGTGAAATGTGTTTTTAGGAAAGGGGAATAAGAAAGGGAAAATGAGGGAGATATTTTTAGGGATATATGAAATGGAGGAGGGGATATGGAATATTAATGTAATGAGAATTAGGATAGGGATTTGGGGATTGGGAGCCTAGGTAGATGTAACACTTAGGGCTTAGGGTTTTGGGAGAAAGGTTTAGGAAAAGGGGATTTTGCAAATCAGGGGTTTGGGAATGGGTTTTTGTAAGTGTGGGAAGGATGTAAATGGTAAGGGAGTGAGATTTGGGAGTTTTCACAAATGGAATGGGATAATAGGGTTTTTTTACCAATTCAAACACCAAATTACAACCTCAATTTTGACAACACTTCAACACATAAACTTTGTGAAAATGGTTTTAAATGGTATGAGCTCTTACTGATTTTCTTGGAGGTCAATGAGTGAGCTAAGGGAGCTTTGAATATGGTGTTTTTGACACTTGAACACCTTTTTAGGGCTTTCTATTCATTTGTGCCATCCACAGAGCATTTGCGCCCTCACCAGAGCATTTGTGCCATCAACTGAACATTTGCGCCCTCATTTCAGCGTTTGCACCCTCAACTGAGTATTTGCACCCTATGCTAAGTTTTTCTCACCAATTTCACCCAGAAACTCGAAATTTGGTCTCTTAGTGTGCTTGGTTGATGTTTGGAGGAGGCAAGTGAATTTGAAATGAAGTCAAGGAGGCATAATACTTAAGTGAATTCAAAATTGGATTTAAAAACCCACTTTTCTAATGTTCATTTCACCTTTTTGAAAACATTGTTGATTACTGTTTTCCTTTGATTTTTTCTTCTTTGCAAGATGATGTTGCTGGATTTTGGCACTTTTCACTTTCTGTTTGGCATGTGTGATTTGAGTTGGAAGCTTGGGACAAAACTTATTACATATTATGAGCATAAAATTACATAACAATTTAAAAATAAATTACATCTCTGTTTTGAATAAAATTACATTTTAGTATGAAATCATACTCTAAAACCAAAATTACAATTTTAAAAATAATATTTACATGATGATAAATCCTCTGCAGATGATTGAGAAGGTTTTATTTGAGTCACTCTCACACCTTTGCTGACCTTATTAGGATGAAATGATGTGTTCATGAACCTTGAAAAATGAAAACTAATTGACCTAATGGGACCTTGGATGACTTGACTCCATGGTTGACTTTGACTGACATAATGACATTATGAAATGAACTTTTAATATTGTTTTATGTTCAACAAGACATGAAGGTGGGTCAAAAAATGTGAAAATTTTAGGGAGAGTGAGGTTTTTTTACTAAGGCTACCATCAGTGAATCAATTTTTTGCATGACCTAATGGAATGATAAAAAAATTCTGTGTGGGACCCCTAAAATGAATATGAAAAGAGTGATTTTGATCACTGATGGCAGAATGCATATTCTGACACTAACATTGTTAACCTCATCTAAAGTAAAGATTCATACTTTTTATAAATCTGCTTAACATGTATCTCTAGCATTACTTATCTAGTTCTTGTGGGAACATCGTTCACAGTGGGCATATTTAGGCATTGGTATCTATTCCATGTGGATTGATTCCTCATGATAGCAGTGATGTGTTCATGTACTCCATTAATTCCTTGGATCCTATCGACCAGAGAAAGTTGGCTATTCATTATTTTTTCACAGAACATATCAATGATCCTATTGTGGCCCCTAGAATCTTTAGGCTGAGTACCCACACTTGTAATGAAGAAAAGTGAACTTTTGAGTGGTTCTGTTTTAAACATCTAGAATTCTTATACTTATAATGTAGAATTTCCACTGTTAGTGACATGCTGCCAAGTATGGTCGTAAATGATGAATTGTGCACACATGACATGAAATTGTTTAATTCTAGCTGGGTTACAACTTTCCTATCAACGACTTTGACACCTTTTGAAGAATTTGGTTTCCGTCGCGGTGTTGGAAGACCATGACTACGATGTGATATTCAACAAAGGAAAGGCAGTCTTGAGGCACATCTCGACGGGACAAGTGAATCAGATCGGTGTTCAGGTGAAGAACCTCTCCAAAATGAATGTGGAATACTGTGTTGCTTTGAGAACAAAGGCAGAGAAGGTGAAAAGCTGGGATGTCTATGAAGTATGGCATAATATACTTTTCCATTTCCACCATGGACCTTTTAAGATCATGTAACAGATCACCACCGGACTCCCCAATGAAGGAGTAGAGCAACATAATACATGCAAATGGTGTACCATGGGGAAGTACACAAAATCCACCTTCAATGATCAGGATATCAGGGCGTATGCAATCCTTGAAAGGATCTGCTGTGATGTCTATGGACCTTTCTCGACAACCTCCACAGATAAGCACATGTATTATGTTATATTTGTAGATGATTTCTTATTTAAGTGCTGAATTTTCTTCAGGCATAAGAAAGACCAAACATTCTCCAAGTTTGTTGAATTTAAAGCACTTGTTGAGAAAGAAACTAGTAGGGAAGTGAGGGCTCTCAGGAGCGATAAAGATGGTGAATATGTGTCGAATGAGTTTAATAAATTCTAATCAAAGGAAGACATTCAATGGGAATTGATAGCACCCCATAACCCGCAACAGAATGGGGTGGATGAGAGGAAGAATAGAATTATTGTGGGAGCTACATGAGCGATGTTGCATGATCAGTTCCTACCTCTACACTTGTGGGTCAAAGCATGCAACACAATAGTATATGTAAAAAACAAGAGTCCTCATCGAATTCTCTGGATGAGTACACCAGAAGAATATTTTCACAAAAATAAACCAAATGTGTCACACTTCAAGATCTTTGGTTCATCAATTTACTGTCATGTTTCCAAGGAATCAAGGAAAAATCTAGAGTTGACAACTCAGTTGGGTATATTTTTGGGGTACACAGATACACCTCACAACTATCGGGTGTACCTTTCATCTCTAAGGATGAAAATTGTTCGTAGATATGTGAAGTTCGATGAAGAGAAGGTAATGAGGTGTTCCCTTGAGAGGGAGCTTTAGTTGCATCAAGATGAGGATCTTTTGGCTCCAAAGGAAGAACCTCAGAATGTTGTGGAGTGGCCAAAAGTAGAGGATCAGAGAGTGGAGATACCCACTCATAAATATACATCTAGAGAAGGAAGGAAGCACACTAGGGAAGCTGATAGATTATTGCATGATGCTAGAGAGAATGTGGGAGCACCCACATCATAGTGCCGATAGAGGAGGTCATTAGATCGGTACACTCAGTACATGGCTCTGATGAGTGACCTAGTTGAGACAGAACCATCCTCATTCGAGGAAGCAGTGAAACGTCCAATATTGGTTGATGCCATGGTAGAGGAATATGATTCCATAGTCAGAAACAATGTTTGGGAAGTGGTCCCAAGACCAAAGAACAAGTCAGTGGTGGGTTCAAGGTGGATCTACAAGGTGAAGCAAGTAGGAGACGAAAGCATCGAGAAACACAAGGCCAAATTTGTGGCCAATGGGTTTTCTCATGTGGAGGGAATTTATTACGAGGATACATTTCCTCCAGTAGCAAGGTACTATTCTATCAGATCAATTCTAGCACTTGCAACATAGAATGGATGGAAAATCCATCAGATGGATGTGAAGACAACATTCCTCAATGGAATTATTGAGGAGGATGTGTACATTGAAAAATTGAAGGATTTGAGACCTTCGTCAGAGAGTCGCATGTGTGCAAAATCAAGCGAGCATTGTATGTATTGAAACAAGCACCTCGAGCTTGGTATACCAAGATTGACAACTATTTCACTAGGTTGGGCTTCACCAAAAGTGAAGCAGATGCAAACCTTTACCATATTGTTGTTGAAGTTAAATTTTTGATTATAGTATTATATGTCGATGATTTGATTTTAAACGATGATGAGAAGTTGATCAAATATTGCAAAGAGGATCTTGCAAGAGAATTCAAGATGAAGGACATGGGGCTCGTGCATTACTTCCTCTATTCGGAAGTATGGAAATGAGATGGGGAACTTTTTGTCTCTTAGGGAAAGTATGCCAACGATATACTGAAGAAGTTTCACATGGAGAGTAGCAAACCCATGGACACTCCTCTAGAAGGCGGTTGGAGGAAGGAGGATGCCACTTCATGTGAGGAAGTGGAGGCCACTATTTACATGAATCTTCTGGGTTCACTTATGTATTTGGTGAACACATGACCCAACATGTGTTATGTATTTAAATAGCTTAGTCAAGAAATGGTTAATCAAACCAAACTGTATTGGAAGGCAAGAAAACATGTGTTGAGATACCCAAGAGGCACTACTCAATATGGTCTTTGGTACAAATGGACAGAGGGAGTGAATATGCAAGGCTTCACAGATGCAGATTAGGTAGGAAGTCCATCAGATCGGAAGAGCACTTCAGGAGGAATTTTCAGTGTTGGTTCAACAATAGTTTCTTGGTACAACAGAAAGAAGAGATCAGTTGCACTCAACTAAGTAAAAGGAGAGTACATGGCTGCCATTCAAGCAACTTATGAGGCTATATAGATGAGGAAGATTCTTGTTGGGTTATTTGGTCAGATGATGGATCCCACTATGATTTAATGTGACAATCATAGTTGTATCAAAATATTTGAGAATCCATATTTTCATGATTGATCCAAGCATATCGACATCTGGTATCACCATCTACGAGTTTTTGTGCAGACGGATCATGTCGTTGGAATACATTTCTACAGAGGAATATGATGCAGTTATTTGGACAAAGGATTTGTCAAGAGGAAAATTCGAGCTCCATAGAGGCAGGATTATGGTATCTGATAATCCGTTTCTTGTTGAGAGGGAGCATTGAAAATGCAACAAGAAATTCCCAATTTAATTTAACCTTGAAATAAATTAGTAGAAAATTGAAGTTCCACATCACAAGGCAATTTGAATGAGTTAAATGAGTTGTTTTCACTCAATTATCTTAGTTAATTCGAGTTGAGGGCTTAACTTAAGTTGTGTACAATGATTCCTAAATTTAAGGAGCCTAGGTTGAGTTAATTTAATTCATTTAAATTGAGTTAAGGTCAGTTAAACTAGTTCCAACTATTGGAGGAACTAGTAGGAGGTCTAGCAGTGGGGTGCATCTTCAATGTTAAACCAGTTAACTGATCAATCAACCTTAATTAGTGCATGCATGCATGAAATTCGAGTTACCCAATTGATATTAGAGTTCAAGGGCAGTGTACTATCAGTTGTATAATTATCTAAGTTGTACAGGTGGTGCATGCAGTCAGAGAAGGGCCTATAGGGATTGTGCAGTTCTGGATGGGGAATTTCCCTAAATAATAGGGGCTAATTCCTAATTGAACAACACAAGGAAATAGGGACTTGGGAAGACATAAATTTGGTTAAGTATTTACCAGAGTTGGCTTGTGAAGTAGTGAGATAGATTATACTTATGTAGAGGTTTCTCAGGCTTGAGCAAACAATGTATGTATTATCTATTTTATGACTAATGCAATACAGATAAGTGTTGAGATTCAACAAGAAAATTTCAACACCCATGCCTAGTTGCATTAAGCATCCACACTAGGGTGGGGCCCACAATGCTATTTTTGGGTGCATGTCTATTTTAGTTATCCCTTAATTAAGATGGACAATAAACTGTAATCTATTCTTAATGTAAACTTGAAATAGTTAACTGAGGGTGATAAACTCAGTTAGCTAGTGGATTTCGAGTTAGAGGTAGTTGATGAGGCATGCCGAGTATTTCTAGTTGTAATAGAGTTCGAAGTGCAGTGGTGCATTTGTAAATGCAATTTGTAATCAGTTTAACTCAGTTAAGTGAGTTAAACTCAGTTGTGCTAGTTGTAACTGAAGATACACTGGTGAGAGATCAAGTGAATTAAATATTAATTAATTCACAATCAATGATCTCACATGCAACTGAGGATTCACTATTATTAGCTGCATGCATGTCAGATCCAGTGGAGACCTAGCTGAGTTCTAGGTGAAAGGGAAGTTGACTATCAGTTGTAGGATTATTGGCTTGCACACATGCAACCAAACACCCATTGGAGTGCCCATGATACTTGCGCAGTCAAGGAAGGCGATAATTCCTATCTTGTAGGGATTGCATTCATCAGGGATTGCGCAAGGCACGCAGGCTGTCTAAAACCGAGAATTACAAGGCTGGCCGTTTTTGTTCATGAAAAAGGTGACAATTAGCCTATATTCTAGAGGGATCTTGTAAGAAGAGTTTTGTATGTAATTATTTCATGATCCATGCTTAATATACAATAGAAGATAGTGAGGTTTTTAGCTGTAATATTTCCCCGAGAAATTATCTGTGTTGTGGTTGATTTGATTCTTCTTCATGTTCATGTTCATGTGATTATGTTTTTTACTTCCGCAAAATATTTGTAGAAGCGATTTAGTATTTAACTTTAGTACATTTTTAGATCAGGCGAATTCAAGATATACATGCATGGTGTATAATTTATACATGGTATTAGAGCACATGAAATTGCAGAAGTGAAGCAGGAGCTAAGTTTGTTACTGGATACAATTCAAATTTGCATAAATAATTTCTTGGTGCTACAACTGATTCAAGATCGAAATGGCTTTCAATGGCTTGAGGTTAGAGTATGCACTCGAGGGAAACTCAAACTACATTTCTTGGAAGGACAGGATGGAGGTAGTACTCAAAGAAAATGGCTTGAAGGAATTCATTGACAATTATGTTCCTAAACCCGTTGTGGCAGATGCTGCAAATATTGATGCATGGCAAAAGAAAGTGGCAAAGGCAGGGAGGATCCTGTTGGAGGGAGTACAAGACCACATTGTCTCAAGCCTCCATCGAAAAGCCACACCATATGCAATGTGGAAGGATTTGACGGATCTATTCCAAAGCAGCAACGACCATATGAAATTGGCGCTCAAAGATAAACTCAGGAAAATCAAGATGGAAAAGGGCGACACCATTCCAAAATATCTAACAAAGTTTGTCCAATGTTGGATGAAATGGGGAGCATTGGAATAATAGTTGTTGATGATGAATTGGTGATATTGTCTCTCTTAGAACTTCCCAAGAGTTGGCATAGTTATCAAGACTCTCCTAATGGAAGGGAAAAATTTCCAGATTAGGAACGACTATGGTCGAATGTGGTGAAGGAGGAGTTCAGACAGAACACCAGAGATGGATTTTCATCTAAGAATGAAGATGAAGAGGATTTTGCTTTGGCTGCCAAGGTGAGGAAGGGGAAGGGGAAGAAATTCCATTCTAAATTTGAGTCCAAGAAATGAAAGAAGCACGACATGTCCAAGGTGAAGTGTTTTCACTGTCACGAGCATGGCCATTTAGCTACTAACTGTCCACAAAAGAAGAAGAACAAGAAGGCTGGAGGATTTGCAGCTGGTGAGGCCCTTCCCTCACAATTTGAGCTTGACTTCTCATTGATCGCATGCATGGTGTCTAGTGCATTGGGATCTGTATGGTATTTGGAGTGGCGCTTCCTTTCACATGATGGGAGACAAGGAACTTTTTAGTGACTTGGAGGAGAAATATCTCCAAATTCATATTGAAATGGGCAATGGCGGGTGGTACAATGTTACTAGGATTGGTACCATTACCTTTCAGAGGTAGTCAAGTAAACCCTTTCAATTAAAATATGTAATGAATGTACCAGGTCTGAAGAAAAATTTGGTCTCAGTCGCAATGTTAGAGGATAGAGGCTGTGATGTTGTTTTTAGTGAAGGAAAATCTATCCTGCGACATAAAACAACCGGACAAGCCAAGAGGATAGGGGTTCGAGTTAAGAATATCTACAAGTTGGAGGTAGATGGCTACGTAGAAACGATGGGCAAGGTAGATCAAGTGGTGTGCTGGGATGAGGTCGAATTATGGCATAGGAGATTGGGTCATCTTCACCATGGAGCCTTGAAAGCCATGCAACAGATTTTTACTGGTCTTCCCAGGGGTACACTTGAGCAAAAAGACACATGAAAGGGATGTACTATGGGAAAATATGTAAAGGCCACCTTTTATGAGAAGGAAAACCGAGCTTCAGGGATCCTTGAGAGAGTTCACACATACGTGTGTGGTACTTTCTATGTTGCTTCGAAAGAAAAACATAAGTACTATGTAATATTTGTTGATGACTTTTCTCGTAAGTGCTGGATCTTATTCATGCAGAAGAAAGATCAAACATTATCTAAGTTCTGTGAGTTTAAGGCACTGGTGGAGAAAGAGCCGGGGAAGCAAGTGAAGGCTCTTAGGAGTGATAATGGTGGAGAATACATCTCGAACGAATTCAAGAACTTCTACAGCAAAGAAGGAATTCAAAGAGAACTCATAATGCCTCATAACCCACAGCATAATGGGGTCGTGGAAAGGAAGAAAAAAACTATTGTGGGTGCAGCACAAGTGATGTTGCATGATCAAGGCCTACCGATGTATATGTGGGCGGAAGCATGCAACACATCGGTACACATGCAAAACCATTGTCCTCATAGAGTACTTGACATGAGCACACCTGAAGAGGCTTTCACTGGTAAGAAACTTGATGTTTCACACTTTAAGATTTTTGGCTCATCTGTTTATGTGCAAATGACCAAAGATGCCAGGAAGAAGCTGGAACCAATAGTTGAGGTTGGGATTTTTGCGGGGTACACTTAAACACCCCATAATTATCGTGTGTATTTCCCAAACAACAGAATGTCGATTGTGTGAAGGATATAAAATTTGATGAGGAGAAAGGCATGCGGTTGTCCCTTGAGAGGGAGCTGTACTTGCATGCAGAGGAGGAACTACTGGTTCCCAAGGATGAGTCTCAAGATGTGGATCAACCTCATGAGGAGGTTCATGGAGTGGAGGAAAACACTCATGCAAAGCCATCCATCCGAAATGGTAGAAGGCGCACCACAGAAGCTGATAGATTGATACTTGATGCTGCAGAGAATGTAGGAGCCCCTAATTCACAACACAGACAGAGACAGTCTCCTGATCGATTTACTGGATACATGGATTTTATGAGCAAATGTATTAGGACTGAACCATCTTCCTTTTAGGAAGCAATGCAGCGACCAACTTGGGTTGATGCAATGATGGAGGAGTATGACTCCATTGTCAAGAATAGTGCATGGGGGATAGTACCAAGACTGTCAGTGGTTGGATTGAGATGGATCTACAAGGTAAAGCAACCTGCTGATGGGAGTGTGGAGAAATACAAGGCCAGATTTGTGGCCTGAGGATTCTCACAGATCGAGGGGATAGATTATGACAATACTTTTTCATTTGTTGCAAGGTACTTGTTACACCATTTTTTGGTCATCTAATCCATTGTTATTAGATGGACCCAAGTACACCAAGTAAGACCAATTTTACCCCAAGTAAAATCACATTCACTATGAAAAATAACTTAGTAAACCACCTTTATTAAGTTGTTTATGGTCTAAACAGGAAACCCCATGGGGAAACATTAAATAAATCCATATTTGTTTGATTTTTCCTCAAGGAATAATTAGTTAAACAACAATTTAATTAATATTCCTAGTTATATTTAACCCAAAACAAGGAAATTAATTAGGTAAATCATTATTTATGTTATTATTTTCTAAGAATAATTATTTAAACATTACTTAAATAATATTCTTTGTTAAATATGACTACATCTCCCTTAAATAATTAAATAAATCATTATTTATTTGATTATTACTCAACCATATCCTTAAAATGATAAATAAATCATTTATTTATTTATTATTACTTAATCACATCCTTAAAATGATAAGGGGATTTGACTCAAGTCAAATTCCTTTTCCCTCCAACAAATATAATAAAATATTCCATAAAAGTTGGATCTTGATTTGGTTAATAATATTTTAATTATGCACCAATATCTAGACTAATTCAATATTTTGTTATAAATAGAAGGGTTTTCCCATTCATTTGTCACCTTTTGTTGCCTAAAGATCACTCTGGATCTCAACTCTTGGTCTGGCTATTGATCCACCATCATAGTCATATTTTTCCATTTTTGTCTGGGTTTTCTACACCATCAAGAGAGAGGAATTCTAAATCTGAAGTGCCGAGGACTTACAAGAACCCATCCCATTGAGGAGAACATGGAACACCCTCTTGTGTTTTCCTCCCAAGTGCCATTAATAAAAATTTCATTGGATATATTCTTGTCTTGTCTATTGGATCTATGGAGTAAATCTTGTTTTTTCTACTGTTTAATGTCTTCTAATGCATAGATCTATATTTTTGCAGCATTTGTCTTGATCATCTAATTGCAGATATGAAGATATTAGTAGTCATTTCTGCTGTTAAGGCTGTTTGTTATGCACAGCTAAAGTGGTATTTTTTCATACACTTCGAATCAAGATTCATACTAACAACTGACGACTCCACACGGGTTTACGATTACGATCGCTGTCGTTTTTCTAATCCTTGCATATCTAGCTGCTTCAAACCCTAGGATTTCTCTTTAGCATCTTTTTTTTGCTTTTCTTGATGTTGTTTTTAACCCATAAAACCCTAAAATGATAAAAATTTCGACTTCCGTGTGTTTTCGGACCTATTGCGCAGGCGACAGACATCAGCCGCAGCTGAGACGACAAATTTTTCTGAAATCTGCTGCCGAGAGTGCCGAAAGTGCAGGTCGCACTTTTCAGCCCAAAACATGCGACCTGGACCTCTAGGGCGCAATTTACAGCCCAAAAAGTGCGACCTTCGCTGAAAACAGGTCAGAACTGCGACCTGGACTTTTTGCAGGGATTTTTTTGAAAGTTTTCTGGGATTGTCTAAGCCTCTGTTCAGGGTTGTCTGACCTCCGTCTCTGCCTGTTTTGGACCTGTACTTGTTCTGTTTCGCTCAAATAAGTGGGAATCTAGCCCCCTAGGGCTTGAGTACCCTCCACTTTTTGTGGAAGAGTTTTTGCTGTTGCAGGTTGTCTGAAATTTCAGAGTTTTCAACCATTTTTTCAGATTTGATACCTCATCTTCAGATCCGCTTCAGATCGGCTTTTTATCCATCCAAATCTCCTCATTTAGCTTTGTTTGGGTTTTCCTTTAGGGTGCACTCCGCTTCCCTCCTGGAGATAGCCTTTCGCCACCTCTTTTTACAACAATTTTTCCTCTAATCTGTTGTTGTTTCTACACCACTTTCTAGCAGATTCTGTCTTTTAGATCCCTGTCCCTCTTGAACTTAGATCTATATGCTTTTTTAGTGCGTATTGATTAGTTTTTTACTCACTCATAGACTATTTGTTGAGATACCCGCCTCCTTGGGTTTAGATTATTGCATCATTAGCTATTTATTTTCTGTTTTTGCAGACCTATATACTGTCATTTGCAGGTTTATTTACAGCTATACAACAACACCTTTTATTTTTCTCTATAAACGTCTGGGTTTAAAAATTGAAATTTACACACTTTTACACACACACCCTAAACGAAAAAGGGCTTGGTTAACACCGCCAAGCAAAGACTCTAAAACATTGAAATAAATTGATCCTGCACCTCCTTGCCCTTGTCGGTCTCTTTTTCCTTTGTGTTGTGTTTGTGTCGTCACCATTGCGCCACCAAGGCGTTCATCCCGGAGACTTATTGGCCTTCATCCTCAGTTTCCGGTAGGGAGACTTACTCCTCCGCATAGGATTCAAGTTAGTCCTCAACCGAGTCTGCACTCCGACTCTTCTTCTGTTCCTTTGGGTTCTCCTTCTCGTTCCGCCTTCGGTTCTCCCCCTGTCACCTTCTCCATGTCTGGTGCAGGACCTAATACTGGCAGTAACCCCGGCCCTCCCGCCCAGAATACCACTAGTGGGACCACAACGGACACTACCCCAGCTGCACCCTTGCTCCCTTTCATGGCAGGCCTCAGCCTCCTCGACTTCGACCAGTTAATAAACGACCCTATACACCATGACGCTAGTTGGCCTGCTATGCCAAAAAATCTCCCTTTAGACATCCCAAAGTTTGAAGGCCTTGCTGGAGAAGATCCTTCAAATCATATTCGATCTTTCCACATGTGGTGTTCATCTAACTCCATCACCGACGACTCTGTCCATCTTCGATTGTTCCAACGAACGCTTACAGGTGAAGCTTCTAAGTGGTATATTGATCAAGCCCCTTCCTCCCATACTACCTTTCCGACTCTTGCCCGAACCTTTTTGTCTTATTTCCAGCTTCCCCTTCGTTACGACATGGGTACCGAGCTCTTGACCTCTTTTTTTTCAATCGTCTGCGACCTGCCTATCCGACCATGTTCAGGAATGGTGGAGAAGAAAGAGCCTCTCTCGAGCCCCTACCTTCGAGGACCGTGTCTACATGGGCTGGTTCCTTTCCGCCTATCGGGAAAGACGTCGCATCGCACTTTCCTCAAACTGAAGAAGCCGCCCTCCAAATTGCGTTAAAATATGACCTGATCTACGCTCATTCGGGTTATGTTTATACCCTTCTACCTAATCTTCCTAGACCCAGTGGTGCCAACGCACCGGGGGCATCTCACGCCGCCGACGGTATCATTGGAGCTCTCTTTAATTCGTATGCTCAACCTTCCATGGGCTATGGTTTTCCTCAGGGAGGGGCCAACACCTCCTGCAATTTTCCCTCTCCCGGTAGCACGTATCCAGGATACGACATGCCTCCTCTTTTTTCCCAACCTCCTGTTTACCACACTGCTACTCAACCTCCTTTTTATACGTATCCATAGCCTGGTGCTCCAGCTCCTCCAGCATTAGCACCTCCTCCTCCCTTACCTTCTCAACCCCCACAACAGCAACCAACACCCCCTCAGGGACAGGTGTATGCACAACAGGGCACGACTGATCCTCCTCCCTCAAAAAGGAAGAGAAAAGGCAATCAAAATCAAACTGCCACTGGTAATACTGGACCTAATCAAGGTAATGCTCCTAACACTACACACCAGAAACAAGGCACTCAGCCCAAGCAGGATAGGCCTTTTTGTATGAACAAGCCTTGTTCTTGTTGTGGTGTTTATGGTCATTATATGCATGATTGTCCCCTTCTGCCACAGATGAGACAACTATTGGAGTCTCAAGCAACATTGAGAGGACAACAAGCCATCCCTTCCATTCCTCCAAGCCCTGCACCCAGTCAATCGGCTGTGCTTACTGATCCTTCCCCTCAGCAGGGATTTGTGGCTACCCAACCACCTAAAGGTCAGGTGGCCACTCAACCTCTTCCATCTGGTTCCCCCGATTACCAGATTTTCATGATGTACTCTGATCAGCCTTCTGAACCTTCTTCTCCTGGCCCCTTACCTTCAGTTGGGACTCATGAGCACCTTTATCCTCCACGAACGGTTACTCTAGGCCTCAACCATCTTGGAGCTGTCCCGCTTGGTCATTACCCCTCTGGTCAGATACCGTTCCTAGCTCCCCCACCAGGAGTGTACACGGTACCTGTTATGGCCACCCTCTCTCTTCCTAACTTGACCCTTGGGATTCTCGTCTGGTACCTCGATCCTCCAGCCGCCACCCCGCCTGGTCAACCTAAACCTTATCTTGCTTTGACCTCGGTTCAACCGATCCCTATGAATTCTCCCGCTGCAACAGTGCCTCATTCACCTCAACAGGAACCACCTCCCGTTGCGACCGCTTCGGGTAAGAAGGGAAAAGCTCGCAAGGGGGCATCAAAGGACAAGGCTACCCTGACAAACCATGCCCTTTCTTGGCCTCCAAAGCGTACCATACAGTGTAATTTGTGTGATGTTGTCGGCTACGCCACCCATACTTGTTCGGAGTTGCCTTACCTCAAGTCCATGGTCAATGAGACATTTACGGAATTTGATATCCCAGAGGTGTATATCACTATACCCGATTCAATCTCGAAACTCAAACCATTGTGCGCAAATCACCCTTGTGCTTTGTGTGATTTCCATGGCCAATACACACACCTTTGTCCTCGCCTCGAAGAGTATCGTTCCTCTTTAGAAGCCTTACGCCAATTCGAGGCCGAGCGCCATGTGTCACCGGCTCCCTTATTTTCGCATATTGCTTCAGAAACACCCGAGGACACAGATGCTCCCATTAACTTTTACTCTTATGATGTTGAGATAACGGGGCCTTGGTCGGAATTCCACGATGAAATCTCCCCCGATGTTTCACCTGACCTTCCTTCAACACCCTCCCTAGTCTCAACATCGGTAGATCCTCTGTCTACTCACTCTTCTGTCATCCCTCGTGACGATGCGCATGCGAACCTCTCCTCTCATGATGAGGAGTAAGGTCGCTTCGCCGCGTCAGGTGGTCGTTCTTCCATCAATCATCCCATCTTCTATTACGATGACGACATGATGGAAGCAACAATCACTCCTGACTTTATCTATTCCCCCTTACATCGAACTCATGCATTCGAACCACATGCACCTTGTGGCCATTACATTGACATCCAATGTTTGGGTAAGGGGGCACCCATATTTGAGAGACCAGGAGAAGAAGTTCTCCACCACTCTCCTAGTGAATCTAGTCGTGTCGAATCTAGTCCCATTATTCTTCCACATTTAGAAGAACCTCTAGAGTCCCATATCACTTCAAGATCTCTGTAGGGATGATACCCCTCATCATTCCTTCATATTTCATCAACAAACCAGTCTCATAGACATTGTGGTTGACCAACCTATGGGTTTTCCGGGAGAACATTAGTTCATTATCCTCAAACTATCTTTGGGATAGTAACACCGTGTATGCCAACCCAGAAACTTAAAGTCCATTTTATCCATATATTCAGTACCAAAAGAGATTGGTAATCGTCTATTTCCTTTCTCAAACTGCATAACCATACCGAAAACAAGTGGCGCGCCACATCATTAAAATGTGTTTAGATTTCCCTTTTTCTAAATACATTTGGCATGTCCATAACATGCCTGGGCGCACCCATACCCCTCAACCATAAAATCCTAGATCTCAACCCATAACAGCACTGAAACCCCCTTTCTTTGACAGGTCACACTTTCCAGGTCATTCCCTGGGACAGGTAGCAGTTTTCTGCCTACTACCTACTACCTAGGTCATAGAACAGACCCTAAGAAAGTGCGACCTGACCTGTTCATGAGCTCTGGGTACCTAAGTTGAACTTTCAACCCACTAAAATGACAGAGTAGGATTAGGCATCTTACCTACAACTGTCGGATCTTAAATTCCAACGGTCGGTTTATCCGCTGCAACTGCCACAAGATTTAAGGCCTCCTCTCCTCATGACATTCACCACAGCTCCACCGGAAAATAAGTGAATCTGGAAGGAAAATGCCTTATTAAAAGAAAACCCCTGATTTTTCTTTCGCTTATTGCGACCAAACTATAGCTCAGTTTGACGAACCGTCTATACCATTGGAAAGATCCCACCAAGTCCTCAAATGGGTATCTATTAGCTTTTTGTGATTTGATACTTCACCAGGACACTTTTTGTCCAAGAAGCACCAATTCACCCTTCCTCAAAACCGAATTTCTTCACTTGCGACACTCGTACCGTGGGCACCATGTTACCTCCATACGTTTCCATGCTCGTGTCGACTTTCGTTGTGAGTTACCATCTTGTACTCATGCTTTTTCGGTCCCCATTGGACCCTTTTTTCTGTGTGGCAGCACCATCGAGTCACCCTTGCTTAGAGCATCCGAGTTGAGTCATCATTGCTTTCATGGAGTCTATCCCGAGTCCCTTCGCATCCCGCCATAGTCCTCCATCCTTCATTGCTTGGTCCCTCTCTCGTGTTGCACATGATGGCCTTCAGTCCCACTGTCCCCTATCCCTCATGATATTGTGTCAGTTGCTTCCAGGTCATCCATGCCATTTATGCTCTAACAAGGGAAGTCGTCCGTTCGCTACTCAGTCCCCCCCATTTCATCATCATCATTGGTGTTAGTCTGTCAGTCACTCTACTATTTTCTCTCGTGCATTAGTTGAGGATCCATTATTGCCTCACCTATGGCAGACCTCCTTCTGTCGACATGAGCTCATTCATTCCAAAGGATAGGTCTAGAGGGCAGTGTACCTTGGTTCCAGCTTCCACTCTTATTTGATGCCTCGGATCAGGCAAAGGGACTCCTTATTGCCCTTTGACTTGATTGTTTCTTAGCTCCAGCTCCTTTAAGCATGATCGAGATCTGTATACTCAATGGTTCAATGATGCAGCAGCAGAGATCGGTGATTCCCTGGTGTGTGTGAGATGTCTCAGCCCTCATGAGGGGGTGGCCCTACAGGTAGCCCCCCACACACTCGGATGACCTCTTCATTTCAGCCTTTGATGCAGCTCCATAGATTTGATGATACCGACCGCAGTCGCTTGCAACACCTTCTTGATTGCATATATCAGTCAGATTTTCAGAGGCCTTTCCTGTTTACAAGGGCATCTGGGTTGTTTTCATATCTCATGTACTTATATATTATTATACAAAGTCCTGGCTGTTATCCCAGGCACAATATGTATGTGGGATTCATTATTATGTCATTCATCTGGCTCATGTTTATGCCAGCATATGCTTTATTATTTCGTCCCATGGTTTTCCGGACGCCTTATTGTTTGTACTATTGCCTTGGCGGGCATAGGTATGCCTCCCCCGCCGCCTATAGCAGGTACTCACTTATCAAAAAGACTTGTCGCACCTGCAAGTCACCTCCTCAGGGTCTAGTTCTTTCAGCACTTTGGCCTACCTTACAATCCTCTCTCTTTGACTTCCCCGTTGATGTCTAGTGATTGAGTTCTTACAATGTTCTTCGGTCATACGATTAGCTCCTAACGCTCGCACGCTGGGGGGAAATCTGTTACACCATTTTTTGGTCATCTAATCCATTGTTATTAGATGGACCCAAGTACACCAAGTAAGACCAATTTTACCCCCAGTAAAATCACATTCACTATGAAAAATAACTTAGTAAACCACCTTTATTAAGTTGTTTATGGTCTAAACAGGAAACCCCATGGGGAAACATTAAATAAATCCATATTTGTTTGATTTTTCCTCAAGGAATAGTTAGTTGAACAACAATTTAATTAATATTCCTGGTTATATTTAACCCAAAACAAGGAAATTAATTATATAAATTATTATTTATCTTATTATTTTATAAGAATACTTATTTAAACATTACTTAAATAATATTCTTTGTTAAATATGACTACATCTCCCTTAAATAATTAAATAAATCATTATTTATTTGATTATTACTCAACCATATCCTTAAAATGATAAATAAATCATTTATTTATTTATTATTACTTAATCACATCCTTAAAATGATAAGTGGATTTGGCTCAAGTCAAATTCCTTTTCCCTCCAACAAATATAATAAAATATTCCATAAAAGTTGGATCTTGATTTGGTTAATAATATTTTAACTATGCATCAATATCTAGACTAACTCAATATTTTGTTATAAATAGAAGGGTTTTTCCATTCATTTGTCACCTTTTGTTGCCTAAAGATCACTTTGGATCTCAACTCTTGGTCTGGCTATTGATCCACCATCATAGCCATATTTTTCCATTTTTGTCTGGGTTTTCTACACCATAAAGAGAGAGGAATTCTAAATCTGAAGTGCTGAGGACTTACAAGAACCCATCCCATTGAGGAGAACAGGGAACACTCTCTTGTGTTTTCCTCCCAAGTGCCATTAATAAAAATTTCATTGGATATATTATTGTCTTGTCTATTGGATCTATGGAGTAAATCTTGTTTTTTCTACTGTTTAATGTCTTCTAATGCATAGATCTAGATTTTTGCAGCATTTGTCTTGATCATCTAATTGCAGATATGAAGATATTAGCAGTCATTTATGCTGTTAGGGCTGTTTTTTATGCGCAGCTAAAGTGGTATTTTTTCGTACACTTCGAATCAAGATTCATACTAACAGTACTCTTCCATAAGATCCATCCTTACACTCTCAACGCAGATGGGTTGGTGCATTCATCAGATGGATGTGAAAACTGCGTTTCTCAATGGGATAATTGAGGAAGAGGTGTACATAGAGCAACCTAAGGGTTTCAAGATCTTCAACAGTGAGTCGCATGTGTGCCGACTCAAAAGAGCACTATATGGGCTGAAGCAAGCACCCCGTGCTTGGTACACTCGGATATACAACTATTTCACCGGACTGGGCTTCACCAAAAGTGAAGCAGATGCAAACATGTACCAGATTGTGGTTGAGGGTAAGCTATTGATTATTGTTTTATATGTTGATGATCTAATTTTGACTGGTGATGAGAAGCTGATACACTCATGCAAGGAGGATCTTGCAAGGGAGTTCGAAATGAGGATATGGGATTCCTTCATTATTTACTTTGATTCGGAATATGGTAGCGAGATGGTGAAATTTTTGTGTCTCAAGGAAAGTATGCAAAGGAGATACTGGGAAAGTTTAACATGGAGAGCTGCAAACCCATGGATACTCCTCTTCCAAGGAATTGGAAGAAAGAGGATGCTACTTCTGGAGAGGTAGTGGATGCTACTGTCTACATGAAGTTAGTGGGTTCACTAATGTATTTGGTGAACACGAGATTGGACATTTTCTACGCAATTAACCAACTGATTCAAGCTATTGCTAAGCCTACCAAGCTCTTTTGGAAGGAGGGGAAGCATGTCCTGAGATACCCGAGGGGAAAATATGAGTATGGTCTATGGTACAAATAGACAGAGGGAGTGAAGCTTCAAGGCTTCACAGATGCAGATTGGGCGGGCAGTCCATCAGATAGAAAGAGCACATCAGGAGGGATCTTTAGCATATGATCAATAGCAGTTTCCTGGTATAACATGAAACAACGATATGTGGCACTCAGTTCATCGGAAGCAAAATACATGGCAGCAAGTCAAGCTGCATGTGAGGCTATCTGGATGAGAAAGATCTTGATTGGTTTGTTTGGTTCGCATATGGATCCGACAATGATTCATTATGATAATGAGAGTTGCATTAAAATCTCGATTAATCATGTGTTTCATGATAGGTCCAAGCATATAGATATCCAGTGCCATCATCTCAAATATTGTGTGCAGAGAAGGATCATGTTGCTTTAGTACATTCCCATTGAAGATCAGGATGCAGATATTCTGACGAAGGCGCTCACTAGGAGAAAATTCGAATACCATAGAGACAGGATCAGGGTGAAGGATAATTCCTTTCTTCTTGAGAGGGAGTGTTGACATTCAACAAGAAAATTTCATTACCCACACCTAGTTTCAGTAAGCATCCACACTAGGATGGGGCCCACAGTGCTATTTTTGGGTGCATGTCTATTTTAGTTATCCCTTAATTAAGATGGACAATAAACTGTAATCTATTCTCAATGTAAAATTGAAATAGTTAACCGAGAGTGATAAACTCAGTTAGCTAGTGGATTTCGAGTTAGAGGTAGTTGATGAGGCATGCAAAGTAATTCTAGTTGTAATAGAGTTCGAAGTGTAGTGGTGCATTAGTTAATGCAAGTTGTAATCAGTTTAACTCAGTTAAGTGAGTTAAACTTAGTTGTGCTAGTTGTAACTGAAGGTACACTAATGAGAGATAAATTGAATTAAATATTAATTAATTCACAATTAGTGATCTCACATGCAACTGAGGATTTACTATTATTAGTTGCATGCATGTCAGTGGAGACCTAGTTGAGTTCTAGGTGAAAGGGAAGTTGACTATCAGTTGTAGGATTATTGGCTTGCACACATGCAACCAAACACCCATTGGAGTGCCCATGATACTTGCGCAGTCAAGGAAGGCAAGAATTCATATCTTTTAGGGATTGCATTTATCAGGGATTGCGCAAGCAAGGCAGGTTGTCTAGAGGCTAAGAATTGGCTATGTGTTGGTCAGTTTTGTTAATGACAGTGCGAGACAATTAGTTGAGTACTGGAGGGATCTTGTGAGAAGAGTTTTGTAGGTAATTGTTTCATGATCCATGCTTAATATACAATAGAAGATAGTGGGGTTTTTCGCTGTAAGCTTTCCCCGAGAAATTACCTGTGTTGTGGTTGATTTGATTCTTCTTTATGTTCATGTGATTAGCGATTGCGTTTTTTAATTCCGCAAAAGATTTGTAGAAGCGATTCAGTATTTAACTTTAGTACATTGTTAGATCGGGTGAATCCAAGATACACATGCATGTTGTATAATTTCTACAATAAGAAGGGGTTTTGAGCCTTTTCTTTCCCCTAGAGAAATCTTCATGTATGTGTGTTAAATCGTGATGCATGCTTTTGATATATGTGCTCAATCGTGAATTGCTTTCCGCAGATGAGTAGATTAGATCTGAGTCTTGTATGTTTTAGAGAATTGCATGACAAATCTTGAATCTACAATTAATTTTTACACTTCTCGTGAACCAATTCACCATTGAAATCCCCCTCATGGCCCTCCTTGCCATCCCTAACCACTCCCCTCTTGACCAGATCCCCCAACGAAACAAAAGAGATGTGAAGAACCCTGTAACTACAACTACCTCATCCTCCTATAAGACTAACAAGAATTACATAAACCAAACCAAAATGACATAATAAAAGGGTTACCCTGAAGGAATTCCCCTAGCTCTCAGAAGGAGAGGCCCACCCATTACTGACTGCCACCACCCCAGACAAGCCTAAAAGATAACCGAGCTTAGCAAGAACGAGTATAATAAAAAAAATTACTAAATGAGTTTGAGTCACCCCTGCTAGCAAACTACCCCTCACAACTCCACACCACCTTGCATCTAGCCAACCTGCAAAGAATTTGTCAACTCTGCCCGCACTAGGTTCCCAAACCCTACATCCCCCAACTCGTTCGCCACCACTCCGTCTAGCTACCTCGACACCGTACACATAATTTGAATGGATAGACATGCACAGGTTGGTAACCTGTGCATGTATGCCAACCATTAGGCCACCTTTCAGAACTCCCATAACTAGCGTAAACAATTGTTACATAACAAACTCCCTCCAACCTTTAACATTCCCCTATCTCCCGATTCTTCCATCCGACCAGGTACTTCGCAACCACTTGGCCCTTAGCGTCATCATAACATGTCAGAGTTGCCTTGTGAGGCTCACATCCCCATGACCTCCATTTAATACCTCAACTTCAACCACCCCATCATGGTAAAACCCAATTTCAATTTACTATAAAAATAAAAACCCAATATTTGAGGAACTTGTTATATAAAAAAATAATTAACAATTTATACAAATAAGTATAAAGTTATTATATGTTAAAAAAAAAAAAAAACTTTGAGAATTTCAATTTACTATAAAAATAAAAACCCAATATTTAAGGAACTTGCTATATAAAAAGAGTCTTTAAGTGTGATTTTTTGGAGTTTACAATGGATTTCTGACCGAAATCCAGTGAAAAAATTTGTGGCCAAATCTTGATTTGCGTTGTTTAATCTGGATGAATTCAACACCTTTAAAAACTCCCAAGACACTTCGATTATGAAAAGTTCACTTGTCAAACTTGTCATTTAAATGAAATCCTACTGGATTCTAAACAAATTAGATTGAAAAATAAACCATAAAACTTTCAAAAAATTCACATTTAAAGACTAATAAATAATTAACAACTTATAAAAATAAATATCAAGTATATGAAAATCTCATTATTAAGAAGAAACTTGCTAAAAATTAACAATGTCTCATTGAAACCTATCATCAAGCTTTATAATGTTCACACTTTTATATATATATATATATATATATATATATATATATATAATTATTTCTAAAAAATACTAACATAAATTTGTATAATTTTCACTTTTATCCATATCAATAAATAAATAAATACAAATTTATATAAATAAATACAAATTTATATAAAAGTGAATATTATAGAAATTTATGAAAAATATTTAAATATATATACATATATATATATATTATTTCTAAAAAGATAATTACATCATAATAACACATTCAAATCAAATACCTATTTTCAAAAAACACAAGGATTACTTTCTAGTACACCCGAAACCATCATAATAACACATTAAATTGAATAACTATTCTCAAAGATGCATGCGTTATTTTTCTTAGCACCTATGTCCCAACAAAATTTAGGGCAAGCATAATAACACGTTAAATTGAATACCTATTTTCAAAGTTGCATCGGATATGTTTTCAGCACTTATTTCCCAACAAAATTTAGGGCACTTTTTCGAGGATTATGGAAAAGTGTAATTAATTAATTTATTTGAAAGTGTGTTTGTTTGTTTGTTTTTTTAATAAGAAAGATATATTTACAATTTAAAATCTTAGAAAAATATGAAAGTGGTTAAAAAGTTTATATATATATAAATAATAATAATAATATTTTATATAGTTTATTAATATGTTTGGAAAAAATATATTATTTATTAATATGTTAGGAATTATTTATTAATATAAATAGAGAAAAATTGAGGGGTTAATATTTTAAAGTGGGTTAATTTTCCATGTTTTTTTTAGAAAAATAATTCGCTAATTTTTATTTTTTCTACAAATGATTTACTTAATTTTTATAGTATAAATTTATCTTACTTTGAAAATTGTCAAATTTTTTTAGACTTATATAAAATTATTAGAAATTTGTTTTTTTTTTTTTAAATAAAAATATTGCCAAACATTTTATAGTTTTCATATTAGGGACTAGCAAGATTTGTGGAGGTCTCTAAACTTTTAGACCAACCAACATCCACGTCTCTAAATTTTTAGACCAACCTACATCCATCTTAACTCTGGATCTACCAAGCTCAGAGAGATCAAATTTATTTTGACTCTTAAAAAGGTTTGCATTTCAAGAGATTTGATCTCTATGAGTGCTTGGTAGATTCGAAGAATCTAGTTTGCTATAGGCTATATTCCACATGAATACCATGGATTTTTATTTTTATTTAAATTACATTACGTTACAACATCTCTACCATATTGTTTTGCTATTTTTATTTGTATTTACATTACATTACGTTAAACATCTCTACTATACTAGGTTGGAGAGCGCTTCTCAGCACAATAAATTTTCATCCTTAAAATCTTCCTGGATTAGGAATATGTGAAAAATCTTTGACATTTGTATAAGGGATTGTTCTAAATAAAGATTAATCTAATATGTTGTAAAAGTTGCTAACTTTTTCGTTGTATTTTATCATGTTAGAGTGATTTAGTTTGATGAAGTTTAGCATTGACTTGTGAAACTCGCAAACAAGTTAGAATAAATTGAAGAGTTATTTTGTAGATTGTAATGATGTTGTTTTTAGTTATGAGTATTTGAGTGTTTGGTAACTCTAATAATTCTTGACTTTGAGCAATTTAAATTTTTGAAAGAGACATCTTTGTGAAGGTAAGACTCGGGGATAATATGCTTAGTTAAATATGTGTGATTGACACAACAAAAATAGAGATTCTTTCAAATGCACCATTTGACAACAAAACCCAATAATTTAGACTCATAAAGTTGAACGTATCGAGTTTAATCAACAATATACCTAACAATTACAATGAAATTCTATTTTGATTTGAGAATTACAAAAAGAAACCATTAAAACATTAAATTAATATTGAGCGATAAACTCAATTGATTCAAATTGGAATTAATGATGATGTGACCAATAACTTTAATCCTTAATATTCTTTGCCTCTACTTGATTACATGTACTTGATTGTCATTAATTGTATGTGATTGTTTGTTTGTTTGTTTGTTTTTTTTTTTAATTTCCCTTTGATTGGAGGAGTTTAATTAATCCTTAAAAGCTTGTACTGGTAATATGAAGCTTTTGCTTAAGCAAAAAGAACACCATAAGTTTAATGACACTCAAGCACACAAAATGCCATTGATCCGTTATTCAAATTTTGGGTCAAATTAAGGTCTTCAAGAAAAAATAATGATTACTATGAGAAAAAAATAATGATTATTAGGGATTAACATGATAGCCCCCTTAAGTATACACCTATTCAAGTATTTTTGATATAGTGTATAAAAAGGAGCATACCCTTTACAATATCTTGTTATCGAGCTTTCAAATGTGGTATCATACAATGACTCTTTTTTCGTCCTCTAGCTTCCAATAAAATGAGGAGATACGAGCAATCCTTATACAACTTCAACAATTTTACTCAAAAGCATTTTGAGTCAAAAATATAAAATTTGATTTTGAGATATTTTCATATTAACCCCAATGAAATCAAGGTATCAATGTTTAACTTTCAAATTTCCACTTCAATTCCACAAATTATTGTTCGTGTCTAAAAAATAATCCAACTAATGGTAATAACCCATGCAAAATTAGACTGAACTGCTCATTAAACAAATCTCGCTATATGAATTTTTTTTTTAAATCTAAGAGAAAAGAACAATTCTTTGCACTACCCAAGTGGGATAAAGACCATAATACCCTTATTGTTTCGTTACATGCACTATTGAACATGCATTTATTTCTCCCCTTCTAATCTATGATTGGGAAATTGAAATCGATAGCCTTAGCAAATTGTGTGACCACATAGATCTCGAGCCAAAGATTGGAGATTTTCTATGTTGTGAAATGTTGCGCCTATACTTTTTCAACTGGCACAAATGTAGAAACATTGATATCTAAAATGGGTTAAAATGACAACTTGTAACACTAATTCATTAACACAAAGAAGTAAAAGGATCATTTGTGCATCAATAATGAGTGAAGCTTCATTTCCAAATTATGAGAATGTCTTGCAATTTTGGAGTTTCTATGATGTACCAAATTAAGGTTACTCTAACTATCTAAGAGTTCACTTTATATACCCAATTTCTTGAATTTGTAGTGAAGGTGGAGTAACCCTTGCTAGAAAGAACATTGACATCCAAGAAGCCATAAAAATCTACTCTCCCTTCAAAAAATTTTACGAATTTATGATTTTAATGTTACATCAAATCCATGAGTTGCAAATGCATAGGAAGAAAGTTACATCTCTAGAGATGAATTTGAAATTAAGTCATAGAGGGTTGCATTTAGTATAGCATGGATGCACCTTATGAATGGTTGCACCATGTTTGAATTTATGGATTAACTAAACCAACAAAGTGATCACAAAAGCAATTAAATGTAACACACCTGACCTCCTAAATCAGCTAGAGGAAATGGGGTTCATAAAAAAAATTATTCTTCCTTTCAACTCCAATTTCATTTTCGAGTTTAGCATCATCTTCTGCTCATCAAGAACTTTATAATGATGCAAAACTCTTCAAAATTTAAGTCAAGGGCACCACATTAAAGCCCTTTGAATATTTAGCAATTTATGCCATGTCAACATGAACATATTGTTGACATGTGACAGATAATGCGGCACCCTGGGTGCACATGTCACCCTAAGGGTGGTTGCTTGTCAACAACGGGGCCACTTGGCTTTGCCATGTCACTGCCTAGTCTCTACATGGATTCTAATATATAAATAATAAAATTAATTGTATATTAAGCTAATGATTATCACATCATTTCCACATTATTAATTATGATTATGATTATTTATATTTGCTGTTATTATTATACCAATTAAGCTTATTAATTATGATTGTAGTAATATTTATTTTATAAATACTTTTAACTAGAGCACACCAAATACCCTAAACATTTAAATATAATATAAATAAAATTAGTATATTTATATTATGCTTCTTCTTCTTCTTTTTAGCTGCAACCGTGGAATTTTATATTAGCAAAAATTGTATCAAGATGTCATAGTTGAAGTACCAAATTTCAAGAGTTCAACCGTTGGGCGCTTGTCCAAAACATTTGTCCCAAACAAAACTATGATCCTGACTACTATATGATGGTGCTTATTTTTATCCAAGAGATTTATCTAATTATCATTGGAAAAAAATACCTAATATAAATATATAAAAACATTGCATTAAGAGGCAGCTATAATTTATGAGGGTTTCTTTATAATTCCAATTTTTTTTCCTATTATTGTAGTTAGAACATTAAGAGAAATGACGACTTGGTTGAATGCAAGAGATGATGTTGCAATTGAAGGTGCTAGAGAAATTTGTCCATGGAGAACCCTATCATGTTCAAGCCTTAATTCCTCAACCATAGAGCACAAAACATCTAGTTCATCATTCAAGTTTTGAGTTGATTGCCTATGTTGGATGAATGTATTCCAAAGGAGATCTATTTGAGATTCAAGGCATATAATTTTGATTAGTAGTGTGTAGTGGGGATCATTATGCATGTCATGGACATCATTTAGTGTAATCAGGTTGGGTTGGGGGGTGGCCTACAAGTTGAGGACCCACAAGGAGCCATCAAAATAGAGTCGCTAATCGAGATATGCATATAATAAGCTAGATGGTTAAGGACAATTGCATAAAGACTATGAGAAAATGATAATCAGAACTGTAAAATATCTGTAATGCTAGTTGTGTGAGATTGTAATGACCATCAAGGCAAGAGCCGACATCCAATAATGATTATCGTTATGGACAAGGATATCAGCTAGGACAAGTGAAATCAAGAGGAGGCCAAGTGAAATGTATGAGGGGTGTACTAGGAAATGATTACAAAGAGGTGGAGCATGCACGAGGGGTTGTGCTTGATTGCAATTTACATAGGTGTGATGGAGGGAGACCATGTGGGCATCTTCATCACATGTTAAACTAAAGGGAGAGAACTTGTGGGACCAAAAAATAGGATCATCAATTGTTGACCACGAGAGTGCCTTCAATCAAGTAAAGGGTTCTATTTATGAAATAACTGGTATGCTTGTTAATATGGAGCATGTGGAAAAACAAGACTTGGCTAAAGGAGCTCAAGAGTGATTTTGAGTGATAAATTATGGAGTCAAGATGAAAATCAAAGGGAGATGAGCCTAATTAAAGATATAATGGTATTCTGGGAGTGTCTGATTATAATAAGGTTTGAAAAAAAATAGGAAGAGGCAAGTCGGATTTCTTGGAATAGATCATAAGCTTCTACTAAGTTATTTGAGGCTAATCCAAAACTCAAAAAAACAAGAACACTAGATTTCCTCTTGGGTCGTAAGCACCCCTCTCACAAATATTGCCCCAAAATATATTTATGTTATGTTTCCATCTATATAATATTTATAATGAAGTACAATATGAAAGAGTTGTTTTATTGGACCTCTTAATTAGGAGACCCTTCCAAATTCCTTGATAGCTCCTGCCTCACATGCTTGCCAAGTGTCACATAGCAACCTCCCTCATTAAGTAGTTTCACAAATTCCTTTATATCTCATGCCTCACATGCTTGCCAAGTGTCACATAGCAACCTCCCTCATTAAATAGTTTCACAAATTCCTGGATAGCTCATGCCTTACATGCTTGCCAAGTGTCACATAGCAACCTCCCTCATTAAGTAATTTCACAGATTCCTTGATAGCTCATGCCTCACATACTTGCCAAGTGTCACATAGCAACCTCCCTCATTGAGTATTAAATTTATATCATATCTTATATTATATCCCCTCCAAAATATTTTAAAATATAAATTGTCTTATATTATATGCCCTCCAAAATAGTTTAAAATATGAATTAAATTATAATATAATGGGAATCCTTTATCGGAGCATTTCCATTGGGCCTCATCCTTTCGTTTTCCATGAGCCACTCTACATATTTATTATTTCCAACAACACATTGTAAAAACTCATGCAGCGTGTCCTCCAACTGTTTAAATATTAACATTATTATATTATATTATATTATATTTCTATAATATAATATGAAAATTATAGAATTTGAGAAACCTTTTCATTTCCCAAATGAACTAGGCGTCGCATACTTTCCACCGTTCCGGCAATTTCGTAATATGTCATCTAAATGTGCTCAGATCTCATGCACCCTTACTCTAAAAGGGATTTTTTTTTTCATGTGTGTTCTTAATTTTATTTTTTCATATATGTCTCTGTGTTGTGTGTCCATCTAAGTTTTTTTTTCTTAATAACGAACTTATACAATTCTTTCCCCAAGTTTCAATTTGATGCCATATTTTTACGAGTGTATAACGCGTAATTCTTCTCCAATACGTAATAACTTCGCTTCAAAATTCAATTCGGATTGTCATAAACTCCTACTTAGTCCTTTTGCCTAAATATACGAATTATGATCACAATTTACTTAAATAAAAATATTGAGAATTTACAAGTTAATATCAGCAAAATGAAAGTAGTGGTTTTCTTTAAAAAAATAAATCATAACTAATATAAGTTCTACTTTAAGGGTAACATTCTCGAAGAAGTTGCGGATTATAAATATCTCGGAATTAACTTCAACATAAATCTAAGCTGGGGTGGATGTAGAAAGAAAAGAACTTCGGGGGGTTGGAAAACATTGTATGCTCTTCAAAATAGGCGTAGAGAGGAAGAGTTATGGGATTGGAAAACCAATCTAACTCTTTTTGGGTTTCTAGTGATTCCGATGATTCTCTATGGCTCTGAACTGTGGGCCAGTAGTACATCCGACATGTAGTGGAAGCAAATTGAGAAAATTCAGAAGCGTTTGATCACAAACAAATTCAAAATTAAAAGTGCAGTCCCATATGCTATCTTGTTAAGTAAAATAGGGGCGGCTCCTACTGAAGCAATGGCTATGATACGGGTCATAAGGTATTTAAAAAAAATTGAGAAAATGGAAGAGGGAAGATGGCCTAAGGTTGTGTTTAATGACATATTGTGCATAAGAAAGAGAACTTGGATGCGACAAAATAAAAAATGGTTTAGCAAATGGGGCATTTGCTTGAGCATGTGTCCCACAAGCAGTAAAGAGATAAAATCTTTTGTTATAGATAAATTTCACAAATGTACTTGGAAGAAGGACTTAGGGAGAAAAAAAAAAATTATATTGAAGATTTTAATCCCTCTCATAATCATCAACAAAAAGTGTACATAGGGGCCAATATTTCTTGGAGAGCCAAAATTCTTATCGCACAATTAAGGGCTAATTTGCATCAATTCCATTGTGAAACAGGGCACTAGAAAAGGCCAAAAGAAGTGTGGGAGGAAAGAGTATGTATTTTTTGCTCTTCTGGAAAAGTGGAAACAGAAAAGCATTTCATTTTAGAATGTGAGGCCAGGGAAAGGTATGCAGATATTTTGACAGCTAGCTCCTAGGATATTCTATTCAACAAGGGCTTTGTTGAGAAGCTGGGCGAGCTTATTGTGAAACTACACAAGAAAATGGCAAAGTACCAGAGCCAGATAAAGGAGCAATCTATCCCATAGGTTATATTTAGCCTCGTGGATGTTAAAATAACTTCTTCTTCTTCTTCTTCATAACTGATGTATTTTTTATGTAAAAATATAATTACCAACTTGTCAAAAATTTAGGAAAAGAGAACAAGATTTCCCTGATTTAGGAGAGATACAAGATTCCCATCAATTTAGGGAAATAGAACCAAAATTTTCCCAAAATTAGATTTAGGCATATCTTTCAAGTCAAATTTTCTTTATACACAATATCTTAATAAACTTAATAAGAAAAATACATAAATGTAAATACATTTATATTTTTAATTTTCCATGCAAAATATTTTAAATCTAGTTAAAGCATAAGTTTTTACCTTGGCGAGAAAGTAAATATAGAAGAAATAACACGATAGGTTTAGACAATAAAATCTTCCCTATGATGTATTATCTAACATTAATGGAGGGAAACTCTTAAGCTAAAATCATATTTATGAATTCAAGCATATAAGTATGTACAAGCCCATTCAAATTGTTTTCAAGCATATAGATATATAGAAGCACATTCAAAATGAATTTAAGCACATAGTTATGTTCAAGCACATTTAAATTGAATTCAAGTAAATAGCTACGCACAAGCACATTCAAATTCACATTCACAAGGAAATAGGCAATTATTCATCTACAAAACCATCAACATCTTTTCCCAGACATTAGATACTATTACATAGCAGATTGAGGCACAAAGACACTTATCTATCAAGTTCAAAGTTGCCTACAACTAATGAAGGGTGAGCCTTTTTGCACCCAACTATAGGCTCAATTGTCTCGATAAATGATCGAGGTGGATATTGGTGGTCATCCACCTATTCCATTGGCTCACAACACAATTTCCTATTTTGGCAGTTTTTCTACAGTTTTTAGGTCTTGAACTTTTGGAGTCGTTGTGAGGCCCTAACTAGCATTTTTTGGGGAAACAAGCACCCACCAATTGTTGATTACAAAGTACAATTGGAAAATGTACATCTCGGATATAACTTTCCAACCTGTTATCGTGCATGCCAAACAAAGATCGTATGCCAAAGTTACAACCTCTAGAAGTCAACATTCTAACTTACCCCATCAGGGCCCACAATCCTTTTTGTGCTTCATCTCCTAGGGTTAGTTTTTTTGATGTTTAGGGTTTCTCACTACCTTTATAATAAAAAGGCCTCCGAGCCTCATTGTAATATAGTTTGACGAAGACGTGTAGCCATCACATCTCTTTTCAGAGATAAGCTACCACCATTCGAGCTGGTTTGTTTTCATTCTACATTCATACAATTTGAACATTTTCCATTTATTAATAGAAGTCAGGTTTCATTGTATTTATGTGTTTAGGTTATAAATCTATATATCATTTCACTCCGTTCATAAATTCATATCAATGGTATCATAGTGGTTTGTGCTTTAACTGTTTGTCTGTGCATGTGCCCAATGAGATCAAGGTATAAGGAGTTGGGACTCGAACTACTTGAGCCCTTGCAAGACCATCCTCACCAACCTTGACGACCTCCCATGGTGGAAGAAAAGAAAGACAAGGAAGCAGGAGATCCTATTAAATTATTGCTTAAAGAAGACCTTGAGTGACAAAGGAGTGAGATGATGCATACTTTTTTCTAGAACCTTCGACGAATTCCAATAGGAGACTCATCTTCATCAAGCGACCACTTTCAAGGAATCACCCCTTTTAAGGTACAAGTTAATTTTTATATTCCTATATTTGAAGGCTAGATAGATGCAGTTGCTCTAGAAAAATGGCTAAATCTATTAGAAGGGTATTTTTTCGGTTCGTAATTTTTTTGATAGATAAAATATTACCTTTGCACTCCTTAAGGCCACCTCCTATGTCAAGGGTTAACGAGAAACTTACTGTGAGGAAAGGGCCATGGAGGAATTTGCACTATTTTCAGTTATACCCACTTGGGATTCTTTTAGGGATGCTGTTAAGGAACAATATTCCTTCAAAGAAGCCCTTGAGTGACAAAGGAATGAGATGATGGATAATTTTTCCTACAACCTTCAACGAATGCCAATAGGAGACTCATCTTCATCAAGTGAATACTTTGGAGACATTCCCCCCTTTAAGGTACAAGTTAATTTTGATATTCTTATATTTAAAGGTCAAATAGATGTAAATGCTCAAGAAAAATGGCTAAATCTACTAGAAGGGTATTTTTCGGTCCATAATATTTTTGATAGAGAAAAGATTACCTTTTCACTCCTTAAGGAACCCCCCATGTCAAGGATTAATGAGAAACTTACCATGATCAAAGGGCCATGGAGGAATCTACACTACTTTTAGTTACACCCACTTGGGACTCTTTTAGGGATGTTGTTAAGGAACAATATTACCATATTGGAAGCTACGAATAATAGTACATGAGATGGACCACATTACAATATGAAAGAGATGAAGAAGTTCCAGATTTCACAAATATATTTCATACTTTGGCGCACCAAGCTGGGTATCAAAGAATCAAAGAAACATCTAGTGCTCAAGTACTATGAATATTTGCACAGATACTGATGGGCCTCTGAATTAGACATAAAATAAGGCCCATCTAACCTTTCTTAGGCCCATCTACCTTCCTTATGCACATAAAAAGATATATTAAATCTCTCCTTCTACACTTAATAATGTTTTCTTATGCTTTAATATGTTCTTAAGAAGGATTAAAGGTAGTTGCATATTTTTTCCTAATATTGGTTATTTTTGTAGAATATTTTGAAAATAGTTGGAAGATTATACAGATTTGGAGAAGGAGATGATTTAGGGATTTTCTCCCTACCACCGGAAGATCAGGATTGGAGAATAAATGAGCACAACATTAGGAAATTAGGGAGAAATCTTGGAGATATTCAAGGGGATTGCCCACCCTCCTTAACTCTCAAAGGCAGCCAAAGGATCCTCATGAGATCCCCTTCCAACAATTCGAATTCCAAGAGGCAACCAAGCAACTCAAGACCAAGTGCATTCAAGCCATACTTCACTTGGAGTCTCCAGCAAATCAAATTCCGAGAGGCAACCAAGCAACTAAAGACGAAGGGCACTCAATCTATGTTTACTTGGAGTCAAAGTGGACTCAATCACCATTTTCAAGGGAGTTGTTGGTAGCTACCCTGTAGAATAAATAGAGCAGAGCTAGAGCTAGGAAGGAGTTATTTAGTTAGCTAGTGGGTTGATTCTAGTCGATTCCATTCATAACTTTTGTTGCAAGCTATTAGGATTTTTCTATTAAGACCTTCAGGATGTAATAATACTATATTCTTAATGCAATGAGTATTCAAATGACTTTCTATTGATCTAGTTCCAGAGAGCTGGGCTCGTGGGTTAGGGCCCAACCCATGGGCCTCAACTTCTTTGCTGTTTTCATTCTTTCCTTTCTGTCATTTAGATAGTTTTGTTTCTGCCATTTATTTAGTCTTATTCTTGAACAGTTAGATACTTTTTGATAGTTACATTGCTGCTTAGTTTTTGCTTTCAGTATGTTGTTGTAGTTTTCATTTTCTTGTGAGTTATAGAATAGAGTAGAAAAACCAAGAAAAGCTATGGATCAAGACCCCCTTCTCATCTCTGTCAATAGAGCTCGAGGAGGGAAAACCTTCCCACAGACCCAAAAACTAGTTTCAGTTCACTTTTTTCTGAGATTAGAAGTAGAGTTGCATTACCATTTTTCAGTCTTCCTTTGCACGATATTTTTCACGCATTTGTCAGCTTCTCGTGCATACTATCAATAGAGTTGTTTGCATAACTTATTTTTAAAAAAGCCAGAGCTCTGTGGTGCTTCCTCACTTCATTTTCCATCGCTGTTACGCCCTCCATTCCCTCCTTTTTCTGCATATTCCAACTGTTGCACCCACCTTTTATTCCCAAAAACACTTAAACCCTTCAGCCTGCCTCATTCCTTTGTTTTTATCAGTCATAGTTGACTTACCCTCTTTAGTCACAAAACGCATGAAAAACCATCCAAGGTCGGCCTCCGCCTTTGCTCCTCGAGTTCCCTACTACCATACTTCGCAAATCGCACTTCGCGACTTTTCCCTTTTACTTTAACACTTACCGCTCGTTGTAGACGATTGTGATATTGCGAATTGCGATATCACATTTCGCACTTCACATCATTTCGCTTGTTCCCGTTCGCACTTACCGTTCAAACTGTTGATTGTGATATTGTGATCGCGCTCTGTCGATGATCCCACCGCCACGTCACCCATCGCAAATCGCATTTCGCACCTTTTCCCTTTTTCTCCAAGACTTATCGCTTTCTTTCGCTGATTGAGATATTGTGAAATCGCAAATCGCACCGTTTAGCTTGTTCCCTTTAACGCTTACCACTCCAACTTCGCGATATCGCGATTGTGATATCGGTCTCACCTCCACATTGCATCTCCGCCAGCACATATTTCAAGTTATTTCACTCCAAAGCATTTTGCGCTATAATAGAGTCTTAATCCGGTTTAAACCCCCGCTTTCCACTTCTAAGCTTTATTTCATGCGTTAAGCCCTCCATTAGCCTCCTTAGCCCTTTTATTTCCTCCAAGCTGTAAATAAACACTCCTTTTAATTAGAATTAAGTCATGGATATCTTAGTTGGATGAATATAAGCATGATAGATAGACGATAGGATAAATAGAGAGTATTTAGCCGATTGGCCAAGTTAAGTGTGGTTTAGAATCAGTTTCCTTTCTGCCATTTCTTTTTAGCAATATAGTTTAGTTTCTTTTCAGCCATTTCATTTTTTTCAAATTAAATTAGTTTGATTTATGTCATTCCTTTTTAGCGATTTAATTTAGTTTCCTTCTGTCATTTCCTTTCTGCAATTTAGCTTAGTTTCATTGAATTGTGACAGACTTCACTGAGAACCCTTAGAAATAGCACCCTTTCGTAAAGCGGAAGAGGATGACATGAACATAACGCATCTGCTGTGTATATAGCACTGTCACCTCCAAGTTTGTATGAACCCCAGGTTGATAAAGTAAAGTAGGGCAGCCCCTAGGAGTTGTAGCACCCTTGGTGCAATACCAGGGCTCACCAGATACATCCAAATCAAAATTGAGTTCTTATACATCTCCTCACTAATATGCAGGAAAATCCCTTCCTTGGAAAGAAGCGATCCCTCTAGCACAATGAGTGGGTCTAGTAACAACCGTGACAAAGAATACAAGCTTCCCTAGTTTAACATCGAAATAATATGAGTGAGAGAGATGACCTACCTCAATCCTTATGCAATTTTTTCCTCAATGTCGATGTTGATTCTTTCGCTTTTAGGCTCGTTCCTTGCTAGGCCTTATATGTCTGAATACTTGTAAGAAAGGTCATACGACAACAAACGAAAGATACATAAAATATATATATTTCAAAGAAAACCACATGACAGATCAAGGAGTGTCATGCTAAATCAACTAATATTAACATATTCATGGGAAGCAAAGCATACTTTATATTATTAAATAAACAAAGGGAAGCTTACAACATATGCCTTGATCTTGGAGGCCTCCTTCAGAATGGAAATCCAAGTCTAAGTCAAGCCTTTCAATCTCTTCTCCTTTTTGGGTATGTGTTATATTATTTCCATGATTAGTTGCACGCGCCCATGGTTTTGTGCATGGGTTTGCACATGGTTTTGGGGCATGATGGTTTTCGACCCCTAGTATTTTGTATGTCTGGTCAAGGGAACTACAGTTATGTTCTAATCCTGGGTTAATGGGTTGGGGTTTATGAATTCTTCTACATGTATATATGTGTTGTAACACTAAAATGAATATAATGAAAAATCAAGCTGGTAGTCCCGATTTGGGATCCAGGTGAAAATCTCTGTGTATATCTGTTTTATGTTTTATTCTCTCGCTATTGTTTATTTTTTGTTTTTAAGATTCGTTTGCAGATAATTTCTGTACAGGGTTAAAACCTACACTCCTTCCTTGTCAAATCGACAAAATATAGGCACAATCAGGAAAAATAATGGCAACCAACAATGACCAGCCAATACTCACTAGCATGGCACTCTTTTATAGCAAAGATGGAGAGGTTATGGATCCACTAATGAGGGGGAAAGGTCTTATCTCAAAGGGGAAAATATTTGGAGATGATATCAAGGGTAAAAAATGGGAGTATTTGACCATATCCTCAGCCAATAAGTACTAGACCTCCGTTCTCGAGAATTCTAGAGGAAGAAGCTTCTGCTCCATTTTTGGAGGACCTGCCCGAAGAGGACCAACGTGAATTTACTGCGGAATTCCCGCGTTGGCAGCTCTGTTCACAGGGTAGGGACACGGTGACAAGCGCGAAGAAATTAAGGGGAGAACCACATTGGGCTTGCAATTTAGGGTTTTTTACAAACTTTTCAGAAAGGCTTCAAGGCATTTCTCTTTTAGGTCTTCAAAGATACTTTAAGCATGTTATCCAAGATGAATAAGTTTACATAACTCTTGTCTCTTTGCGACGTGTGACACGAGTGACATAAAAGATGACAATTAGGATAAGAACTGATAAATGCGACAAAATATTGTGTAACAGATGCCCCTTAAGCATGAAAGCAGAACCATAAGTGATGGTTGAATCACTTTATCAGCCATGGCAAGGACTTTGGAAAACCACCATCAGGAGACCTACCAATCAAACACAATAAAATATATGACATCTCTGATAGGAACATGCCTAATAACATATCTCTGAATAGGCATCAAATAACACATGAACCCACGACATAGACGCAACCATCCGTCTGAAAGAGATCATGGAAATAGATCCATGGTATGGTCGCAACCATCTGTATAGAAAGGATCATGTGTACAATCATGAATAATCAATAACTCCACGCAGCTTGGATAATAACAGATGTGATCTAGGGTCTTCGTCTCTATCTCGATCTACCCACTGTACTAATCTAACCATGTCAATAAATGGGCTGATGTTGAACATGGTAGAAACCACATGATTATCGGTCGATGAGGTAAACCGTTAACAGGCGTGATAAAAACCACCAATAATGACGATGGAGATGAAGGTATGATAACACAATCTACAAGTGTGGATGATGAACTGAAGTCAAACACTTGCATAATCATTTGATCAGAGGCCAATGATGTGAACCTGTCATCGAACATGAAGAAATTTCCATTGATGCATGCAAGCTCTAAGGTACTGAGTTTCTAGACCAACGTCCTGGATAATGAGCTGAAGTCGATCGAAAGTGATCCATTGAAGGATGGCCATAATGATTTCCACATCATCGACGTGAAACAAAGGATTTCTCAAGATGATAGGAGTGATTCAGGATTATTGTAGAGAGGGTAAAATAAGTAGATAATGTTTGAATTGTACAGATAAGACTTCTCTTGAACATATCAGCGACACAACTCCAGAGTTTGGAAACATTTGACTCAAAATGGGATCAAAGGTCATGATGACAACAAATTATGATCGAATGAGAGGCAAATGGATTTCCCAAACCTAGGAAAACAAATGACGAATGAAGGATATCCCCAACAAGACACAAAATGCAGATGAGTGCCATGTTCAAGAGCGAAATGCTGCCTTTGGTATATAATACAAAACATGCTTTACTCCATTTCCCCCCTAATTTCTAGCGAGTACCTCTTTATTTTTTATAAAAAGGTTGAAGAGGATACCATATGCTTAGCGTATAATTTCACCCTTCGGATGAATCCATCCTAGTAAGTTTAACGAGTCCTAGGAAGGAGTAACTCGATCTCATCATGGTGACAATTCCTTCATCGTTTAAGTTTTACGAGTCCGAAGGAGGGGTAACTAGGTATATTTTTCATGTTTAGGGAGCTTGAAAAAGAGATGGAAAATAAAACTCCAAAAGGTCCCTTTTCGTAAATAGTCTCTCGAATCCAAAAAGGTAGAAAACAATATCCTAGAGAACCTCTTGATCACGATCGACCAAGGTATTCCTTTTTCGTAATTAGTTAATTTCAACCCGAAAAAGGGGTAAACGTATACTGAGACAACGTCGATTCATTTAATTTAATGAGCTCGAAAGGACAAGTGCTAAGAAATATTTTCACGTTTCGAGATTCAGAAAAGAGCTTAAAGTTGACTCTAGGGGGGTTCCTTTTTCATTTGTTTTCATGAGTCCGAAAAAAATGATAAAAGATAACTCCTCATTCACCATTGCCCAAATTTGCTTCATAATGACATGCTTCTGCACATGCAATCAAACGTCACATTGATTGAGGAAAATGCACAAATATGGGTAAAAGTACTCATAAAACGATAAAAAATCGTTTTTTAGTAAAAAATATTTGGCAAAAGCCTTTTAATACCAAAAAATAAAAAATAAAAAATACTTTTACCATTTGGAGTTTGACAGAGCACTTTTACCTCCATTTTTTATTCTAACTTTGGGTGCACCATTCTACCAATCCAGAACACCATTTGCATTTTCGTCTGTTGCAGGTGATAGGTCTCTCCTTAGCTTGCATTTTCCTTTTTTTTTTAAAGCATTTTCATCAATTTTTTGCTTGTTTAAGGGGCCCTTGAGAAACTAGGGCACGTGGGAAACCAACGCGGGTTTGACCCATCGGGTCCACACTGATCGTCCATATCCTTAATGCACTAGCGTGATGCCAGCGCATGAAAATTGCTACACAGTCACACTAGCTCCGTGAGCAAATTTCATTTGGTAAATGTCTAATTCTCACTCAGTTTTTTGCTAAATTTCCACCATGAAAGATGTTTAATCCTTGTTATTAATGTTTTGCAGGATAATTATGGAAATTGAGTGGAAAGAAAGGGGTCATGAGGTTGAGGATTGAGAGGCATCTTAGGATCCAAATTGCATAAGAGCACTATGAAACTGAAAATTGTTCAAATTATTCCGAACACCTGGGATGCGATCCCAAGTAAATTTATTGTAGTAATTCGTGAGATGGTGAGATGTAGGCCACTAAGTCTTTGTGATTGGTGGTCAGGACCTAGATATCTATGTATCCGATATCTATTCCATCACTGGTCTGTCTAGGATGGGATTTTCGGTCTAGCTAGCAGGGTCTAGACGAGGTTGCGAGAGTACAAATTTACTTATCTCCAGACACAGTGACGGGTCTCAAAAGACCAAGAGTGGGAAAATTTACATCAACAATGTCAATGATACAACTCTTCGAATAGTCCTTTACACCATTCCCCAGGTGGAAAGGTTACAATCCCTTCATGAGGCGAGTAAGTATCAGTTCCAGTATGTTGTTGACTGCATGATTCCAACCGTTTTTAACTGGTGCGAGGGATTTCTCATTAACCTGAGGGATTAAATCAACAAGTGAAAAATGGTGAAGTTGAAGCAGTTTGGATACAGATAGATCCTGGTGACTCTCTTCTGAGAGAGGGTGCCATTATTTTGATGTCATAGGATAGAGGCGGGACCTCCTGTGTCAAGGGATCCACGACTTCAAAGATGGAGCGAGTTGATGCCTCGCCATGGTGGCAGACAACATATTTCATTCCTCCCTACTTTCTTTGGATGGATACACCAACAGTTCATCATGATTGATGATTTTCCATACGCAGAGATTGATTTCAGGGGAGATCCAAATATTCCTCTTCCACCGGGAGGACAGTGGAATGATGTCGGTAATAATTTTTTTAAAAAATTTTCAATATTTGATTTTTTTTGTATGTATTCCAAGAGTTTAACTTATGATTATTTTCTGCAGATGTGGGAGCGGTGAGGCCTCCAGGGCTATCTCAGGTAGCACGACGGGTGGTTCGACAAATTGAGGAAGCTATTTATGATGAAAGTGATAAACCTATAGTCGAGGTGGAACGTAACCTCACAACTTTAATGAGAGTCATAATAGACTATGTCTTAGTCGATGATATCCCGCTGCGATATCAAAGACACACGATGGGGGTTTCAGCTAGGTTTCAATGGCGATTAGGTCGAGTGGTCAGAGTTGTCACAGATTACCACCTACATCATGCTAGAGGATATATATGCCTCATGTAGTTCTTTTTAATGCACTTATGTAGGCTTTAGAAGCCATGTGTCTTGGAATACAATTTTTTTACATTTTGATGTACCACACTTTTTATAGAATATATGAATATATATATATATAGACACACACACACACACACATGTTTCTACTACTATTTAATGTTCTTTATCACGATGATGTTTTGGTTTTTACATGTGACATAAAGGTATTGGAATATGTTGATAAGTAATGTAATAAAATTTCGTTCCAATAATCGAACACGTAGATACATGCGTAATATGTGAGGGTTTCTGACTAAATAATGTGCATTAAATTGTATCACAAGGAGCCGTGAATCGAGTTTAACAACCAATGCCCTAATACCAAGAGTATATATATATATATATATATATATATATATATATATATATATATATATATATATATATATATATATCTACTACTATTTAATGTTCTTTATCATGATGATGTTTTGGTTTTTACATATGATGTAAAGGTCTTGGAATATGTTGATAAGTAATGTAATCAAAATTTCGTTCGAATAATCGAACACGTAGATACATGCGTAATATGTGAGGGTTTCTGATTGAATAATGTCCATTCAATTGTATCACAAGGATTTATGAATCGAGTTTAACAACCAATGCCCTAATACCAAGAGTAACAAATTATGATAATAGTTCGATAACTGCACTATATTCGACAATGTTTTTAGTTGTCTGACCCAAGCATACACCTTGTAAATTCAATAACTTTCCATTAAGATCAAACCGTTCCCAAGTCGCGGAAGAAAATTTCTGTGTACTACAAAAAGCGTCATTAGCAAAACTGACATAATGGTTTGACGACATCTGCAAACCAAGTGGAATACAGGGTAAGCAGAGGAAAACACATATGAAAAATCAAACAATCACACTAAAATATAACTGTACACTAATGAATGACACACTAATGTACAAATTATTTACGCTAAATCAAACATAATACTTTTTGAGAGAGTCCAATACAAGACTCACATGATTGATTTTTTTCAAGATTAACAGAAACCCATAGTTCTATAGTCAATATTGCGTGTAGGCATTACCTCGGCCAATTTTATGAGATAATTCATAGGAACGATGAAGTTCCCATGCCCCCTGGACGAGTGAGGGTTACAAAGCATGGAAATAATGCCCGCATGGTCCAATGACCAAACGGTAAGAACTGGGTCAAAGGGAGCGGGTGGGGCTCCAATGTGAATATTCACGATTATCCATGGTTTGACAGAGATGTCGATCAATATGGTAGCCAAAATATTACCCATGTTTCCATTAGACAGGACTTCATGAACCAAGATGGGGTTCTGAAGTGGACCAATCGTTTCAGGGGAAACACGAGTTTCTAGACATGTATCGATTTCACCAAGGCTCTGGAGAAACAAGGAACGGTGATGGCTATTGTTGGCTTGAGCGGTCCTGACCAGGTTTGGATTTAAGATTTTCCAACAAACCCCTATACTACTGGCCCTTTTGGCAATGACCTACTTGTGCAGTCCAAGGTCTCACCCGAAGTAGTATGGGAGGGTGCTGGAACTAGGTTTCCACAACCTGAGAGAAAGGTGATTTTAATAGAGGCGGCCTTGTTTAAGATCTATAAGACTTACGCAGAGGGAATCTTATCGCAAAATCGTTCATAGTATACGTGCAGAATGAGAATTTCATAACCCCACAAATAGCATAAATAAGAAACTATTACTACTCAGATCTTAGTAATATCTTTGCATCCATGTGCGCATCAATACAAATTAACAAACTAAATCACCGTAATAATAGGAACATAGCCAGTCTATAACAAAGAGATGCGATCAAACATATTTATCATTCATTAGCTCCAAAATCCACTTATAGACCTAATTCCCAACCTGCGCACACAACCAGCAGGGTTCGCACACAGCAGGACTGAGGATCTCCGCGCACACAGCTAGCAGGAGTCCTTACCCAATTACAACCCAAAACATATCTCAAAAGTTCACAACTAGTATTAATCAACCTTTTCCTACATCTAGACTTAATCTACCCATCTATTTATAACACCCTAGACTGCGCTATACTATGGTCCGCAAACCATGGTTTTCGGACCCTAGGTCTACCCTTTTGGCCCATTACAATCCATTGGGGGTTTGACCCACCCCAAACCCCCTCCGTTAGACCAAATAGTACAAAAATATTACAAAACTTGGACAAAAATAAGGTTAGGAACCCTCATTCCAACAGTCCCCCAACATAATCTTGTGACCTGTCCTGAGTCACAGCGTCGGTGAGGTCTTCATCCATTCCTTGAGCTGTTCCAGTGTAGTTGTGAGCGGAGGAAAAATGCAAAGGTTTTGCGCTGCAACAGTCTGCGCGATGTCCACCAACTTCTGCAAGGTCGATCCTTCCGTAATAGTGGTGACACTGTCGAGAGTCTGGTTCAATTGTTTCACAGCCCTATCTAAGTCCTGCGATAGCTTGAGGGCGTCATCCGACCACGAAGTGAGATGGTCACAAAGCACCTGTTTCTTGCATTGTATCTCCATAGGGACTATTTTTTGGCTTGAGGGGTCCTAACCTAGGTTCATATTTAAGGTTTTCCAACAAACCCCTATACTACTGGCCCTTTCGGCAATGACCTACTTGTGCAGGCCAAGGTCTCACCCGAAGTAGTATGGGAGGTTGCTGGAACTAGCTTTCCGCACCCTGAGAGAAAAGTGATTTTAATAGAGGTAGCCTTGTTTAAGATCTATCAGAATTGTGCAGAGGGAATCTTATCGCAGAACCGTTTATAGTATATGTTTAGAATGAGAAGTTTGTAACCCCACATATAGCATAAATAAGCAACTATTACTACTCAAATCTTAGTAATATCTTCACATCCATGCACGCATCAATACAGATTAACAAACTAAATAATCGTAATAACAGGAACACAACCAATTTATAACACAAACATGCGATCAAACAAATTTATCATTCATTAGCTCTAAAATCCACTTACAGACCCAATTCCCAACCCGCGCACACAGCCAGCGGGGTCCGCACACAGCAGGACTGAGGATCTCCGCGCACACAACCAACATGAGTCCTTACCTAATTACAACCCAAAACAGATCTCAACAGCTCACAAATAGTATCAATCAACCTTTTCCTACCTCTAGAATTAATCTACCCATCTTTTTATAACACCCTAGCCTGCGCTAGCCTATGGTCTGCAAACCATGGTTTGTAGACCCTAGGTCTACCCTTTTTACCCATTACAATCCATTTTGGGTTTGACCCACCCCAAACCCCCTCCGGTAGACCAAATAGTACAAAAATATTACAAAACTTGGACAAAAATAAGGCTAGGAACCCTCGTTCCAACAACTATCATCCCAAGGAGTTTCTTCGAGAGACATAACTTCAAGAATACTCTCATCAGTGGGAATGTCTCATTCAAAGGATCATATGAATCCAATGAACAAAAACAAGGAGATTGTGAATATGTGTATAGAGACGAAACCAAGTTATCGTTGGAATCAGATGTAGCCGCAGAAGCCAGAAGGATGCTCTGATACATCTGTTTTGACGGGCCTAAGCGGCATAAAGTTGCCAAAACAGTCAATATGATCAGGGCTTGTTGTATCCATGTAATTTGTAAGATTGGCAAGAACAAGTAGCAGGGAACCACATCAAACCACTTTGGAGTCGAGGACCTAGCCTTCCTGGGCTCAGAGAGGGCTCTCTCTGTATTTATGATTAACTGATTTAGCTTTATGATTATATTCTTCTGATTTTAGGCTAGTTATGAAGATTGGGGTTATTTGTTTGGTTGGATAGATAGAATGTGGGAAGCTTAATCCATTGGGATATGGATTCATAAAAGGGTTAAATTGTTCATCAAATTTTCAAGGGTTTTCATAGGGAAAGCTAACTATATCAAATGGATCTCTGTGGCAAGATGAATATGAGGTGATAGTGAGTTCAGTAAAGCTAGAGAGAAGTTAAGAATTATTTAACTAGGATTCAATATAAAATCAGAGCATACAGTCTCTGAATTCTGCATTCAGGTCTTTAGAGGAAAACATTCAAGATAATAGTTCAGTAGAGGTAAAGAGCAGTTAAGAATTCTTTAACTCAAATTCATAAGAAAGACTTCAAGATAACAGTTTCAAAGAAACTAAAGAGAAGTTAAGAATTATTTAGTTAAACTTCAAAAGAAAACCTCAAGATAACAACTAGGTAAAACTAAAGAGCAGTTAAGAATTATTTAATTATACTTTGTAGAGGAAAACATTAAGACAACAGTAACAAACAGAATTAAGGTGCTCATGCAACATATCTTAATCTAAAATTTCTATTTCTTCTGTCAGGGATATCGATGTACAATATGGAAAAACAAAGGAGAAACATTAACAAAAAGGGACAACATCACCATTAACATAGCTCAAGGATCCTGTGAAAGTGCTTGTATTACTGATGTCTAGCTCAAAACAGTTACAGTGCTCTAATGCAACAATCTTTGCAATTCAGAGTCTAAACAATGTCCAACCTAGCAACCAACACTGATAATGAACAATACATGCAGTATTTAACTGCCACTGAGGAGGTTGCCCTAATCTAGGGTGACAGACTGTAATTACTACAGAGTAAATGAAGTCTTTGACAGTTGAGACCATGCAAGGCCGAAGTCAAAAATATCTCTAACAAACCTACTGTAACAATAAATTTCAAATTAACAGTTGATCTAACTTAAAAATATCTTTGACTAACTGTATGCAAAAGTAACTTTTACAAAAACTTCTGAATTGATGCTAAAATATCTCTGATTGTAATATTAACTGTAGCGGCCTTCATTAAATCAAAATTAGGTTGTATGTGGCTAATGTGATTGGGAAGAAGTAAGTGCTGAGTGGCCTTGACATCTGGCCTTGTCTTCCTTGTTGATTTGTCCCCTGATTTTTCTTTAAGCCTTTAAACTATCCATATCTGTATCTTTTATATGTTTTCGTTTTACTTCCTTTGTTGTCACTGTAATTTATTCTTCCACCTTATTGTTTATCCGCTTCCTTCTTAACTCTGTCCTTTAACTGTTTTATCTCTGATATTTCTTTTATTGCCTTTAATCTTTTCTTTAACTCTATCTTTCATCTTTAATTCATGACTGCTCTGTTTCACTTCCTTTACCTTTCATTGTCACAGTAAACTCTCCTTTTCCCTTACTCTATCATTTATATTGAATAAACCTCATTGTATTTAACCAGATGAAATCATATTAACTGAAGCGACATTAGAAGGCGTAAGGGAGAATATTCCCATCAATGACGAATCTTTAAAGATACCCACTCCGACACTCTCATAAGGAATGGTGGTATTACCAACATACGATACATTTCCAGTTGAAGAATAAAGAGAGAAAAAGGCACACTGATCAATTTTAACGATCTTTCCCTGTTGGGGAAAACGAAGAACATGGAAAAGGGGAGAGACCATGCAAAACATTGCATGGGTCCAACTGCGACCAAGTAGAATATTATAGTTGAGGTTTGCATCTACAACTTCCACTTCAATATTCATTGTTTTTCCCTCCAACTAGATTGGTAGAGAGTTAAGAATACCATATGGTTGAGAAACTCTTCCATCAAAAGCTTCCAACATGTTAAGGGACTAATTAAGAGGAGGAGAGTCGAAGGCTTTCCAGCATATGAATTTGAAAATCTAGTTGTGACGGGAGATGAGGAACATGATTTTCAAGATCGAAAGTAATTAAATTAGAATCTGACGAATCAATTCCTCTGATAGAAGATAGTAATTCCTTCCTTTGCGATGGACAATATTGAAGGACTTCCAAAGCCGACATCACCGAAGGCGTTTGAGCTAAATCTTCCACAATATTATAATGTTGAGCAACTTATGCATTCATATTATATGAGGATTTTTGGAGAAAACCTTTTGTGGGTGGTCAGATAATGTAATCATTACTAGGTTGCTCAATATGAAGAGCACTGAAACTAGGCCGAGTGGAAGAAGAAGGCACATCAATGGAATATTTTTCCACCACAGATTTGGTAGGATCATATATTATTTTAATCGAGCGACGAAAGAAATGGGTTCTTTAACAGCCATGAAAACCTAAGAGCATCCAGTTGCAGAGGATTGAGACTGGTCTACCATTTGTGTTTGTTGAGACGAAAAAGGTTCTTTCAAAACAACCGTTGTTCTTGATGTTCCTTTTAGAAGACGACTAACCTCTGCACGATGAAGACAATACTTGGTATAATGATCTTCGTCACATATGAGACATAAATATTTGGGCTTACATTTGAATGCATAATCAACAGACAAATTAGAGTAATCATGTTTAGGGGTATTGGATTTGGCTTTTCCTTTTCCCTTCTTACCTTTTGAGGATTTATCCACCACGAAAAACTGAACGACATTAACCTCAAAGGTTTTACTAGGATTTTTGGAATCGTTTGCAGGAACAGAAGGTGTAGTGGCTGGAGTAGACTTGGGATTCGAATAAGCTTTCAGAGTATTATTAGAGTGTTGAGCCATTGACCCAATAACACCATCAACAAGTGGCATATTAGTATATTTCGAAGATGACGGGTCCATTGAAGGTCGTGGGGCTTTTGGTAGAATATTGTATAATGTACCATACTGAGAATAAACAAGCTCTACACATTGAGCTCGAGCGATGTCCTGTTCTTCAGTCACAAAACTAGCCAAAGCAATGTCTTTGGCAATTTGTGGAATGAATGATTTAGTAAACCATTCAGTCAGGAGCTTATCAGGAATCTCAAATTTGATTAGATGTCGTTCGTGTTTCCATTCATGAATGTGAGAGGAAATATGGGTAGAATTTGAATGTTCCAAAGATGTTAAGAGATAGGTGTTAGTTTCATACCGGACGGGTAATTGGAAATGGGTAAGAAAGGCCATGGCCAATGAGTTGAAATCATGGAAAATTCCACGTGGGAGCTCAATATACCATTTGGCAGTGACACCCATCAATGTGCGTTGGAAAATACATAATAAAATCGAGTCATCGACCCAAGAGTTAGCAGAGCACCATAAATGGTATTTCATAACATGATCTTGGGGGTATTCTCCATATTTACCTTAAAATTTAGGACACTCCCTAGGAATTTTAGTTGGAAACGGAGGCCAATGCAGCATGTGCTATATTGGGTCATTTGTAAGCCTTGACACATCCGGAAGTTCCAAGGTAGCCAAGAATGGTGACTGAGGATTATAAGGAGTGAAAGGTATTTGGTAGTTCCCCATTTGAGGGTTCCAACCTTGCTGATATGGGTTCTACCCCTATTGGTGTTGATTTTTACAATAAAAACCATATTGCCCACAATTTTTTTGAAAGGGTATTTGTTGCTGAAAAGGTCCTTGTTGAGGCCAGGGTTGTTGATAGGGTCCTTGCTGCAGCTATTGTTGAAGGTAGGTCCCTATTGGGGCTATTGATAATGCTCCTGCTGCAACTCCTCTTGAGGATTAGGTCCTTACTGGACATAGTGTCCTTGTTGTACATGGGGCCCTAGCTGGGGTTGTTGGTACTACCCAGGTTGGAATTGCTGGTATTAAATACTAGGTCTAAGAGGGTAAATTCCAACATGCCCAAAAGGAGGGTTAGGACCATACAACATCTAAGGACCAGCCCGTGGATCAGTCACAACACCCAACATTAGATTTTGGGGTTGTTGGACATACTGTTGTTGAAAGTTCGGCTGTTGAACATACTAATGTTGTACGTTCGGTTGTTGCACATAGTGTTGTTGTATATATGATTGCTAAACATGGGATTGTTGAATGTGAGTTTGTTGATAAACAAGTTGAGGTAAAGATGGGTGAGCACCTTGTAAAGGGGTATCCACGACAAAACTTGTTACGTATGAAACCAAAGTTCCACCAAGAATAGATATGGGTTGTCCCACCCCCGGTACAGTTCCATAGTTCAGAATGCCCCTACCTGAAAGGGGGGGGGGGGTACATATAAGGGATGTGATTTCCCCCCAGGCATGGATGAAACCGTAGGTTGTCCACTTAAAGGTGGAACAAAAGTGATGGTAGATAGGGAAAAAGGAGTAGATGATCCAAGTGTAACAAACATTTGACCCACATAAACTGTAGGTTAAGTGGAAGGTTGTGAAATTGTGGCTATGTCTGAAACAAACGAGCCAAAAGTTGGAGGAATACAAGATGAAAAGATAGGATGATGAAAAAGCGACGTGGCCCAAGAAGCTTATGAGACAAGGTTTTCGAGAGAAGTGTAACTTGGCAGAAGCAACGATGCAACATGGCCAGAGGGTACATTCGTTACACTTCCTAAATCATCAGAAGCATAAACATAAGGAAAAACTTCTGGAGGGAACATGGATTCGACATTGGATTTTAGGGTGTGAGTCACAGAAGTATCCATAGGAATACTTTGAGGAGTGCTCACAAATGGAGCATCATCTACATTCGATTCCATATGTGGTGGAAAAAATCGACGAACAATAGCTCGAGGTGCGATGGGAGAAGCACCAAAAGGAACATTGGGATTGTCGAAAGGACTATATGGATGCTCAGGAGATACCACGAACAGATCATAGAGTGGATTAGGAGGAAAGACCACAAACTATGCAGTGGGTTTAGGACTTTTCAACTTAAGATCCTCAGATGACGAAAGCCAATCGTCAGGCGATGGTCGAGAAGAGAGCGGTTGGATGCTTGGGACAATTCCAAGTTCAAAACCTTGAGCTTCAAGAGGCCCAGGTGGAAAACGCAAAATATCCGGATGGGGTCCTTGAGTTCCTTCAGGGGATGAGTGGGGTGAATTCATAGATTCAACCATGATGACCTTTGGACAAGATCAAGCAAAGGATAGGTGAATTATTTTTGAGCAATTAAAATTTTCAATTAACAAGCCAAGATGAGGCAAAGGATTACTACATGGGTAGGATGTTTTCATGGACAATAAATTTTATAATTAAGCAAAATAAATAAAAATGGGGTAATCTAGGAAAAAGGGATTACCAAGTATCTCTGAACTGCAAAATACCTCCTGGAGAACCAAGAAGTACGGTAAGGCAATATCCTCGAATGTTGTGTTCGGTGTATCATGTATACAAGGCAAACGACTTGGTTACCTATGGCAGGTTTGCAGCCTAGTGGGGTCTCCCAAAATATACGTGACGCTACATGGGAGCTTAGTTCGTAGTAGCGCTGTCTAATATGTAACCATTCTATGAGAGTGTCCCCATATACTTACCGTACGTGGAGCATAGTCTAATATACTTTTGTACGTGGGACGAGATATCACCCCCGGAATGCAACACATGTTGTTAGTGACAGCTGCTATTTTTAACGACGTCGGAACATGTCTCTAGCCTGGACCTCTAGATATTTGCGTTAATTCCAAATGCTCCTTAGGTTAATTGATGTTCATTTGCATGTTGATCTGAAATTAAGTTTCGATTTTGGGCTCAAAACAATGTCACCTAACTTCTTAGGATGCAACTGTATGAGAAAAAAATTCCTTCAATTTCGATGAAAGCTAAACTAATAAGGGAAGAGATCGTAAAGAGTGATGCATCAAACAAATGTGCAACAATAAAAATGCTCCCCAACTAGCTTTCACTTTGGAATTTCTAAAAATTAAAGACGATTTCACTTTCACTATCCCAAATGCAACTCATTCAAAAGTAAAATGATTTCTACTTTCACTAAGATGCATTTAAATAGTTTTTTTTTTCTATTTCGCTTTGAATGATGAAATTCACTTAATGAAGCTAATGCAATTTTAAGCTTTCATTTATCGAAAAAATGTAATCTATTTCCAATAAAAAATTTCAAAAACTAGCATTTTAATGCAAGTAATCTTTTTATTTTTCTAAGTAAGATTAAGATCTATTAATAAAACATATGGTACATGGAGGCACTGGCCTCTGCGGATCTATCCTGTTTCAGTGGCATTTTGTCTCAAAACAACCAAAAATGGAGCTGCCCATGTAGGGAAACCAGCCCAAAATGAGTTTGGAGCGCTGCCTCTAAAGAGGAAACCAACATTATACAAAATTGAGTAAATGTACCAAGCATGATAGCAAACAGAAGGAAAAACTAAAAAACTAGTGGCCTTAAGCATAGTAAGACCTGAAAAACTATGTGTCATGAGATTCTGGAGGCGGTTCTTCGACGATAAGGCATCTGTATTCATCATCTTCTGCAGGAGGGTGACCTGGAGCCATCTGCTACTGTGTAACTTTGACCTCGCCTTTGTCTCCATCCTGCTTGTTCTACTCCTTGTAATAGTCTGAGCTGCTGCCACTATTCGAATCCGGATTGTGCCCAGCTGAAGCCTGATGAGCTTTTATCGAACCAGAGGGGCCCGGGTCGCCGCAGGGGTGCTTGGGCTGGATGGGTGAAAGGTGATAGTGGTCGTTACTGGCCACCTCACGAAAAGAAATGGAGATGGTGGCTATGACACGAGGGCGATTAGAGGAGCATTGGAATTGAAATTGAGCGGTGGTGGGAGACTACGCAGAGGCGAGGGGAGACGAGCAAGGTTGAAAATGCGCTAGAGGAGCCGAGCGGGAAGGCTGAGCAGCGGAGCCGAGAAGTTGGCCTCTACCACTGCGCATATCGGGGTATCTTCCCCAGGAATGCTCAAGAGAAGAGGCCGAAGAGCTGGAGCGGGAGGAGGAAGGCGGACAGGAGACGCGGCCTTTACTGCTGCCTCGCCGACAACGCATGCGGTGCCTAAGGCAGGGCATGCTGGCGTGATGGGGGTGGTGAATTTGTAGAGCAAGGGAGGAAGCAGGGTCAACAGGTTGAAGCTGAGGACCAGGGGAAAAATTGAAGCCGAAAGAAGCCAAAAGGCGAAATTAATAGTGAGGATTCTGAGAGAAATGGTGCCTTGGAAGGAATTCGATGCAACCTCCGAGATTGCAACGCTTTCCAATCGCTGTGCGGGAATAAGGCTCAGCCGCCTCAGAAGAGCAGTGGCATCGCAGGGGAAGAGAATGACTCTGCATAGAAATGTCAAGCAGGAGATGGAAATCCTCAGAAGGACGAGAGGCCGAACTAGAGGGCCGAAGGAAACAACCAGAGGCAGATCTAGAGGGCCAAGGGAAATTTCCATTTGAGCGTGCAAGAGACTTCATTTTCTTGCAGAGGAGGCTACCTCGACCTGTGCAGAGGAGTAAATGCCGCTTGGGGTGGCGGCCAAGCAGCATTAATGCTGGACAATGCCGAGGAGTGAGCTTTTGGGTGGCCATGTGGCCCTGCCACGCGCCAACCCTCAAGCTGTTCTACGTACTTGCCATATTAAACACCCGCATCCGGGGTAATGCAAGTAATCTTATACACATAATGAAAAGTAATTCTTGGAATGAAAACTAAAAAGATGCAAAACGAAATTTATTTGAAAGAGCACAAAATTTACTACTGTTCTATAGCAAAGAACCAATATTTCTTGGATGATACATCCAATAAAAAAAGATTTTAATTGACTTGAAACAACAAGACCCAATAAAAACACAAAATTTACCACTTAAACCATAAGACTAATTTGCACTTTCCACGAGACCGAAAACACTCAAAGCAAAAAGAATAATACAATCAAAGTAAAGAAATATTTCAAGGACCAATACACACAAAAGATTCAACAAAATAAACTCTAAAAATTTCTATTTTCTAAGACAAACGCCGACCTCTAGTTAACACCAGTGGTCTGCAGCGTGACTGTTCTAAGAAAAACCAGCCCTGGCAATGCGACTGTTCCAAGAAAAACCATCATTGGCAGCGTGACTGTAACTATTAAAAAGCGCACCGAGCAAGGAAAAGAGGGATAAAACAAGAAATTCTTGAGGAAAAACTTTGGAATTGACACCTAAAAACACTTACAAGCCAGAATACAGACTGGAAAACAAGCCACACAAGCAGCCGTTCAAAGGTTGGTGAAACTAAACATGGAGACAAAAACAAGAAGAGGGTGAAAAGGGTGTGGGCTCCCCAACAGAGTCACCAATTTTTTATGTAGGAAAATCCATTCTTTAGAAAGAAGCGATCCCTCTAGCCCAATGAGTGGGTATAGTAACAATCATGACAAAGAATACAAGCTTCCCTAGTTTAACATCAAAATTATACGAGTGAGAGAGATGACTTAACTCACTCCTTATGTAATCGTTTCCTCAGCGTCGATGCTGATTCTTTTGCTTCCGGGTTCGTTCCTTGCTATGCCTTCTACGTCCTAATGCCGGTAAGAAAGATCATACGACAACAAATGAAAGACACATAACATATATATATATATATATATATATATATATATATATATATATATATATATATATATATATATATATATATATATATATATATATTAAAGCAAACTACATGACATATCAAGGAGTATCATGCTAAATCAACTAATATTAACAGATTCATGGGAATAAAAGCACACTTTGTATTATTAAATAAACAAAGGGAAACTTACAACCAATACCTTCATGTTGGAGGCCTCCTTTGGAATGAAAATCCAATTCCATGCCAAGCCTTTCAATCTCTTCTCCTTCCTTGTCAAATCGACAACATCTAGGTGCAATCAGGCAGAATAATGGCAACCAACAATGGCCAACCGATACTGAATAGCATATCAATCTTTTATAGTAGAGCTAGAGAGGCTATGGATTCAATGATGAGGGGGAAAGGTATTATATCAAAGGGGAAAATATTTTGAGATAATCTCAAGGGTAAAAAATGGGAGTATTCGACCATATCCTCAACCAAAAAGTACCATACCTTCGTTCTCGAGAATTCTAAAGGACAAAGCTTTTGCTCCATTTTTGGAGAACCTGGCAGAAGATGACCAGTGTGAATTTACTGCTAAATTCCCATGCTGGAAACATTGTTCATAGGTTAGGGATAGGGTGACAAGTGCAAGGATATTAAGGGGAGAACCGTGTTGGGATTGCAATTTAGGGTTTTTTTCAAACTTTGCAGAAATGCTTCAAGGCATTTCTCTTCTAGGTCTTTAGGGATACTTTAAGCATGTTATCCAAGATGAATAAGTTTACACAACTCTTGTCACTTTGTGACGTTTGTGACATGAGTGACACAAAAGACGACACTTGGGATAAGAACTGAGTAATGCAACAAAATATTGTGTAACACTCACTTGGCACAAAAGATTGATATGTTGTCAAAATCAAGCAAAAATTTAAACAGAAACAAGACTTTGGATTTGAAAATCCTTCACAACATCAACAAAGCAAGGGCATCCCCAAATTACTAAACAGGGGCAGATCCAGGGTGAACCATCCCAGGAAAACCCATTTAAGATGAAAACAAAGAATGGTAACATGAAGAAAAAGAAAGACAAATGTAAGTGGTGCGAGTTCCACAAGAGCTCCTCTCATAAGACCAATGAATGTTGGACAAGGAAGTCATTTTTTGTTGAGATAAAAACCTTAAAGTTAGATGAATGTTTTGACTTTGAACCAAACCTAGATAAGTTGAAACAAATCATTGATGCAGAACCTAGTGCCAGCATTGCCACCACCAAGGTCCAATAAAGTGAGCTCGAAGATCTGAAAGAAGTGTAGAGACTCTTTCACTCACAAATGTGGGTGAAGCGTTCTACACTACATTTCATTATCAATAGTGGGAGTCAAAAGAACCTCATCTCAGCAGAGGTCATTAAGCAATTGGGCCTACTAATCACACCACACATGTAGCCATACACCATCAGGTGGCTCCACAAAGGGTGAGATATTCACGTCAACCAATAGTGCCACTTTCTCTACAAAATCAAGCCTTTCAATGTCTAGGTATTGTGTGATGATGCTACCCTTGAAGTATATGATGTTATATGATGTTACTCCCCTTGACCTTAGTGGTATTATTACTTTAGGTAGATAATGATACATGATACTAGAGGTAGTCCTACCTACTACCATTTTTTTGATCTTTGCTAAGCAATGCAGTAAGGTAATCTCTCAGATTGGGAAATTTTCCTTCTTCCTTATCCACTCTCAAAGTAAGGATAATATTTTGGCCGCATCCATGGCCTCCACACAGATCTCCTCCATGCAACAAAGGAAAGTACATAAGGTCGTGGAAGAATACATAGACATCTTCTCCTCCCAAATTAGGGTACCTCTTCACTTCCAGGTCATGCATTCAATCGATCTAACCCCCAACACACCTTTACTGAATGGGCTAATCTATCATCACTCTCTTTTTGAAAATGATAAATTTAAGCAATAAATTTAAGAGCTCCTCCAAAAAGGGCACATCTAATTGAATTCATGACTCTATGGAAGCCCAATTGTACTCATGCAGAATAAATATGGGACTTGACAACTATGCATTGATTATCAAGTCTTGAACAAAATCTCAGTCAAGAACAAATACTCATTTCCCTAGATTAACGACCTTCTTGACTAGCTCAATGGGGCCAAGTACTTTAGTAAGATTGATTTGAAGTTTGACTACCACCAAGTCCCCATAGAACCAATTGATGTGTGGATGATTTTTTCCAAGTCCAAGGATGGTTTTCTTGAATGGTTGGTCATGAAATTTGGTTTAAAGAATTACCAAAAAACTTTCATGACACTGATGGATATGGTTGTATATATGGATGATGTCTTCATCTTCAGTAAGATTTGGAAAGAACACTTACAACTTATTCAACAAGTCCTTTACACTCTGTGACAAAAAAAGCTATGTACTAACTTGGAAAAATGCTCCTTCAATATGGATAAGGTCCAATACCTAAAATAAATTATTGATGAGAAAGGTGTGCATTTGGATATAGCCAAGATCCAAGTCATTTGGGATTGGTTGGCCTCGAAAACTCTAACAAAGCTTTGCAACTTCTTGGGTCTTGCTAAATTTTATTGAAGATTCGTGTGAGGGTTCTCTTATGGTTCTTGGCCATTAATTCAATGAACAAGGGTAGAGAATTTTTATTTTTTTTATTTTTATGGTCCAAATCACAATAGAAGGAATTCAATGAACTGAAAAACCGATTTTTCTCTACACTAGTCCTCACCCTTCTAGACTTGCAACAACCATTTGAGATTGAGACATATGCCTCCGACTACGCCATTGGTGAAATCCTCATTCAACAAGGACATCCAATGGTGTATAACAATGAAACACTCTCTAATACTGTCCAAAGATACTCCACTTATTATAAGGATATGTATTCCATTGTTCAAGCCTATTGGTAATGGAAAAATGATATTCTGGGGAAGGAGATCACGATCCTTTACGTGAATCACAAGCCTATTCAATTTGATTAGACAAAAGATAAATTATAGAATCAATGCAATCACAAATAGTCCACATAACTTCAAAAATTCCATTTGAACTCAAATATAGGAAGGGTAGCACCAAAAATGTTGTATACTGCCTCAAGATGCCCCCAGTTATGGCACTGACCACAATTCTCAACTCTTGTTTATCATAAAGATACAACAATGACCCAAAATGTGCTACCACATACTAGATGTTGATGTTAGGAAAGCAAATTCTAGAATTCAACCTCCAAGATGCACTATTGTGCTATTTTAGACACCGTTGTGTTCCTTCAAGAAAGACTAATAAGCTGATCTAGTAGGCATATTAAGGTCAGGTAATGAGGAAATTTGGTGTGGAGAATATAGTGGCAGTAGTGTACAAGTATTTTTATTCGCAAAAATATTGACAATATGTAAGTAAATCAGGTATTGCATTGCCCACGTCATTGCTGAACTAACCATTAAGAAGCAAGGCATGTACACCCCTTTGCCTACTCGTAATCGGCCTTGGGAATCCATCTCAATGGACTATATGTTTGGCCTTCCTTCTACCAAGCATGGTAATGACTATATGTTTGTGGTAGTTGATAGATTTTATAAGATGGCCATTTTGACTACTTGCAAGAAGAGTATCACAACAAAAACCACTGCCATGCTCTTCTTCGAATGTGTGTGTGTACATTTTGGTATCTCATAGATCATCATATTAGATCGAGATAGCAAGTGCCTAAGAAAATTTTAGTCAAACCTCTGGTCATTTTTAGATGCCAATCTCAGCAAATCAACTACCTTCCACCCCTAGAATGATGGCCAAATAGAGGTCGTCAATGAGATGATCATGCATATTTTACACATGTACAACTCCAAGAATCCACGAACATGGGATGTGCTTGAAATTAATTAACAAAGCAATGGAACATATAAAATATTTTAGAAAAAAAAAGAAAATCATAAAACAAGAGAGACACAAATATACACGGTTCACCCAATTTGGGAAACGTCCATGGAGAAACAACCAGTCCTTCCTTTTATATTATACAGAAAAATGAAGGGATAGAACCTAAATCAAATCCATTGTAACTTTCTCTTCGTTCTCACACACTCTCCTCTATTTTTCTTACATAGAATTATAATACATAGTCGTAATATAATTCCCTCATATAAACCTAGGGTTTCCTTATAGGGAAAAAACCCTAAATTAACAGAACTTCTACTGTCATATCTTCCACCTAATGAATGACCCAGAATGACTACGAAATTACAATATTTTACAAGGAAATTATATCTTTACTTTTTGCTTTAGGGACGCTACCCTTGAACCCCCACGGGGGGAGGGTGGGGGAGGGGGGGCGACCTTGCCCTAGATCCCCCTGGTGGCAATAGTGGGGGGAAAATCCCACCCACAAACACCATCAGAGACTGGGATCCAAACATGGTGTAAACAAGACCTTTGAATCAGAAAGATAATCATGCTCCACACCCAACAGGATTAGAATCTCCCCTATGTCCAACATAACTACAACAGAGCTCTCCATAACTCAATTGGTGACAACCCCTTTTAGGTGGGCCTAGGGTCCCAACCTTTGAGTCCCATTGATATCGCATGGCCCTGTTACACAACATTTTGTCACCGTTCCTGCAATCCCCATCCCGCACATTGGAGGACCATTTCTGTGACTTATATGAAGTGTCATGCCTTGAAAAATGTGTCATTGCATCCCTTGCCATGAGAAAAAAATTTCCTCTGTTGACTATTCCTGGAACAGACCATAAAAAACACATGATTTTGGGTTGGTGCTGGCAGGCAGTTATGGCCTCGCGCCGGTAAGGGAAATTAGCACTGGGGCTCGCGCCCATTAGCACTCTGTTTGAGTGGATTGCCAGTGCCGAGCTTTTTTTGGAAATATTTTTAAATATAGAAGCGAAGTTTCCATTGCCAGCCACTTCTTGAGTCAGTCAACATGGGTGGTTCGAATGAATGACGTCGAGCACCCTACTTTGGCTTCTTGTTCCCTACTTTTAGGCAAACCTCCCAAAGGATAAGGCCTCCCTTCCACCATTTGAGGGATCCCAACCTCCTCCTCTCCTTCTATAAATACATCTCTCTCACATAGATGCAGCTAGCTGAATGGTTTAGATAGCTGAACATTTTGGAGATTAGATAAAATAGTCTGATATAGCTGGTGTGAGATAGAGAAGAGAGAGACCCTTGTCGAGAGAGAGTCTAGGCTGATTTCCTCGCCAAGTCCGAATTCCCTGATGAATGCTCGAGACACGTTTTGACTGGACCTGCTGAAGGAGGCTGCAATGTCAAGGCTCATTTGGTTTTAATCACTTTCTTTCTCTTAATTAATAGATGACTGATGTTTTGGTTCTCATCTTGTGTTGATGTGATTGATCTTATGCAATGCATTTAATTCTCCTTGACCAATTAGATAGTTATGAATGCAAATATTGTTTCGTATGCTGCTTTTGTTCTCTGATCCTTGTGCAGGAATCTAAGTACCATTACTGAAGGACCGCGACGTGATGGCACGAAGATCAAGAGACGGTTGCCACAGCTACGACAACTGCATTGGATCAAAGGTAGGAAAATCTATCTCGACTTAGTTTCATTCATTAACTAGGACTTGATGCATTAGTATGTCCTCTTACTGCTAGACCCACCCTAGGGCTAGAGGGATCACCTTTGTCTGTAGAGGGGATTTACCTACACAAAAAGTTGGCAACTCCGCTGGGGAACATGCTTATATCATCGTAGCCATGGACTACTTCACCAAATGGGCCGAAGCAATGCCTACACTTATGGCTGACGGTAAGACAACAACACTATTTCTATTCAATCATGTCATTTCTAGGTTTGGTGTCCCTCAAGCCATTGTTACCGATCATGGCTCCCATTTTCAGCATTACATGGTGGCAGAGTTGACTTCCAAGTTGGGTCTGCGTCATGATAACTCAGTGCCGTACTACCCTCAGGCCAATGGCCAGGTTGAAGCTGTGAACAAAGTTCTCGTCTCTATGCTTCAACATACGATTGGGATGCACAAATAAAACTGGCATCTCATGTTGTTTTCAACTCTTTGGGCTTACCAAACCTTAATGAAGGATGAGACTGGATTCACTCCATTCCAGCTTGTCTACAGTCTGGAAGCTACCCTTTTGATTGAATGTGAAATAACTTCGCTCAAACTAGTTGTTGAATTGTTGCTGAATACTTCGCTAGAAGAAGAGCGTCTTCTCTATTTAGAAAGGCTCGATGAAACTCGCCGCTTTGCTGCTCTGGTCATTGAAGCACAAAAAAAGCAGGTCAAAGCTCATTTTGACCAGTCAATTTCCCCTCATTCCTTCATAGAAGGAGACCTCGTCCTCCTGTACGACCAAGCTCACGATAAGCTGGGGGCAGGCAAATTTCAACCCATGTGGCATGGGCCCTACATTGTTAAACATGTTTTGCGGAATGGGGCTTATGAGCTTATTGATTATGAAGGTCATTTTCTGAATCAACCCAGAAATGGGTTGTATCTTAAAAATTACTATGCATGAGTCATTCGTGCATGTTTTTTTTGTACATAGGTGTTCTTTTAATTTTTGTACATTTTTGGCTTGGTGTGCTTTGCGAGCGTTTTCCTGCTTATTGGATTGTTTCTTATTGTGCAGATGTCTATTACCCCTTATGTCGGTTTCACGGATGGTGCTTCCCGTAGTACCCGAAACCTATCTTCAACAGCCTGGGTGATTTACGATCTTGCTGGTGAGTTGATAGACCTTCAAGGTATATGTCTAGGACGAACTACAAACAATGTCGCAAAATATAGTGCTGTTATTGAACTATTAACCGAGGCCATTAATCTCGACATTCGTGCATTGATTGTTAACCGAGACTCACATCTTGTTGTTCTTTAAATTAATGGACATTATTCTGTTAGAAACCCTCACATCTTAAGGTTATATTTGTGTGTTCGTTTACTGGAAAGATATTTTGATTACATTACATATAAACATATTCCTAGGTGAATGAATGCGTTAACTGATGCAATAGCTAACATTGTTTTAGATAGACATTTGCGTAATTTGTAAAAAATCATCATCACATGACAATATCCATACAGGAAAATATATATATATATCGAGTGTTTGCATCCATGTGCATCATAAGTTCAAAAAATATGTGTGTTTCAGTTACATCCTGAGACATCATGTCTCACAAAAAAATATATGCGGAAATAAAACCTAGGTGTCTATTCAGTGTGACGCTCATGATAGCACATCACTGCCCATACAAGCCGCCTAAACAAGCGGTGAACACGGTTTGACACCCCTACAATGTGTCTCTGGTATGCGCGAGTAACATCATCAAATCGCGCATAATCCGGGATCCCACGAGAGATTCCCTCCAAGTTGCATATGATTTCCTCCTCCTCGCCTCCCTCACCATGAGGGGCCACATCAAAGCCGCGAGGAATCCTCTGCGCTATCGGGGACATACCTGCAGGTCTCTCTGGGCCAACATCTGCGATTACATGGATTAATGTTAGAACATTCATAGCAAAAAAAAATCATAATACTCATCAAAATAGAAATGAGTCTTACCCAGTACTTCATCCCAATCCTCTCCCTCTGGGAGTGGGATATCTACATCACCAGTGAAATCCGTGCCAGTGTAGGGCCAATCCTCTAAGACAATCAACTGTCGGCAGAGCCACTCAAAGAAATCCGGTCTCCAGGACATCTGTTGACCGCCCCCTGACCTTGGCATTAGATCTGTCCAACATACCATCCGTGGCTCCTGGGCTGGTGGTGTCAGAACTATTACCTCCTAATGCTGGAATATTGGTAACCGTTCCAAGATGAAAGATACCAATATGGGCCCGTAGCCGAACTGCTTCAGCTTTGTTTTCTTTCATTTCGTCAATTGGCGCTTCATGTTGATTGTTACCGCCTCTGCACAGTTGTAGAGGGTCAGTGCCATGCAATCTACAACAAGAAGTAGTTGTGTTTTTGTGGCCTCGTGCGGAGCCTGCGATCCAACAACTCATGTGATGGTGTGCAGCACTACCCTTAGTGCCAAATCCAGAATAGTTTGGATATCCACTTTTCCGCTTCCCGAACCTTTCCTTGCCCCTGGGTACACCTGGTCAATAACCATACTCATGTTCTCCATTGAGGGCCGAGTGCTACTCAGGATTGGTACTGCCCCCCTCCGCGACAGTTTGGTTATGAAGTAAACATCTGAGACTTCCATCTCAAGTTCCTGGTCGTGAATAATGAATTTTTCCTAATCAAAGTCCCAGACACTGGTCAAGTACTGCAACGAATCCGGTTGAGCTCTGATACATGGTGCCATAAAGAATTTCTTGAGCCCGCAATCTCTGAGAGCTTCCATGCATCTCCTATTTCCCATGGCTTCCTCATCTTCTTCATCGCGTTCTCGTTCTTTCCATTCAATCACCATTTTTCCTTTTCACACCTGCAAAAAAATTCATATGGTTGTCATTAGCCAAATCCAAAGCTTTTGAATGTTTAAATTGGGCCTGATTGTTTAAATTTACATGCTAAAAATGACTGCCACGGTTGGTTCGCCCCTGTTCAATTTTTAGGCTGGTTGGTGCGGGTCTGTTCCCGATACCTGTGCCATTAGGGGAATTTTGAGGTCTAAAATGGGCCTTCTAAGAAAAATATACAACCAAAATAAAAATTATAAAAACCAGTAGGATTCAAGATGATGATGTCAACCATGGGGGATGATTCACCATTTTTTAAGTAAAAGGGTAAAAAGATTAAAAAATAATAAAATAATAAAACTACTTTTTCAACTCGTATTTTCAACTTATCTCCCAAAGTTTTTACTCAAATTTCAAACATGATTACTCTTTGGATGAAAAATTTAATTCCTCATGCAAGGAGTACCCATGTTGCATACTTTTGATGGACCCTTCTATGCGAAAAATGAGAAATGCATGAAAAAACATGATCACAATCACATTTTTCATGTATTTCTCATTTTTCGTGTAGCAGGGTCCATTGAAAGTATGCAACATGGGTACCCCTTGGATGAGGAATTAAATTTTTCATCTAATGAGTACTCCCGCTCGAAATTTGAGTAAAAAAATTTGGGAGATAAGTTGAAAATACGAGTTGAAAAAATAGTTTTTCTTTTTTCCCTCTAAAATTTGATGATGTCATCAAATATTATTTTATGATTTCCACTATTATTTTATAATTTCCTTAGGAGGCCCATTTTAGACCTCATAATTCCCTTAATGCGACCGCCACGCCCTAATTTTTACAAAATCCCCCCATAGATCTAAAAAATTGGGGTTGCAGGTAATGAAAAAGTAATCAAAATGCAAGGAAAGATGTGAGTTCTTACCTGGAACAAATGGATTCACAATTGGCCTCCTGGATTGCCTGTTGTCAACGCTGCAAAATCGCAGTGAAAAAGGGTAACAAATTTCTCACAAGAGGTAAAAGTGAAAAGTAATTTATTTTTTATTATATTTGGCATTTTATAACTTTTCAAAACCCTAATTAGGTTTTAAATCATATTTTTCGATTATTTCACTATGTTATTTCAAAAAATGGGTTTTACTTGCGTCTCTTGTGCAGCGACAGGTCCTCAACGTAATGACGATGAAGTAACGATTTGTATTTTATACTTTTTCGGACTTGGTAAAAACATGAAAAAAGTCACTATTGGAGTCATCTTTCAGCTCTTTTCTGACTCTCTAAAATTGAAAATATTGCCGAAACTCTTGTCGTTTTGAACTCGTTAAATGGCTGCAAAACGATATCTACCAAGTATAAGTTTACCCCTTTTTTGGGATGGGATAGATTATTTACGAAAAAGGAATACCTTAGCCTATCACGACTAAGAGGTTGTCTCAGACACAGTTTTCTACCTTTTCGGATCTGTGAGACTACCTACGAAAAGGGAATGCTGGAGTTTTATTTTCTGCTTCTTTTCAAACTCTCTAAACATTAAAATATGTTGAGTTCTTCCTTTGTTAAACTTGTTAAACCCTAAATGACATCAGACACTGTCACCATGACGTCACCGAGTTCCTCCTTCCTAGGGCTTGTAAAATGTACTAGGATGGATTTATCAGAAGGACAAAATTACATGACAAGCATATGTTATCCCCTTCAAGCTTGTTGTCCAAAAATAATTGGGGTACTCGCCAACAATGGTGGGGGAAAATGGAACTAGTTCTCAGTCGTGTCGGTAGTATGTCGCTCTTGAACATGGACACTCATCTGCATTCGTGTGGGGTTGGGGACATCTCATTTCATCATTTATGCCTCCATGGGTTTGGGTAATCTATTTTGACCTCTCATCTTCTCTTTTCCACGTCATCATGACCTCAGATCCCTTGATGTAAAATAATGCCAAATCCGTAGTCGTGTCGCTGATATGTTCCAGAGAAGTTTCTGTTTGCAATTTTCAACCTCCCTCTGATCCTTTTTTTGGTCCTAATTCACTATCACCATATTCCTCTGTCTCGTGTCGTTGATGTGGGAAACATTATGGCCCTCCTTCGACCAGGTCACTTCCTGTCGACTTCAACTCATTATCTAGGAAGTTGATCTAGAGACTCCCTTCTGGTACCTTAGAGCTTGCATGCCTCAATGGCAAGTTCTTCGCATTCGAAGACAGGTCCACATCATTGGTGTTCGATCGAGTGATTCTGCGTGTGTTCGACGCCATATCACTGTTCACATTCCATGGATTGTACTAGTTGTACCTTGAGAGCCATTGTCATTATTGGTGGTTTCTCTCGTGCCTGTTAACAACTTACCTCATTGGCTGGTAATCAGGTGACTTTCTTGCATGTTTGACTTCAACTCACACATTCGCATGCTTGAATTTGTACTTTTTTGGGTTGAGATGGAGCGCAAGACCCTGGGTTTTGTTTGATAAGATCCAAGCTGTGGGATATTGTGGTTTATCATGACTATATGCATTACTCTTTTGATTGGATGGATGTGACTATACCTGAGTCTATTTGTTGATCCTTACTGCTAGATGGCTGCATCCATACCTTGGATATCAGTTTATATGTACTCTATTATGGATGGCTACGCCCCTGCCACATGTTCATGTATCAGAGATATCAGTTGTATTTGTACTTGCAGGTCTTCCGAAAACGGTGTTTGGTTCGAACGCGTTCTCGTAAATAATTTCACTCCTCCCTCTCTCTTGGACCTCATGCTTTAGGGGGCATCTGTTACACAACATTTTGTCACCGTCCATGCAATCCCCATCCCACACATTGGAGGACCATTTCTGTGACTTATATGAAGTGTCATGCCTTGAAAAAAGTGTCATTGCATCCCTTTCCATGAGAAGAACATTTCCTTTATTGACTATTCCTGGAATAGACCATCAAAAACACATGATTTTGGGTTGGCGTTGGCAGGCAGTTATGGCCTCACGCCGATAAGGGAAATTACCACTTGGCCCGAAGCCCATTGGCACTTTGTCTCAGTGAACTGCCCACGCTGAGGTGTTTTTGGAAATTTTTTTAGATATAGAAGCGAAGTTTCCATTTCCAACCACTTTGTGAGCGAGTCAGCATGGGTGGTTCGACTGAATAACTTCGAGCACCCTCCTTTGGCTTCTTTTTCCCTACTTTTGGGAAAACCTCCCAAAGGATAAGGCCTCCCTTCCACCATTTGAGGGATACCAAATCCTCCTTTCCTTCTATAAATACATCTCTCTCACATAGATGCAACTAGCTGAATGGTTTGGTTAGGTGAAAATTTTGGAGAATAGCTGAAACAGTCTGATATAGCTGGTGTGACATAGAGTAGAGAGAGACCCTTGTTGAGAGAGAGTCTAGGTTGATTGCCTCGCCAAGTCCAAATTCCCCGACGAATGCTCGAGATGTGTTTTGACTGGACCCGCTGAAGGAGGCTGCGATGTCAAGGCTCATTTGGTTGTAATCTATTTCTTTCTCTTACTTAATACATGACTGATGTTTTGGTTCCCGTCCTTTGTTCATGTGATTGATCTTACGAAATACGTTTAATTCTCCTTGACCAATTAGATAGATATGAATGCAAATATTTTTTTGTATGCTGCTTTTGTTCTCTAATCCTTGTGCAGGAATCTGAGTACCATTGTTGAAGGACCGCGATGTGTCAGCATGAAGATTAGGAGACTCCTGCCACAGCTACGAAAACTGCGTTGGATCAAAGTTAGGACAATCTATCCCGACTCAGTTTCATTCATTAACTAGGAATTGACGCATTAGCATGTCCTCTTGCTGCTAGACCCACCCTAGGGCTAGAGGGATCGCCTTTGTCTGCAGAGGGGATTTACCTACACAACAGGCCCCTTGCAACTACCCAGTCATAATCTACACACGCTCAATATGAAGTTGACAAAGCTACCAATTTTATTGAATGAATTTAGGACATCCACGAGTAGGTCCATGATATCTTGCAAAAATCCAATTCTAATTACAAACAATGTCATGATCAACACCTAGTGCCACATAAGGCACTCAACGTAATGGATACCATCACTTCCTAAGGGGGGAGGACTGATCTATGTGGATATCGGTGGCCACTCACCTATTCCACTAGCTCACAATATAATTTTATATTTTGGCAGTTTTTCTATAGTTGTAAGGTCCTGAAATTTTGGAGTTGTTTTGAGTCCCTAAATGATGTTTTTTAGGGAAATGAACATTAGAAAATCATAAAATGTGAGGTTTATATGGAAAATGTAGCTCTTAGATATACCTTTCCAATGGGATATCATGCACACCAAATAGATATTGTATGCTAAAGTTATGGCCCTAGGAAGTTGAAATTATAAATTTACCCCATTGGGGCCCATAAGCGTTTGACGCTTCATCTCCTAGGGTTATTTTTTGGATGTTTAGGGTTTATCATTACTTCCTTGTGATAAAAATGCCTTCGAGCCTCATTGTAAGACAATTTGGAGAAGGCATGTTTCCAACACATGTTTTCCTAGATATAAGCTACCACCATTCGAGCTAGGTTGTTTTCATTTCACATTTATACAAGTTCAAGAGTTTCCATTTATTAATAGAAGTGAAGTTTGATTGTATCTCCATATTTTGGTTATAAATATATATATCATTTCATTTCGTTCATAAATTTAGATCAATAAATCTTTTGCTGCTAGCCATCCCCTAGTGAGATCATGATTCCATTAGGGAAACTTTCACTCAATAATAGATGGTGGAAATATGAAAGCCGCTCTCCTTTGCATAAAAAAAACAAAAAAACATTATTCAAACCTACTTCATCCAAAGTCTATACTAGATCACAGGTGGTTTCTCAACAAAATTTCATAGCACAAGGGAGTCTCTTCATTGACTCAAGAGGACCTTGACAACCTTCCGTGTTGATTACTTCATGGTTTTCCAAAAAACACCCAAAAAATGTATGCCTCTTTCAAAAATCTAGTTGAGGATCCTTCTGCTTGATTTCCTTGCTGAAAAATGAGTCTAATAGTCCCCTATTATTCTGCAACCAACCAAAACATCTTTTGGCATAATTTTCACTTATAAATAAACTTGAAAGCCATCTGTGTGCATCCCACTCTCCCCTGCTTTCAAATTGACTACATTATTTCTTTTCTCAAATGATATTTTGGGGGTTAGAGTTGCGATTTCATGGGTCATATCGGGGGATTCTATATGGGTACTTGTCGATGCCTCTAAGGAATAGTTGGGTACAATCCCCCACTACCTCTCACAATTATGGGAATTTGGTAGTTCAAATATCAATTCCCTCATTGACGAAGTTATTAAGGAAATGGGAATGGCCATATTTTTAATTTCAACTCAAAAAAAAATGATGGGAAAATGGAATTTTAGCAAACAATTTTTTTTTGCCATCCCTCCGACTAGTTCATTCTCATGCAATCACAGTCATAGATGGCCCATCCATTCAATCAATTGTTGGAATTTTTTCATTGATAATATAAAATAATTACATTGTTAAGAGTCCTAAAAAAATATTGTTGAAATCTCTTAGTAACAAATATCATAATTATATATACACTTAGGGTTCAAAAGCAGGGTGTTACAATCCCCTCCCCCTTATAGGAAAATATTCCTTGATGTTATTCTTTTCATAGTAGAGGCTTTGCACAACAAACGAAAAGGGGTATTCCATCCTCATGGCATCCTCTAGTTCTCATATCTCTTCATCTGCTCTAAAGAATTTTTATTGCACCTTGACTTGCACGATGGATCAGTTCCAAAGTAGGGTCTCCTTTCTTTCTAAAATGCATTAAAGCTCTGGATGGAATTCTCCTTCTGATTCCACCTGAATCATAGCCCAATGAATGATATGGATAACATCATGTCCATTCCAATTCCACCTAAATCATAGCCCAATGATTCATATGGCTAGCATCCTGTGCATATTTCTTAAGCAAAGACACATGGAAAACATTATGTGCTTTCACAATAGGAGGTAAGGAAATATTGTATACCACTAATCGTAAGATTGTATACCACCAGTTCCACTCTCTCAAGGATCTTGAAAGATCGATAGTAATGGGGTTAAAACTTGACACACATTCCTATTTTTAGAGAAATTATCTTGGGATTAATCCTGAGATATACATGGTATCATACTTTGAACTCTATTAGCACAAATGGGAAGTGACCCAAGGTTTAGAAATATGCCAAAAAAACCCCCACTAATATTGGTATTTTTAATGCCTTTAATAAAATGATATATCACTCAAGATATGCTGATATGTTTACAAAACCTTGATGTTTATGCAAGGATATAAGGGAAATGGTGATAAATTTGGCTCGAGGTAACCTAATCCAAACTAGCACAATTTCCATATGTCGCAGATAAATCCATTAAATAGAAAGACATTCAATAACTCTTACCACACACATTAAAGTATTCATATAATTTACAACATATATTGGTCGCAAATCATATAAGGTTTAGGAAACAAACTAAATTTCCAACATTCCTTCATCGCTTATGTGCAGAACTAACTCTGACATAAAATAGAAAAAGAACAGTTTCATTCATTATATCGCGACCAAGTCATTTACAACACATAAACTATTTACATAGACAATGGCTAGAAACCTCACACAAACCTCATATTTCATTCATATATTTGACAATAGACATAAAAAATTTAAACCTAAGAACCATAAATCTAGAATAAAACTCCTAGATAACTCATATTTATCTTAAACTCCAAAAAGGAAAAGGTACAACAACCCCAAATCTTCAACAATCATAACTCAAGCTATGATCATTCATTTAATACCAATCTGGCCAACTCCATAATGATAGAGAATAGACAATATCCACACATTGACATCATGTTATAGCCTTAGTACACTCATCTATATAGAACCAATCTCTAGAACAAAGATAATATCTTATAAAATTAATAATACAGAACAATATTGAACATAACAAAGTAGAACCAAAATAACATTTAACGACGATTAACCAAATGAACAACAACTAATAGATCAGAATGAAACCCTTGTGTTTTGGAAACAACCTCTTTTGTAGATTTGGTATTCAATACTCAAATTTAGGGAATCTCCAACTAACTCACCCTACCAATACACCTAGCTGATATATCATCATTCGTGCAAGCTTCAACCATATGTTGAACCATTACTAGCTAAATCACTACCTATTCCATGTCTAACTAGCGTGCACAACTGGTGGATACCATGTCAGCTGGGGAATATTTCAATGACCACACAATCATTTTGGCCTTTGTCACACCTCTACATGGAATGTCAGGCATCTTTGCATCATATTGTGTGAGGTATCAATCACCATTTTATGCTATATCCCCATACTAAGGTAAATTAAAAAAAATAAATCCTGCATTCCTTCTTAACCCCAAAAATCCCTCAACACTATTTTTGGCTCATCCCAGAGCCACTATCATTATTGTGCTCCGAGGGAAGGGAGGAATTCGACGGTCTTTGCAACAGATTATTCAAATGAGACTTTGCCTCTGTGCACGATATTCTAGGCTACTAATACTATTCCAATGATTTTCATGGTAGTCTCTACAGGCACAGGGGAAACTTGGAACAAGGGCTCATGCTCAACAATAACTTGTATTTTGTAACACAACAATATCATCAGTAAGCTTCATGGACTCATCGTGTACCAAATAGACCTTCCGTGCCAAATATTACTGCTCTACTCTCCATTGGTTAATGTTTCAGCTTAATGTTGCACTTTCGAGCATCACAAATTGGAATTTTGGGGTGGGAAAAGAGATCAAACTACTGTGGATAACTTCATTCTTTTATTTAGTAGTATGAATCTTAAAACCAATATGCTTGAGCTTGACATTGGTTTTTAGATTTTTCCACAACTTTATGCCACCCTCATACAAATTTTCACACTCTTGTTCCATTTACCACACACTCTCAAGATATTTGGAGGTAGTTTGTATTTTTTATATATTGTTGAATTCCTCTTGTGGGGTAGAGGGATTGGTTTGCAGTTGGAGATCCTTCACCTTTTATTCTAGGCCATGAATGACCTCTCTCATCTTCCAGTTTTTCTCTTATGGGGGAACGTCGACTTCCATGGGGACACTATGCATCTTGTTGTACACTGCCTTGACAACTTGTTTAAGTGCCCCTTCTCTTTCTTTGGCTTGTTTCCTCACCTCTTTTAGCTATTTCTACACTTCTTGTAGAGCCCAGTGTTAAGAAGTAAGCTAGAATATTTTTTCTAAGGATGTTTGTGCCTGAAACTATACCTCTTGGGAAATTGAATGTTGTAAAGAATGTAAAATAGAAATATGCAATTGATAAATAATAAAGTCTACCAGGGGTAACAATTGTGCTCACCTTGGACATCAATGTTTGCAAAATGTACTACCACTAGGGGCATGACTAAAGTGTGAGGTTCAAACAAAGTTGTAGATGGCTGTGACGGTTTTGACCGGATCTCTGGCACTAGATGTAGATTGGTTACCTCTATTGCAATTATTGGCTCTGCTATGGTAGGCACAGGAGATGCTACCTTGGAAGCCTATATCAGTAGATGTAGTTTCTCTAGCTACTACTAAGTTCGGTCTTGCAACTCCCTTTTCTCTTTGGTGGCCTTCTCTATAGCTATGAGAAGTTTTGATTTTTGTAGCATCAAAAAGTGCTCTAAGCCCAAAATTTGGTGGGAGGCTTAGACACGGGTATTCCAAAGAACCCAGAAACTGTTTGTGAGAATTCCACTTGGTTAATGTGTTATTAAAATAATTAATTATTTTAATGGAGACCCTAAGTTAAACTTAGAGAAATTAGATAATTAAAGGACACTAATAAAACATAGTGAGAATAATTTAGAAAAGGCAGAGAAAAATTCATAATCTTAGCCGTTGATTAGAGATCTAATCTCGCTTGTTGATGTCTCAACAAGAAGACTATAAAGGAAGGCTTGAGGGCCATTTCGAAAGACACACCGAGCTGATCTATAGTTTGAAATTTCTGGGGCTATGTTTGCTGAGAAATTCGAGCTAGAGATCTGAGCAGTGAGGGGAAGAGATACTATCCAAAGAGGAAGATATTTTCTCAGTCGGTGGAACATCAGTTAGAGAGTGGAAGAGGTTATCTAACCAAAATAGTGCTATAGGAAGGAGGGATAACGTAGTCACTGCGTAGGGCTCACACAGAAGCATCACATAGGCAGAGGAAGGTTTCTGAAATTTCGCTTGTAGATCAGTTTCGAAGGTCGGGATCCAGAAAGTGACACCGAGAGGCTGTTCTTTGGGGACCACATAGGAAAAACGACTTGGTTGGGGATGAATGATGAGCCTGGAAGGGGGTAATGCATAGGATGGAATGTGTAGCATTGGGACTGCGTAGAGGCAGCGCAGTTCCTCCCCAGGGAAGTTTTCTCTTCGTCCGGATTAGACGGGAACTCAGTGATTGAGTGAGGTAAATCCTCACAAATTAATTTTCCAGTATTTCTCTCTATAGATGAATAACCCTAGGGTATTCAAAGATGTATTCAGACATTGGCACTGTTTAATAATAAGACCCTCATATCTGCTGCATCGATTTTCTCACATTGGGTTTTTCTGGGGACATAATCCAAAATAAAGGTGTAATATGTGTGATTGATTTCCTTGTTTCAAAATCATGAGTATTATAGTGTAGGCCGATTCAGTGATTTCTTCATTATTTCATATGTGATTTAGAAATAATTGTGCAAAGTAAATCACATAATAGAAGAAGTAATTCAATTGGTTGCAGTAGGATTCCTTGTATTGTTCAAATCTAGGAATTTTCACATGGTATCAGAGCATTTATGTGAAACATAAAGAACTGATCTGAATTATGAAGTGAAGGTAATTTTTTTTGCAGTGCAACAAAACGAATCCATTGAAAGATTGCACAGTTCTAGCCAGGAGGGCTAAGATTTTCGTGGCAGTCTCTCTTTGAGTGAGTCGACAGAGAGAAAGTGCTTCCATATCGAGATATTGTTGTGGCAGAGGGAGCAGTGCAGAGCCTCGACGCATAATACAAAGGGATGCAATTTTTCTACAAATTGTTACTAGAGAAGAAAATCATCAGAAGGAGTCAATAGCACATATTGAGGGAATTATTCCTCAGTGATTTCCTAGCTGAGGAAGTCAACATTTCTTAGTTGCGAGCAGTAGAGGAGCAACAAAACTTACAACTCCATCAGGAAATCCGTAAGCTTCAATATATTTCGATTGATATGGCATCTCATGGACATCATGATCAAGATCGGTTGGAGGGCTCCTCCAACTGTATGATCTGGAAGGAATGGGCTTAGTTCCTTCTGGATGAATATGATCTGAAGGCGTTCGTGGAGAATGTGGTAGATGTTCCTACGGATGCGGATAAACTCAAGAAGTATAAGGAAGATATGGCTAAGGCAAAGAGGTTTCTCCTTGATGGTGTCAAGGATCACATCGTCTCCCATGTGGCTGGCAAGAATACTGCCAGAGAAATGTGGGTAGCTTTGCATGACTTATATGAGGGATATTCTAAGAAGCGGAAGTTGTGCTTAGATAAGAAGCTTTGTATGATTCAGATGTATAAAGGGGAGCGCATGGCTTCATATCTCATGAGGTTTCAAGAGATTCGAGATCAACAGTCAGCAGTAGGTGCTACACCTACAACTGCAACCATGGTACAGATGGCCCTTAACAACGTCACATAGGAGTGGAAAGTGTTTTTCCAGAGCATACTGTACCGATCAAAATTACCTAGTTTGTAGAAGTTGTAGTCAATTTTTCAAAAGGAAGTGTTGAAGAGAGACCTCGTCAAGTGAAAACTTGATGGCAGCAGTGGAAGCAGATCAAAATCTACGGAGGAAGAGGAGAACGCAGGCCTTGCATCGATGGGACAAAATGCGCAATAGAAACCAAAGCATGATCTTTCGAAGGTCAAGTGATTCATATGTGGCGAGATGGGACACTATGCATCTCAGTGTATTTTGAAGAAGAAGGACAAAGATGAGAAACATGACCCAATGGTTTCAGCCACGAAAATCAAGGAGTATGAGTTTGCCATGAGTGCCCACGCTTCTCGAGGAGATAAGTGGGGTGACATAGAAATGTATTTCTTCTTGGACTTTAGTTGGGTAGGATCCTTGAGGAACCCACCTCATGGGTCATTACTTTGCTATGAGAGCCCATGATCAGTAGTAGTGGGATGGAGGAGTTTCAGTGAGAGTCAAGGAGTGATAGAGATAACAGTGCAGTAGATAGCAACGCTTATTTATGGAGCAATGCAGAGCAATGCAACAGTAGCATAGCAGTGCAAGGGAGTGCAGCGCAGTGCCAGACAGTGCAACAACATCACAGTGCAACAACAACAAAGTGCAAAAATAGCGTAATGCATAAGAGGGACAATGCAGTAGTTATTGACAGTCATGGTCTTTAGCACCAAGGTGCATCCACTGAACACTTGTTCAGTCTTGGGTGATTTCAAATATTTCTCTCAGCAGCTGAGTTGCAGTGCAGATGTAGTGTTAGTAGTGGCAGTGTTACCAGCACAACAGATGCAACACTTGAGAGGGAGATGTAGTACAGATACAGTAGTGGCAGTGGCAATGTCATGGGAAGTAGTACAGTCGCAACAACAATGTAGTGGTTGATGGACTTCAGCAGAGCAGAGGATGCTTCAGGGACAAAGCAGTATGCAGCGGGCATATTGTTAGAGCACCTTCCTCGCTAAGAGGGAGTGTTGATTTTTGTAGGATTAGAAAGTGCTCTAAGCCCCAAATTTGGTGGAGAGCCTTAGACACGGGTATTCCAAATAATCCAGAAACCGTTTGTGAAAATTCCATTAGGTTAACGTTTTATTACAATAATTAATTATTTTAATGGAGACCCTAAATTAAACTTAGAGAAATTAAATAATTAAAGAACATTAATAAAACATAGTGAGAATAATCTAGAAAAGGCGGAGATCAATTCATAATCTTAACCATTTATTAGAGATCTAATCTCGACTGTTGATGTCTCCACGAGAAGACTATAAAGGAAGGCTTGAGGGCCATTTGGAAAGACACACTAAATTGATCTAGAGTTTGAAATTTCTAGGGATGGGTTTGCTGAGAAATTCGAGCTAGAGATCAAAGCAGTGATCGACAGAGATAACATCCGGAGAGGAAGAGATTTTCTCAGCTGGTGGAACATTAGTCAGAGAGTGGAAGAGGTGATTTAAACAAGCCAGCGCTGCAGGAAGGATGGCTAACGTAGTGATTCCGTAGGGATCATTTAGAAGAAACACAAAGGCAGAGGAGGGTTTCCATAATTTTTCTTGTAGATCAGTTTCAGAGGTCGCGATCTGGAAAGTGACACCGGGAGGCTGTTCCTCAGGGTCCACAGAGGAAAAAAACTTGGTTGGGGGTGAAAACTGAGGCTAGAGTGGGGTGATGCAGAGGCTAGAAGGTCCAACATTGGGACCGCGCAGAGGCAACACAGTTCCTCCCCAGGGCATTTTTCTCTTCATCTGAATCAGCCGTGAACTCAGTGATTGAGTGAGGTAAATCCTCACAAATTATTTTGCCAATATTTCTCTCTGTAACTAAATAACCATAGGGGTATTCAAATATTTATTCAAACATTTCTACTGCTTAAGAATAGAACCCTCAGATCTGCTGCGCCGATTTTCCCGTATTGGGTTTTTCCAGGGACTTAGTCCAAAATAAAAGTGTCATATGTGTTATTGGTTTCCTTGTTCCAGAATAATGAGTATTATAGTGTAGGCTACTTCAGTGATTGCTTCAGTATTTTTTATGTGATTGAGAAATAATTGTGTAAATTAAATTACATAATAGAAGAATTAATTCCGTTGGTTGCAGTAGGATTCCTTAGATTGTTAAAATCTAGGAATTTTCACAAGAAGGGATGTAGTCCCCTATTCTATCACTTCTTTTAGTTATTTTTCTATCTTGTCCAAGTATTCCTCTAAGATATTGGGTTTAATTCCTATTTGTATTGTCATATTTCATTATCTTCCTTGCCTTTTATCTTTTTTTGGTGTAGCTTCTTCTTTCTCTGGGTCCCATGGCGGCGTTTTGAGACACTCTTGCTCTGGTTCCTATAGTGGGGGCTTCATATGTGTCTCTGTGTGGGGTGCAATATGCCTTCCTTGTTGACTATTTTATTTCTCTATTTCTGAGTTTGTCTCTATCCTCTTTCTAATTTCCTTAATCTTTGGTTGTTCAGGCAATGGTACCCTCCATTCCTCTAGCCATTCGTTGATGATATGCAACATGGTAAGTTGATCGAGCTTATACCGACATTGTAACCACTATTCATCTTGGTAATATTTGACCTAAATATACACAAAGTGAGGTATGGTGTGTAATCGTGCCACTAGGGCATAGACAATTACTTTTTCGACCAATATGCACAATACTTTCTTAATTACATGAGTGATTGCCTCTTTCGAGATATAAAAAAAAGCATTATTATCTTGCTATTGCTTCTTGTCTATATTATACCATAAATAACAAAACTTGGGTGTGACGTAGTCCAACATGTTTAGGGGAGGAAAGTTAATGTCTTTTTGAAATTTCCATGTCGTGAGGGTGATCAGGATCAAAATCCAAGATTAGTGGAATTCAGAGTTCTTGTCCTATGATTTAAGATAGTATTGTATCATTTGATAAAGTAAAAATTTATCCAACATCATTTGTACCCCCTCTACGCTCTTCAAAACTGCTGGAACTGCGCCTGCAGAGAATTTGTCCTTCCTGCACTTTATTACCAGTTGTACTCCATTATTTGGGTAGAAAAATACACACTGTCATGTTCTATACTAGGTAGAAAACCACATGCCATGTAATTTGAGTGATTAACTTGGTATTGATTTCTATTGGCTCATTGAGCCATAATAACCCTTCATGCAGACAAATGAGTAGCAGCTTGAAGCAATTTTTCACTTCCAGGATTCTGTTGAAATGTGGGATATCTAAAAGGTTAAGGATGCTATACTTTTCTAGCATTGCGGTGCACTGCTGCACTTCGATGACCACTAGTTAGCTTGGTTGTTCAATTCTTCTCGTATACTATTCCACAACAAATTAGAGGAACTTATTTTATCCCCCACATCATGGTCATTATATTTCAGTTTTTCGATCCTACCCAACATATCCTCCTCTTGTATAAGCCCCTATGGAATTGGGGTTGTAACCAGCTGATACTTCAACTCCTTAAGTAGATGAGTTTTTGATTTGGAAGCAATATGTGGAGTTGGCACACCACAAACACCCTTAGTCCCCAATTTATTGAAAATTGAAGAGGATTTCATAGTGAATGTGCTCTAAAATATGGAAAGTAGCTCTGCAACTCAAGCTCTAACCTCCGAAAATCACTTTATTATTTTCTCTAGCTTGGATCTACACTTTTCAAATGTGTGAAAATGAAATTGAAAACAAAGGAGATACTGGTGACTTACATTCCTAACATGAATTTCTAGCTGCAATAACTATCAGGTGATCATGGCCTCACCCTGCCATAACTTCACAATCCTCACATAGTGTGGCTCTCTGGGCAGGTATGCTATTTGTGGTTCTGGCCAGGTTGGAATTCACGACAACAACATTTTTGACATAACTGACAATTTGGATCAAATTACCTTCATTAACTTTAATTCATTTTTCCTCATCAAGCTCCATAGTGTCCAATCCATGTGGGTGGCACATGCTTTGGCCAATGCCTTTATCTACATTTTTTTTTCCCATGGCTGACATTGGCAGCCAATTGTAATCCATTGTTCCAGTCATCGCCCGTACGGGGTGCTTTCTTGTATAATCCCTTCAATTTACACACTTAATTTTTTAATTTTTTTATACTTTCATTTTATTCCAATAGGGACATGGTTTCATTGAAATAATGTAACTAGAGTGATCTTTGATGAAAACTCTTCTCTTACTACCTGTATTAGTCTAAGTGTTTTTATTTATTCTAGTTTAGTTTAACTGGACTTCTTGTTATCACTTGGATGTAGACTTTGTAACTTAGTAGGTAAACCAATTTTAACCAAAATCATATAGAGTAAATTACTCTATAGACCTACTTTTATATGTACTTTTTGATCGAAAATGAACATTTATCTATCTTAATCTTATTTTAAATTCAAAATGGAAATATACATAACTTTGGTGAAGTGCAAGGGACTCGAACCCTCGACCATGGATTCAACCTTATCATGTAAAACTTGTATTCACTATGGACTATCAAGTCATTCTTGATACATGTGACATGCTTCCTTATGCATTAGATTATAATCTTGTTTATCTTCTTGCAATTTAGTTTTTTTAATATTACCAGACTTGAATTGACCCCTCCCATTTACCATACGTTTCACTGAGGTATGTGTGGTGTGTGGTCCCCTATCCCCGTGTCAAAGATGTAGCCTTGAGTCTGACTACCCATGTGATGGCATATAAAGTGGAAAATTATGATGATTTAGGTTGATAAGATGGTGTAGACAAATTTATTACTTTATCGTAAGGATTGACCACCCTCCCAAGCCCATTCATTCGCATTGTCCTCCCTTCATCATTCGATTTCTCCAGAGTAGTGGATTAGGATTTACATCAAATGGTTTCTCTGGTTGTTTTTCGACAGGGAAAGATCCTATTTTGATCTTAGGCCTATATTCAACCATATTCAACAGGTAATATCACTATTACTCTATTAGTATCCTGATATTGTATTGCTCAGGGTTTGAACTATGTAACTTTGAATTGGCCACTCAAATTTGTTTTTTAACAAATTCCTTTTTGGGTTTGGCAGGAGATTTCACTAACATTAGATCTTTTAATGTTTGCAGTCTCTTTTAGAGCTAACGAGAACCCTTTTATTTTCCTCATTTCCTCCTGGTAGTAATATAGTGAAACAAAGGTGTTAGGTTTTAAAATTTCTTTGTCTAGAACATACACATGTGATTATGCCCAAAGATTCAAATCCCATCTCTCTGGCATGCCAAATTTATAGTTGTTATTATTGATTTTTTCATTTTAGAAGGAGGTTTACATATATATCTTTACCCATGGTATCTAATAAGAAAACAACTTGATGCTTTCATCATTCACAAGCACTAGGAGGCATTTATAATTTGATTGATTTATCAGAGAGAGGTTTTCTAAAATTTCCCCTTAACACTATTTAAAAAAAAAATTCTTTTAACTTAGATTCTATGCAGAGGTGGAGATATTCTTATGAATTGGTGTGTGTGAACATAAAATTAGCAAATACATCCCTTTACTCTATGGAATTTAGCCTTGAACCTACTCGGTTATCATACCCTCCCTCTCATTGCACTAAAGTACACTCGATTTTATTTTATTTTTGTCATTTTTTTGCTTTCTTGTTAAGGGTTCTGCTTAAGGTCCCTTCTCATATTTCTTGAGGGTTTTCTATTGTTTTTATTTTTTTAGATAAACTCCTTCGAGGGTTTGTTGATAATGAAAACCTAGGGGTTTCCTTACGTAATTATTCTCAGTTTTTTGGGTCAAGAAACAATTGTCGCAGATGATACTATCGACTTGTGGCTATCACTTGTTGAGGCATTTAATTTCTATCTAGGTAATAATAATTCAAAATTACTATATTATTCCCCATTTTTTCCTCTTTGAATACCTAAATAGTTAATGCATATTTGACATTTTTTTTTAAAAGTTTACCAGTCGAATGAAATGTTATGTCTGTGATTGAATCAAATGTTTTCTATAGGTTATTTGAAACCAACAATTTCTAAGGACGTATAAGGTAATATTTGTTGTGAAAGTATTTGGTATAAATAATTTTAGATTAAAGGTGTTTAAGGATATATGTCCATAACACTAATAAGGTTTTTGATGTTGTTATGATGGGTGTGCTTTTACAACCTTCGTTCAGGGTTTCTCATCGATACCTTAACTCTGCCTTCCTAAGGTCAAAATTCATCTTAACACTATTTCCTCTCTTACACAACATATTATAGAGGATATCATCACATATGGACAACCAAAACTACTTATGACACCTCTTACAATATAGGATTTTATTTTGTAACTTAGTTTGTTTTAGTTTAGACCATTATATTTGGGATACATAACTTAATACTCTTTCTTCTGAATAGAGTACTTAGTTTAACTCCAAGATTGTGTAAGTAACTTGTTTTGGAGTATTATGATTTGATAAGACTCTGTATTGGTTTATATATATATCATGGGTGTTTTAGTCCCATATATATACTCTTTAATATAGTGTAACAATTTTCAGAGTACAAATTCTCTCTCTCTCTCTCTATATATATGTGTGTGTGTGTGTGTGTGTGTGTTTCCAGAGCTATTACAAAATGTATTTCACATGGAATATGCATTTATGAATTTCTTATAATTGATACAATGCTTATGTTTGTGATTAAAACTTTATGTGTACTATAATGCCTTGGTTTCCTTTAATAATTCTTTCTATAGAATTCCCAACCAATAGCCTGTGCTCCAATCCATCTCTGTAATTTTTTTAGAGTAGTTATAGATAACCTATCCATATAATTTTAAACAAAGTAGTTATAGAATATGGAATTAAAATAATTTTTGTAATTATCCATAATCAATTTACAATATTACTAATCCTACCTAGTTTGTTTTTCTATTAGAGTTTGTGACCATTCGTAGGAAAAATAATTCATTATAAAAGATGCTACCTTCCTCTATTCATTTTGAAATCATACTAATATTTTATGCACAAGAAGAGTAATGCATAAATTCCTAGTCATTTATGAAGAATACATTCATTTTTATTGGCATTATTTATCATATCTAAACATACTCTATTTGCATTCCTTTTTCTATAATAAAAATATATGCACTCATTCTCGGATCCGGGTGACAGTTCTGGCGTGCCATCCAGTGCATAGGCACACCCTCCCATGGTGAATGATGACACATCCATGGCGGGATCGACGTCGCCATGAATGGCTTCCAGCACCTCGCATCACTAGGTAACGGTTAATTCAGTTAATGCATTTGATGGCCTTCACCTGGGTTATTGGTTTGAGGGGCACGACCTTAAATTATCCCTTGCGCCCTCTCCCTCGCACTTTCATCTCTGTTCTCCCTTGCATTTCCGACGCTGCTCTCCCTCACTGCTTTTCTTTCCCTTTGCACTTCATACCCACCCATAGTTCTGCTTGCAACTCCATGGCTCTACGTTAGCGACAAAAGCCACACCGTGGTATTTTTCGGGGTGCTCTTCCAGCCCGACTGAACCGCGAATTTGCATACATACACTTCAATTTGATGAGGAGCCCTCCTCCATCCCCATCTCTCCGCCTGCAGAATTACCTTATGAGCTCTCCTCCGCCTCCATCGCTCTAATTGCGGCTTCCCACATCACCAGTGCTGATCCCACTCTTCCACCCCCGCCTAGAGTTAATAGGAAATACCGCAAGTCCACCATACCCCACTCCTTGATGCCTCCTCCCAAGAAACTAGAACACTTGCTTGTTAAGGCCTCCTCTCTGTACATTCCCAACCTCTGGCATTACTCTACTGAAGGTGTCTGGAGCAGGGTTAACGATAATGAAGTCCCGCCCAAGGTCCCTTACGTCTTCATAGAGGAGGAAGAAGAAATAACTCGCATCTACAAGTGCCCAATGATAGAGGAAGAACCGACAGGACCTGATGCATACTAGAATGAAGAGGCCAAAAAGTACTTAAGGTTATGGTTTATGCGCCATAGTTCTCTATTGGATATATTTGACATATTTAGATTTTCCAGTTTTCTTTAATGTTTTGAAAGGATAGCTGTTTCAGACTTCTGTAGACAATTAATGGGCTGGTTTCCTTGTCATGGGAAACCCCTTCTTTTGCTATTTTGGAGACAATTGCGAGCAGTAATAGGATAAATTCCTCAGCTCAGACCATGGAATGTAATATATTATGCTAATTAATAGAATTTAGAATAGTTTACAAAAAAAAACAATATACACACTCATATTTATTTTAGTATCAAAACCACATGCATTCATATTTAATTTACTATTAGCCACTACATACATCCATGGAAATACTAAGTATGTGCACCGCTATTTATTATTTTCTAATACGCACTATAACCCAATTGACAATTAGTAGAAACCCTTTTTCAAAATAAACACCATAATAATGAACTCGCTACAATAATATTTATACTTACCTTTACTCTTGGAATATATACTAGGGGTCTCTACTTAACATATGCATCCATACATACATTCTAGAATATTTTTGAATATCTGATACTATATGTAGATGTATCTTTTTCCTATCCTCTATACATTATTTTCATCATAAACATCTTTGAATTAAACACGTCCATACTAAAAGTGAATGATAACAACACAACTATAACACAACCATTTACTTATCTAAGTATTTGGAACCAGTACATTCCACCCAACCAATGAGCCACAATCACAACAATGCCCCTCGAGCCTCATGCTTCTTTGATGTCTCTTTTATTTTCATTTAGTGGTGTTTATTTCTGTCCTTCCCCAACATATTTTAAGCAACATCATGCTTTTAAGGCCAACCTTGTTAAGTGTAAATTTCTGAGAATATGTGTGAAATATATACTTTTTTTTTTTATGGTTGGTGATGAATCCACCTAACAACAAAAAAGAAAAAAGAAAAAATATGCTTCAAAACCATATAATCTTCAACAAGGCATTCAGATATGAAAAAGGATGTTAGAGAAAACTTGCGAAAGAGTTCACAAACTCTGAAAATACATGCCAAAAACCATAAGAAAGAACCCAATGGAAAGAAATTGAATTTTATTATTTAATGATGTCCCATTTGGAGTAGAACATAGACTCACGTATTTAATGTCCTCCTCTGTGGGGGGATCCCTTTGTGTCCCTATGTTTCAGGTAGTTTCTTTCTCTCTCTTCCTAGTTGCAAATGGGCAAAGAATAAGACTAGTTAAACTCAATGTGGAGAGCTCATAAGTAATGAAATCAGAGTGACATCGATGATAATGATCATGTGTAGAGAGTTATGGAAACACCTCTCTATTTATAATAAAAATTTAGGAAAAATCTAGATCTAGTCAAATCAATAAAATATTATTAGACTAAATCAAGATCAACCATTAGAAGTATTTTAATATATTTAAGAAAGGAAAATACTAATCAAATGGTCAAAAATCTTTATTTTGTGAACTAACTCAAAAAATAATTATTAATTGATTTAAATAAGAAAAGCTGTTAAAGTAATTAAAAAATAAAAAAGATTTATTAATTACTTTAAGGAGATATAGTCAAAGTGAGTTAGAAATAATTACTAAATAGTAATTTAATAATTATTTCGTGGGAGAAATGTGTAATGATTAAGGAATATTAAAAAAATAATAGTTTATTTAATTATTCCTATGAAATGTAGTCAAAATGAGTTAGAAATAATTTTTAAATAATGATTTAATAATTATTTCAAGGGAGATAATTTAAATGATTGAGGAATAATAATTAAATAGTGATTTATTTAATTATTTATGTGGGTTTATGGGTTATTTTCAAGTGGGTAAACAAAAATAATTTAGGGAAAGTGTCTCTCTAAATTTTTTCCTAAAGTGAAACCGGGTTTTAATGTGTAAAACCCATATCACACAGTGTATTTTGATAATCCTAGTGGAAAATGGCTAGATGATCACTTTTTAGGTGATAACAGATTGCCCCCAAATGTATGAGTGTTAGGAGCACATCGTATGACTGAAATACATTGTAGGTTCACTTTCACTAGACACCGAAGGGGGAGTCAAATGGAGAGAGAGAGAGAGAGAGAGAGAGAGAGAGAGAGAGAGAGACTAAAACACGACGAAGAACTATAGGCAAAGGAGATGAGACCTACTTGTTAGAGAAAAGTCTCCTTTATAGTGTGTACATGGCCTCAATGAGGCAAGGGAGGCATACCCATACCCGCCGAGAAAACTTAGTAACAATAATAATGGTGTGTACAGTAATGTGGGTCCAAGAAAAATAATATTTGATACATGGTGTGCTCACATCAATGGGCCAGATGATATTACAATGAAACAAAAGAGTCCCATATACATATGTGCATGGAATATAAATTCCAGGACTAATAAAATGAATGTTACTAAACTGAGTACATAGGATTAAATTCCCCCAAATTGATGTGAAGGGGAGATCAAAACAAAATAAGCCCCATTGAATAGGAAAAGTCTCTAAATATCTGAATAAGCCAACTAAAGGAGGGGTTCATGCGGTGGGCTCTGTGATTGGTTAAAACCAAGCCAATCAAATCTACTAAACTGCATTTGACACTGGATGAGGAACTAATGATGGCCAAGCATATGGTGGGATACCTGAAGACCACCCCATCATGGGGTATGGAACATTTAGCACATACCTGGTAAATACATGGACAATCTGTTAGAGCATTGGACCATCAAGTGTACGATTCTCGATCGTATGATGATGAACTAGAGTCAAGAAAACAAGAAATGATGAATTCAAAGTGCAATGATGTTTTCCTTTGCTTGATCCGAGGTGCCCAAGAATGAAGAGGCTGGATACAGGGTACACTGCCTTCTAGGCCACTCTCCTGGAATAAATGTGTTGAATTCGACAGGGGAGGGTGCATGCCTGGTTGAGACAATGAGGAGTTCTCAACAAAGTCATGAGGAACATAATAATGTGATTGTGAGAGATTGACAATTGTGTGGGGAAATACAAGAGAATAAGGGGATGGGTGGACTGACGACTTCCCTTGTCAGAGCATAATATGCAAGGTTGACATGGCAACGACTGATTCAAATCAAGAGGGGATGTTCAATTACTCAAATGAAGGCTTTTGAAAGTCAGAGCATGACATTTGAAGGTCAAATCTCGACAAAACATGATGAATGCGACACATAAAGAGGATGATATATTGTAACATGACTCAATGGGGTTTTGAATAGACTCCATGGGATATAAGGGTGACTCATATTTGATGCTCTAGAAATAAGGGTGACTCATTGATTGTTCCACATGGGATATTCCCAGAGGGACCGTCAAACATGAGTAAAAAGTGGTTACTAATGATGAAACTTGACACATAAGTCGAAAAGTGAAAATACAAAGTGGTGCTAAAGTACGAGTGAAAAATATGAAGAGATTCGATTTCAATAAGTGAAAAAGTGAGACCCCATGAAAAAAGTGGCTTCTAGGTGAAGTGTCAAATTACCAAAAGCAAAGAGTAACCCATTAGAGAGCTCAGAGAGTGATTTCCAATGGTGTAGATAGTTCATCAAACATAGATACAATGAGCCTGTAATGGCCAATGGAAAAAATAGGGTTTTCCTATAGAAGAGATTTTTGCCCCAAATTTAAATTCATTTGTGTTTTGTGTTGTTGGTGAATTTGGAGAGGAGAGATCCCTAAAACTTGGTGATCTTGTAGCGGGAAAACTGATTGGTGGAATTTGGATTTGTAACTTTCAGGTTGGTGGACATACCAGGTTCATCATTTTTCGTGGATTAGTTTTCTAGTCTAAGGCTTTATTTGGCCTTAGAAAACCCCTGTTCATCTTCATGGCTGTAATACACATATTTGTCCATTTTTTGCATTGGATAATGAAAAAAATAGTAGAACAAGTGCATTGGAAATGCAGGTTCTGGTGGAAAACACATGTTGGGTAGCTAGGGAAGGTGAATGGGGGATTTTGATCCCTTGATGTAATATTCCCAAATGGGGAATGCAACAATACAATGCAGAATGTTAAGAAAATAATGTAGATCATCTTAGAAAAAGCATGAGGCCAATATGGAGACCTTTCATATACATTTACATCAGCAAAATGGATGTAAAAGATGGCCCATAAGATGTATAACAGGAAATACAAGTCTCTAATGAAAGAAAATCCTCAAAATGAGGTGCTGCAACCAGGTATTAAGACTGGAAAAAGACTTATAGCATTATTTTATTGGTCTGCAACAAATGTATATTACACTTTAGATCTAGAGAAGATAAGTGCATGAAAAGTCAGATATATAACAGATCCATACACTATATAGGCTCCTCTTCATAATCCCCTTGGGGTTTTCAGCATTACCCCATGTACAAGTTGTAGATCTGAGGTCTAAGACTGCCGATCTACTGAAATGCTCAGATATGGAAAGTGGATCTGATATGATATGAGCAAGAGAATGATCTCCTCCAATGGATCTCCAAAGTGAAGGGCAGATCCCCAACACTTGAAAACCAACTCTCCAAATGGTGTGCCAAAACACCTTGCAACTGCAGCTATAGGAATAATGCAGATATGTAAGTAAAACTGCATTGTAGGGATCAAAATTTGGTTGGCCACATGCCAAGATCGAAACATGAAGCTCAAGTCCTCCAATACTCTCCTCCCAATGAAGTAGAAGTCTCCTCCACTGAAAAGGAGCACTGAAATGGCCTAGATATGAAAGATCTAGTCTCCACTTGATGTAGCTTGCAAAGACAACCAAACCCTCAAGAGGATCTGCATTTTAGTTGAAAGAAGAAGCTTGTCCTTCAGCCAGATAGTGGACAATATAATGCAAACTCTCCTAAGAGCTACTCAATTGGAAGAGGTGGGATTCCTGACTAGGAACACCCAATTCTAAACAAAATTCATTCTCAGCTAAACAACAAGAGAAAGATATATGTATAAAAAAACAATATATTCAGAAAATATCATATCATCAACAACCTTCTAATGCTGCCATCCTCTTCCTTTTATAAGTTAAGAGCTTGCAAACCCTAAACCACCTCCAATGATCACTTCTTTCACACAAGGCATCTCCATCTAAAACTACGATGTGCCTCATTGAAGGCCACTCCTCTATGGCAGCGCTGTAGATTTGGTCAAGGTTGACCCATTAAAAATGTCCAACCCCTTTCACACCTAAGGGTGCTTGATTTAGAAGCCAAGATTTATCCTTTTTACATTTGGCATTGATTTATTCATTATTAAGGTGTTTTATTGACCTTTTTTGCTCTTTTATTCTTTAAACAAAGCAATAAACAAAAATTAATATTCCAATTAGTTCATGAATAATTGGGAATATTGCACTTGAGGTGAGCCTAAAGCTAGAAATGAGGTTTATACTCTAATATTGACCAAAATGGTTTTGTACAGTGATGGAAGTGTGAAAAGTGATATGGTGAGAATGGAAACAAACAGTGAGGGGGGCTCTTGCACGTTATGGGTTACTCAAGTTCTTCAAGAACCCACTTATGAGGGATGTGTTTATGTTCTGGATTTTCCGCCAGTACCTAGGGTGTCTTCTCAGTGTGAAGTACCAATTAGACTTCACACTGTTTGGGATAGGAGCCCCATTTGGTATGTGGGCCTAGCTACCACTGTGAATGTTTCACTCTTGGCTGTCAAATGAAAAGATGTCAGAGCAAGGACAAGAATGAAATAGCTGGAAAATGAGACAAATTCAACCCAAGATTGAAAAATTACAAAACGAGGTACAAGAATTTAACAAGAAGAAGAAGAAGAAGAAGTATGCCAAGAGAAGGATCAATAAGCTAAAACCATCTCAGACATACATGAACAAGAACATGCCAGAGGTTAATTGCAAATTAATTCACAACAAGTCACCGACATGGTGTAGAATAAGTAAGCACATATTCACAATGGACATGAAAGCCATAAGCTAAGAATGGGTTCATTAACATATGATCACATAACAACACACATACAAACATGATGGAAATTCCAGAAATCCAATACAAACATCATAAAAATGCACAAGAATTCATACTAAAAGTGAATAACTTCTAATGTTGCTTCCAATACAATTAAATGCCCTGCAATTCATCAAAACCCAACAATTAAACATGGGATGCTCATACTGTTATCCAATGAAAAATCCTATCCTCGCCACAACTCACCTTATTAGCTACCAAGAGCTAAGTGCCTCTATCTCTCAAGCACAAATCAACTATGTAATGCTAGTCCTATCTCAAGTGCTAAAAGTCCCTCCAAATGAGGCATGAGGGTCTACTTATAGAGGTGAGGTGACTGTTCACCTAACATGACCTTTCACCTACCCTCATGACTCTTGAGCTTCCTCACTGCTTTCTCATGCATAATGACTAATCCATGCTCAAGTCACTCATAGCATAACTTCCGGCATTATCATGATCAATATTTTACATCATGGTAGAAGAGAAGTTATGAGGAGAACACAAAGGGTTATGGAAACCCTAGAATCATTGTTTCCAACATTATTTCAGTGATATGGAGACTTATAGAGGCTAATGAATTAGGTGTTAAATTTTTATTTTCCTACTACTTCCCCTCCTTTGCATCCAACCAACTTTGATGTTGTGCCTTTGAGTTTGCTAAAAGGTTCTTGAATCTTGTAAGGAGCCATCTTGCCTGCTAATGGAAACCCTAGTTATGCAATCTTTTGTGAGAAACCCTATTTTCAACTTGATCCCATCTTCTTTATTTGTAGTGGTCCCATGGAATTTCACAATAAAGAAATGAAAATATTTACTTGTTTAATCCTTGTTAGATCTCTTGTCCATACAAAATACTATTATGAACTTTGAACATTCTTGCACCTCATCATAAAATATATTCATTAGTATATTAATGAAATAAAGGTTTGATGTTGGCAATGGATGCTTCAATTGAGTACTGTGCTACATTTTTTTTGCCTTGGAGTGCTTGAAATTTCAACCACTCCTCCAGATGATCATGGTTTAACTTTTGAGAAGATTAACTATAGCACTACAAATCTGTTGAATTCAATCAATACCATTCCCAAACTTTCCTAGAATGGTTGTAGCTGCATATTATGACATTACACTTCAATTTAAGTCTTTGTAATAAGCCCACCAATAGCCCCTCCAAATCAACTAGAACCTCTTAGATGAAGAATTGGCTATTCAAGCTCATATAATTTTCCAACATTGCTAGTATCCTGATTTGATTTTCACGACCATGGGCCTGCTGAAGTTTGTATAATTGGATAGCTTGAGGATGGATGACCACTACTTTGAAATGTCATGCTAGAGGAGAAGAATATATCAAGAGAGCCTTGCTCAAATCATCCTTTGTTTCTTAATGTTTCCAAAGATGAAGACACCGTAACACCAAAGTGGACCTTTCTTGAATTAAATTATCTTGCAGTCTTGAAGTTATTTAAACTCAAGTTTCTCGTGCAATATTTATTTTCCCTAAAATTGGAAGCAACTCATGGTTTCCAAAACACAACGAGGAATGTATTTTGTTGGTATTATTTCAATATATTCACTTGTTATTTGCCTCATTTAAGAAATCACTATGCCACCCTTGCAAATTAGACAACCAGCTTGATTGCCTAAGGTGAGAGGCTTTGTGGTGATAACACCATCCTTGTCTTGCCCCATGCCTACAATTTGATTTAAATATGATGTAATGCTTCTTGGGCTGGTGACAAATTTCCATTAGGAACCTGATTCAAAGATGTTATAATAATGCAATCATAAGAACCTTCACGTATGCATTTAATAATATTACCACCTTTCCCAATTACACTGCTAATTTTTCTTATTTGCACACAAAATATGAAAAAATAACTTGTCTACAAATAAAGAGGGCCCACAATCAGTGACATGAGACCCTCCACTCTCAAAACATTTATGTCTAGAACTTGGGGCCTCTTTTACAAGACCTGATCCACTGCTAAATTCAATAGATGATCTCATTCCTAGAACACGTTCATCCAAATTTGCATGAAAAGAAAATGTGTTTTGATATGGCAAGTAAACATCTATAGGTGTAAAATTATTAATTTGAGAGTAAATAACATAATGTGAAGGTGGCTGAGCATGTTCCTTTGGAGGAATTTCTCATTGACCTATAAGTCCTTTTCACAACATTCAAGTTCCCATTAGATCACAACAGAGGTTACATTTTGTAGAGCACACCTTGATATTATACCAGAATCTATGGCGCCAACACTGAGAAGATTTTCATATTTATAAGTCATAGTATTACTTCCCATCTCTTAGCTGGAAGGAAAAATTTACCCACAACAACAACACCCTCAATACCATCATTATTTGTGATCAATTTTGTTGTAGTCAAGAGTGCCCCTTATATAGTATAAGTCTTAAGGTACTCCTCCTATATGTGGCAACAATAACACGTATCGTCACTCAAACTTGTGCACTTTCCACTACTAGTGAAATGAGGGAGGAGGAAATTTTGAATTTTAATTCAGTCACAGAAAAGTATGAGTCGCATTTTCCAATTGCCAGGGAGGTTGAAATTTTATTTGGAGAGCTATTGAAGGTTGAATATTGCAACCATGAATTAGAGGGATGAAAACATGTGGATTAGTTGCAATCCTGGTGTTTGGGTTGGTCACACCTTCCATCTGTTGAGGTCATAAGGAGTGAAAATTGCGACATCATATTAGTCACACTTCACAATTGCAGTGGGGGCCATGATTGGAGGACACATATATGGGTGTGACTTGCAACATATAAGCTAATTTCCATCTTGGGTGCTGATCGTAGGTCACAAAGTCAGGTTCGAGTGAGCTCACATTTTCTAGTTGCGGATGAGGTCACCCAGTCACAATGTAGTATTGGTCAAATTTATGGGTACATTGTTGGAGTTATTCATTGCAGTTTTGTGACGTCTAGGTGATTTAGTCTCACAGGGAAAGTCACACTTTATTTTAATAGTGAAGGTTGCATTTTGTATAAGAATTCATAGTTTTGATTGCAAGTCACAACTAAGACAATAATGGGTGCGTAGTTGCATCTGGGAATGTGATTTGAGAGGGATCACAAATGAAAATTGCGATGTGTGGGAGATTTCTCATTGAGGAATCTCAATGATTTGTGACTAAGAGATTGCAGAAACAATTTTCAATGCACCCTCTGTAGGCATGATCCCTTCAACCACCTATGATAAACCCCAACAAAAATAGATTCTAAATGTAAAAGATGGAATGAAATATAAAACTTGCAATCTTTAGCAGGCCACTTGGCACCAGCTTCAGAAAAATAATATGCCATATGGACTACCAGGAAAGGAAATCCTTTTGGGAATTACCCCATTATCAAGGCCATATTGAAGAACTAAAAATTCACTGTTGTTGATAAGAAAACACATGCAATAGAAAGCAACATTGGGCATTGGGTTCCACAATGTTGAAAATTCCCAATATAAAACACTAATTACACGTCACTCTGATGGATGGAAGAGGATATTATCAATCCAAAAGTCTTCATGAATGAGTTCCAACATTCTTGGAATTGATTTTTTTTTCCTTCAACGATTGAAGCTAGTTTTTCCCATCTTTCTACATGCCTTTGGAAATAGTTTTCATGGCGTCCATACCGATCAAATCCTTCTACATCAACATACACATTGTGTATTGCTACCAAATTTTTGGTAGTAGCAAGGTATATGTCTCTTCTTTGTTTTGAGTTGAGTTCCAAAAATCCAGGATTCAGAAAGATATGAACTTTCAAATACTCCACGATGTAAAATATTGTACCATAAGAACATATTGTTTGACTGTCACATATGACCCAACTTCAAGCGGAAGAAAAATTTTGTGATACAATTGTCTATGGTAAAAATGTGAAATATAATTTAAATGTCGCAAGAAGTGGGAAGCCGTCGACATTTGCATGTGCGTAACAAATAAGAGAGCTCTCATCAAATTGTTGAACCTGACCAATCATACTGTCAATTTGCACTACCATTTTTCAGGGTAACATTCTTGTCATAAATTTCACCAGCGTTGCCCTTTAAGTATCCATTGTGTTGCATTTTCTTCATGCTCGTGATGGCTCATAGTCCCCAACGCATTTACAATGACCGATTAGTATTGATTACTAAAAGGTTCTTTTTATACTAAATGTAGCCATCACATATATGGTAGATATGACCTTTTGATTGTGCCCAATATGTTGCTTTGACTTGGTCTGCATAACAAAATATAGTAATAGGTTATTAAGTGAGTATATACAATTATAATGTTTTATAACTCAAAAGAAGCTAAAGCCTAGGATGTATAAGATACACCATAGATTTAGTGAAATTTTGAGGGTTTAGACTTAAATGCATAAACCCAAATTTCTCTTTGGAAAATTGAATGCTTATGCATATGAGTATTTAAAGGGATAATGAAATGACCAATGCTACTGAAAAAAACATTAAATGTTGATGGGATATGAGCTAAGCAATTCTAGTGAAAACGGTTTATACCTTTGCTCTTAGTCAGGATAGTCTATGGTTTTAGGATGTATGAGAAAGACAACGGTCTCCCAAACCCTAATGCGTTGAAGGTATAAGGGAACATGTGGAGTATGATCAATGAAACAAACATTTCCCTGTCCCTTGCAAATGCTTGTTGATGGAAAGATAATTCTCAATAGCACATTATAAACCTAACAAAACCTAATGAATTTGAAATGGATGAGGACCATGGAGGGGTGAGGTTACTAACATGAGGTACTCCCGTAAACCCTAATGCCTTAGTGTGATCAAGCTTTGAGGCAAGTCAAGAAGAATAAAGATAAAATGCACCATGTAAGTGTGAGCATTGATATGGTTTAATAGAAAAGGGCCATGTGGATATTGAATGATTCAAAACATGATTGTAACCCTTATGGCCTAAGGAAAGCAGACGGGGACCCAAAATTTTGGATGTACCCAAAAATTTTGGGTGCTGTTGTAGCAGCTACAACAGGCCAGTGAGCCATTATTGGCCCAGATATTCAGTTATTGGGATCCATATCAGGAGGCTTTCATTATACAGGAGCACGATATTGAGATCAGTATCCAAGACATATAATTTTTGACAGGGTTGCACCCTTGGGGGTGGTGGTAGAGATACACCCGGTGCTACCTCGAGGTATTACCCACCACTAGTGGGTGACCCCTATAGGAGAAATTTTCTCTTAGATTTGTCTTCAGCCAACAGCCAAAAACCCCTTGTAGCCACCTCATAGCTTAATGTTCTCTCATTCTATGCCACCTGAGCCAACTATTATGTACCCTTACTCATCTATCATGATCGTATGTTTGAAGATGGGCCTTCCAAACCCGAAGGTATGATTTTTCATTACGCAATTGGGTGTTTATGCTTTATTTTATTGGGTATACTTGGGTATGGATTAGTGGGGGGATTTGGTGGAAAGACAAGGGTTTGGAATGTACTCTTGTTTCCTTGTCTTGGTTTTGGGGAGTCAATATTGTATCCTAGACCCATTGGATCTCCTTTATTGGCTACTAGATTTAGGAGTGACACTACATGGGAAATACCGATTTTGGTTTCATGATCCCATTTCCTCGACACCATATATCTCACTCCCATTTGCTTATTGCAAGACTATTTCACATTTTATCCATCTAGGTCAGCATTAGTCCATTGGGTCCATAAGGTGTTTTCTTCCCACTCCCCTTGTCCACACTTTGGGTCAGGCCTCGAATGATGGCCTGAAGGTTGATGCAACTAAAAAGAAAGAGAAAAGAATAACTTGGCCACTTAAAATAGGAAATGTAATACAAAATTAAAAATATGGTCGGGACTTAAAAATTTAGCGCATGGGAAAAAGCGGAACATGAGTTCTACCCCCTACCACTATGGCCATCACCTTGGTTCTTAGTCCCTCTATGAGTGCCCCCTGCAATAATAAGGAAACCATGATTGTCCGAACCCTTGGTGGGTGATGAACTTCCCAACCTTAAGGGGGAAATCACTTCTACATATTATGCATCATGATCTCATCCCCTAAAGCCTCGAGTAGTAAAAAGAAGAAAAATCAATAAAAGAGAAAGGTAATATGAAGAATCGATGGAAAAAAAATGGTCGGGGTAACTCATGCACCATGATTTATTCCTCCTACATTCATACACCCAAGGAGTGTGCATCCTTTATTATAGCTACCCTTGCACCATGACATGTGGCCTAGAGCTTTCCCTCTTTCCCACACTTTGTTCCATCATTGTTTCACTTGACACCTACCATATGATGAATGCTACATGGACCTCCCACTCCCTTATAGGTTGAAACCACGTAATTACATCCTCCATTAACCCCTGTTTCCAAAGAAGGAAACATCTGGACATGTCTAAAGCCCCCATTTGGAAGGGAATGCCACTATAAAGTGCCCACTTCTACCCTTGATTAGCGAGCTTATTTACTAAATTATGCCAATGAATTATTGGATTGGAAGGTGAGGATATGAATTATATATTTTACATGATTGTAGGTGGGTCTTAATCTTGGAATTGGTCTCCCTATATGGGATCCAAGTCCTCCATAGGGTCATAATGGCACTTGTAGGGTGAGTATTGAAAGCCATGGGCCTCCACCATTGTAGAGCAACAATTGCCACACCATGGGACTCTAAAACACCACACATTTCTTGTTTGTTCCCCCACCATATAGAGATGATGATGCACTTGGACCATATTGCCCAACTGGCCACACATTTTCACTCGACACATGGTAGTTGATCCAGGGCCCATATGAGGTTCTGTCTCATCTAGAGAGACATGGGACGACATGTGTCATATTATAGCCCCTCATTGATGGTGAATTGGCATTATTTTGAGCCATTGGAGAACCATAAGACCCGTTTGGAGCCCACATAGCTCAAATTGGGGTTTGGAGGCCTGGACACTAACATTAGAAGGCACTTCATGGGATAAACAAGAATAAAATAATAATTAATGTTAAATTTATCTTGGCTGGTTTATGACCAAAGGTTTTTTACCTTGATTAAGAATATTAGTGGCTTCTTCATTAATAAATTCGAAATCATTAGGATTGTATAAATAAGAGACAATCTCTCTCATTTGGATCATCACAGTTTAATATTTTTGAGTACCTCATTAGAGGATTTTTGACCTGCAATTTGTGGAATTATTTTATATGATTAAGTGCATTTTGATGTTTGGAAGATTTTATCTATCTCTCTTGGAGCTTCTATTTGGAAAATTGATGGATGGATATACTCTTCTTTGTCTTATAAGTGCTATATGATGCTATGTTTCTATTTTTATGAATGTATAGTGCATGGAATAATCCCTTATGGTGATTAAATGTGCCCTAATTAGCACGAATTGTTGGAAGCATTGAAAAATATTGGAATAATTTTCATGTGTTACTCATTGGATGAAGAATGAATGAATATTTGTAAGGGATTAATTTCATTTTCATCCTTGAAAATCCATCAATTTTTCCCAACTAAGTATAAAATCCTAGATTTTTCATGAATTTGCCTCCATTAGGGCACATGAAGCTGCTTCTAGGTCTCCTTCAAGAGTGACTCTTCATAAAACAAGATCATTTTGACTCCAATATTCCAAATTGATAGGCACCAGTCCTAAATCCTTGGTGATCACATTACTTCAACGAAATATCATTCCTCTCACCTTCTTCTTCCCTCTTTCTTCATCCCTTTAAGGATAAGGAGGATTTCTAGAGCTTGGTGCAAAATTTTAGGAAGGAGGAATTTTAGGGTTCCGTTTGAACATAATTATTCCTTTGTGTCTCCTCTAGGCATCCAAACGTTTTAAATGAATTTCGATGGTGGAGATTAAATTAAATTGATGCCCTATCTTTGACACCAAGTGGGAACCCTAGGGGTTATCCTTCAACTCAGGGATTTATTGAAGTTTTGTACTTTAGTAGCATATCATTCAAAAAATTTTCTATTGAATATCTTGACCTTATATGAGCTCTTACATCGTTAAATTTTCTTGATCTTTGGTCTCGCATAACATTTATTACAAGGATTTTTTCATGGAAAGTCCTACTAGCTTCTCCCAAAGTTCACACTTTAATTGAACCTTTCCATTGAATGAGTTGTCCTTGCTTCACTTTGAATCCTATTATAGACACATTAATCACAAGTGACAGTATTGGGATTCCTCCTGGGTGAAAATCTAAGAAAATAAGGGGACATAGGCTATGGTGACAGTGAGCCTCTGTCTTGAATTTTTGTTGTGCCCTCTTGCTTTAGTCTATTTTCTAGGCTCGCTAGTTTTTGCAGCATAAATTTTGGCGCCGTTGTCGGGGAAACGAGACATGTGTCTTGTTCCCTTATGAAATAATTGATATATATTTTGGTGACTCCATTGGAAATATGAAGCCCTATCTCTTCATTGAACTTCAAAGTCAATGCTTGTAGGGTGAAGCACACATCTTTTTAGGCAATTTGAATTCACCCTGGTGACTCCCATTAATGTTAGCATCCAATACCTAAATAAAAAATGGAGAATCTAGAGCTCATTTCATTTGAACCATTAAATTTTTTTCAAATGTTGTGGTACCCCCAATGAATTACCTAGAAAATGGAATAAGTGCATGCCTAAATTTGATGGAAGTGATAGTGCAAGCAACCATGTGTAGGATCTCACTAGACGAATGATGTGTAATAAAATAGATAGTGATGATGTGGCTTTGATTATTTTTTCTTTAAAATTTGAAGGCAAAGTTAGAGATTTCTATAATAGCCTCCCTTCAAGAAGCATTTCCTATTTTAATCAATTTGAATATTTCTTCCTAAGGAGATGGGATGGTGACTAGGATAGGGAAAGTAGTCCCCATAACGCTCAAGAAAGTAAGGAAAATGAAGCCCCCTTTTTGGGTCATCAAGACGAGATAAAAAACAAAGGTAATAAAGAAGAAGAAGAGCATTTCCTACCTGATCCACATGAAGCAAGTCTTGATTAGGTGTATATTATTCAAGGTATTCCTCCTCCCATTGTGCATAACAAAGATCTTGAGAAATATTCTCCAATCATCCCCTTGGATGATGATATTGAGGAGTGTTTTTATGTGAAAAAGGGAAAATGGGAGGTTAATGGCCATCCTTATGATGAGGATCTTATCTATGATACTAATGATGCCATGAATAGTGGCCCTACCTTGTCTTGATTTTATTATGATTTGAAGGACCTACTAAGTCATTTATGGATCCTTGCATCATCCTTTTTCATACAATCTCCAACGATCATGAGCCTTTTCCTCCTTCTGAGTACATTATATACATAATTTCTTCCCAACCATCATTTTAATACAAAGAGCACATGGTAATTTCCAATTTTCAACACGATCATCACATTAAGCAACCATATTGTTGTGGCCATTCCTCCCCTTTCACTCCGCATCAGGACCTTTCCATACCGATAAAGAATGGCATCACTAGAAAAGGTATTGAGGGGGAATTCATGGAATTTATTATCAAATCATTTATTCTATGCTTGCAGGAAAGGATCCACACGTGAAAAATGGTCTCCTTCCATCCATCCATCGCCTGTGTCCTTAATATAGGGATCTCATATTTTCCTGCCTCTCACCCTAGTGATTTTCCATATGATTCTTCCTATATTTGCTTTCATATTTGTTGCATGAGTAATTGCAGGGGAAAGTGTTATTATATTGATTGGATTATCTGTTGGTTTCTTAGCTCTATGATTAAAATTAGCATTTGCATAATGCAACATGAATGTTAGAGTAGGATGCATTTCATACTGATTTTTGCATTATAATTTAACATCATATTATATTTCTCATGCTAGACTAGCTGCCGCATATTTGCACTTTAGAGTATATTTTATTTCCTGTTTGCGCTTATGGTTTAACAAAAGCATGGGCGATCAAAATACATTGTCAACACATGTTTCCCATGATTTATTTTTCTATGATGTGTAGGTAACATGTTTGCGGTCCCAAGAGATTGTTGGTGTTCTCATGACCTCCTCATTCGAGTACAAGGTTTGTGAACTCTACTGAGAACTCATGGGGCCAAATGGAGCAAGATGTTACCCACCACCAGTGGGTGACCCATATAGGAGATTTTTTTCTCTTATGTTTGTCTTAAGATGGAAAATAGTAGCCCCTTGTAGCCATATGATAGCTCAATGTGCTCCCATTCTCCGCCATCTAAGCCAGTTATTATGTACCTTCGCTTATTTGTCATAAATGTATGTTTGAAGGTGGGCCTTCCAAACTCGAAGGTATGATTTTTCATTACGTAATTGGGGGTTTATGCTTGATTTTCTTGGGCATGGATTAGTGGGGGGATTTGGTAGAAATACAAGGGCTTGGACTGTACTCTTGTTTCCTTGTATTGGTTTTGGGGAGTTAATCTTGTAGCCTAGTCCCGTGGGATCTCCTTTATTGGATACTAGCTTCAGGAGTGGTAGTACATGGGAATCCTCATTTTTCTTGCATGGTGCAATTTCCCGACACCATATATCTCACTCCCATTTGATTATTACAAGCCTATTTTACATTTTCCCCATCTAGGTCCACATTTGTCCATTGGGTCCACAAGGTGCTAGCTTTCCCCTCCCCTTGTCCACACTTTGGATTGGGCCTATAACGATGTACCAGAGGTTGATTTAGCTAAAAATAAAGAGAAAAGCATAATTTTTCCACTTACAAGAGGAAATTTACCAAAACATTCAAAAGATTGTCGAGACATAAAAATTTAGCATGTGGGAAATGATGAGTGTCCCCTACATCATTAAGGAACCCAATATTGTCCCAACCCCTGGTGGGAAATTAACTTCCCAACCTTAAGGGGGTGTTACACGGTAATTTGTCACGAATCCCTTTACCATTCCCGAGTCCCGCACATTGGAGGGCTCATTCTGTGACCTGTGAGCAGTGTTATGCCTTGAAACCACCTTCACTGCATTCCCCTGAACATGAGCTTCAATTTCCCTGAAGACATCTCCTTGCAAAAAACCATAAAAACACCCCTTTTTGCATTGGCGCGGGCGTGCAGTTCATCACTCGTGCTAATCAGGGAAATAATTCAAATAGGCCGCGCCAACTGGCGCTCTGTCCTAGAGTCAGAGTCGCGCCAGCCAATTTAAGGAGTGTTTTTTAAATAAAATGGCGGAAGTTTCGTTTCAACAGACTTAGAAACTGTTATCTATCTTGAGTTGGGAGGTTTGGCTCCAGGAATTCCATGTAGGGGAAGTGGTTTTCCACCTCTCATGGAAGCTTCTTTGAAGATAGGGCCAATCCCATGATTATATGGATCCCAAATCCCCTTCCTCCATCTATAAAAGCTTGCCCATTTCCATTGCAAGCTAGTCTTGAATTGCCCAAGTCTTGAATCTCCAAGTTCCCAAATTCCCAAGAGCCTTATGCTGCAAGAGCCCTCATTCTTCCCTTAAGGCCAAACTCAAGCAAGGATACTATCGTCGAGAGACTCTAGAGAGGCTTGTCCCATCCTTGTCAAGCTTTGCGAGACGTGCTCTACTGTTGACCCCTCCGAAGGAGACCTCAGCGTCAGAACATTGGTTGTACTCTCTTTCAATTGTTTATTAATGAATGACTACTGGTTATGGTTCCACTCTGGTTTTTGTTTATGATGATGATGAGTTATATCCTTTCTGACTGATATATAGTTGCGTATTCTGGATTTTATGCTTGTATTCGTATTGTTTCTTACATGTGCAAGTGTCCATTCACGGAGATCGTGGGGATCGTGATCTGTCGAGGCTAAGGAACGGGAACACCGTCTCTTCTATGAATCATAGCGTTGGACTCCAGGTAGGCCTCCATCGTTGGTCTGTTTATTCGCAATTAGGAACTTGCACTGTAGCATTTGATGATTGTTGCTAGACCCGTTCTGGGAAAGTAGGGATCGCCTCTGTCCGTAGAGGGGATTTACCTCTTCAACAATTTGGCGACTCCAACGGGGATCGTCTAGTTTTGATTGTCTCGTTTTTGATTGTTTCGCTTATTTTTTCTTGATTCTGCTTGCTTGGTCAGCCTTTTGGGCTAGGTTCTTTTGCTATTTTTTCTTCTTGGTTTGCTTGGTTATCATTGATCTGCTTCTGGAGTTGTTCTTTTTTATTTTTGGCTGAGAAACTTGGCTGGCGCGCTTTTTAGCTCGACAGTCGCGCCAATTGGCGCAGGTTGCTTGTGTATCACCCGCGCCAATTGCTCTCTGGCGCCAGTTACAGCCTCACAGTCGCGCCAATCCTGTGAGGCATTAGGGTTCGCTCAGTTTTGAGCTCTCTGAGCCTGGTCAGTGTGTTTCTTCTTGGTTTTTCGACTATCTGAGTGTGTTGAGTCCTGTTTGACTGGGTTTTTACCTTCGTCCTTTGGTTGTTTGCCATTTTCCATCGATTTCACGTTTTAAGCCCTAGGGCATCTAGTGGCTTTGTGTGTCGAGCCCTCCTTGAGAGTTTTGGTGTTTTGTTAGTCCAATCAACCTTCTGATTGCTCCTCCGTATTCTTTTAGTGGTTGTTTACTGTTTTATTGTGATTTTTGGGTGATTGTTCTTCTCTTCATTCAAATTTCGTTTGGTCTTGCTTTGGGCCTAGATTACACGGTCCATTGGAGCCTTTTGGATCTTTTTGGTTTTGAAGGACTGCTTTGTCATTTTAGAGATCTGATTGTGTGCTTGTATTGAGTGAAATTCATTTGTTTTGCTCTTTCACTATTGTCTCTCAAATCGTTTCTCATTGTTTTCATTTGTTTAGTGCATTGTGTTATTAAACGGTGAAAATATATACAAAAATCTCTCTTGCTTCATTAGTTAGTGCAAATTGAAATCTTTTGGTGTCATTAGTAATTAGTGGCTTTAAAGAAAAGTTTTGATTTTCATTAGCTGCATTAGAGACTTTGTTGGTTGCTCTCTGATCGTTTCATTGTTGTATGAAAAGCTCTTAACTCTCTCATAGATAGCTTTCATCGAATGAAATGAACTGTGGCATATAGTTGCATTTAGGAGATCTTTTGAGATACATCATACGCTAGGGCCTGAAAACTTAAACGTAATTGAAGATCAACTTTAAAATCTACTCAATTTACACTAAGGCAGCATTGAAACATTAACGGAACATTTTAGAGGTCTAGGCTAGAGACGTGTTCCGGCGTCTTTAAACCTAGTAACTGTCATTCGCCTCTTGGCTTTAGACAGCGCTAGTACGGACTTGTGCTCCCGGTACCGTCGAGTATATAAAGGGAGACCCCACTAGCTTTCAATCCTTTATCCATAGGAAGCTGAGTCTGCCGCCCTATACCCGTGATACACCGGACACAGTATTCGGAGAGATTGTCTGCACATACGGAAAGTCCTTGGTTGATTTCTCTTTCATTTTGAAACCAAGGTGTATATTGCAGTTCACGGTTATTTGGTACACCCTTTGCCTAGTATTCTCCACCGAGTACACGCCTTGGTAATTTACCGCACGGTGACCACAGTTGTGTGCCTTGACTCTTTTTCAGCTCGTGTGCGGTTTTAAGTTTTGATGGCGACTTTTTCAAAGTTTACCAACCCAGGAATCCCCCCAGAAGGGAATACTGGTCATTTTCCCCCTTTTGGGAATGTTGGTGCTCCTTACATGGCAACGTTGCCCCTTCCCGGGTTAACTGTTGGGTTGCCTGTTTGGTTGTTTTCAACCTCTATGGTCCCGAATGTCTCCACTACTGTTCAATCAGTTCCTCCACCGGAACAACATCATGTTGATTCCCAGGTGGACCTCTCCCCTTCTTCGCCTGTTTCTGCATCCTCCTATTCTACTTCGCCTGGTGAAAGTCTGGATTCAAGTAACCAGGTGGCTAAGAATAAGAAGAAGAAGACAAAGAAGAAGAAATCTGATAAGCGAGAGGCTAAAAACGTGGCTACTGCCTCTGAAATGTCTCCTTTAGATAAACCTTCCAACCCTCCGCGGAAAGTCAAGTTCCCTTGCATGTTGTGCATGGGAGACCATCTTCTTCGGGACTGCCCTGGCATTCCCAAGGTGCTTGAAGCATGGTCCAACGGCTGCCCGCCGTTGTCTGTGACTTTCGGGAGTCAGGTTGGAGGCACATCTCCAGCTGGTGCTTGTAAGGCTCCTAAGAAGCAGGGTAAGATTACCAATCCCTGTAAGTTGTGTGAAGGGCACCATGCCATTCACCTTTGTCCGTATATGGATGAAGCCAAGCGAGTTTTAGACAACTCAGCTATTTCTACACCATGCCTTCCAGCTGGTTATAAGCAGCTTTCTTTGAGTCCTTTGCCAGCTGACCCTACGATTGATCAAGAGTCATCCTTGGTCAATCCCACTCCCCCGGAAATTCAAATTCAGGAATCCATTCCTGACCAACCATTGGTCGTGAGATCGGTTGATCTAGCCCCGTCTACGGTGCACCAGGTCTTTTCCGTAGAGAGTGGCTCTCACACCCCCCATGTTCTTCTGGTTTCTTCAGATTCTTCGGACTTAGAGAGAGATTCTCCTGTCCCTACACCTCAAGAAGTTGCTCCTTTGCTTCCCATGAAGAAGGTTCCGGAGGATACTCTTCCTGCCTTCAAGATGGAGGTCATGGAGGAGGCTCCTGCTTCCGTAACATCAGGGGAAGACCTTCTCTGTTCGATGGTAGCCCCTCCAAGTAGTTTGGTCGCTTCCTTTGATTGGAGTCGATTCGTAGGATTTCGCCTTCCGTCTTATGTGCCTTTCGAGATCACAGTACAGGCTCTTGGTCTGGTTGTACCCAGCACCTTTATAGACGAAGGCGCCTCTGTTATTATTCTATCCTCAACTACTTGGCAAGCTTTCGGTTCGCCACCGCTTGTGCCCGTTACGCAGAATTTGTTGTCATTCAATAGAAGAATGAGTCAACCGTTGGGGATCCTTCCAAGGTTATCTATTACTTTGGGAGGTAAAACTGTCCATATGGACGTGATGGTCGTTCCTGGCCCCTTGGATTTTAATCTGCTTTTGGGGCGAGATTACACCTATGCCATGGGAGTGCTTGTCTCCTCCCTTTTTCGTGTGATGTGTTTTCCACATGAAGGGCGGATCGTGACTATTGATCAACTTGTGTTCTTCGGTCCTGATGTGGCAGCTGGTCCGCCATCATCCCCTCCTGGTTTTTATCCACCCGTTGTATCTGCCCCACCGCAGGTCAACTATGTGACTACCTACCCCGTGCCTGTGCTCAGTGATGGTGCCGTCATGCATAGTGTGCTGGGGGCATTGGGTCCTGACTTCCAGGATGTTTTCCTTCCATCGGGAGTGGAACTCTTGGAAGCATCGACTTCTTGTTCATTCTGATGAAGTTCGGTCGGAGCATAGTTCGTTTCCTTGCGTCAAGCTCCTTAAAAAATGAAATCAAGTCTCTCGGAGTATAGTTCGTTTCCTTGCGTCAAGCTCCTTAAAAAATGAAATCAAGTCTCTCGGAGCATAGTTCGTTTCCTTGCGTCAAGCTCCTTAAAAAATTAAATCAAGTCTCTCGGAGCATAGTTCGTTTCCTTGCGTCAAGCTCCTTAAAAAATGAAATCAAGTCTATCGGAGCATAGTTCCTCCACTTGTGTCAAGCTCCGAAAACAATGAAACAAACTGCTTGAGGATAGTTTGTTTGAGTGTGTCAACCTCGTTAAAATAATGAAGCACGAGCCTGTTCAATTCGAGTTTTGTTAACCTTAGATCAAATCTCTTGTGTTGAACCTTCACTCCATTTCCAATGGACTGAAGCTTGGGGGGCATGTTCCTCGAATTGAGACACCATGCTGGGGGGCATGTCCATTTTCCTTATTTTCAAGCATAGTTTGTGTTTTAAGCTTGCATAAAAATAAAAATCATTTTCAAGCATAGTTTGCATATGTGTGTCCATGTGTGCTTTTAAGCTTGCGTAAAAATGAAAAGTGTGATTAGATACATTGTGTGAACTTTTTCATTGGGCCGTTTGTTATGCAACTAATACATTAGATAACATTGCATTAGATATTGGCATAGCATATAAAAACATCATCACATGTAGAAAGACCCATCCAGGAATAGATATGTATATATATAGATATCGAAATGTTTACATAGTGTGCGTCACATAAGATCAAAAAATATACATGTTCGTCTTATTACATCCGGAGACGACACGTCTCTCAAAAATATGCATGAAATAAAGCCCTAGGAGACTAGTCTGTGTGGTGCTCATGATAACAAGTCACCGCACGCACTAGGCGTCTCAGTAGACGGTGGAGGCGACTAGGCACTCCCACCGTATGTCTCTGATATGCTAACGGTACATCCGCCAGCCGGGCGTAGTCTGGAATCCCTCGGGCAATCCCCTCAAGGTTCTGGACCAACTCTCCTCCTTTCGCACCCTCCTCATGAGGATCGACTACGAGCTGAGTTCTCCGTGCGATAGGAGACATCCCGACTGGTCTCTCTGGGCCAACATCTGCATACGCATGTAACTGCTGTCAGAACGGACATGTATTAACAAAAAAAAATCATAAAACATAAAAATAAAAACATATCATACCCATCTCTTCGTCCCAATCCTCTCCCTCCGGCAGTGGGAGATCTGGGTCTCCAGTAAAGTCTGTCCCGGCATAAGGCCAGTCCTCAACTACAATCAACTGGCGCCGCAACCACCCAAAAAACTCTGGCCTCCAGGACATTTGTTGGCCTCCTCCTGCTCTGGGCATTAGTGCTGCCCAACGAGCCATTCTCGGCTCTCGTGGTATCGGCTCCACTACAATGGCCCCTGGGCCCTGGAAGATTGGTAATCGTTCCAGAATGAACGATACCAGGATGGACCCGTAGCCAAACTGCTTCAGCTTGGCTTGTTTGCATCTTGTCAGCTGTCTCTTGAGGTTGATCGTTACTGCTGTGGCCCAGTCAAACAGTATGGGATTCATGCACTCTGAAGCCAGTAAGAGTTGGGCTTTCATCACTTCGTGCGGTGTCTGCGATCCCGCAGCCCGCGTGATGGTATGTAGCACTACTTGTAGTGCCAGATCGGGGATAGTGTGGATATCCAAATTTTTACTCCCTGATCCCATTTGTGCCTGTGGGCACACTCGTGCCATCACTTCCTCCATTTTCTCACCAAATGGTCTGCTCCCTGTCAGTATGGGTACCGGACCTTTGCGCGACAGTCCGGTTATGAAGTACACATCAGAAACGTCCAGTTCTAAACCTGGTCTCGTAGCTTGAATACTTGTTCCTGTTCATCCCAAATGCTCACCAGGTACTGAAGTAGCTCAGGTTGAGCCTGTAAACAAGGTGTCAGGAAGAATTTCTTGAGCCCACAGTTTCTGAGGGCATTCATACAGGCCTCATTTTCCATGGCCATTTCATCCTCTTCCCCATGCTCTCTTTCTTTCCACTCAATCACCATTTTGCTCGGTTTCCTGCATCAACATGGTCACAAACCTTTAATTAGATCTTTGTTGAGCTTCAAAATTCATTCAAATTGATTAAAATGTCGAATTTTTAGGCGGAAAATTGGGTTCGGCCGCTGGCGCAGCTATTTTAGGAACAGTCACGCCAGTTGGCGTGAGCCTTTTGCATATAAAAACCCATTGGCGCGGGTCCGTGCCCGATACCCGCGCCAATGAGAAGAGCCCTAAAAATTCAAAAAGTTGCCACAGAAGTCTATTGCATGATGGAAAACTATTGAAAAACGGATTGAAATGAAGTACAAGGAAGCACCTTTTACCTGGAACTGATGGAACTCTGAATTGTAGCCCAGATCGGTCACAATCGCTGCCAAAAGTTTTCACAGTAATGGACCAATGTTGCTCTTCACTCAGGTAAAAAGTAAAAGTAATTTTATTTTTACCATTTAGACTTATTTATAACTTTTTGAACTCTATTTAGGTTTAAAAAGTCATTTTTTCATTAATATTTCGTATGTTTTGTCGAAAATGGATTTTACACTTGCCTTTCTGTGCAGCAACAGGTTTTTATGCAACGTAAACGGCGAAACGAGTTGTATTTTATACTTTTTCGGACTCGGTAAAAACACGAAAAAGTCACTTTGGAGTCATCTTTCAACTCTTTTCTGACTCTCGAAACATGAAAAGATTGTCGAGGCCCTTGTCGTTTCGATCTCGTTAAAGTGGCTGCGAAACGACATCTACCCAGTATACGTTTACCCCTTTTTCGGGCTGGGATGGATTATTTACGAAAAAGAAATACCCTAGCCTATCGCGACTAGGAGGTTTTCTCGGATATTGTTTTCTACCTTTTCGGGTATGAGAAACTATTTACGAAACGGGACCTTTGGAGTTTACTTTTCTGTTGTCTTTTCAGACTCTCTAAACATGAAAAGACGCCGAGTTCTTTTTTTGTCAGACTCATTAAACCCTGATGACATCGGATTCAGTCGAAATGACGCTACTCGAGTCGCTCCTTCCTAGGGCTCATAAAATGTACTAGGATGGGCTTATACAGCGAGCATATGGTACCCTCTTCAAGCTAGTGTAAAAATAAAGAGGTACTCGCCAGAAATGGGGGGGGGAAATGGAACCATCATCATTGTCGTGTCGGCAGTATGTCGCTCTTGAACATGGCACTTGTCTGCATTCGTGTCGGGTTGGGGATATCTCATCTCGTTCTTTCACTTGCCTCCGTGGGTTTGGGTGATCCCTTTTTGACCTCTCATCTGCTTCTTTGCCTCGTCACCATGACCTCTGATCCATTGATGTCAAATGCTGCCAAATCCACTGTCGTGCCGCCGATATGTTCAAGAGAATTTGACCTCTGCAAAATATCAACCTTCCTCTGGTTCTCATATGATCATGATTCACAAAAACATTATGTTCTTCTGTCTCGTGTCGATGATGTGGGAAACACTATGGCCCACCTTTGATCAAGGCCACTTCCCGTCGACTTCAGCTCATTATCTAGGAAGCTGGTCTAGAGACCCCCTTCTGGTACCTTGGAGCCTGCATGCCTCAATGGCAGGTTCTTCGCATTTGACGTGAGATTTTCATCATTGGCCTCCGATCGAGTGATTCTACGGCTATTCGATGCTAGCTCATTGATTCACATGCCGTAGATTGTACCTGTAGTACCTTGAGGGCCATCGTCATTATTGGTGGTACCTCTCGCGTCTGTTAACAGCTTTTATCACTAGCTAGTAATCAGGTGATGTTCTTGCATGTTCGACTTCAGCCCACTCATTCACATGCTTGAACTTGTACTTTGTTCAGGTCGAGATGGAGCGCAAGACCCTGGATTGTGTCTGTTGTAATCTAGGCTGCGATTTTGTGGATTATTATGATTATTTACATGACTCATTCACTGGATGGCTGCGACCATACCTGAGTCTATTTATCGATTCTCACTGGATGGCTGTGTCCATACCTTGGATCTAGATTATTGTATACTCTGTTATGGATGGTTGCGCCCATACCACATATACATCATGTACTTGAGATGTCAGTTGTATTTCTCCACGCAGGTTTTCCGACGGCGGAGTTTCAGTTGGACACGTTCTCGTAAAGCATTTCACCCCTCTCTCTCTCGGGCCTCATGCTTTAGGGGGCATCTGTTACACAGTAATTTGTCACCGTCCCTACCATTCCCCGTCCCGCACATTGGAGGGCTCATTCTGTGACCTGTGAGCAGTGTTATGCCTTGAAACCACCTTCACTGCATTCCTCTGAACATGAGCTTCAATTTCCCTGAAGACATCTCCTTGCAAAAAACCATAAAACACCCCTTTTTGCATTGGCGCGGTCATCCATTTCATCACTCGCGCCAATAGGGGAAATACTTCAAATAGGCCGTGCCAACTGGCGCTCTGTCCCAGAGTCACAGTCGCGCCAGCCAATTTAAGGAGTGTTTTTTTAAATAAAATGGCGGAAGTTTCGTTTCAACAGACTCAGAAACTGCTATCTATCTTGAGTTGGGAGGTTTGGCTCCGGGAATTCCATGTAGGGGAAGTGGTTTGCCACCTCTCATGGAAGCTTCCTTGAAGATAGGGCCAATCCCACAATTATAGGGATCCCAACTCCTCTTCCTCCATCTATAAAATCTTGCCCATTTCCATTGCAAGCTAGTCTTGAAGTGCCCAAGTCTTGAATCTCCAAGTTCCCAAATTCCCAAGAGCCTTATGCTGCAAGAGCCCTCATTCTTCCCTTAAGGCCAAACTCAAGCAAGGAGACTATCGTCGAGAGACTCTAAGAGAGGCTTGTCCCATCCTTGGCAGGCTTTGCGAGACGTGTTCTACTGGTGACCCCTCCGAAGGAGACCTCAGCGTCAGAACATTTGTTGTACTCTCTTTCGATTGTTTATTAATGAATGACTACTGGTTATGGTTCCACTCTGGTTTTCGTTTATGATGATGATGAGTTATATCCTTTCTGACTGATATATAGTTGCGTATTCTGGATTTTATGCTTGTATTCGTATTGTTTCTTGCATGTGCAGGTGTCCATTCACAGAGATCGTGGGGATCGTGATCTGCCGAGGCTAAGGAACGGGAACACTGTCTCTTCTACGAATCATAGCGTTGGACTCCAGGTAGGCCTCCATCGTTGGTCTATTTATTCGCAATTAGGAACTTGCGCTGTAGCATTTGATGATTGTTGCTAGACCCGTTCTGGGCTAGTAGGGATCACCTACGTCGCGAGAGGTTACCTCTTCAACGGGGGTAATCAATGCTACATCATACACATCATGTTCTCATCCCTTGGATCCCCAAGTAGTAAAAGGAAGGAAAATCAATAAAAGGAAAAATGCATATGAAGAAAGTGGAAAAATAATGGTTGGGATAACTCATGTACCATAATTTATCCCTCCTACATTCATATACCCAAGTGTGGGTTTCATTTATTATAGATACCCATGTACCATGACATGTGGCCTAGAGCTTTCATTCTTTCCCATACTCCGTTCCATAATTATTTCACTTGACACCTACCATCGATGTACCATGGACCTACCACTCCCATAAAGTTTGAAACCACATAACAGGGTCCTCCATTAACCCATTTTTCCAATGAATGAAACACCATGGGATGTATAAAGCCCCCATTTTGAAGGGCATACCACTATGAAGTGCCCACTTCTTCCCTTGATTAGTGAGCTTATTTACGCAATTATGTTAATGAATTATTGTACTAGAAGGTGAGAATATGCATTGAACTTTATACAAGTTTGTAGGTGGGTATTCATCTTGGACTTGGTCTCCTTATATAGGATCCAAGCCTTCTAGAGGGTCATAATGGCACTTGTAGGGTGAGCATTGAGTGCCACACCATGGGCCTCTGAATTACCACAAATTTCTTGTTTGTGCCCCATCCATACAGAGATGATGACACACTTGGACCACGTTTCCCAACCGACCACACATTTTCACTCGGCACTTGGCAATTGATCTAGGACCCAAATGAGGTTTTGTCTCATTCGAAGAGACATGGGAGGGCATGCGTCATGTTATAGCTCTCATTGGTGGAGCATCAACATGATTTTGAGCCATTGGAGTTTGGAGGTGTTTTAAAACGTTTGGAGGGCATCTCCCTCTTAACCATCATTTTTTAGGCCCTCACCCTCATTCTTAACACATCAGCCTCAATGCTAGCATTGGAGGTTACTTCACATTATTAAATTACATGGGCTAAACAAGAATTAAAAAATAATTAATGTTAAATATATCTTGGTTGGCTTGTAACCAAGGGTTTTTTACCTTGATTAAGTACATAATTAGGAAATTCGAACCCATTAGGATTGTATAAATAAGAGATAGTCTCTCTCATTTGGATCATCACACTTTGGGATTTCTGACTACCTCATTAGAGGATTTTCAACCTACAATTTGTGGAATGAGTTTGGATGATTAAATGCATTTTTATGTTTGGAAGAATTTCACTCTCTCTGTAGGAGATTCTCTTTGGAAAATTGATGGATGGATATACTCTTATTTTTCTTGTAAGTTCTATATGATGCTATATTTATGTATTGATAAGTTTCTAATGGATGGAATATTTTTCTTATGGTGATTAAATGTTCCCTAATTAATGAAAATTGTTGGAAGCATTGAAAACTATTAGAAATATTTTTCATGTGTTATTCATTGGACAAAGAATGAATGAATATTCCTAGGGGACTAATTTCATTTTTATCCTTGAAACTCCATTAATTCTGCCCAAAAAGTTATAAAATTATAGATTAGCCATGAAGATATCTCCATTAGGGCATGTGAAGTTGCTTCTATGTCTCCTTGAAGAGTGAAGTTTACAAAACAAGATCATTTTGACTCCAATATTCCCAATTTATAGGCATTGGTCCTAGATCCTTGGTGATCACATTAACTTAATGAAATATCATTCCTCTCCCCTTATTCTTCCCTCTTTCTTTGCCCCTTTAAGGATAAGGAGGCATTCTATGGCTCGATAAGAAATTTTAGGAAGGATGAATTTTATGGTTTCATCTAGACATAATTCTTCCTTTGTGTCTCCTCTAGGCATCCACAAGGTTTGAACGAATTTTGATGGTGTAAATTCAATTAAATTAATTCCCTAGGGATTAATGCATGGGTGGTGGATAGAAAACCTTCTCAGGTTTCCCAAAACCTAAGGCAGAAAAAATTAAGGGACCTGCAATTGTTCACAGAAGATACATTCAAGCATACTAATTCTAAGTATGAATTGGCAAAGTCACGAAGAAGGATTACCTACTTATCCTGAGTAAAAATATGCTAGAGATTTGTGCATGGTAGATAAAGGATCATTAACCAACTCCAAGGTTGATACCTACACACGAAACAAAAACCAAGTAATATCCACAATATATGACAAATTCAACACATTAACATAAAGTAGCATATAATAACTAAATGCATCAATGATAAAGTGTTAGTCTAATTTCCTAATCAAAATATACAAAAATAATGTATAGAAATCATGACATAGACATAACAATAATATCTGCATTATTAAATCTGATAAGAATAATTAAAATCGTGAATGTTGCATCAAGTCTTCCTTTAGTTCCTATCTCCTCCCTCTCTCTCACAATAGTGTCTCGACAACATAACAATGCACAAATTCTGATCCATATTACTGTAGCCTAGCCTCCAATATATAGGAAGTGGAGGCTATGAAGATTTCCAATATTCCTCTTTAATTCAATTTGAGCAAAACATTTTGGGTAAATAATGTTTCCCCATTTAAAGATGCTTTTATCCACTTTTAGATGCTTTTATGTTTAGGAAAAATATTCCCCATGATTTATGGCTCTTTCCTGCTTTTGTATGCTTTTCTTGTTTAGGAAGAAGCCAAATATGAGGATAAAGAGATCACATTCCACCATATGAGTTTCCTCAAATAAAAAAGAGTGATATTATGAGTTCAACTCGAGCTTTTTACTCATCTCTTAAGTGAGGATTTGGTAATGTGGGTTTGATGGAGAAAGACAATGTTCTAGACTAGGATAATGTTGTTCTCATGGTATAAGACTCACATTATAATGTAGTTGTGGATTACAAAAGGTGCATTATAATCTTAAATAAAATAGAAAAATGGGTATAAAGGGGTGTATTTCAACCAACAACATAGTATTCTCCTCGGATATGATGATGAGGTATTTTCATGGATAACAAATGCCCTCTAAAGTGTGAAGTCAGAGAATAAGGCGATGGACGAAATACTTTATATAATTTCACCAAAGAGAGAGAGTGTCTAAGCTTTTAAACTGAAGGAAAAATAAAATCAACAACATATGTCAACATATATAAATATATCCAGAATCGGAAATTCCCATGCTCAGTAGAAAAATAGACTGAATTCCGGGCAAGATATGACAGTCGTGTCCACCGATAGGCACAATGTGGATGGATGCCATAGTAGCATCAATATGATAAGTTATCTCTAAAAACAATATTTGCAACTTGGGAGAGGAAACATGGCTAAGTGATGTAAACCTCTACCCATGGTATTGATCGCCATTTCCAAAATAGCATATTTCCACACATGTGAATAAAGGAGTTGAAGTCGAACATGTGAGAAATCGTCTGATTATCAGTCAATGATGAGAAACGTTAGTAGACAAAAGGATGGCCACCGATAGGAGTGATGGTCTCCAAGATGCACAGTATAGTCTAGCAAGTGTGAATAATATGTCTTGGTGTTGAACACTTGTAGAATCGGTCAACAAGGAGCCAATAATGAATATCACCAATAAAACATAGGGAATCCTGCCTCTGAGGTCTACGAGTTCCAGGGTACTGAAATGCTTCTCGTTCTACGTCTTAGATAATATGTTTAATTCTATAGAAAGAGACTTGTCAAAGGTAGGCAATGATGAGTGCTACATCAGTTGATGCGAAACGAGACAAGGATGATTGCTTTGGTGATAGTTTAGAAAAATGGGTCAAAATGACCCAAGGAAAAAATGACATATGGTTTATGCATAAAGTAGAGGATAAGATGATCCCTTGAAGAATAGAAGGCATGAATCTAGGAAGTCCATGCAACTTATACTCAAAAAACACCATGAGGAGTGAGACACAAAGGTGTAGAGGCATATGGGTATAAAATCAAGTCTCATATAGATGTTAGGGTTTGTAGAGAAGCTGACACAAAAAGAGGAATATGCTGGGAAAGAGCCATATTCAAGGGATTAAGAAGATACGACTGCCAAAAGATCTTTCATAAATATAGATAGTATAACCACCATTATGTCTAATGTTTCCCAATCTGTTTAGGTTTTATAAGTCCAAAAAGGGTAAACTCGGTGGTATTTTCATATTTATAGAGTCTAAAATGATCGTAAAGAAGACTCCAAGGGGGTACTTTTGTCATGGTTGATGACCTAGTGTGACAAAGGTTTTTTTTTTCGTAATTTAATCCATTGAGTCCGAATAAATTGAGAAACCTGTGCTCAAGAAACGTTCGCCTCATTGTTTTACCACTATGGGGGGAACTGGGAGAACTCGATATTCTTTGTAAAATTTGGTAACCGGTTCAAACTAAGAAAAATAAAACTATTCTTTTCAGTTTAATGAGAAAGAAAAAGAGAGAAAAATAATTTCTTGAATCTATTTCATAGGAGTTTTAGAAGATTGAAATAGGTAACTCGGGGTTTTTTTTTTTTTTTTCGTATAATGAGCAAGAAAAAGTCCCTAAAAAGAATGCTCATTCTTATTCATGGGAGTTTAACAACCCCGAAGAAGGAAATTCAAGGTTTTTTTGATTAACGAGAAAGAAAACTACCATAAAAAGAATGCTCGACCAAAGCACAAGCTATCGAGGTGCTAGAGTACCATTTTGAGTGGGTCCCCATCATAGTCCATAAGTTCATATGCCTCTTTAGCAAGGACCTGAGTGATAATGTAAGGACTAAGGCAGATGGGTGGTAAGGTTCCTTCCCCCAGGAGATTTCCTAAGTTTCCTTCTGAGTATAACTCTTGAACATGTGTCAAATAGGAAGGAAAAAGGTCAGATTGATTAAGGGACAATATTTCCAAATGATTCGTGTTCAGTGCAAATAGAAAGGGGAATGAGACACGAGGTTGGGAGTCATCCAAACGCCACTCAAATAGATATGTGATCTCCTTAATAGCCTCATCAGAGGGGAGGAAAATGGGGAGAAGATAAATAGAGGGAATGTCAATGGGAGAGTTCATAGGATCATGGACCCCAACCAAGGAAAAATGAGATTCATATGCCGACTGAATAGCTTGACCAACCAATTACTCCGGTGAAAGCAACATCTGATCTCCATAGAAATCAAAGGTGGAAGGGCTCAAGATGATCCCTAGATCCATAGAATCTCCAGTAGGTATAGTAAAGACCATAGAAATGGCCATAGGGACCTCAGGTTGTGGAAAAGGGAAACACCCCAGAAGATGAGATATTTTCAAAAGACCGATACTATTAGTTTCAACCTATTCAGCCTGTCACTAGTGATCAAATGGGTTCTTATCACATAATGTTATGTTCTCAAAGTCAAATTTTTGTCATTTCATTAAGTATTCAAATAAAAATTTGGTCACTGGGTGCTATGTCTATGGCTATTTCCACTCCTTTAAAAACTTTTACATGCCAGTCCTTGTCATCACTCAGTTGAGTGTACCATCAAATAAAAGATCATCATCATCACTCTATTCAACATCATCATGATTTCATTCATTTCAGTGTCTCCATTAGGTCATTAGGGTTTTAGTCCTCCAAAATATGTCATTCCATGCATAAATCCGACAAATAAAGAGTGGTAATAGGTAAATTTGTTCAATGAAGTTTGGTTTCAATTGTAATTTATGTTTCAAATTTGTAATAATTTCATCATGTTCCTAAAATCTGCATACAAAGTTTCAAAGCTACAAGTTTTCAAAGCAAAGTGAAAAGACATGTAGTGGGCCATCCCACTACTATCAAGAAAAGTGTCCATCACTAGTTATAAAATACCAATTCAACTCATTTTTTCATTAATAATATTTAAGAAGAGCTCTCATTCATCACAAAGAGGCTTCATCAGAAAATTAAAGTAAAAAAAAATTCAAAATTTGATGCCAAAGCAGCCACGCTGCACTTACTGGGCTCCACGTTGCGCTTTCTTCAACTTGCTGCATTTTCTCTCATAGAGGAATCAAATAAAATTTTAAAGGCTTATTAAAGCTATCAAGGTGTCTAACATCATTTGAAAATTAATTTACACCTCAAGTAACCCCTCCTTGCAGCTCAATTTCATTATTTTAGAGTGTAAACCCTCCATTGGCCCCTACGATGCGTTTTAGTGGCTGGCCCATATTTTCCAATTTTGCAAGGTAAACACAATTCCCATAGACTTGTTAACATCCCTCACAACCAAGACCATCTCCCATAGCCTTCACACCCCCTCATTCACAATTCCTAATCCCAAAACCCTAAACCCTAGCCTAATTCTACAATTTTGGGCAGTTTTCCTCGCTAGTATTGTGTAAAAATTCCCTAGCTCAATTCCCATACCCATTTCACTCCATTTCACTTCCTATACTTCCCTAAGACCCCTCTCCACCTCCCTAAATTTTCCTACTTCCATCTCCCTTCCCTAACCCCTCCATCTTATCCCTTCACTCCCTTCCCCTGTTTTGTCCCATTAGGGTTTTATCCCTTGCAAACAATCAAATGGAGGAGAAGAAGTCTTCCAATAAGTAAGGTCAGGTGATAAGACATGAGCCCTTAAACACTCATGAAATGATAACTTTACCATTATCCAAGCACTATTTTCAAAGGGTAGGGTGTCTTCCTTTTTGTGATCAAGTTGAGAAAGTCAAATATCATGCCACATTGACCAAATTGTTTGCCACTCAACTCAAAAAGGACAAGGTAATGATTGCAGGGGTATCAACTAATGTAGTAGCTGAGGCCACAATGATACCCAATCATGGTGAAAAATGGTTTAAAAACCAAGACCTAGACATTCAAATTTATCAGCCCTATCTTAGAAGACACTATCAACAACACACGAATAAGATTTTTCATGTTGGGAACCTTCTGGAGAAGTATATACCACTAATGGAGATCATCATGAAATAATTTACTTGTGAGGGAAGATTTTATAGACTATATCGGTATCATGTCTGACTTCTCATGCATTTAACAAGGATAAATCTAGTCAATTTTCCCTATTACCTCTACAGAATTTTGGCAAAGATGGTAGAAAAAGTTCAACATAAGTACAGTAGTCTTGAAAGAAACTTCTTTCACCATGCTCATATCAAAATCATTGTTTTACACCATCTTGAAAAAATATCATCAATTGGGAAACCTTTATGCAAGCAGATCTCGTTTTGTCTTCTAGTAGCCAGCCTACTAGTCCTAGTTCACCATCAGCACCATCAACACCATCTAGAAATGTGGAGGTTGGCTCACCTAGCACAGTTTTAGTGAGGAGGAAGATTGAGGTTACTCAGACGTACCAAAGAGGCTGAAGGCTTCTGTTTTGTCCTCAGATTGATGAAGGGAAAAATCCTACATTAGCAGAACATGGATTACATTCACATCATGAGACATCTTTGCATGATGAGGAGCTCATTCATCATGACATTGACATAGTAGACTTGGAGGCCACTGAAGAGAATGAAAACCTAGAGAGGATTGTCAAGGAAAAATATTCTTAGATCAAAGAACTCAAGGAAAATTTGGCAAGGGATAATTTCATAATTTCCTTCCTAGAGCAAGAGAACAATCAGTTGAAGGTAAAACAATTGTCTTTAGAGAAAGATCAGTTTGAAGCTAGTATGCATGATGTGAGAGGAAAAGAAATGGCTGATAGTGAAGATTTAGAAAATCATGAAGAGCAGGTGACAAGGAAGAGGCCAAGGACCATTGGTCTCCGAAGGGCACTTCAGAAAAAAAGAGAGAGAAAAATCCACTAGAGGAAGAGTTGACATTTGAAGAAAGGATAGCCATGAAATCAATGAAAATACGAAGTTTTGGCTTGAGAAATTCAATATTTACTTGGAGAAGCTCCTTGAAAAGGCTAACAGAGACAAAAAGTTACAAAAACACATGGCTGACCACTACTACCCAAGAAATCAAATTTACAAATTCAAAGTCAAACATTTACAAGAAAAACTAAAGGAAACCCTAATTAGTCAAAAGGAGAAGGGTAATTGGAGTTACTTTCTAATGTTTCCTTAGTGGCATAACAAACCTTGTCAGGCATCCCTTGACCAATTTTGAGGATTTTTGTAGAAAATTTTGATTTTTGTCAGTTTTTGGTCAAAATTGGAAATTTTGAAAACTAGTCACACTGGCAAAAGCTCAGCATGGGCCACACTACGTTTTTGTTGGGGGGGTCCATTGGATGAAAAATTATCATTGATGGATTCCTCTTGATGAGTGCATCAGTCCTAGTCAGCGGTGGAGCCATGCTAGCCACTTTTGGAGGGTCCAAATGCCCAAAAGCATGTAAAAAATGACCTTTTCTGCCTTGTTTTTGGAGGCCATGCTATGCTTTCTTAGTACTCTTGGGAGAATGAAGATTTGGAGGGCTAGGAGCCACCTTTTGAGTTCTTGAAGAGACTATCATGTATTAGACATACACATATTTCTATAGCAACTTTCAGATCAACATTTGGACACCTGGAAGGCTTTCAAATTGCCTTTTTCTCTAGTTCACTATGCTTTCTCCATGCACGTTGCGCTTTCTCCAGAAGGCATTTTTCACAGGCAGTTTGACCTAGTTTGAATTTTTACCTATGTAATTGATGAATGATGATTATTTTGTGATTTCATGAGGTGTAATTGAGCTTGTAAATAGTGAAATAGGGTAGATACATGCTTGTTAATGTAATTTTGGTCAAATGTATCTAGTTTCCTATGATGAGGTGAATTGGTTGACCTCCACTAGACATTAGGGTTTTGTTGATAATATCATGTAATAAGTTCCACAACTAATGGATTCGACTCCCGAGAGAGGGGATATGTTGTTTTGGTCTATATCTATCATTTTTAGAGTCATATGACTGGTTGGAGATCAATGGATTGTAACTCTTGTAGGTTGTACTTTCACTTTTATATTCAGAAATAAAAGCATGCAGTTGCAACTATTACCTAGAAATTCATGTGTAGTGAGTTTATGATAATGCATTTTCTCTGTTATAGTCTTTATTGAATGATATATAGCTCCTCTTTTAGATCTTGTATCTTTAGTGGTTTTCCTTATAGTTCATAGGCATAATTCTATTAATTTAGCTCTGTCTATATGGGAATGTCATTTTGTGTCTCATGCTTCTAGTTTAATGAATTCAAGATTCAACATGCTCATTAAATCCCTTTACTTTTTCAGACTCACCACTATACCTAAAAAACCATAAAGCCATCATATATCCACTTCTACCTTGCTCTTTTATATCTTTGCAGCTGTAAACCCTTTGACACATAGACCTAGCTACTTGGTTTCATCCCTGATCCAACATCAAACCTATTGAGATTCAACAAGAAGATTCAACACCCATGCCTAGTGCATTAAGCACCTGGTTGCATTAAAAAACCATACTAGGGTGGGGCCCACAGTGCTATTTTTGGGTGCATGTCTATTTTGGTTATCCCTTAATTACGATGGACATTAAACTGTAATCTATTCTCAACGTGGACTTGAATGAGTTAGCTGAAAGTGATAAATTCAGTTAGCTAGTGGATTTCGAGTTAGAGGTTATTGGTGAGGTATGCAGAGTAATTTTAGTTGTAACAGAGTTCGAAGTGCGGTGGTGCATGAGTTGGTGCAAGTTGTAAATCAGTTTAAATTAGTTAAGTGAGTTAAACTCAGTTGTGCTAGTTGTAACTGAAGATACACTAGGGAGAGATATAGTGAATTAAATATTAATTAATTCACAATCAGTGATCTCACATGAAACTAATGATTTACTATTATTAGCTGCATGCATGTCATATCTAGTGGAGACCCAGTTGAGTTCTAGGTGAAAGGGAAGTTGACTATCAGTTGTAGGATTATTGGCTTGCACACTTTCAACCAAACACCCAATTCGAGTGCCCATGATACTTGCGCAGTCAAGGCAGGAAAGAATTCTTATCTTTTAGGGATCTTTACCATCAAGAATTTGGCAAGCAAGGCAAGCTGTCTGGAGGCTAAGAATTGGCTATGTGTTGGTCAATTTTGCATATGACAGTGTGAGACAATTAGCCGAGTACTGGAGGGCTCTTGTGAGAAGAGTTTTGTATGTAATTGTTTCATGATCCATGCTTAATATAAAATAGAATATAGTGGGGTTTTTAGCTGTAATATTTCCTCAGGAAATTATCTGTGTTGTTACTGATTGATGTTTCTTCATGTTCATGTGATTAGCAATTGTGTTTTTAAATTCGCAAAAGATTTGTAGAAGTGATTCAGTATTTAACTTTAGTGCATTGTTAGATCGGGTGAATCCAAGATATACATGCATGTTGTATAATTTCTACATGGTATCAGAGCACATGAAATTGCAGAAGTGAAGCAGGAGTTGAGTTTGTGACTAGATAGAATTTGAATTTGCAGAAAGACTTCCTTGGTGCTATAGATGATTCAAGATCAAAATGGGTTTCGTTAGCTTGAAGTTAGAGAATGCACTTGAGGGAAACTCAAACTATATTGCTTGGAAGGACAGGATGGAGGCTCTACTAGAAGACAATGGTTTGAAGAAATTCATTGACAAATATGTTCCTAAACCCGATGCTGCAGATGCTGCAAATCTTGATGCATGGCAAAGGAAAGTGGCAAAGGCGAGGAGGATCCCATGGAGGGAGTACTAGACCATGTTATCTCAACTCCATGGGAAAGCCACACCATATGTTCCAAAGAAGTATCAACCATAGGAAATTGGCACTCAAAGATAAACTTAGGAAGATCAAGATGGAAAAGAGCGACACCATTCCAAAATATCTAACAAAGTTTGTCCAATGTCGGGATGAACTGGGGAGCGTTGGAATAACAGTTGTTGATGATTATTTGGTGAGCTTGGCTCTTCTAGGACTTCTTAAGAGTTGGCACAGTTATCAAGACTCTTTCAATGGAAGGGAAAAATTTCCAGATTGGGAATGACTGTGGTTGGATTTGGTGCAGGAGGAGTTCAGACGGAACCCCAGAGATGGATCTTCATCTAAGAATGAGGATGAATAGGATTGTGCTTTGGTTTCCAAGTCAAGGAAGGGGAAGGGGAAGAATTTCCATTCTAAATCTGAGTCCAAGAATGGCAAGAAGTAGGACATGTACAAGGTGAAGTGTTTTCACTGTCATGAGCATGGGCATTTTTCTACTAACTGTCCACAAAAGAAGAAGAACAAGAAGGCTGCTAGATCTGTAGTTGGTGAGGTCCTTGCCTTGAAATTTGAGCTTGAATTCTCATTGATCCCATGGATGGTGTCTAGTGCATTGGTATCTATGTGGTATTTGGATAGTGGCGCTTCCTTTCATATGACGGGAGATAAGGAACTTTTCAGTGATTTGGAGGAGAAAGATCTCCAGATGCATATTGAAATGGGTGAGGATGGATGGTAAAGTGCTACTGGGTTTGGTACCATTACCTTTCAGAGGGATTCAGGTAAACCATTTCAATTAAAATATGTGATGCATGTACCAGGTCTGAAGAAAAATTTGGTCTCAGTCGCAATGTTGGAGGATAGAGGCTATGATGTTGTTTTTAGTGATGGAAAATCTTTCCTGCGACATAAAACAACGGGTCAAGCCAAGAGGATAGGGATTCAAGTTAAAAATCTCTACAAGCTGGAGGTAGATGGTTGCGCAATAATGATGGGCAAGGCAGATCAAGTGCTGAGCCGGGATGAGGGCGAATTATGGCACAGGCGATTGGGCCATCTTCACCATGGAGCCTTGAAAGTCATGCAACATATTTATATTGGTCTTCCTAGGGGTACAATTGCGTAGTCAGACACATGCAAGGGATGTACTATGGGAAAATATGTAAAGGCCACCTTTCATGAGAAGGAAAACTGAGCTTCGGGGATCCTTGAGAGAGTTTACACAAACGTGTGTGGTCCTTTCTCGGTTGCTTCAATAACAAAACATGAGTACTATGCAATATTTGTTGATGAATTTAGTCGCAAGTACTTGATTTTATTCATGCAGAAGAAATATCAAACATTCTCTAAGTTCTATGAGTTTAAGGCATTGGTGGAGAAAGAGTCGGGGAAGCAAGTGAAGTCTCTTAGGAGTGATAAAGGTGGATAATACATCTCTAACGAATTCAATAACTTCTGCGGCAAAGAAGGATTTCGAAGATAGATCCTAGCGCCTCATAACCCACAGCAGAATGGGGTGACAGAGAGGAAGAACTGAACTATTATGTGTGCAACACGAGCGATGTTGCATGACCAAGGCCTACCGATGCATTTGTGGGTGGAAGTATGCAATACAATGGTACATGTGCAAAACCATTGTCCTCATAGAGTACTTGGCATGAGTACACCTGAAGAGGCTTTCACTGGTAAGAAACTTGATGTTTCACACTTTAAGATTTTTGGCTCATCTGCTTATGTGCATTGACCAAGGACGCCATGAACAAGATGGAACCAAAAAGTGAGGTTGGGATTTTTGTGGGGTACACTAAAACACCCCATAATTATAGTGTGTATTTTCAAAACAGCAAAATGACTGTTGTGCGATGGGATATCAAATTTGATGAGGAGAAAGCCATGCGGTTGTCCCTTGAGAGGGAGCTAGACTTGCATGCATACGAGGAACTTTTGGTTCCCAAGGATGAATCTCATGATGTGGATCAACCACATGAGGAGGTTCATGGAGTGGAGGAAATCAATCATGCAGATCCATCCATCAGAAATGGCAAAAGGTGCACCACAGAAGCTGATAGGATGAGACTTGATGCTGCACAAAATGTAGGAGCCCCTAATTCATAGCACAGACAGAGACAATCTCTTGACCAATTTACTGGATACATGGCTCTTATGAGCAAATGTATTATGACTGAACCATCTTCCTTTCAGGAAGCAGTGCAACAACCAACTTGGGTTGATGCAATGGTGGAGGAGTATGACTCCATTGTCAAGAACAATGCATGGGAGATAGTCCCAAGACCGGTCGACAAATCAGTGTTTGGATTGAGATGGATCTACAAGGTAAAGAAAGTTGCTGATGGGAGTGTGGAGAAATACAAGGCCAGATTTATGGCCTAGGGAATCTCACAGATCAAAGGGATATATTATGATGAAACTTTTGCACCTGTTGCAAGCTACTTTTCCATACGATCCATCCTTGCACTCTCAGTGAAGATGGGCTGGCGCATTCATCATATGGATGTGAAAACTACGTTTCTCAATGGGATCATTGAGGAATTTTTGTACATAGAGAAACATGAAGGTTTTGAAACCTTCAACGGTGAGTCGCATGTGTGCAGGCTCAAAAGAGCACTGTATGGGCTGAAGCAAGCACCCCGTGCTTGGTACACTCGGATATACAGCTATTTCACCGGACTGGGCTTCACCAAAAGTGAAGCAGATGCAATCCTGTACCAAATTATGGTTGAGGGTAAGCTATTGATCATTGTTCTTTATGTTGATGATCTAATTTTGACTGGTGATGAGCAGATGATACACTCATGCAAGGAGGATCTTGCAAGGGAGTTCGAAATGAAGGACATGGGACTCCTTCATTATTTCCTTAGATTGGAAATATGGCAGTGGGATGGTGAAATTTTTGTGTCTCAAGGCAAGTATGCAAAGGAGATATTGGGTAAGATTAACACGGAGAGCTGCAAACCCATGGATACTCCTCTTCCAGGAAATTGGAGGAAAGAGGATGCTACTTCTGGAGAGGTAGTGGATGCTACTGTCTATCGATAGTTAGTGGGTTCACTTTTATATTTGGTGAACACGAGACCAGACATTTTCTATGCAGTTAACCGAATGAGTCAAGATATGGTTAAGCATACTAAGCTATTTTGGAATGCGGGGAAGCATGTTCTGAGATTTCTAAGGGGTAGATTAGAGTATGGTCTATGGTATAGACGGACGCATGGAGTGAAGCTACATGGCTTCACGGGTGCAGATTTGGCTGGCATTCCATCAGACATAAAGAGCACATTAGGGGGGATCTTTAGCATTGGATTGACAACAGTTTCCTAGTATAACAAGAAACAAGGATATGTGGCACCCAGTTTAGCAGAAGCGGAATACATGGCAGCAAGTCAAGCTGCATGTGAGGCTATTTGGATGAGAAAGATCTTGGTTGGTTTGTTTGGTTCTTAGATGGATCCGATAATGATTCATTTTTATAGTCAGAGTTGCATTAAACTCTCGATTAATCCTGTGTTTCATTATAGGTCCAAGAATATAGATATCCAGTACCATCATCTCATAGATTGTGTGCAAAGAAGGATTATGGTACTTCAATACATTCCCATGGAAGATCAAGATGCAGATATTATAACGAAGGCGCTCACCAGGAGCAAATTCGAATACCATATAGACAGGATCAAGGTGAAGGATAATTCGTTTCTTGTTGAGAGGGAGTGTTGAGATTCAACAAGAAGACTCAGCACCCATGCCTAGTGCATTAAGCACCTGGTTGCATTCAGAACCTGGTTTCATTAAGCACCCTGAATAGGGTGGGGCCCATAGTGCTATTTTTGGGTGCATGTCTATTTCTAGTGAAAGTGATAAATTTAGTTAGCTAGTGGATTTCGAGTTAGAGGTTGTTGGTGAGGCATGTAGAGTAATTCTAGTTGTAACAGAGTTCGAAGTGTAGTGGTGCATGAGTTGGTGCAAGTTGTAAATCAGTTTAACTCAGTTAAGTGTGTTAAACTCAGTTGTGCTAGTTGTAACTGAAGATACACTAGTGATAGATCTAGTGAATTACATATTAATTAATTCACAATCAATGATCTCACATGCAACTGAGGATTTACTATTATTAGCTTCATGCATGTTAGATCCAGTGGAGACCCAGTTGAGTTCTAGGTGAAAGGGAAGTTGACTATAAGTTTTAGGATTATTGGCTTGCACACTTGCAACCAAACACCCAATTCGAGTGCCCATGATACTTGCATAGTCAAGGTAGGCAATAATTCCTATCTTTTAGGGATCTTTACCATCAGGGATTGTGCAAGCAAGGAAGGATGTCTCGAGGCTGAGAATTGGCTATGTGTTGGTTAGTTTTTCATATGACAACGTGAGACAATTAGCTAAGTACTAGAGGGCTCTTGTGAGAAGAGTTTTGTATGTAATTGTTTCACGATCCATGCTTAATATACAATAGAAGATAGTGGGGTTTTTAGCTGTAAGATTTCCCCGAGAAATTACCTGTGTTGTGAATGATTGATCTTTCTTCATGTTCATGTGATTAGCGATTGTGTTTTTAATTCCACAAAATATTTGTATATGTGATTCAATATTCAAGTTTAGTACATTGTTAGATCAGGTGAATCCAATATATACATACATGTTGTATAATTTATACAAAACCATAAAACACTCAAAACCTACTTGAGCCTATCATATATAGCCTAATATTTTTCATGTCACTGTCAATCCTTGACTCTGATCTCATAGAGAGAGCCCTCTCATCCTGGTAGGGCTAGCTACTTGGTCAAAGTGGTCTATGATTACCTTTTTCAGTCTCCTTTTCAGCCTTTGGAGAACTGGTGAAATGCTAACATTCTGGTGCCATTGCTGGGGAACAAAGTGAAAAATATTCCCTGGCTGTATTATTACTTTTCATATAATTATAAGCATGTGGGTGATAGGCCCTAGTGTTCGTGAAGGCTGATTCAAGGTTGTAGAGAGCCAAGGTGCGGAAAGAAAAGAATACACTAGATCCGTAAAGATATAAAAGATAAAATCCTGATCCACATCCATATTCTCCATTTGAATATCCAGAGAAAATCATCAGAAAGAATATATCTCAACACTCAGAGATTCAGTTGGGTTCATCTTCATTAGTAAGGTCTACATCATTGCCTGCAAAAATATTATCACTTGAAGATATTCCATTCGATCTGAAATTTGAATTATCTTTGTTTAGATCAAAGTCAAAAACTTCCTTGTCTAAAATAGTGTTTGATCCCTTGAGGTTGCATGAAGTTACATAGTTATTTGAAATAATATTTGATTATATAAAGCTTGAAGATAGTACATTATATGAAGAATCTAAATCTGAGTCAGGTTTTGATAGGAAATTCTGGAGTCAGTTTGAAAAATTAGCCAACCAGCTCCAATATACATCTGAGAAAGTTATCATCCAGTATCAACAAAATTCATTTTAAACTCAAAAACCATCTCAATCAGTTGTTTCCAATTCTTCCATCCCTTCTACATTATTTCCTACTTAGAATCCTTCTCAATGTACCCCTCCCATTGTTACTCCTGCTCCACATTCAACAGGGTTCATGTTGAGATTTGCACCTCTAGTTTTACCTGTTCAACTTGCACCCTTACCACAAGGCTATGGTCAAATACTTCCTCTCTTTGATGAAACCTTAGAGATCAGTGCTAGACAACACCTAGTGAAGGTCACTGATTTCATTCATTTAGAAGAGATTGATGTCGATGATGCAAAAATGAGGATCATTGCCCAAAGATTCTCCGGGGATGTAAAAACATGGTTCCGTTCTTTGACTGCCCATTCCATAAAAAATCCGAAGCAAATAACTGATGCATTTATAGCTAGATGGGAAGTGAAAAAGGATCCACTTCAGGTTCTTTCCAAATATGAAAATTTTAAAAGAAATCCTAATGAGTCTGTTCAGGATTTTACTACTCGCTTTAACCAAGTATACAACTCATTCCTCAATGATATCAAGCCTCCTCCAGGTTTGGCTCTCTTGCACTATCAAAATTCTTTCGATCCTGATATGGCATAATAGCTTCGATAAAGAAGCCCTATAATTCTTGAGGATATGAAAAAAAACACGGCTAGTGTCGAAGCAATTTTGATTATGAAAAAGTCAAATATCAAAGGTGAAAGAAAGGTGACAATCAAGGAAGAACCATCCACATCCTCTAATGCCGAATTGGATACCTTGATCAGGACTGTGTAGAGAATGGTGGATAGAATGTCTATTACTGAAAGGCAACCAAAAAATCATGTTCTAAATCCTAATTTCCTTGATCAGTAGCAACAACCTCAGTTTAGGATTAAACAAAGGGAACAAAAGAGATCAGCCATAAAAAAAACAGATCCACACACCTTTGCAGTAGAATTATGCTCAAGGGGTTGAAGAGGAAGATGAGATTGTAGAAGAGAATCATTTCTTCATAGAAGATGGACAACCTATCTTCCTTACAAAGGATGAAGAATACATTGAAAAAACAGATTTACGGAAAGATGAGGACTATATGCTTGCAAATGATGATGAGTTGGAGGTCCAATCCAATGACTATCAACGAGGGTATCTAAATGTTCTTAGATCACAACAGAGACAATATTATTTGAGAAATTGAGATTTTCGTATCACTCCTATCTAGAAGAGGACAACTCAACAAAAAGATACTCAGCGCAAGAAAAATCCCCAAGCTAGTCAAAACAAGGGAAAGGAGACTGTTGCTACAAATTAGAGCAATAAAAACCAGGCATCTACAAGTACACTAAAGAAAGAGAAAGAAGGAAAAAAGAAGGAATCTACAACAAAATACCAGCCCGATAAGAGGGACAATTTTGTAAAAGAGGTAGATAAACAATCCAATCTATTTAGCTTAGAAAATGAAATCTCTAAGTTGAAATTTTCTATCCCCTTGAACGAGATTGTGAAAAATAACCAATATAAATCTCATGTTGCTAAAATTCTGAAAGTAGAACTATGGCAGATATGGTTAATGTTGAAGATGATCAACCCAAGCTCCTTTTTGGTCCAGCCATAGATGGTCAACTAGAATATAGTGAAGTTCCCCCATTTTATCTCAGCTTGAGGGTTCATCAATGTATCCTCCATAATGCTATGATTGATTCCGGAGCTTCTCATAACCTGATGCTAAAGGCCACAATGGAAAAATTTGGCTTGGACATAACCAAAACTTACCATGATCTTTAATCTTTTGACTCTGGTAGAGTACGATGTCTCGATCTTATTAAGGACTGGGTGGTTTCACTTGAGAAAATTCCTGCTAAAAATGTTTTAATGGATGTGGTAGTGGATGATATACCTCTGCGGTATGGCATGCTGCTTTCGAGGTCATGGGGAGAAAAGTTAAGAGGCACTCTGCAATTGAATTTCTCTTATGCCACTATCCCGATTTTTGGACAACTAAGGAAGTTGTACCGGGAGAAAAAAATGAAGCATATGATCACCAGTAAAGAGAAACCAAATAATCACCCTATCAATTCTGGACATACTGATATTGAGTCCTTTATTTTGTTTAATGATTATAGTGGTTTTGATTATTTACATAGCAAGATTATAGAAGTTGAGGAAATTCCAAAAATTTCAAATAGTGTCTGAGAAATTTTGAATGAAGGATAAGGAAATTAGCGTAGCACTTCAGAGCAGATATTAGGAAGTTCAGAAAAAGAAATTGAACAGGTTGAAAGAGTGAACCAAAAGGAAAAAAACACATTAGGCTTCAAAATTTCAACTTCCTGATGATGAGAATGGTCCTTGGACCATGGATTTTGATGGTGCCTTAGGAAAATATGGGGCAAGCATCAGAATTTGGATCCGTAGTCCAATTCATCAATCAAGTAAACTTCCAAAAAGTTTGAGAATGTTTTCCTATAAGTTAGCTTTCGATTGTTACAATAATGAAGGTGAGTATGAGGCATTGATCACCGACCTCAAAATTATGAAAAAGTTAGGTGCAAAGAGAATTTCTATTTATGGCGACTTCGAGCTTGTAATCAAGAAGGTAAAAGGGGAATACCAGGAAAATCATCCAAGGATGAGAGCATATCGAAATGATGTACTTGACATTTTCAAAATTTTTCTTGAATATACATTTTCGGTCATTCCAAGAAGTCAGAATCTTATGGAAGGTTCACTTGCCATAGCAGAAAGTAACTTTAAGAATTCAATATTCTCTAATGGGAAATTTGAAATTCATGTCAAACACCGACCAAATGTCCCTGACAACTTGAGGTATTGGCAAGTGTTTTGGGATGACAAACAGGGGAATAATTTTCTTCATATGGATGGTGAGTTTGAAAATTATTATATTGATGAAGTATATGATAAAAATGATCAAGTGATCGAGGCCACTCAAGTTGATGTGTTATAGCTTGAAGATAATAACATTCCAAGGGGTCTCATATCTTTGGAATAGTTGTTTGATCAATATGATGTTGGTAGAAAGCCGACCATGGTTCCTACCGAGAAAGGTGTCGAAGATGTGAATATTCGAACAACAGACAATCCCAAAAAGGTTAAGTTGTCCAAGTCCTTATCTCTAGAGATGAAAGATAAATACATAGCCTTGTTATCTAAATTTTCTGATGTATTTTCTTGGGACTATGCAGATATGAAAGTATATGATAAAAATATCATTCAAAATACAATTCTGGTCAAGCCTAATCAAAATCCCTTTCGATAAAAATTGAGAATAATTAACCCAAGGTTGTTACCGTCAATAGAGAAAGAGGTAAAAAGACTCTTTAAAGTTGGTATGATTGTTCCCATTAGGTTTTCAGAATAGATGTAAAATCTTGTTCCGGTGAGAAAGAAAACGGGAGAAATCCGTCTTTGTATTGATTTCAGAAACTTGAGTAAGGTGTCCTTAAAAGATAACTATCCCATTCCTAAGATGGAACATATACTACAGAGAGTGGTTGGGTCCTCTCGAATGTCGTTTCTTGATGGATATTCAGGATATAATCAAATATTAGTGCATAAGGATGACCAATACAAAACTGCTTTCACAACACCTTGGGGCACTTTCAAATATGCCAAAATGCCATTTGGGCTCAAGAATGCAGGGGCCACTTTTCAACGGGCAATGGACATCACTTTCGCAAAGGAAAAGGGTGTTTTTCTAGTAGTGTACCTTGATGATCTCATTTTTTTCTCCCATTCTGATGATGAACATTTATATCATTTGAGAGTTTGTATTTCAAAAGTGTAGAATGTTTGGGATTTCAGTTAATCCCAAAAACAGTCTTTTGTCCATGAAGGAGGGCAAGCTTCTTGGTCATATCATCTCCAAAGATGGTATCCATATTGATCCCTCTCGGATTGAAGCTATTCAAAAAATAGATTTTCCATGCAGCAAGAAGGATAACCAAGCCTTTAAGGGTAAGATGAATTTATTAAGAAGATTTATCCCAAACCTTACCGAGCATCTTTGAGAGATGACCAATATGCTCAAAAAGGACAACGAGGTAAGGTGGTCGGAGGATGCTAAAAAGTCATTTAATTCAGTTAATTTTGCCTTAACAACAAATCCTATTTTGATCAGCCAAGACTATACCATTAATTTCATCATCTTTTCATTTTCCTCTGAACATAATTTGGCTGCTGTTTTGATGCAAAATAAGGATAAGATTGAGCAACCCATTGCTTTCTTCAGTCATACCATTAGAGATGCGGTCCTTAGATATAACATCATTGAGAAGCAAGCCTTGGTCCTGGTAAAGTCATTGAAGGACTTTTGAGTATATATCCTTCATTCACACATTCTAGCCTATATAACTAATGCAACAATGAAGGATGCCCTAATGCAAACTGGTTCGGAAGGCAGAAGAGGAAAGTGGATAGAATCTATGCTAGAGTATGACCTCAAGATCGAGCCTACAAAGCTGATAAAAGGTAAGGGATTGGCTAAGCTGATGGATGAATCCAATTTACATGCACTTGACATCAATCTCATTTCAGTTTTGTCCGAAGAAGAAGATGATGACTCACTCATACAGGTATCAGAAAATATTCTCTCATCCCCTTGGTATGCCGATATCATTTATTTTCTTCAACCTCTTAATCCTCCCCCAGATATGTTTAAAAGAAAGGGTAGATCATTAAATTTAAAAGCTTCCAAGTACTTTATTTTAGAAAATTCTCTATATTGGAAAGATCTGGGAGGTGCCCTACTAATTTGTCTGGTAGAAAGTGAAGCCAACGAGGTAATGAGTGATTTTCACAAGGTATATTGTGTAGTTAATTTTTTTTGGAAAACTACGACAAATAAAGTGTTGAGGGTAGGTTATTATTGGCCTAATCTCTTTGCTGATTTGTATAAAACCATGATGAGATGTCACAAATGCTAGATATTTCAAGGTAAGAGGAAGCTTCTCCCGCTGCCTTTGCAGCCCATATCTGTGCAAGCGCCATTTCAACAATGGGTCCTCGATTTCATTGGAGAAATCCACCCTACATATTCCACCCAACATAAGTGGATCTTGACAGCTATTGACTACACCAAATGGATTGAAGCAATCCCAACGAGACAAGCTACAAATTTAGTCATTATTCGGTTTTTGGAAACTATTATTTTGTCTCGATTTGGCTTTCCCCACAAAATAATTACAGATAATGCGGCTGCATTCAAGTCCAATAAAATGGTTTAGTTTTGCGAGAAATGCAACATTAAATTGGGTTACTCGACTGCATATTATCCGCAAGGTAATGGATTGGCCTAATCTTCAAACAAATCTTCGTTCAACATTATAAAGAATATGTTGGAGGTGAACAAGAAAAACTGGCATAAGAAAATTATTAATGCCTTGTGGGCATTCAAAGTGAGTAGAAACAAGTCAATAGGTATGTATCCTTTTCAGTTGGTATATGGAGTTGACACAGTTTTCCCTACATCACTTGTTGTCCCAGTTATAAAACTATTATAGGAAGTAGGTAGTGAAATGAATGATGTGCAACGCCGGATCAATCAGATGATTCATCTCCAACAAACCAGGGGTGAGGTATTTCAAAAAATCTCAAAGCTTAAAGAGAGAATTAAGAAGGTATATGACCGAAAGACAAAGGCATATGTTTTCAAAATTAGTGATGTGGTCCTCTGTTGGGATGCTAGAAATTAAGAGAAAGGGAAACACGGTAAATTTGAGAGCTTATGGAAGGGACCATATAAAATTTCAGTTTCAAGAGGACAACATGCTTATCTATTGGAGGAAATGAATGGAGAATATTGCATAGGAGGACCAGTCAATGGTAGGCTTCTCAAGCACTCCCTTTTCTGAGCATATTTATAAAGTTTCTTAACCTTATTGTACATATCAATTTATTTTTCTGCCAAAGTGTGAAGTAGAGAATCATCGGAGCTTGGAGCTCGAAGTGAAGGCCATAAATCTCCCTTGATTTTCTACTGATTTCTAAAGTTCATTAAGATTCAATTCAGTTCAGTTTTGAGTCTGTTTTCATTATTAAGTCTTGTATTTTGATTTTGACTCCATGCTTAATGGTTAGGCTACTTGGTCTACAATGTCCTTGACACCTCCAAGAAGCTGCCATCCCTAGCTGGAGCCAATGTTAGTGTTTGTATGTTTAGCCTGTCACCAGTGATCAAATGGGCTCTTTTCATGTCTTGTTAGGTTCTAAAAGTCAAATTTTTGTCATTTCATTAGGTATTTAAATAAAAATTTGTTCACTGGGTAGGATATTTCCACTCCTTTAAAAAATTTTACATGCCAGTCCTTGTCATCCCCCAATTGAGTGTACCATCAAATAAAATATCATCATCATCACTCCAGTCAACATCATCATGGTTTCATTCATTTCAGTGTCTCCATTAGGTCATTAGGGTTTTAGTCATCCAAAATATGTCATTCCATGCATAAATCCGGAAAATAAGGAGTGGTAATAGGTAAATTTGTTCAATGAAGTTTGGTTTCAAATTTAATTTATGTTTCAAAGATGTAATAAGTTCATCATGTTCCTAAAATCTGCATACAAATTTTCAAAGCTACAAGTTTTCAAAGCAAAGTGAAAAGACATGTAGTGGGCCATCCCACTACCATGAAGAAAAGTGACCATCACAAGTTATAAAATACCTACTAAACTCATTTTTTCATTCATCCTATTGAAGAGGAGCTCTCATTCATCACCAAGTGATTCATTAGCAAATTAAAGTTAAAAACATTTCAAAATTTGATGCCAAAGCAGCCACGCTGTGATTTCTAGGCTCCACGTGGCGCTTTCTTCCACTTGCTACGTTTTCTCTCCTAGAGGCATCAAATAAACCTCTGAAGGTTTCTGAAAGCTATCAAGGTGTCTATCATCGATAGAAAAGTAAGTTACACCTCAAGTAACCCCTCATTGCAACTCAATTTCATTATTTTTGAGTGTAAACCCTCCACTGACCCCTAGAATGCGTTTTAGTGGCTTGCCCATATTTTCCATTTTTGAAAGGGAAACACACTTCCCATAGACTTTTTAACCTCCCTCAAACCCAAGACCATCTCCCATATCCTTCACACCCCCTCATTCCCAATTCCTAATCCCCAATCCCTAAACCCTAGCCTAATTCTACAATTTTGGGAATTTTTCCTAGCTAGGGATGTGTAAAAATTCCCTAGCTCAATTACCATACCCATTTCACTCAATTTAACTTCCTATAATTCCCTAAGAGCCCTGTCCACCTCCATAAATTTTCCTACTCCCATCTCCCTTCCCTAACCCCTTAATCCTATCCCTTCACTCCGTTCCCTTGTTTTACCCCATTAGGGTTTTTCCACTTGCAAAAAATCAAATGGAGGAGAAGAAGGCTTTCAATAAGGGAGGCTAGGTGATAATACATGAGCCCTTAAACACTCATGAAATGATGTCTTCACCGTTATCCAAGCACTTTTTTCAAAGGGTATGGAATCTTCCTTTTTGTGAACAAGTTGAGAAAGTCAAATATCATGCCATATTGACCAAATTGTTTGCCACTCAACTCAAAAAGGACAAGGTAATGATTGTAGGGGTTAATTTCACTATATCAATTGATGTAGTAGCTGAGGCCACAGGGATACCCAATCATGGTGAAAAATGGTTTAAAAACCAATACCTAGACATTCAAAATTATCAGCCCTATCTCAGAAGACACTATCAACAACACATGAAGAAGATTTTTCCTGTTGGGCACCTCCTAGAGAAGTATACACCACTAATGAAGATCATCATGAAATAATTTGCTTGTGAGGGAAGAGTTTCTAGACTATATGGGTATAATGTCAGACTTCTCATGCATTTTACAGGGATAAAGCCACTCAATTTTCCCTATTACCTCTATAGAAGTTTGGCAAAGATGGCAGAAAAAAGTTTAGCATAAGCAGAGTAGTATTGAAAGCAACCTCTTTCACCATGCTATTATCAAAATCATTATTTTACACCAGCTTGAATATAAGAGCATCACTTTGGAAACCTTCATGCAAGAAGATGTCTTTTTGTCTTCTAGTAGCCAACCTACCAACCCTAGTTCACCATCAACACCATCAACACCATCTAAACATGTGGAGGTTGGATCACCTAGCACATTTTCAGTGAGGAGGAAGATTAGGGTTACTCAGTCATACCAGAGAGGCAGAAGGCTTGTGTTTTCTCCTCATATTGAGGAAGGAGCCAAGCCCACATCAACATAGCAGGGATTACATTCACATCATGAGACATCTTTGCATGATGAGGAGCTCATCCATCATGACATTGACATAGTAGACTTGGAGGCCAGTGAAGAGCATGAAAGCCTAGAGAGGATCATAAAGGAAAAATATGCTCATATCAAATAACTCAAGGACAATTTGGCAAGGGCTAATTTCATAATTTCCTTCCTAGAGCAAGAGAACAATTAGTTGAAGGTAAAACAATTATATTTAGAGAAAGATCAATTTGAAGTTAGTATGCATGATGTGACAGGAAAAGCAACAGCTGATAGTGAAGATTTATAAAAGCATGAAGAGAAGGTGACAAGGAAGAGGCCAAGGACCATGGGTCTCCAAAGGGCACTTCAAAAAGAAAGAGAGCAAAATCCACCAAAGGAAGAGTTGACATTTGAAGAAAGGATAGACATGGAAATCAATGACAATAGGGAGTTTTGGCTTGAGAAAGTCAATAATTACTTGGAGAAGCTCCTTGAAAAGGCTAATAGAGACAAAAAGTTACAAAAACACATGGTTGACCACTACTACACAATAAATCAAATTTACAAAGTCAAAGTCAAACAGTTACAAGCAAAACTGAAGGAAACCCTAATCAGTCAAAAGGAGAAGGGTAACTTGGAGTTACTTGCTTATGTTTCTTTAGTGGCATAACATACCTTGTTAGGCATCCATGGACCAATTTTTTGTAGTTTTGGAGAAAATTTTGATTTTTGTCTGTTTTTGGTCAAAATTGGGAATTTTGAAAACCAGTCACACTGTCAAAAGCGCCGCGTGGGCCACACTACGCTTTTGTTGGGGGGGTCCATTGGATGAAAATTCAGCATTGATGGCTTCCTCTTGATGAGTACATCAATCATAGTCAGTGGTGAAGTCATGTCAGCCACTTTTGGAGGGTCAAATGCCAAAAAACATGTAAAAAATGACCTTTCTGCCCTGTTTTTGGAGGCCACGCTATGCTTTCTGAGTACTCTTGGGAGAATGAATATTTGAAGGGCTAGGAGCCACCTTTTTGAGTGCTTGAAGATCCTATCATGTAGCATACATCCAGATATTTCCATATTAACTTTCATATCAACATTTGGACGCTTGGAAGGCCTTCAAATTGCCTTTTTCCGAAGTTCGCTACGCTTTCTCCAGGCACGCTGCGCTTTCTCCATAAGGGATTTTTCACAGGCAGTTTGACCTAGTATGAATTTTTACCTATGTAATTGATGAAAGATGATGATTTTTTGATGTCATGAGGTGTAATTGAGCTGGTAAATAGTGAAATAGGGTAAATACATGCTTGTTAATGTAATTTTGGTCAAATGTATCTAGTTTCCTATGACGAGGTGAATTGGTTGACCTCCACTAGACATTAGGGTTTTGTTGAGCATATCATGTAATTAGTTCCAAAACTGATGGATTCTACCCCTGAGAGAGGGGATATGTTGTTTTGGTATATATCTATCATTTTCATAGTCATTTGACTAGTTGGACGTCAGTGAATTGTAACTCTTGTAGCTTGTACTTTCACTTTCATATTCATAAATCAAAGGATGCAGTTGCAACTATTATCTAGGAATTCATGTGCACTGAGTTTATGATCATGTATTTTCTTTGATATTGTATTTATTGAATGATATATATCTGCTGTTTCATATCTTGTATCTTTAATGGATTTCCTTACAGTTCATAAGAAAAATTCTATTAATTTATCTCTTTTTATATGGGAATGTCATTTTGTGTCTCATGCTTCTAGTTTAATGAATTCATTATTGAACATGCTCATTAAATACATCTAATTTTCCAGAATCACCACCATACCTACAAAACCCTACAACCATCATAGATCCACTTCTACCTTGCTCCTTTATATCTTTTCAACTGTGAACCCTTCGATACCTAGACCTAGCTACTTGGTTTCATCCCTGATCCAGCATCAAACCCTAAAACACTCAAAACTTACCTGAGCTTATGATATCTAGCCTAATATTTTTCATGTCACAGTCAATCCTTAACTGTGATCTCATAAAGAGATCCCTCTCATCTTGGTAGGGGTAGCTACTAGGTCAAAGTGGTCTATGGTTACCTTTGTCAGTCTCCTTTTTAGCCTTCGGAGAACTGGTGGAGTGCTAACTGGTACTAAGGCTAATCAAAAGGTTTAGGATTACTACCCGCAAAAGGAAAATTGTTCGAAGTCAGTGGTTGGAAGTTCAGAGTACAGAAAGAAAGCTAGTCCATTGTCACAATTTTTCCTCGGTGAGGAAAATAGATAAGCCAGAAGACTGACGAGACAATGGATTTCATGGCATAGATCCAACGACACCCTAAAAGAAGGTTGTAATCAAGAAGGTGATCAACAAATTCAATGTCAACCATTATAGTTTTCCCACCAAGAGGGATGGGAAAATCAACAAGATATCCCTTAGGAATGGAAGTGTGGCCATAGAAAGCTTAAAGGGTGTTTTATGGTAGTGAGAGAGTGGGCGAACCCAAGGAGAGCCAACATGAATTAGCCATGACATAGGTTGACACACCTTCATCAATGACGATGCAATGGATGGATTTTCCCTTCGCCATAACTTACACTTGAAATGTGAGTTGATGGGAGAGGTGAGTTTGATTTTTATCCATGTCTAGAATTGCTAGATTGGAATCCTGAGGATTGATTCCAACAATATCCAAAAGAAAATATTTTTGTTGTTCTGGGAAGGTTTTCAATACTTCGAGTGTTGACATAATAGTGGGTGCTTGGGCCAGATCTTCTACACCGCTGTAGTTTTGGGCAGCACGAGTAGATGGATTTTGTGTCATGCATCAAAGTATCCTTTTTGAGGGATGAATCATAGGGTCAACAAAAGGCCTTTTGATATGTAGATCATTAGGTTGCAGTAGAATAGAACTTGAGGGAATGAACAAAGCATTTAGGACAAGATTCCTATATTTTTTGGCTCGTTTATGTAAATCAACTGTTTCAAGGGTTTAAAAAGTTGAAGATCCTTCTCCAGACGGAGGGGGATGTGAACCACCATTGCTCGCTTGCAGGGGTGGTTGTGGATTCAATACAATATGTTGTTGCTGCTGCTGAGCAGGAAAGGGGTTGTTTAGGACTACGAGAGTTTGACTAGAGTCCTTTTAGACAAGAAAATTGGTGCACTCTTGGAGACGAGTACACTTGTAAGTTAAGTGATCCTCAGTGCATATCTTATAGGTTATTTTGCCAATTTTTTCCTTTCCTTTCTCAGATTTTACGTTAGCAGTTTCTTTCTGATTGGGGTTGTTCTGGGTCATCTACTACTCCTCAGAAGGAGTGGTATTTTTATTATTATTCTTGCCCTTACTGCTGTGTTTTTATGTATACTACACAAATTTGATTCTAGTGGTTGGAGGAGAAACAAACTAGGTGAAAATTGGATCAACAAACTACAAGGAAAAGACCCTCTAGCGGATTTTTTTGAGGATCCCCTTATGAAAATACCCCATACATCCGTTTCTAGTGGAGGTTACTAGAGGAGGTTGGCGGGTGGAGGGTTTTGTGGATTTTTTATGCTTGGTGCACTTATCATTCAACATCACATCGGTGCTCCTTACAACATAAAGCACCGGTGCACAAAAAACATTGGCACACCAGACACTGTGCGCTCTGTACACAACCGCCCGGTGCATCGTATTAATGTAGAGCACTGGTGCTTCACAATTCTTCCACGCTGGTGCATCATAAAACACCGCACCAAAACTGAAAACGCCCGGTGCAGTATTAAGAACCCGCACAGGTGCATCGTACAAAAACGCACCAAAACACAAACCGATTGGTGCGTTCGTAAGAAACAACACTGGTGCACCTATAAAGCATGCACACCAGAAAAGGGTTAAAAAAAAATTACGGCAAAAAACCCATATTTTTCACTTTTTTCAGTGCTCTAGAGCTCTCAATTACCGGTGCACTCTACAAGAGAAGGCACCGGTGCGCAAAAACGCTTCCGCTCTGATGCATCATAAAACACCGTGCCAAAACAAAATCGGACTAGTGCGTTTGTATGAAACAACACTGGTGCGCCTATAAAACACGCGCACCGAAAAAGGGTTAAATAAAAAAAAAATTACGGCCAAAAAACCACATTTTTCACTTTTTTGCTCTCAATCACCAATGCGCTCTACAAGAGAAATCACTGGTCGCACAAAACATTGGCACACTGGACACCGTGCGTTCCATACACACACACCCGGTGCGTCCTATTACTGTAAAGCACCGGTGCTTCACGACTATTCCGCCCCGGTGCATCATAAAACACCACGCCAAAACTGAAACAACCCGGTGTAGTGTTAAGTAATTGCCTCGGTGCATCATAAAACAATGCGCCAAATTTGAAACCGCCCGGTGCGTTCTTAAGAAACCACACCGGTGCGCCTATAAAACCCCGCGCACCGGAACAAGGTTAAATAAATAAAAAATTATGGCCAAAAAACCACATTTTTCACTTTTCTCAGTACTCCAGAGCTCTCAAGCACCGGTGCAATTTCTCCTTCTCTGAGTCACCCTGACATTGGTGCTCCCATTGCACCCATTGCACGCACTGCTGTTATGAATTGGCCACCAATATCTAACTTGCATTTGAAAAACGGTGGGAAAATTTTCTTTTGCAAATTCTACAGCCAAAATGCCTCCTTGACGGCGAAATGTACAGGCATTTTTCTATTTTTTCCATAATTAAGCTTTCTAGTGGACTAGAATTTGAAATAACCTTAAAATTAAACATTAAAAAAGGATTTTTTTTTTTTTTTTTTGTCGCGCAGTACGCACGAGCCGTTCGGCTTACACCGGTTGCTGCCTGTAAAATTTACAGGCCACACCACGACCGGTGCTAACAGTATCCGCACTGTTTCCAGGGTGGTACCGAAAGGCGCCCCACATTATTTTAAAATTAAAATTTTTTTGTGGTGCGACCATTTAGAGGGAGACACTGTTGACCATGGGAATAGAAACACGGTGCATTGATGGATATATCCGCTCCGGTGTCTGTTAGCACACCGCATTCGGCATTCTGACAGGGTCACCAGACCATTGACTATATAATTTTTCAGGAAGTCGGTGCGCTGACACGACTATACGCGCGAGGGCATATATTTTAGTCAGTGCACCGCTTTTCTGACACCATATATAGTCAATGGGGGCTTGAAACAATTTCAGGTGCAAAGCATACGGTGCGTTTTATGTCATATGGGGCACCACCTCTGGTGCTCTACAAAAAAAGGTCACACCGGAACCCGTGCATGAATGTTTTTGTGGCGCACCGACTGGTCTATTTTTTTTCCAAAAAAAATTATATATCAATATTCCTAAATACATGTCTCATTTAATAATTTTTATTATTATTTAATATGTCAATGATTCAGAGAGAAGAGGAGGAACAAAAACAACAACAGGCGGAGCAGTATGATATGCTTTGCCAGTGGGAGGCACGAGAGAGGGAGAGAGATGCGTACCCTCGCCTTATTACAATAGATACCCAGGGGCTCCTAATGCAGGTAGGCCTCCTTAAGTTCTATGAAGAGGCTACTTCCCTAAACGCCCATAGTGTCTTTTTGAGACATATTATCCGCAGGTGGAATACCCACCAACAGGCTTTTTAGGTTGATCTTGACCAGTGGGACACACCCAGTAAGGAGGATATTTATTTCATTACAGGGTTATCGAGGAGAGGGGTGGATTTTCCCTCGTTCCCAGAGGTTCCAGCTGGTTGTGTAGCAGGGATTCAGTTAGTTTAATCCCAAAGATACATTGGAGTAGATGTACTGTCTCCTTCAGAGTTTCAGGTCCCTGGAGGTCAGCTACGTATTGGTGCATTTGGTAGATAGGACGTGCAATGCCTCTCACTTCTCATTTTGACGATTTTACACAACACCAGTGATGGGAAACACATTAGTTGCCCACTTCTATATTATGTTGATTCTTTAGTACAAGAGCTACGACTTGTCAGGTGGTCTGCCTTTTGTTTCCGGCAGTTTTGTACGGCCTTAGATAGATGTCGTGCTCATGCACAAGGGAGGGTCAACTTCCCTTTTGCTTCAGAGTTTTTTTGTTTATTTTTTGAGAGGTTTCCAGAGATGAGGCCTGATTTTTTTCGACAACCTCGTAGGCCGATGTTGGAGGCCTGGATGAACATGTGGGGGCAAATGATGCCCAAGAGGGGAGAGACTATGTTTCCAGCCAGGATATCACATGATGCACTGGACTTACTAGCCAGTGTTGACGATCTGCATCCCTTGATTACGGTCCCCTATCCTTACGCTGGATTGGATTGGCGAGGGTGTGCCAACATCCTCTTCACAGATGATGATCTGCCAGATGCTAGAGGTAGTATTACTGTTTTATTTATATTTATTCTAACATGTTCTTTAACTTGTTTTTATTAAATTGTGTAATGAAATTGTCTAATTATTGTTGTGTACTTGTATATATTTTGTAGAAATTGGCTCTTTTGATGGCGAGGAGATGACAAAACCACCACATGATCTAGGTGTGGATCCTGATGATGATTAGGACATGGAAGATGCTTAGGATCATGATCAAGAGGCTGGTGGAGAGAGACATCCTCCTCATGCTGGTGCGTCGGTACTGCCTTTTTCTAGGTGTGGTCGGCCTGATACTCGATACAGGATGGAGTTGGGCAACCAACTCAGTGCATTGATTGTTGAGGCGGGCATTAGGCCCGCTCATTAAAAATACATACGTGCCGATGATAGGCTAATACAGATGTGGAGAGGCATGCCGCGTGACATGTACAACCTGATGCGACATGTTGCAGGAGCTACGACAGCTGTTACGTGACTGAGGAGGACTGTTGCAAGTTATAGAAGTGGTCGAGCTGTAACACGTGATGGATAGTCCGCAATCAGTGACTCATCTCATGATCGTTCACCTCGCGCCCCGCCTGATGAGCATGAGGCTCCAATAGCATCTAGTAGTCATCATGGAGATGAGGCTGGACCATCAGCCATGTCTAGTCATCAACATCCTGCAACATCCATCAATACTAGTCATGATCATGAGCAGGCTGGACCCTCGAGCATCGAGGCTGCACCATTAACTGAGCATGCCTCCACTAGTACTGCTTATATTGATTTTTTACTACCACCAGCTGATCCATCCATTAATACTAGTCATGGTCATGAGCATGCTCGACCATTGACCGTCGAGGCTGCACCATTGATTGAGCAGGCCTCCACTAGTACTGCTATTGATGTTGTACTACCACCAGCTGATCCATGACATTTATATTACAGTTGTATATTTTTAACATTATTCAGTTTTATATATATATATATATATATATATATATATGGTCCATGTATTTTATGTTCATGTTGCATTTGTACTTAATTTACATGTTGGTGATCATCATGATGTGTATATTGTTAGGTCATGTTAGATATGTTCATTTAATGTGTATTTGATGATAGCATGAGTTATTTGACATGAGATGTATATTTGATGTTTGTGTTGTGATGATGTTAATATATAATGTTAATTTGATGTTTGAATGTGTTTTTTAGTCGAATATGATGTTTGTACGATGGTTGTCATGATCGTGATATTTATTAATTAATTTAATATTAAATGACCATTATATTTATTAAATATTATGTCGTGATTGTAATTGAAATTGAAATTGAAATTGTATGTAAAATTGTAAAATTGTAATTGTAATTCTAATTGTATGTAAAATTCTAAAATTGTAATTGTATTTGTAATTGTAATTCTATGTCAAATATTTGTAAAATTGTAATTGTAATTGTAAATGTAATTCTAATTCTAATTCTAATTGTATATTGTAAAATATTTGTAAAATTTTAATTGTATTACTATGAAATGATTGTAATTGTAAATGTAATTGTATGTAAAATTAAAATTGTAATTGTAATTCTAATCATAATTGTATGTGAAATTGTAAAATTGTAATTGTAATTGTAATTCTAATTTTAACTGTAATCGTATGTAAAATTTTAATTGTAATTGTAATATTTAATTTATTGTGAAATGATTGTAATTGTAATTTTAATTGTAATTGTATATATGACAAATTTTAAAATTGTAATTGTAATTCTAATCGTAATTGTATGTGAAATTGTAAAATTGTAATTGTAATTGTAATTGTATGTAAAATATTTGTAAAATTTTAATTGTATTAATGTGAAATGATTTTATTAAAATATTTAAATTTGTAAATTTGTAAATAATTGTAAAATAATAAATCTAGAATAATATGAATTTTTGTAACATAATAAAGTTTAGGAAATAATGCAAATAAATTCATATACTTTAGAATTATCATTATTTTATTATGATCTTACATAGAAAAAAAAATAACTTTATACGATCAGAATTAAGCTTATCATCATAAAAATCACTTGGGGTCGTCTTATTCTTTCAGACATGTAGGTGCTTGGCAGCTGCACGATGTGTCATAAAACACCGCACCAAAACAAAAACCTCGATCTTACAAATCGCCACAGGTCTTATAAAACGGCAGCAACTAGAAACGGAGGTTATTTTTATAAAGTGCGGTATGGTCATATAAAGTGCAGTATTGGAGCAATGGAGGGTTCGAATCGCGGGTAAGAATTTTTCTAAGGAGATGAGGGTTTGAAAAGGCCAGAGTTCAAATTTCAGCTGAGAATTTTATAGCATAGAAAATGAGTGATTCAAACAGAAAGATGGACAAAGATACTTACAGGGATGCAGATAGCTATAGAGCTCGACAGAGAACAAATGGAGTACAGGTTGAGACCGACAGAGAGCATTCGGTTAAGGTCGACGATAGGGTTAAGAGGTCCCATGATGGAGAAATGGAGAGCAGAGTTGATGGCAGAGAAAGATCAATCGAGGCAATTGATAAAGACAAGAGGCACCATGAAGGGAAGGATTCTCATTCCCTTAAGGACAACAGAGAAAGATCAATTGACGTTGTTGATTAGGCTGGTAGGTCCCATGAAGGGAAAGATTCTCCAAAATGTGTTTAAAAGCAGCTGGGAGTATTGTCTGAGCTTCGGTTGGCTTACATAAACTTTTACCGGCAAAGATGACGTCGCATAAAATCACATCTTCGGCTTTCAGTTGAACCTAAATGGCATCTCTAACTTGTCTGAGTTGTGGTCCTGTGGATGAAACCAGTAAAAATTCAGCTTGTATTATAAATGGAAATCCAGTGACTATTTCTGTGGGAAGAAAAACATAGATACCTGCAACTACCATATTTCCACCTGCAAATCGGTTTCCCTTTGGAAAAACTAATGTAATAGCCTATTTTGTAATGTCTTTCCTCTGCTCAACCCTATACTCATTTTATATGGAAAACCATTTCCTCCACATGTAATAACTGCATTGTCTAGTCGAAAATCGGTCTTTTTCTGCTAACAAATGCAGAATGAAGGACTCGTTGTCATTTCTCCCAGAACATTACCCTTCTGCAAATTATATGTACTAATTGCTGGCAGGCCATCTGTCTATCTGTAGATTATATTCTAAAACATATTGGTTGCAAATAGTTAAGTGCCAATTATAACAGGTTCACATGCCACAATTGCCCACTTGGGCCTTGTAGTATTGCATCTTCACACACCACACATTGCATTCTCTCCACATAATCAGTGGGGACCTTCTGCAATAAGAAAAATGCATTGGAAGAATAGTTATTTCCATCAAGAATTTATTCAATTGCAATTTTCAATTTTAATTCTAATTCTAATTCTCAAGAATAAACAAAATTATAATTCTCAATTTCTATGGTTGGAGTTCACTAAATTTTGGTGTACACACCTAAAAGTAATTTCGGTGCCTTAACCGCAAATCAGTGCTACTATACATATAACCGCACTGGAGCCGGTGTTACAAAAAGACACACCTGTGCGGTGCTATTAAGTGACGCACCAATGATGAATAAAGGCAAATAAAAAAGCGCAACTCTATTTTCTTTAAGTGAAAAAAAAGCGGAAAATTGAAAAATGGTCAGAAAAATATTTTCGAAAATCTAATTTCATAAAATAATTCTTTAAATACTAAACATTTTTCATTATTTCACTATTTTTGCTAAAATTTTCAGCGAAATATTTGCAGGAGACATACCTGGAGCAAGAGAGCATGAGGGCACTATGGAGCAGCGAAATACGTTCGAATAGAAGTATTCACATAATAAAAAATCAAACCTCTGGTGATTCAAACCCTGTATCATAGAATTTCAAACCATATCGTGATTAAATTTGATTATTTTTTTTACTTTTTTTGCAGTTTTATCAAATTTTACCCTAAACCCTTCATTTTTTTGTTTTTCCCTTTCTTCTCCCTATTTCTGTGATTTCAGAATTAGGGATTTTCATTTTAGATTGACATCCAACCCACGGGACGACTTGCATAGTTGGATCCCAATCCATTCGGCCGTTGCGTGAATTTTTAGAAAAAATGGATTTTTTTTCTTTTTATCGGTTCTCCTTGCATAACCTAGCGCACCGGTGCGCTTTATTATAAAGCGCACCATGCAAGTACTGTTAATAAAAAAATTGAAAACAAATTTTTTAAATCAGTGCGTCATATCTGAAATAGGGCACTGGTGCTCCATGTTACAAGGATAGCACCGTATGATCTATTACACTGTTTGTGCGGTGCGTTTATAATATCCCACGCACCGTATGGTCTACTATACTATTTTGCGGTGCGTTGGTAATACCCCCACGCACCGGAGACGGTGCGTACATCAAGAAAGGCGCATTGGTGTCTTGAGACTTAATTTTTACTTGAAAAGTTGACAATTTACTTATAAATATATTAATGAATGATATGGTATAGGTTTCAGATTGATAAAGAAATGACTGAAAAAATATCAAGTAACAAAAATACTAATAACACATCAAGAAAAGAAAAAAAGGCAAGTTCTTTGTAAATTCTTTATAAAAAATATTATTTTTGAACTATATGTAAGTTTAACTAATATGTACTGTTTACTGTGTATCATGCAGAGCAAAAAAATGATGAAGCTCGATAAGATTATTTCTGATCTAGGACCAGAAGAGTGTAAAATATCGATGGAAAAATTTCAAAATGATGTATCAGGTGAATGAAAAAATACTATCGATCCAATATGCGTTTCTTTTTTTAATTATCATTAATAATATACTTAATTTTTTTAGATAACATGTGTCAAACAATCTATTAATGCACATATGTTTAATGTTCTATAGGGACCAACAACTCAGAAAATGAATGTTGTTGTAAGAAAAGAAAAAAAATAGAACACGCAAATGAAAATGAATTGCTCCTTAGCTCATCTAGAGTGGTGCTGGAAGTTAACGAAAGGGGGAAAATTTTTTACAAAAGTTTGAGGGATCTAGTGGAACGAATGTATAGACGTTCTTTCCACTTACAATACAAAAATAAATCCAATGATTCCAAGAACCAAATTTTATCTAAAATACAGGAAGAGTTTCCAGAGAATTGGTCAATGAGACATGTCAGACTTTTAATAGCAAAAACGTACAACAACAAAAAAGAAGGAATGAAAAAGTAATATTCTTTTAAATTTTTGTCTAGAATTATTTATAAATATCACTTTTGTTATATTTAATTTTCAGATATGAATATAAAAATTAAATATTTTATTGTCATGTTACATTTTCAGGAAGATTATGAAAATCTCAAAAGATGAAAGAGCTGATATCATAAATATGCCAGTAGGAATGTCCAAAAAGGTGTACAAGGAGATGGTCAAAGAAATGGACAAAATTGCATCACAGGTGGAGCCATCTCAACAACAACGTGCTTCAAATGTAATATGCAATCATTGAATTTTTCGATCATTAGGTACAATAAATAAAAAATTTAGCATTAAATATTAATTCTCAAGAATTTTCTTGCAGAAAAGAAAAGAAAATGGAACCCATTCAGCACATAAAACATGACGACAAGGAAGAAAAGGGTTGATATCTAAGTTTGTGAGTAATTGTTACTTCCTTGTAAAACTTAACTAGATTTCATTTTTGTATTTTTTAAGTTGTTTTACAAAAATCATCATTGAATGTCTTCAAACCAGGGAAAATTTTAGTGGCTAATATTCGTAGGTGGGCTATTTTTCCATGCTTTTTGCAGAAAAAAGACTTGCTAATTTTCATTTTTTTGAAAATTGATTCGCCCAAATTTTATAGTGTAAAATTATTTCGCCCTAAAAATCACGAATTTTTTTTTATATACTAATGTAAAATAATTAAAAACCTAAATATTTTTACAAATATCATCAAAAAATTTGCAATTTTCATATTGGGGACTATTAAAATTCGTCAAGGTTTCTAAACTTTAAGAAAAAATTCCATCCTTAAAATTTTCCCTGCTTCAAATAGGTGCTAACATACAAAGAAAAACCATCAGACGAATTGATTGAAATTGGGTTAAATATGTGTTGTGAGTATATGTTGGCATATCAAAAATTAATTGTGGAATTTGTAAGCATCTATCGATCTTGTTTTACTTAGCTCCATCTATAATTAATAGAACAAAAACATCTTTTATATTAAATATGTGATTTGTTATGGAGTATAAAACTTGCAGGAAACAAAGTATGGAACTACGCCAATAGATGAAATTTTGAAAGATGGCATGGTACATAGTTTTGAAAGAATGTGTATAGTTTATGAGTCAATTGTTGCTATGGTATGCCATTTTTCTTTTTGATTTACATTGATGTATATTATTTAATATTGCAATTTTCATTATTCTCACCAATGTATATACACTCATTTCAGTTTATTTTTATGTTTGTAGATGGAAGGTGAAGAAGAAGAAAATAATCAACACCGTGAAAACAATATTTCTGAAAATAACCCAAGTCATGGAAGTAGCTCTAGTAGTGAAAACAATTCAAGCGAAGAATGCTGATCACTATGTTTGGATATCAAAGCAAGGCATTACCGTGAACAAAACATTCCTGAAAATAACCCAAGTCATGGAAGTAGCTCTAGTAGTGACAACAATTCAAGTGAAGAATGATGATCACTATGTTTGGATATCAAAGCAAGGCATTGCATTTTTTGAAATATGTCTGTGAAATCAGGCATTTTGTTTAATGTAATGGACATAGTGTCCCAATTGAAAGACAAAGGGATACCAATAACTGTCCCATTTTGTATGATAAAGACTGTCTTATTCATATATATTATATATCATAAAATATGTTTTAATTTATTCTATTGCGTTCTCCATTGTCGTTCTCAAATGCATTAATAAAAATTTAATTCATATGAATATTGTTATAAGATATATATGTGTCGACTTTTGATGAATAATGAATTTTAAAAAACCACAATAATTATGATATGATATAACAAATTAATCCAAACATCACATTCAAATGCATTAATAAGAATTTAATTAATATGAATATTGTTATAAGATGTGTCGACTTTTGATGAATAATGAATTTAAAACAATCACAATAATTGCGCTATCACAAGTCGATGTTTCTAAAAAATACAAAATGAAAATCGGCATGTGTCAGTAACTATACACCGGTGTGCTTGTATTAAGAAGCGCACCGGTGCGTTTATACGACCTATGGGCACCAAAAAAGCACCAAAACCAATTAAAAATATCGGTGCGTTTGTGCAATATGACGCACCTGTGCGTTTATGTGCGTATACGCACCGGTGCCGTTGTACAATCTATGGGCACCGCATGAATACCAATACCAATTATAAATCTCGGTGCGTTTGTGTGATACTGCGCACCAGGGTGTTTATGTGTCTATAAGCACCGGTGCATTTGTACGACCTATGGACACCACACAAATACCGATACCAATTATAAATCTCGGTGCCTTTCTGTGATACTATGCACTGGTGCGTTTCTATATGTCTACGCACCGGTGCAGTTTTATACCTTAACGGCCCGGTGCATTTTCCTTATACCTCTCTGGGGCACCTTCTATATGTACGCACCAGTGCGTTAAAGCCAGAGTAGTGCCCTAATGAAAAAAACATTCGTAATAACCTCTGACTGCCCTTTTTTTTTAGTTGTGTTGAATTTCTGTTAAAAGCTTCGCCAAAACCTCCATAACCATAAACGGATGTTGTAGAAAATGTTTTTTTGAAAATTTTGGCCAATTTTATAACACGAAAAACCTCCTTTATAACCTCCCATAGAGGGTATTTTCCTTGTAGTGACAGTAACAGATAACTGGGAAATTTTCCCACTTGTCTATTTTATAGAAGATCTAGTGGTAGCACTGATGATACCATCAACATGACCACTGGGATGCTGAGTAGTGGGAGCATTGGAATTTCTAGTTGCATTAGTGATCAAATCGTAAAGCGTGACATATTGCTAATAAATTAAGTCTAAATGTTCGTCATGACAGATAGATTGATCTTTAGTGACCACACCAGCCATGGAAACATCCTTTGTGATGGGAGGTAAAATAGATTTGCAGAATCGATCTTCTAAGAGATGATCCAGAAAGGGGGCCTTGACTAGTCTCTGCCAACGTCTCCATTCATAGATGTGATCAGAGATATGGGTTGTGGTATCTTGGCGTAAATAAGTGAGCAGTTCCATTCTAGTTTCATAGCAGATGGGTAACTGAAAATGGTTGAGGAATTCCATAGCAAGGGCGTTGAAAGTATTCACTGAAGCTCATGGTAAATCAATGTACCACTTGGCAGCATTGCCAATGAGGGTGTGAGGGAAGAGACTGAGCCATATATTTTCATTAGTCATATATTTTGATACACACTAGAGGTGGTAAGTTCTGACATGAGTTGTCGGTTCATCTCCTTGTTTCCCTTCAAATTTCGGTATGTCTAATGGTATTTTGTGTGGGATTGGAGGCCACATTAAGTTGTGGTTGATGGGATCATTTGTCAACTTTTATAGATCAGGGCTATCGAAAGTGGCCAGAAAGGATAAAAATGTAGGTTCCATTGGATCAGACCAGGGCTGAGTAGGAATACTTGAGGGACTAGGAGGTCCCCCCATTAACTAGTTTCTAGATGAGTACATGTGTTGCAATAGACTTGGTGGTGGATGTGGGGTCATATAAAATGGTGGGCCATAAGGCAAGTTAGGTTGGGTGAAAAAGGATTGATTTCTCCCAAGAGGGAAATTCCTCCCTTGACTCCAGGGATATTTAGGATGGGGGGCCCAGATAGATGCAACAGGACTGGGTCGAGGGACACTGCTGGCCACATAATGTGCAATAGGTGGAGGATGACCACTAGTAAGAAGACCACCGGGAGGAAACATATCAATCAATGAATGACCAGATTTTACTAAGGGAGGTGTGGGGACTATCATGGCACTAATGGGTATATGCATCCTGGAAACATTTCCCCCAAATGCAACGGCTTGGGGGTTTGAACTTAACATGGGATTCCAACCGAAAGGGTTGTTGAAGGTAGTCATACTAACAACACCAAGAAGGGGGCAGTCGAAGGCCTAGGATATGACACAAAAGGAGTGGAGGTAGGAAGGTATTAAACCGCACTCGAAGTAGGTGTAATAGGGATTCTTGGGCTTGGGACAGTTACGATAGTAGAAAAACCAATCAAAGATGTTGACTTGGTAGTAGGCAGGGGAGGAGGTGATGGACCAAATTTGTCCACAAAAGACCATGATCTATTGGTCGCCATCGAGACAATGGAAGTGGAAACTGATGAAGACATAACAAGAAAGTGTGAAACCTAAACCAAAATTGGTCCAAGAGGATTAGTAATTGGAGGATTATAATGAGGAAATACACCTTGAATAAATAAGTACTCAAATAAAAAATTCTCTTGGCAAGTATTGTGTGATTCAGTATTTCATGTCAGAGAGTGTTTCCCTTTTCAAGAAGGAGAGTCTGATTCACTGAAGCCCAAAAATTCCTCCAAATTCATTGGAGGAAGACATCACTGTCTCCTATACAGATGACGAGGGCCAAAGGTAGCCATGGTGAATAATATGTTTTATCAAAATTTTAAGTTTAATTTGTATAAGTCTCAGTATCAAATAGCACATGCCTAAAAATGAAAAAACTCTAAAGGTAATAAGCAAGTAGCCAGGGAAAATAACTCTATATGATAGCCACAACTAGTTGGTGATGAAACCTAGTATAGAAGGGATATAAGAGAGATCCAACCAAATTTATAGTTATGATTACTCTTGAGCTTCACCCGAATCTTGGTAAGAAGGGGCCAAGCACTCTCGTGAAGATGAGTACACTCGCAAAAAACTAAAGGCAAAGTAGGTTCATCTGTTTAGGTACCAAGAAATCCCACCCCAGTCACCTTGTGTTCGTTTGTAAAAGTATAGCCACTAAGGTTACCTCAAATCACAGACACCACTAGGGGGTCCACAGTCGTAGATAATACTCTGTGGGAAGGACACCTGAGTCCCCGAATCAGTTCTAATATCCCCAAAGGGAATCTTAGTACACTGAATACCCATCGAAATGCAATTGAAGGAGGGCTACCTTATTTCACACTCCGATGTTGTCCTGCGTTTAAATCCCTTATTATAGGAGGGGTCCCAGATGATGTGAGCTCAACAGGATTTTATCTAGTTAATGACACTAGTCTCAGTTTCAAAGTATTGGGAAGTTTACTCAAAACAATCTATTCCAAGACTCTATCCTCAACTAATATGCGTGTATCCTCAAAAAGAGTTTCTGATGACTTTTATTATGAGGTTGATTTTAAATGAACTTAATTGATGTCTCCGGAGGGGGTGTTGACATATGGTTTTTATGAAACTTTGACTCAAACTATGCAGGAAACATGCTTTTCAATTTTTAGTTAGATGAATGAGTTTTTATACAAGGAGAGAGTAACTACACGCATTTTTCTAGAACCAAGAAGTCATAATGTAGTTCTAACATGCAACATAGAAATGCAGACATGCAATGCTTAGATAACAAACCAAAAATTAACTAGAGACAACCAGCTAAAATAACAGAAAGACAAATTTTATTTTCTTTTTCCTTTTCAAAATTGACATGATTAAGCTAAATTTTTCCAAGAAAAACAATCATGCATGCAACCAACAAGAGTAGGTTAGATACACATATCCCAAGACCAGACAATAAATAATACTGTCAAACAATGAAATCCATAGAAATGGGTGGATAACATAGGTTCAGGCCTATAACGTAGGCCTCAACCTCATCAACAAGGGTAATGCACTATGTCAATCTAGGGAGTGCATTATAACAATTTGGAATAGACTAGAAGGGAGCGTTACAACATGTTTAATTCAAAAAAATTCCAGGTCAAGGTATAAACAGAGGCTGTGAACCACAATATTGTTTGCAAGTAGATAAAGTGACCAAAATTTATATTGGCAAGGATAGAAATAAGTAGGGACAAACAAAGATACATGATCTAGAATATCAAATCCGGGAATTAAAAACGATCCCTAGTGGAGTCACCAATTATGCTATATGGATTAATAATTAATGCACTAGTCTTCCCTTAGCTCCCATATCCTCCCCCTCTCTCTCAATAATGTCTTGACAACATAAAAATGCACAAATTTTGATCCATATTATTGTAGCCTAGCCTCCAATATATAGGAAGTGGAAGCTATAAAGGTTTCCAATATTCCTCTTTAGTTCAATTTGGGAAAAATATTTTGGGTGAATAATGTTTCCTCATATGAAAATTCTTTTATCTGCTTTTTAGATGCTTTTATGCTTAGGAAAAAGATTCCCCATCCTTTATGGTTATTTCCCATTTTCATATGTTTTTTTTGTTTAGGAAAAAACTAAATATGAGGATAAAGAAATCACGTTCCACCATATGAGTTTCCTCAAATAAACAAGAGTGTTATTGTGAGTTTAACTCAAGCTTTTTACTCATGACTTAGGTGAGGATTTTGTAACGTGGGTTTGATCATGGAGAAAGAAAATGTTATAGACTAGGATAATTTTGTTCTCATGGTACAAGAATCACATTATAATTCACTTGTGGAGTACAAAAGGTGAATTATAAACTTAAATAGGCTAGAAAAAAGGGCATAAAGGGGTGTATTTAACCCAACAACATAATATTCTCCTCTGAGTTGATGAGGAGGTATTTTCATGGAAAACAACTATCCTTCAACATAGGGATTTATTAAAGGTTTGTTATTGAGTAGAATATCATTCAAAATTTTTTATATTGACTATATTGACCTTAGATGAGCTCTTACATCATTAAATATCTCAATCTTAGGTCTCACATAACATTTCTTACAAGGGGTTTTTCGTGGAAAGTCCTACTAGCTTCTCCCAAAACTCACACTTTAATTGAACCTTTCCATTGAATAAGCTATCCTTGCCTTTTTGAATCCTATTATCGACAAATTAATCATAAGTGAGGGTACTAGGACTCGTCCCGTCATCGAAAATCCGAGAAAAGAAGGGGAAATAGGTTGTGGTAAAAGTGGGCCTCTGTCCCAAATTGTTTTTATGCCCTATAGTTTTAGTATATTGACCAGTCATGTTAGTTTGTGCAACAACATGATGAATATGAATGAGTTTTTTGAGCGTTGCTACGTACCGGGTCCCTGAATAAGGGACTCAACCATATAGATACAAGACTTGGAGAGTTGGAGGGTAGATGATGCTGGTGGAGAGTGTACTTGTATGGACCTGCTATGGGTGGGCGTAGATGTTGTTGACAACACTAAAGCGCAAGTTTTTTCATGTAGGAGGACTACAACATGAAAATTTTCTTTTGGGACAATATTATGTTCATTCTTGTTTGAGAAGATCCCCACTCTTCGACCACATGTATAGAACTAGGATGGGGTCCTATAGGATCTTAGGATGTGCCGTTCGGGGCAAATATTACGAAAAGCAGGAGGAGGGGGAGTCAAAAGAGTATTCCAACCTGCGTTTTTCGTCCATTAGGTTAAACTCCCTCTATACATAGAGGATTATCCATACTATGACATGAAAATTTAGGGAGATCCTTAGCTACCACTACCACTTGGACAAGCATGGGGTCCCGAGGGCATGTGATAGATACTACATGATTATGAAAATCATAGGTTGGAAAATATATGTATATGGTATTGGCTTTCATACTTGTGACATGCAAATTTAGCACCGGTGATACTAACATGATATAGGGGATGACCCACAAAACATGTGGCCATGATTCCTGGAACATATTCATCTTAGGGGAGATGAGAATCTCATGACTTTATCGAGGACACCAAACAGAGGTTTGACATGGCACTGAGCGATGTTACAGAGCGTGGGTGGAAGAACTTGGAGGACCAGTACATGGTTATGTGTGCCAATCTTCTCTCTGATTGGTGAGGTCTCTTGAAGCATGCTTACATGGTCGTCATGCTATCGAGGACCTACAGGCTGGGCGAGTGGACCCACTTATGCGAGATCCTATAGAAGATGATGAGTAGATGTAGGGGCATAGGTGACCCCCATTTTGAATGTAGGGTTATAACATGTTATGGAATTGCCAAATGTATTTAGAATAATGGATTATAACCTCTTTATGGATATTTTGATACATAATATGATTATTCATTTTTTGATGTATCTATTTATTTTTAGGATTTTCTTCCTATGGGAAGAAATGATGGATACAATTTGGGAAAATAAATGGTGAATTTCTGATATCACTTGGTACTGCATGTGTGAGTCAAAAAAAATAAATGTTTATGTTCACAAATATGGTGTCACCATACCAAAGAGTGCTCTGAAATTGATTGTTAGTTAATGCTGTGCTAATATTAGTTTCAGATTTAATATGAAAGTGCTTATTTTTGCTTCTTTTACAAGGGTTTATACATGTGCTTATGAATTATAAATCAACAAACTTGATGAGAATAAGAGTATTTCATGAACATAAAAGCATGGAAACTAAAATTTGAAAAATATCATATAAAAACACAACTAACACAGACAACTGAGTGAAATACACTTGGTTTTGATGAAGGAGTTCACCCCTCCTGGGCTACATCTCCTTGGTCCATCTTCTATGGCATGGGCCTTTTTATTAGCTTCAATTGCGCAAAAGTGCTATTTACAGTCTCTTGTTGCCTCTGCAACCTGCTCCAATGGCTCCAAAAAATAAAAACATACCAGGAATGACTCTTCCTGAGCCAAAATTGGTCGAAGATTGCCTCAGTTATGGAAAAACCAAATTTTCCTACAATTTCTCCACTAAATCTGGAAGTTCGCCAGACAGCTCCACTGAAACTGTAGCTCCGTCGCATTGGGCGGGCTCCGCCAAGTATGCCGCCAGTCTAACTTCACATTTAAGTTAATATAACTGCGAGTTAATTGTGATTAGTCAGAGGGTTAAGAAAAAAGCGCATTTAGCGCTAACCAAAAATTAACATGGAGCTTAATCCAGATTATGGCATTAAACAAGGTTTAATAGATTTATACTTCACCGGTGAACAGTGTAAGCCTTCGGTTCTTAGCGGTTGAACATATGGGAGGGGGTTGGCCCCCTCCGGACCCCCAAACATGGCACTGAAAATCTTCAAATACATGCGGAATCCTTATGTAGTTAAGAATTTGGTGCATGGTGTAATGGTTGGTGCGGTCGCTAGTCCGGGGAAGGTCACGGGGTTGACCCCAACTTCTGCCCCTCCTCGGTCATAAAATTTTATTGAACACAACAATTTAACCTTTGATTCAAACCATGTATATAAATAATGTATGTGCCCATACAAACTTTGAATTTCGACCTTGGATAAAATATATGCCATCCATCCTTGCCATGGGGTAGGGCATGTGGTAGCCTCCGACTGCTCCAAGTGGCCCTTCTCTATTGGCTCAAATTTCACCAAATTTAAAAATAATAATCACCATATAATTAAAATTTAAACTTTATAAATAGGAATAAAATTTCAATATCCCCAAGAAATATTGGAGAATTTGACAGTGACACTTGTCACAGTGTCATTGGCTGAAAATTAGAGAATATTCCCTGGATATTCCTGAGGTGTTGACTGGACTGCCAAGTCATCAGTTTGTCACTGTTCTGCACATTTTTTACCTGTTTGAGAAAATGGACAACATACCATAACTTACTCATACGAACTCATATTTTGATGAAACAAGTTATGTTGGAATCCTGGTGACGAGCTTTATCGAGTCTTTCTAGTTTGGAGCATTTCTGACCACTTTCATTTTTGAGCTAAATATTGAGCCTCTGATCATTCCTCCCCACTAGAAGCCTTTTGGACCCAAAAATATACTATCAATTGTTCAACAGGGGATGGTACAACTCCCTCACCCTATCACTCTCCATCCATTTGTCCTTGGAAGGATTTTTTCCCTTAAGTCCCACTCTAAGGTATTCACCATTCCCTGTCCTTGAAGTTTTGATTCTTCTGTCAAGTATGAGATCTTGTTGAAGTTCATCAAGATATTTTGGCGAGAAATCATCTATTGATGAAAAATGAACATGCTCTTCTTGATCATCAATCAAAGGAGGCTCAAACAATCTCAAATTCTCAATCTTTTCCAAGGAGGAAAATCTAGCTATTAGTGCCAATCTTTTCCAGAATTTTAAATGGAACATAACGGATTGGCTTGAGCTTTTTACCTTCCCCTTGCAATCTTTCTTTGCTGATATATAACCAAACTTCATCTCCAACCTAGAATTTGTGATCAACACGGTGTTTAACATGCCTTGCCTTGTAGCTGCTTTGACTCTTTTCAAGTTGTTCTTGAACTGTGTGATGTATCAACTGAATTTTCTCAATGAACTTCCTTGCCTTATCTATGTCACTATGACCATCTATAGCGACATATTTCTCAAAGATGAAGTCCAAAGGCGATCTTGGAAAGTACCCAAAACATGCCTCAAATGGCAATATGTTTGTGGAAGAATGCTTTGCCCTGTTGTATGCATGCTGAATGTAATGCAACTATTCATCCCACAACTTGGGATGTTTGCTGCAATAACCTCTAAGAAGATGAATGATTGTCTTGTTTACCACCTTAGTCTGATCATCTGTTTGCAGATGAAATGTTGTACTCTTCTTCAACTTTGTGTCCATCATGTCCCATAATTTTAACCAAAAATTCCCAACAAACTGGGAACCTTGATCACTTACAATAGAAGTAGGAAGAAAAAAATAAACCCAAAAAATTTGAAATAAAAGACGAGTGGTTTGTTAAACTATAATTTTTTTCTTACAATGCATCAAAAGACACATTTTTATGAACCTATATACAACAACATACAAGTAATCATGACCTTTCCTTGACATTGGAAGACCACCTACAAAATCCATTGAGATACTTTCCCAAGGATGTGACGGAACCAGAAGTGGAGTGTACAATCCAAGTTTCCCATTACTAGGCTTACTTATTGCACATAAAGAACATCCTTTAATAAAATGAGATACACTATTAATCATGCGTGTCCAATAACAATACCTTTGGATATTAACTATTGTCTTCCCTACACCGAAATGTCCATAAATCAATGAAGTGTGCGCCTCCCTTATGATACTATTTATTTCTCCCTGTGGTATACAAAAATTTCCCAAGTGATACAATAAACTGTTATGCAAATGATAATATAAGTCTTCATTTTGGTTTCCTTGACTCAAACTTTCACACACATCTTGAAAATCACTATCATATGCATATTGTTCAATGTAACTTTCATGCATAACTGAATTGTGCTTGAGTATAATAGATGAATTTACAATAGGCCTAGAGAGAACATCAACTACCTTATTTTAGATTCCATTTTTATACCTGATAACCAAATGAAATTGTTGTAGAAATCCATCCATCTAAAATGTCTTGATTGCTACAACTTTGACTGTGATTGTAAGTACTGCAATGGCTGATGGTCGGTATGGATAATGGTGTCTTTCCCCATCAAATAATGCTTCCATTTATTTACACTTTGTACCAATGCATATAAATCTTTGTCATAGGTGGGATAGTTAGTCACAACTCCGTTAAAAATTTCAGAATGAAACGAAATAGGCTTACCATGCTGCTTGAGAACTGCTCCCATGGCATAATCACTTGCATCTGTTTGGATCTCAAATGGCTGTCTAAGATCCAAAAGAGCCAATACCGGAGTTGAACTTATATTTTGATTTAAATAATCAAATTATTTTTGCTTCATATCTCCCCAATGGAAAAATTTCTTAACACTTGTTAATGCATGTAACAGAGCTGCAATGGAAGAAAAATTAGCAATGAATTTCCTCCAATACCGTGCTGCCCCAAGAAAGCTTCTTACCTCTGTAATCGTATTGGGCTTGGGACAATTTAGAATGACCTCTACTTTGTAAGGGTCTATCTTCAACTCACCTCCTCCAACAATGTGTCCCAAATACACTATAGAACTCTTGCCAAACTCACACTTTGACATCTTTAAAAATAATTGATATTTTTTCAAGACATCAAGTACCTTGTTCACATGCATGACATGTTCATCTCTTGATTTGATGAATATCAAAATATCATCTAAGTAAAAAATGACGAAGTCATCTAGAAATGGTCTTAGTACATCATTCATGAATCTCATGAAAGTTTCTGGAGCATTTTTTAGACCGAATGGCATAACTAGCCACTCAAACAATCATTGTCTAGTTTTAAATGCAGTTTTCCAAATGTCCTCCTCAGCTATTCTATCTTGATGATAACTATTTTGTAAGTCTAGCTTAGTGAAATAATTTTCATAATTTAACTGATCTAGCAAATCATCAATGCGTGGGAGTGGGTAGCGATTCTTTACCATGATTTTATTCAGTGCACGAAAATTTATGCACATGCACCAAGTACCATTCTTATTTGGTACCAAAAAAATTGGTGAACCACATGGCGAAGTAGATGGGCGTATGATACCTTTGTTCAAAAATTCTTGGATTTTCTTCTTGATTACCAAACTCTCCATAATTGACATGCGATACATACCAATTTTTGGAAGTGGAACATATTGCTGCAGCTGAATCTCATGTTGAATTCCCCTGTTGCGAGGTAACCCACTTGGTTCTTGAAACATCTCTCCATGCTGACTTACCACATCAAACAAGTCAGATTTTAATTTTTCATCACATGCTTCAAAATATTCATAGTCAACATCATCCTTTTTCTTGATAATGAGAAGCACACAATTTCTACTTGCATTAACTAGCCTCTTCATTTGCCCTGCATTAACTAAAGAAATATTGAGATTTTTGCGATGAGCTCTCACAATATACTCCACCCCATCCTTAATAAAATGATATTTGTTCTCATGGCGATAAAACACCACTTTCCTGTCATACAAATATGGAGTTCCCAAGATAATCCCAGAAATGTCAAGTGGAACCACATCTAACTCGACTTCATCAACAAAGTTTGCAGTAATAGAAAATCGAAATATGCATTTCCTTGTAACCTGTAAATTGGAATTCTTAACTATCCAACCCAAAGGGTATGGTTTATGATGTGGTACAATTTAAAGGTTAAGATTTTTGACCAAGTCTTCTGAAATCATGTTTGCCTTTTACCCACTATCAAACAATGCATCAATCTTTGTATGAATTGAAATCACTCTAACATGGAACAATTCTATCCTTGTGTCTTCATTTGGAGTGTTGTTGTGACTATTTGAGGAACTAGTACCTAATATGGCTTCCTTTCCTTTGTTAACCATGGCTACGATATTGGACTCATCTCTGGAATCAGATCCAAGATCATGTTGTGTGGTGGCAATCATCTTTTGTTTCCCCTTGTTATTTGGTTTCTTAGGCCTTAGTTCGAGATGTAGTTTCCAACAGTGGGCTTCATCATGCCCCTCTTTGAAACAATGTTTGCATGCAGTTTTATCCCCTTATTTCTTGATACTTTCATTCTTCTTTCCCTTCCATTTTCTTCCCTTCTATTTTCCCTTACCCTTGAATGGCTTCTTCTTACTGCCCTCTTCTTGAATGTTCTTTCCCCTTGCTTCAAGATGCGTGGCTTGCACATATACTTCATCTAAGTTTTTTGGGTTAAAAATAAGGATAATATGCGTCAAATAGGAATTTAAACCCCCAATGTATTTCAAGAGTGTATATTTGGAATTCAAGTTTACTCCTAATAACAAAGCCCTCTTTCTAAACTCCTGGGTGTACTTTTGAACCATTTCACCTTTGAGTTGCCAAAAGTTTTGCCAACTCATAATTTATTTTTTCATATAGGCTAATAGATAAAACTATATTTTAATGGAAGAAATGAATTCAACCCAAGAAATGGATCTCTTACCATGAATTCACATTTCCTCTTGAGTCTTTGCCTCCCACCAAACTAGTGTTTCTCCTTCTAACCTTAATGAAGCCAACTAGATCTTTATGTCGTCCTCTTGTATATTCTGAATTCTGCAGTATACTTCCAATTGACGATTCCAATTGTCTAACTTCTCTGCATTTACCTCACAATTGTACATGGGAAGTTCAAAATTGATGTCAAACTCGAGTAATGGAGTTTTTCCTTTTGGGGTTTTTGAATGAGTGTGGGTGGTTTTTGTGGTGGAAATGGAAGATGAAGATGATGATGAATATGATGAGGATGAGGATGGTGGAGATGGAGGTGGCCTTCCTCCACTGCCTTTTGAACTATTCTCTTCATCCTTCTTGTCATCCGAAGTTCCGTCTCCATGTGGAGGCTTAGAACCTTCTCTTGCTCTTTCTGCAGTGAATGCATCGAACATGATTTTAACCATTCTTTGAATGTCCTTGAAGTATCTCTTGACATCTTATTCTTCTGAATGTCCTTGAGTCTCTCCAACACCTGACATAATGGCTAAGGATTCAAGCTCAACTTCTGATGCTTGTACCTTTTCAATCAACTCAGCTTCGTGTGCAATTTGTACCTCTTCAATAACAGCTGCTGGATATAGAACTTGAGGTGCTTCAAGTGCAGCTTTGAGTGGAAATTTTGGTGAAGATGATGCTCTCTCAGCTCTCTTTATTCTTGTCCTAATCTCAGGACTAACAACCAATATCTTCCCTTCTCCTCTCTTCAACTTCAACCTTGTAAGCATCACAAAATTGCAACTATTAAAACCCTTCTTGCACAATCTAAAGCAAAGCAAGAAAAAAACCTTTGCTCTGATACCAAATTGATCTAAAATTTATTGTTAGTTAATGCTGTGCTAATATCAGTTTCAGATTTAATATGAAAGTGCTTAGTTTTTGAGATTAAGTGTATTTCATTAACATAAAAGCATGGAAACTAAATGCTGAACAACAACATATAAAAACACAACTAACATAGACAACTGAGTCAAATACACATGGTTTTGATGAAGGAGTTCACCCCTTCTGGGCTACATCTCCTTGGTCCAACTTCCATGGCATGGGCCTTTGTATTAGATTTAATTGTGTAAAAGTGCTATTTATAGTCTCCTGTTGCCTCTGCAACCTGCTCCAATGGCTCCAAAACATCAAAATCTACCAAGAATCACTGTTCATGAGCCAAAATTGGTCAAAAATTTCCTCAGTTATGGAAAAACCAAATTTTCCTACAATTTCTCCACTAAAACTGGAAGTTCGCCAAACAACTCCACTAAAAATGGAGCTCCGCCGCATTTGGCGGGCTCCGCCAAGTATGCCACCAGTCTAACTACGAATTTAAGTTAATATACGCACGAATTAATTGTGATTAGTCAGAGGGTTAAGCACCTTGCACATTTAGAACTAATTGCAGATTAACATGGACCTTAATCCAAATTATGGCATTAAACAAGGTTTATCGGATTTAAACACCACCGGTGAATAGTGTAAGCCTTCGGCTCTTAGCGCTTGAACATATGGGAGGGGGTTGGCCCCCTCCGGACCCCCAAACAAGGCGTTGAAAATCTTCAAATACATGCGGAATCCTTATGTAGTTAAGAAATTGGTGCGTGGTGTAATGGTTAGTGCGTGCACTAGTCTGGGGGAGGTCACGGGGTCGACCTCGACCTTTGCCCCTCCTCGGTCATAAGATTTTATTGAACGCAAAAATTGAAACTTTGATTCGAACCTTGTATATAAATAATTTATGCACCATTACAACCTTTGAATTTTGACATTGGATAAAATATCTGCCATCCATCCTTGCCATGGGGGAGGGAATGTGGCAGCCTCCTAATGCTCCACGTGGCCCTTCTCCATTGGCTCAAATTTCACCAAATTTAAAAATAATAATCAACATATAATTAAAATTTTGACCTTAGAAATAGGAAGAAAATTTCAATTTCCTCAAGCAACATTGGCGAATCTGACCGTGACACTTGTCATAGTGTCATTGGCTGAAAATTGGAGAATATTCCCTAGATATTCTTGAGGTGCTGACTAGACTGCCAAGTCATTAGTTTGTCACTGTTCTGCACATTTTTTACCTATTTGAGAAAATGGACAACAAATCATAATTTACTCATACAAACTTGGATTTGATGAAACGAGTTATGTTGGAATCCTGGTAACGAGCTCTATCCAGTCGTTCTATTTTGGAGCATTTCTAAGCGCTTTCATTTTTGAGCTAAATACCAAGTCTAGGATCAAAGAGTGGCGTTGTATTTAATGAATTGATGCTCAATTAGATGAAAATGGGGTTGGACAAGAATAATGTATAAGGTATTGGGTTTTTGAGGTAAAATGGAGGGACGATTAAGTGGGTCATCCCTTGGATGATCTAGAGTGAGATGGGAATCTAGAAGTTCTCTAGGATGGGGAAGAATAATGGTACTAGAGTTGACATTACTAAATGAAATATGAGGGTTGGTGATAATTACTTCTTCTGGACCCTATTAGTGTCAGTATTTGCATCCTTCCACCAGTGATCAAATTAACTCTTTCATGTCATGTTAGGAGTCCCATTATAAAATTTTTGTCATTCCATTAGGTCATACAAAAATTTGGTCACTTGGTGTAGATTTAAATCAAGTTTCACTCTTTTTAAAAATTTCACCACTTGTTGGATCATTTCATCACTTTGTTGAGTGTGCCATCACCAAGAGTTGTAATTATTATTTCAGTAATTTTCATCATGGTTTCATTCAGTCAGAGTTTCCATTAGGTATTAGGGTTTTCAAGGTCATCAAAAACAAAATTGCACCTGCCTGCACCAACAATTAGAGGAAATGTGGGTCCCAAGATAATTCATGAAATTTCATCAAGTATGAGGCCATTTCAGCTCATAAAAATAAGTCTCCATCATTTTTCAAGAAGTCATTCCAAGGGACAAATCATTTGCCACACATAGGGCCAGTTTTTATTCAAAGTATGTTTCTGACCAAATGATGATGCATTTCACAAAACTAAAAGAGTTTTTTTTTTTAATAATAGAAAAATGAAGAAAAAAATCCTTCAGGTTCTACACAGGTGTTATTATTTGCGAAAAATGTCAAAAATATAGTTTGTACAAGAGAGTTGTTGCACTTCTAGAGCGACCTTGGGAAACTCAAATTTTCTCCTAGCTGGAGTGTCCAAATGACTTGATTGATGAAACAAATGATAACTATACAGAGTGATATTTACAATGAGCTATCATGAGCTCAATTTGGAGTTCAGGAAGGCCTCCAGAAGTGGCCTGCAAGAGCACGCTATGCTTTTTGCACCACTATTCTGCACTTTTTGACCAATCTTAGGAGAATTGATTTTTAAGGGGCTATACTTGATCATTTTTAGTTCTTGATAGGTCCATTGTGTATTAGACAGAAATATGTTTCCAACGAGCTATCATTTGCACAATTTTTACTTTGAGAAGTCATCCAAAAGTAGGTTTGAAGGTGGTGCTGCACTACTTGGATTGGCGCTACGCTCCTGGCATTCTGGCGTTGTGCTCTTGGGCTTGGCACTATGTTCCTAGAAAAGGTGCTGTGATTTTGGCAAAGGTGCATCTCTCCTGCCCAACTTCACTCAAAATTCCCAAAACCTCTTTCAAGTCTTTCTAATCATCAATTAAGGGTTCCTTCAGTTGTAAACAAGTACATTAACCTCGTCAAAGCCCTCATACATTTCATCATTGAAAATTTAATGGTGTTCATTCTCCTTGTTTCAAGTTTTGAGTTTTCAAGCTAGAAACCCTAGTTTCACTCCGACATCCTAAATTTGTTCCCCTAAACCCAAATTTACCCTTCCCACATCTTAGTAAACCTTATCCCTATCCCTATATCACGAAATCCCCATTCCTAAGAAACATTCCCCAAAACCCTAGATCCTAGGCTATAAATTTCCTAGGTATCCTCCCAATACCTGTAATAAATTTCCCCACCCCATTTCCCTAAGTCTATCTATACCCTACCACTTCCCTAAGCTCCCTAACTCCCTTCCCCAATTCCCTAAATTTTCCTACACTAATCCCAACTCCCTAAAACTACTATCCTACCCCCTTTCCCTTCCATTTACCTAGGGTTTAAAAACAAGACAAACACCATGGATGAAAATAGAAACACCATAGAAGAAGAGAAGAAGACCCACAATAAAGGACGGAGAATCCTAAGACATGAAACTAGACCTTGAGCAGTACAAACCCTACTTGAAATCACAATATAAAGGAAACCTTAATCAAGCAGAAAGAGCAGGATAAGTTGGATTTTATTATTGATGCATCCATGATACCATAACATACCATCTCAGGTCTCCATGAAGCAAGTTTGGATTTTGAGGAAATTTGGAGAAAATTTGGGAAATTTGAAAAAATCCTTGAAGGCACATTTTCCAGAAATATGCTATTTAGTCATTTTTTTTTGGAACATATTTTGGCCAAAAAAAGATGAATTTTGAGAAACTGGAGGAGGTGTTTGTTGCTAAGATATCAAAGTACAAAAACCTATCGCACATTTTACACAAGTATTACATAATGAGAGATACATGCACATATTCACAACCTATTTTTCTACTTGTGCAAAGTCCCGTTTAAGTCACCTTTTTGCAGAGAATATTGTGGACAATCAGAGAAGAATATTTGGAAAATGGAGGACGTTTTTGTTCCTAAAATTATAAGGAACAAACACCTCTCTTAAATTTTCAAAAAAATTAATGGTTAGGGAGGTATTTCTCCATCTCTAAGGCCTATTTTTGAAAAAAAACCCAAAAATTTGGCACAATTTGACTGTCAAGAGCGCAACGTCCTAGGCGCTGCGCTTCTTCTAGAGGTATCAAAATGAAAAAAAAAGAATACCATTGGATTCAGAAGGCAGTAAATAGTCAATTTTGACACTTTTATAAGAGAATTTGGGCAATTTGACAGGGAGAAAGGTCTAAAAAAACCTCAAAAATCATGTTTCTGCCCTGATTTTCATCTAGGCACTACGCTCTTGACAAATATTGGGAGTTTCAACTTTTGGAGGGCTAAAAATCATCGTTTTTGGAAACCAAGCATATTTATGGAAGCTAGATAGGACATGCTTTCCAATGAGATATCCTGAGCTCAATTTGGACATTAGAAACACCCTCAAAAGCTGAGCTGAAGATGGCATTGCGCTCTTGACACTAGAGCTGCGCTTCTGACCAGTGACTGATATTTCTGATTTTTTCTTAGTTTTATGATTTTGAGCATGGAAAATCATGATTTTACTGATGTAAATGATGGATGTAAATGTAATTAAGTTACTTTTCAGTTACGTAAGGGTAAATACATTGGGTAAAATTATTTTTGAGGATGAATGAATCTGTTTCACCAAAGTTAGGGATGAGTCAGTTTGACTTCCCTACACTTTAGGTTTGCAGTTCAGCATTTTGTGGATCAGCTCCAAAACTCAGGGATTTGACCCCTAAGGCTGGGAGAAGTTGTGTCATGTCTATATCTTTCACCTCTTCACTCATTTGAGAGGTTGGATGCTGTTGTATTGATCATAGACACTAGTGTATTCAAATTTTGGTAGGAATATATTGGATGAGTTGCAACTATTTTGGTGGGATTCATGTGGTACTATACTTTGGCATAGTTTCTTCTTCTGTTGCATATGTATGAATTTTTTGTACTCTCCATGTTCATTTTAGTTCTATGATATGTTTGATTCTCAAGTTTGATAAGCATAATACATCTTTTATGCTCTGTTTTGGGAGAATCACCATAAATTGTTTCAGTTCTTCAATTTAAAAAGAATTCATGTACTATCAGGCTATTTTTAGCTCCTCACCAGTCTGATCCATCTCACCTAAAAACCCTAAAGTGTTATAGTGCTTACCTACCTTGCCCCATCATATTTCTACAATTCTGATCTTATTTTCCCTGACCTAGTTACCTCTTTGACCTACTTTACTAATCCAACACCCAAATCAACCAATCAAAACCCTATACATAGCCTAAAACCTAATTGAGACAACCCTCTTGGCTGTGATCCAGACCAAGATACTTGGTGAGAGCTTTTTCTCTGGTTACCTTTGCTGGTCTATTCTCAGCCTCGGAGATCCGGTGGAGTGCTAACATCTTGGCGACCATACTAGGGAGAAAGTGACAGATCTTCCCCGGGAAAAATCGTCAAAGTTTAGATCTAATTGCTGATGATGGACAATGATCAGGCACACAAATTATGAAATCATCCACTTGGCGATTCCAAATCAGTTTCAAAATCAAATCCAAAGACTCCACTAGAGGATGAACCTTGCTAAGAAATCTGAAAGGATAACATGGAAAGATCAGGTATTGAACTTGTACTTTTATTCAAGACATCATGTTCTTTATCATGAAATATTTCTTCTCTTTTCTTGAGAATGTCTTGAAATTTTTCCAAAATATATTGTGTTTGAGAAAAGATCACAAACCTCTATTAGATTCCTTTCCTTTGAAGGTTGTAAATTCAAATTCCCCGTACGACTTTGATCTTCGTCCAGACCCTTTTTCTGAATCTTATGACGACCATCTTCAACTTTATGTACCTAAAGAGATCAAGACTAATCCTACAACTTACATGTTCCTACACCTTGTAAAATTCCAGATAGATACAAACCACTCATCTTACCTCCTATACTCCATGATTTCCCTGAAAAATATTACAAATATCTTCCCAGGTTTGATGGAGAATATGGTAACATCACTGCTGAGAAGCACATTCAGAGTTTTGAAAATTTTCTCGACCTTTTTGAGGTTGATGAATATGATGTTAGTATTAGGAACTTTGGTCTATCTTTGCAAAGCGAAGCTAAGGAATGGTTCAAAAACTTGCCTGTTGCAAGTATTTTTGATTTCCATCAGTTTGTGAAAGTATTCCTTGATAAATGGGTGATAAAGAGGAATCATTTTTGATTTTAGAAGAATATGATAATTTGAAAAGACAACTAGGAGAAACCATGCAACACTTTTTAGCTAAGTTCAATCAAGTATACCATTCAATCCCTGTTGATATAAAACCGCCTCTTGGTTCAACCCTCTTACACTACCCGTATGCCTTTGATTCGGAAATGGAATTTTGATTGAGAGAAAGGGACATTACAACACTCGAAGAAATGTAGGACAATGAAATATCTATAGAAGCTAATTTTCTAGTCAAAAAGTTAAGATTGAAAGCAGAATAAAGGGAGAACATAGAGAAATAATTTCTGACATATTTAGAAGTGAAGCTTGACATTTTCATAAGTACAGTAGAGGAAATGATGCAAAATATCACCATGAGAGATGAATTTTCTGTTCAAGATCACCATGTCTCACTTATTGCAGAAGAAGAAGAAGTTGTTGGTCTTAAAAACTATCCTGCTAATTCCAGCTACCATAGATCAGAAAATGATTGTTGTTTGTTTTCATTTATAGACAATCATGAAAATGGATTTGTAGATCAATCGGTTGAGGAAAAATTTTCTGATCTAATGTGTATGTTGGATGACATTCGTTATTTTGATAATTTGCCAAAGTTTGATCAATATGATGATGATTATGTTCTCCAAATTGAAGATAATTATGCAGAGCAATCAACATCTGGTTTGTGGGAGGAAGAAGCTCAATTTCAGCAACTAAAATGTAGTGATCAACCGATGCATATCTATGATGACAACGATTAGGAAAATGCAGAAAATTTTGAAATAAGTGAAGGATCTTTGCCTTTATGTTTTGCTTCATTTCAAGTTTTCGAGAGAAATTTTTTCCAAGACTAGAAATCAACAGTATTTTAATTTTTATGTTGAGGTTGAGGAAGATAATGAACTTCTTGAGCAAGTTGTTAATAAAAAACCTTCTCCTGAAATGGTTGAGCAAATCATTTGCGACATAGAAGCCTCCTTAGCTCTATATTTGTAGTCACCAAGTTCCATTGAATTTTAAGTTGCAGATGAAGGCTTGGAAGCTCAAAACATATGATCAAATGATGCAAGATGATTCTGTACCATTATGTTTTGAAGAATTTCAATTTTTGAAGGAAATTTTTCATAAAGTCTCTAAAGAAAAGGATGAGCAGCCTGTAGAAAGTCACGCAGTCTCATTGGAACCAATGGAAAATAGGTTGCAGTAGTCTTTTCAAGTTTTTCATGACCCAATAGATGATGTGTTGGATGATATATGCAGTTAAATTCCTTATCCATTAATTGGTTATGAGCTTCAAAGCAGAGATGATAAAACTTCGATCCGACACCCGACTTCATTGTCTTGTTCAACATGAGTCTCATTACAAAGCTCATACAAATATTTGTAGTCATATCAGGATAGTAATGAAGAATATTCTTGTTTTTTGTTGATCATAAGGAAAAATGAGTCATTCACTAGTTTCAGGATCCTTTTGTCAACTTGCTACGGTCATCAAGAGAAGAAAGCATGGATGTTGGGAAAATTTTAAAGTCAAGGTACGAAGGCTACCTAGAGCAGAGCAATAATGTATTAGATGGGCTAGAAATTAATATGTATTCCTATGAAGATCCTTTTGCAGAATTTTTGAGGTCAACTAGTGGGCTCATGCTTTGCAATTTCATTAATATTCAATCTAATTACAAGTTTTCATGGGAGTTACCTTTCAGTAGTTATCTATTTTTACTCATGAGCAAGCACGTGCAGAGAATTCAAATAGCAGCGAAAATTCTTACATGGTTACATTAGATGTTCCATTTCACTTGATTAGGTGATGAATGGATTAGTTACAATAGGTTTTGTTGAATAAGCTAAATTCTGAGCATATTTTTCAGTCAGTTTTGAGTCATTCTTGAGTCAGTTTATTATATTGAGTTTTCAGCATTTAGTTTGGTTTATGATTTTTGACTCCAGGTCCAATGGGTAGGCTACTTGATCTACGATGTTCTTGACACCTCCAAGGAGCTGTCATCCCCCATCTGGAGCCAATGTTAGTGTTAGTATTTGCATCCTTCCACCAGTGATCAAATTAACTCTTTCATGTCATGTTAGGAGTCTCATTCTGATTTTTTTGCCATTCCACTAGGTCATGCAAAAATTTGGTCACTTGGTGCAGATTTAAATAGAGTTTCACTCTTTTCAAAAATTTCATCACTTGCTAGTTCATTTCACCACTTTTCTGAGTGTGCCATCACCAAGAGTTTTCATTATTATTTCAGTCATTTTCATCATGGTTTCATTCAATCAAAGTCTCCATTAGGTATTAGGGTTTTTCAAGGTCATCAAAAACAAAATTGCACCAGCCTGCACTAGAAAATGAGGAAATGTGGGTCCCAAGCCAATTCATGAAATTTCATCAAGTATGAGGCCATTTCATCTCATAAACATCACGTCTCCATCAATTTTCAAGAAGTCATTCCAAGGGACAAATCATTTTCCACACAAAGGGCCAATTTTGCTTCAAAGTATGTTTCTGACCAAATGGAGATGACTTTCACAAAACTAAAAGATTTTTTGTTAATCATATAACAAGGAAGAAAATCCTCCTTCAGTTTTTACATAGGTGTTATGGTTTAGGATAAATGTCAAAAATATAGTTGCTATAAGAGAGTTGTTGCACTTCTAGAGTGACCTTGGGAAACTCAAATTTTCTCCTAGATGGAGTGTCCAAATGACTTGATTGATGAAACAAATGATAACTAGACAGAGAGATATTTCCAATGAGCTATCATGAGCTCAATTTGGAGTTCAGGAAGGCCTCCAAAAGTGGCCTACAAGAGAACACTGCACTTTTTGCATCCACATTCTGCACTTTTTGACCAGTCTTGGGAGAATTGATTTTTGAGGGGCTATACTTGATCATTTTCAGTGCTTGATAGGTCCATTGTGTATTATACATAAATATATTTCCAACAAGATATCATGCTCCCAATTGGGACTTTGTGAAGTCATCCAAAAGTAGGTTTGAAGGTGGCACTGCACTCCTGGAATTTTGGTGCTGCGCTCTTGGAATTCGGGCACTACGCTCCTAGGCTTGGCATTGCGCTCCTGGAAAAGGCGCTGCACTCTTGGAAAAGGCACTGCTCTCCTATCCAACTTCACTCATAAATCCAAAAACCTCTTGCAAGTCTTTCTAATCATCAATTTAGGGTTCCTTTAGTTACAAACAAGTAAGTTAACGTCATCAAAGACCTCCATACATTTCATCATTGAAAATTTCACAGTGTTCATTCTCCTTATTTCAAGTTTTGAGTTTTCAAGCTAGAAACCCTAGTTTCACTCCCACATCCTAAATTTGTTCCCCTAAACCCAAATTTACCCTTCCCACATCTTAGTAAACCTTATCCCTATCCCTATATCACTAAATCCCCGTTCGTAAGACACTTTCCCCAAAACACTAGCTCATAGGCTACAAATTTCCTAGGTAGCCTCCCTATACCTATAATAAATTTCCCCACCCCATTTCCCTAAGTTTTTCTATCCCCCACCACTTCCCTAAGCTCCCTAACTCCCTTCCCCAATTCCCTAAATTTTCCTACACTAATCCCAACTCCCTAAACATAATATCCTACCCCCTTTCCCTTCCCTTTACCTAGGGTTTAAAAACAAGAAAAAATCATGGATGAAAAGAGAAACACCATAGAAGAATAGAAGAAGACCCACAATAAAGGAGGGAGAATCCTAAGGCACGAAACTAGACCTTGAGCAGTACAAACCCTACTTGAAATCACAGTGCAAATGAAACCCTAATCAAGAAGAAAGAGAAGGATAAGTTTGATTTGATGATTGATGGATCCATGATAGCATAGCATACCATCTCAAGTCTCCATGAAGCAATTCTGGAGCAATTTGAGGAAATTTCGAGAAAATTTGGGAAATTTGAAAAAATCCTTAAAGGCACATTTTCCAGAAATATCCTGTTTAGTCATATTTTTCTAGAACATATTTTGGCCAAAAAAAGATGAATTTTGAGAAACTGGAGGATTTTTTTGTTGCTAATATATCAAAGTCAAAAAAAATATTTTACTATTTACATAGGTATTATAGAATGAGAGATACATGTACATCTTCACAACCTATTTTTCTGCCTGTGCAAAGTACTGTTTAAGTCACCTTTTTGCAGAGAATATTGTGGACAATAAGAGAATAATATTAGGAAACTTGAGGAGGTTTTTGTTCCTAACATTCCAAGGAACAAAAAAATCTCTCAGGTTTGCAAAATAGTTCATTGTTAAGGATATATCACTCCATCTCTGAGGCATATTTTTGCAAAAAAAACCTAGAAATTTGGCATAGTTTCACTGTTAGGAGCGCAATGCCCTAGGCGCTGCGATTCTTCTAGAGGCTTCCAAATGAAAAACCAAGACTACCATTGGATTTATAAGGTTTTAAATAGTTAATTTTGAAACTTTTCTAAGCAAATTTGGGCAATCTGGCAGGGAGAAAGGTCAGAAAACACCTCAAAAATCATGTTTCTGCCCTCATTTTCAGCTAGGTGTTGCGCTCCTGACCAGTCTTGGGAAATTCAACTTTTGGAGGGCTAAAACTCATCATTTTTGGAAACCAATAACATTTCTGGAAACTAGACATGACATTATTTCCAGTGAGCTATCCTGAGCTCAATTTTGACATCAGAAGCTTCATCAAAAGCTGAGCTAAAGATGGCGTTGTGTTCCTAACACTAGCGCTGTGCTCCTGACTAGTGACTGATATTTCTAATTTTTTCTTAATTTTCTGAGTTTGACAGTGGAAAGTCATGATTTTACTGATGTAAATTTATTTAAGTTACTTTTGAGTTACTTATGGGTAAATACATTAGGTAAAAGTATTTTTGAGGATGAATGAATCAGTTTCACCAAATTTAGGGATGAGTCAGTTTGACCTCCCTACACTTTAGGTTTGTAGTTTAGCCTTTTGTGGACTAGCTCCACAACTCAGGGATTCGACCCATGAGGTTGGGAGAAATTGTTTCATGTCTATATATTTCACCTCTTCACTCATTTGAGAGGTTGGATGTTGTTTTATTGATAAGAGACACTAGTGTATTCAAATTTTTGCAGGAATATATTGGATGAGTTGCAACTATTTCGGTGGATTCATGTGGTACTGTACTTTGGCATAGTTTCTTCTTCTGTTGCATATGTATGAATGTTTTGTACTCTCCATGTTCATTTTAGTTCCATGATATGTATTATTCTCAAGTTTGTTAAGCAGAATACATATTTTATGCTCTGTTTTGGGAGAATCACCATAATTTTTTTTAGTTCTTTAGTTTAAAAAGAATTCATGTACTATCATGCTCTTTTTAGATCCTCACCAGTCTGATCCATCTCACCTAAAAACCCTAAAGTTTTAGAGTGCTTACCTACCTTTCCCCATCAGATGTATGCAATTCTGATCTTATTTTCCATGATCTAGTTACTTCTTTGACCTAATTCACTCACCCAACACCCAAATCAACCAATCAAAACCCCTCTGCTACTATACCTAGCCTAACAAATATTTGATCCAGACCTCTTGGCTGTGATCCCTTGGAGATATCAATCTCCTTCCTAGTAGGTCTAGCTACTTGGAAAGAGCCTGGTCTGTGGTTACCTTTGCTAGTCTCTTCTCCGCCTCAGAGATTCGGTGGAGAGCTAACAGACCCTAAAAAATGGATGCTCCCTTACTCGAAAATTGGGTGGTAATGTAGTGGCCCAAAGGTTGATTTGGTTCGAATTCATAGGTTTAAAATAATAGGTGATTAAACCAATCATAATCATGGGAGACATGGTTCAGATATGTAGTGTCTTATATGGGAGACTGATGAAAATGGATTCAAAGTCCACAAATGTTGTGACTAAGGTAACTTCAAGAGGTGATTCTAAATAAATGTACTAGGAAACTCCCAAGGAGTTTGAAGATGTTGATCCCATGCATGATGATAAGTAAAGTATGGGTATAGAATTGTCAATCAATTTCAAATCAAGAGGAGGAATCATGATAATGGGTTGAGTAGCCTCCTTCCCTTGCGACAAATTGGTGCAAGGGTCTGCAAGTAGAGACGTGGAAGGGTCACTACGAGCAACATCCATCCCATGAAGAATTGTAAGGGCATAACGAAAATAGTAGAGATGAGGAAAATGATGAGAATAGTGTCCGTACACATTTCACAATGCACAAGGGTGATTTGTGCGTATAAACATTTTATTCTTGGATGATTTAGGTAAGGTGACTTGCACCTCAGGGATATCAGGGTTTGGTTGAATTTTCTCCTTGGAAATCACTCTCTTTAACTGGGGTAGATGAGAGAAATTGTTGGTGGCATGGCCAGGAAGGTTCCACATTATGCATGGCGGAGTAGGCTAAGGTGTTGTAGGTGGTGTGGAAACCACTTGGGTTGCCTTGTATTTGCCCCTGTCCAGGGAAATTTTTAAGAATGAAAATTTATTTTAAAGTTTAGAAATCTTGGCGAATATTATGAGTCCTTAATATGCAGACTGTAAAATGTTTGGTGATATTTTTTTAAATATATCCAAATTTCTAATGATAGTATATAGTCTCTATAAATTTTAGGCGATCTTTAGGATAACATGTCTTTATACTATAAAATTTGGGCGAATCACTTTTATAAAAAAAATGGAAATTGACGATTTTTTTTTTTGGAAAACCATGGAAAATTAGCCCACCTACGAATATTAGCCCCTAAAATTTTCCATGCCCCTGTCACTAGTTTATTTCACAAGATGAGTAGAGTTCTACTAAGGTTGTGATGGAACTGAAGCAATGGTGGGGGTGGTTGGATTTGATCGGCTAGTGTTTTTTGATGACGATCAATGTACCATATTGGGATCTCCAAGGTTAATTTTCATAAAACTCAACATAACCATCACAGGGGTGGAGAATATTCTTGGTGGTGGTAACAAGAAAGGAATTTGGCCAAATGGATGGTGTCCCAGAGGAACTCCTCCCGAGGCACCAACTGAGTTTGAATCAACAGGTTGCTGATGAGCTGGTGTTGAGAAGACATACCAAATTTTTGAGAGACCCATAATGCTTGAAGCGAACATTGGAAGATCTACGCTCAATGGGAATGAAATATGGGCCATAATAATCCATAAGTAACAAGGAATATTTATATACTTATGGATTGATTTTAGTCAAGTAATGAATGGAATTTTTACATGCTATCAAAGAAATGCCATTCTAAGGGGATGCCTTAGGCTTAGGATCATAGTAAGTCAATTGGTCGATGGTGACTATCTTCCTGTTATGATGGAAGTTCATGGTACAAAGTACGGAAGAGGTGACCACTTTCATAAAATACATGAAACTAAAACCAAAAAAGAGTTTATAATAAGGAGGTGCATTGATGAATTCAACAACTAACATGACTTGCTTGCAGGCAATGATGACCGAACAATTTTGGTATAGACCGACACGTTTTGAGGGGTGACCATTGTATGCAAGAAGAGTAATAGTTTATGGTGAAAGGATGGGGGAACCAAGTTGATTCAAGAAATTAGTGGACATAACACATGTGGTTGTGCCTTCGTCAACTATACACCGCTGGACAACGACATTCTTAATGGATACTGGTATCCGAAAGGCAATGAGGGGAGGAATGCGAGGATGATATGATTTATCAACATCAAAGAATATCATATGATCATTTGAAGGGTCCACAATGCCCAAATAAGATAGTAGAGTTTTTATTTGAGTTGGGCATGTCTAGAGAACTTCTAGTGTTGACATGGAAACATGAGACCGTGTCAAGTCATGTGCTATGCTATAAGTATGGGTGGCTCATGAATTAGCAAAATTTTGGATGTAATGGACCTTTGAGGATTCTTGAAGGGATCTCTACCTTAGGTGGAGGGATCTATAAGGTACCATTGGTTGAAGAAAGAGGCTTTGTGGATAGTTTCAGTTGTGCCTCAGTGAATTATTTATTAGGAGGTGAATCATATTGGTGCAAATGAGTTTGAAGGTTAACTTCTTTTAAATTCATCATAATAATTTGGGAAGACCTATTACCTCATTTGTGAGAAGGTGGAACTAGAGGATTCTGTCCATATTGGGTGGCCACATATCCTCGGTGAGGGAAAGGGTTTCTGATCAGTATCGATTGCATAGAGGGAGGTGTAGATGGAGGCATAGCTTGCTTCCCTCTAGAAGCAACTTCTTGATATTCCCATGATTTGTGCATATGAGGGAGAAGGAGAAAATAATGCGTATAGTGTCCATAGGTTCTACAATATGCAAAATGTATGTTGGTTCAAAGGTCACATTATGCTTGGGCTATTTTCTCTGTTACTAGGTTACAATAATTGGTCACCTTTATTGGCATTAGTCTAACGACCTTGGTTGTCTTGGTTTCCCTAAGATGGTTGGTTTTGGTTACCATTACCATTATTCTTCTTCTTGGGGTTAGGGGGAGGGACACCATTTTTTTGAGTGTATACCTTCCCTTGGGGAGGCAGTGGTAGCTGCGACAGAGGGGGTTGAGGCATGGAAGGTTGAGGTGCTGGTGCCATTAGGGTTGGAGCAGTATGTAGTGCCTAAGGATAATATGGATTAGTGGGAAAATTTTAGTAACTAGGGTAAGTAGTAGCTGGCCTTGAAATTGATTGATGTGGATGGGAAAATGCATGGGACATGCTTGTGCCTTGGTAGGAGTTATCTCATGAAGGATCAGGGGGAGGGTAAGCGTATGAGGAATTGGCCCCCCTTAGGTTAACCGAAAACAATGGATCCTTATAGATATGGGGAAGGTTGAGGGTAATGTATTGATTTAATGTTGAGGGTAACATGAGATGTTTCTGGTGCAAAAAAAGAACTAGGCCTAGGGAGGTTAGGGAGGACGGTATAGACATAAACCGATTGGACATATATCAGATCAAACTTCAAGGTAATCTGGATGAACTATTCCTTGGATTGAGGGAAATGATACATGACATATTTAACAATAAGAGTGAGGAGGGATCACAAGAATCAATCCATGTAATCTCGGTCTTCGAATTCAAGATTTTTGCACAAGATCTGCCTTCTTCACCATTCCTATACATATCGAAAATACGGGTGGCATAGGTTTGAAAAAATGAGGTCAAAAGTTCAGTATCGATATTGTAACATATATGTAACTATAATTAAGATAATAAAGCATTAGAAACATTGAATGAGATGCGTGGGGTTGGTCCACATACCATTTCACAATAGAGCTAGTGAGGGTGCATTGAAAAATTTGTATACAAATTAAATCATCTGTTATAGAATTAGAGATTCACACCATATGAGAAATGAGCAAACATGTTTTTCTTTCTAAATAGGAAAAAAATTTCCTTTTTCCTTCCTTAGCATTCATTTCTCTCTTGCTATGCTTATCCTTATTTTCCCACCCAATGTAACATCTTGGTGGTAGCTATTCTCCTTGGAATCTTAGAGAATTTTGGAAGGTTACAAATATGACCATATTCACTTTCTTCTTCTTTTTTACACTACTTGGACTCAACCAATCTAACAATTTTTGGACAACAAATAAGCCCAAAATACTCATGTGATATTTCACATTATATTTCCAAGAGGACCAAATTTTATTTATTTATTATTATATAATTTATTTACATATGTCAATAAAATTTAGTCTTGGCCCCACACCCAATGGCTCCAACTTCAATATTTATAAGTAAACATAAAGAGATGTAGTTTGCAAAAGGAAATTTCAACAGGGTTATTGCATTTCTCACCAACTAGTTCTCTTGACTACATTATATATATATTTTTAACAAGTTCATTTATGATAATAGTATATCAGAAAAAGGGAGGAAGAGAATCCACAGTACATGACCACTCCGCTGAGACCAAAAAAAGGAACTGTCTGCAGGGAGTGTTGCGTTTCTATTGCATTGCAAAAGCTGCTTCTTCTATAATTCTTGTTAGCTATATTGACTATTGCACTTAAGATATATAATTTAAAAAACTACTGGAGTAAGAGAATACATTTCGCTCTCATTTAGAAATATAACTAGAGCCTAACTACTAGGAGGTGATGTGTGCTGGTTTCTTTTCATAGGAGATCATAGAGTTGCAAAATTGATCTATTTGTATACAATATTCTCACTATCTTTGTGACCACTTCCTTGGTCAAGAGAATTAGATCCGTGCTCAAATTATTTTGTTGTGAGTTCCTTGAGGTAGTTGATTTTGCTTTCCATGTGATTGCATCTATTATTGACATCCATCAGTTCCTTTGTATTTGTGGCCCACTGCTGGCGAAGGAAAAAAATATATTCTCTTGTATGGTTCTTGTTCTGGGCCATATGCTCCTTTATTTGATCGATTACAACTCTATGAGCTCTGCAATACACACAGGGTTGAGTCCTTGCCTCATTGTTGTCCATTTTCCTTTGCTGATTTATCGCTGTGTTGTGCTATGAAACAACCCCCCCATTTATTTGAACATTGATTAAGGTTGTGAATAATAAATGGGGACCCTTTAAAAAATAAATAGAGCTTAGGAAACATTAGTCTGCTTTACTTTAAAGTTTTAAAACTTTAGGAACAAAAGGCATGAAACTTTTTTCGATTTGATTTTATTCCGCTTATCGAAAATTGCAAAACTGCCAAGCTAACAAAGTTGGAACACATATATAACTTGTGAAATTGCGATAACGCTAAGACCTTTTCGAGTTATATGTAAATTCCCGTTAAAAAGGTGAGAAACCCTTATAACTATAAATCACATCGCTCCTCACTAAAAGTCAAATAAATAGAGATATCATTCGAAAAAAAATTGCAATGAGGTCGGGACCGATAGAATAATAAACAAATGTTGAAACATATCAGCAAATCCGATAAAGCACAATGCTTTGAGTTTTAGTGCTCATCGTATCCCGCAGCATCAACCTGAATGAAAGTCATGCCTACTTTGATAAAGTGTGATATGCGATTTGCGCAGATCACATTTCACAAACACTCGCGGTCATGATATCTAATATGAATGTTTCTACGATGTGCGATTTGTGATATATAATTTATTACTAAAGCGCTTGAAACAATACTTAATCAATTAGTTCATTAAAAATATCTAACGATATAAATATCTTGATTGGACATATATGGTAAAACACATTAAAGATTTGATAATAGTTTAAAAGAGATATTAATGACATTCTATGGTTTCAGGACTCAAAAAGATTGATATATTTCTCCTTTCCTCTCGCTCTTCATCTCAACTCTGATTTCCTTATTTGCTTGAATTCATGAAGTTACCTGAGAAAGCAATATCAACAGAAATGACAAAGAAAAATAAATCAGCTGCCCAATCATCCACCTCTGAAGTTACAAATATGCCTCCACTCTTCTCAGATACTACTTGCAATAAGAATAGTGGAACTTCTTCCTGGGAAGCAATGTATAATTTGTTTGAAGGAGAGAATCCAAGGGAATTGAGTAAATTAGCAACATCAGATGCATCTGACTCATTAGAGCCTTCCTATTTTGAAGCTGCATGTTCATTTTTACATAGGATAGATGCAAGGCCAAAGATCTTATGATATACTGACATGGTAAGATGGGTCATCGAAAATCTCAATGTCGCATATAAGAATTTCAAGAATTCGAGATAAGAAGAGATGGGTTCATTCACCCCTGAAGATTTGCGTGCAATGTACCATTTTCCAATGCCACAAAAGGCTTATGATAAAGCTTTCCTTCAAAATTTTGCAAAATAAAATCAAGACCCAATGAAGGTAGTGAAAGAATGAAAGGCTGATCAAGAAAAATTAAAGTGGGACAAACTTGGTATGTATCCAATTGCACAATTACCATCACCCCACTATTTTGTAGCAACAATGATGTGTAGGTTGTTTCCCAAACATGATACCAACAATTTTTCCATTGAATGGGTTCCCTTAATAGGCGTCGCCGTCAATTCTACCATTATGAATTGGCCCTATATATTATCCAATAATTTGACCAAAACTATTATGGAATACAAAACAAATAGGATCTTTTCCACTAGAACAATCCCTCCTTTTTACATGAGTGCGTACATTATGGACACCATATGTTTCTGCTCAACTTTTCCTGTTATGGGTTGGAAATGGACCAGTCAAAACCCTATTCCTATTCATGTTTATCACCAAGCCTTGTGGGAGTCTGAATTTTTTTCTCATTTTTATAAGATTTTCCATAGAGTCATGTTTCCCATCCACCAAACCATTTTTAATGAGAAAGCTCCCAGAATTTCTAAAGAGGCTAGTGCAGATATTATGCCTGTGGGTAGATGGTTTGGAGAAGATAATTTTACTTATGTCAGAGTTTTTGGGAGTCTTGCGCCTCCTCATGTTTTTTCCTATTATGTCCCAGACAAAATTTTTACTAATTCTCTTAAAATTAGAAAATTCATGCACGAAAAAGATGATTTTGATGATTTGGTTGAAGGAACAGAGAAATTTACAGATGTATTAAATATGGCATCCAATAAACTTAGTGTAGCAGACATCAAATAATTTCATGAATACATAATTAAGAGATTGGAAACAGTCCCATTGGACCTGTTACGAATAGAAGAAGTCAGAGAGCCAACTCCTAGTATCAGCTTAGATGATGATGCAAAAGACATGTCTGAAGACGAGTCCTAGGAAAGATCAGTTTAGGATTAAGAAAATTCACAAAATAAGTCTCAAGATTCAGATAATTTTGAAAATAAATCTAAAAGTAAAGATGAAAGCCCTGATAAAATAATTAAATATGCAATCAAATAAAATGATACACATGCTGAGGAAGGAACTGATGAAGCTGAATTATTAAAGGAATATTCTAAAGAACTTCAGCAAGTTCAAACTACACTTGAGAAGACAACAAAATCTCAAGTAGAGCATTTGGGCAAAGAATGGGAGAATCTTACTGAAAAAATTCAGACACCACTTAATCTTAATCCTGAAGGATCAAAAATCTTTCACACTCCTGAAAAAACTCAGAATCTACCAGAAACAACAATAGCACTTCAAAAAACCCCAGGAGTTCAAGATAAGGAAATCATCTTGGGCTTCCCCACTGAAGAAATTATTTTAAATATTGAATATATACCTCCATTGGACATTTTCTAAAGTCCAAATCATAAAGCTGTAGTAAAGAGGAGGGAAAGAAGAAGAATTGATGAAACAATGACATCCCTCAGTAATGAATTAGTGGATATTGTTTGGAAAGACACTTTTTTCAACCCAACTGAACATCTTACCAAACTTTCACATTTTGCAGGAGCATATGCAAATGAAACGATTGATAAAGAAACATAAGTGAAAATCTTGGTTAGACAAAAAGAAGACAGAGTCCAAGTGCTAGAAAGACAACTGGAACAAGAGAAACACAATGCCAATAAACAAGCTGAAATGCAAATGGCACAGTTCCAGAAGGAATTTGAAAGGTTTAAAATTGCAACATCAAGAGCACATCTATGAAAAATATGCATAGATAGAAGCAACAATGGACAAGCTCAAGAGTCAACCTCAAATAGAACAGTTAATAAAAGAAGCACTTGAACGAAATTCAAAGTTGAAACAACAATACGAGAGTTTTTACTAACAAATATCTGCTACTAATTCATACTGTGAAATAAGTAAAATCTTGACTCAATAGGTGGCAAATAGAAGGTTGGAATGTGAAAGGATTCATAAGAAAATTTCTGAATTTGTTTTATGGCAATAATCTGAGAAAGTGAAGAAGGATGATATCCCAAATATTGACAAATTTCATAAATATATTTTATTCAAAGAATGGGAGATGCAATTAAAACAAGAAGAGAAATCAACTTCAAAGGCAGCCAACTAGGAAAACAAAATCATTGAGTCTGTCAATGAACAATTTCAGAATGCCAAACTTATTAAAGAATGTACAGTTGAAGCAATTCTAGAGGTAAATCTAATGGAGACACAATGGAAAGAAGGCATTGAGACACATGCAGAATCTATCAAGCATATAACTAAATTGGATCAAGAAAATTACTGGAATTTCTTGATCATGCCACATCACTGGTGCATGACTCTGCAATCTTTAACTGATTCCACAAGAAAGGCATTTCAAACACTTTCAAATGCCGTATTCAATGGACAAGTGAGATCCAGGCTCATTTAGCCGATTCAACTAAAGCCAATGATGGATATTTTCTAGCTTAAAGATCAATTGACGAAAGGAAATCAACCCAACTAAGCAGTTTTGTTATCTTTAATTTATATATTGCAGTTTAGTTTACTTATTATGAGGAAGGTAATAATCCATTTTGACTTTTTTAGTTTAGTATTTAAACCCGTCTCATGCATTTAGAGAAGGGTCTAGAATTTTATCAAAGAAAAAATTGCGAAAGCTTGCACTTCTGTAATTTTGTGAATGATTTTGATAAAATATATGGAACATGATCTAATTTTTGGAAAATTGGAGTATGATTTACTGAAATTGAACTTTTGTACTCTTAAAGTATATTTGTATTGAGAAGAAGCAGGGCAATATTGTGGATTTCATGAGCATAACTTCTCATATCTGGTACTATTATCTTTATGATTAAGTCTTGATTATGAGTTCATAGTAATTTCTCTTTATATTGTGATATGTATACAGTTTGATTTACAGTTTATCATTCATGCAATTTTGTACAATGTTTCAGCTGTAATTCCTTACCAAATACATAAAGCAATCGATATATGCGATACATTTCACATAATTGTTTTGATTAACTATTTAGTCAAAATAATCATTTTAAATAATTTTCATCTCTTTCAGTAATTGAATAATCTTTATTACCTTTTACTGTAATATATATTTCTAGATCGCATTAATGGTAATTATGCCCTGATTATAGATTAAGTTAAATAATTAGATTAAATAGATTCATGTGTTTTATTACGTAGATAGATTATTTCCATTAATTTAAATCCATTCTTCATTTCGAATGGTATCAAATCCATAATTATCATATCAATTTCTTTGCTAGGAAATTGGTCCCATTATCCCTAGTCAAAGCCACCACACCAAATGGAAAAGGAGCTACTTTAAGGTTCACACCGCGTGGTTATCCCCCATGTTGTTGCAACGAAATTCTGGGGCTTCAAAATTTTGGCACTAAAAGGAGGGACAATTGTGAATGGCAAGGAAAACCAATAAAAAATATAGAAGCCATCCTAATAGTCGTTCTCCATCTAGATCCCATCCAATGTTGTGAAACCATCTCCAAAAATAGAAGAAAAGAGATATCAACGCCTTGGAAATAAGCCACTTCGAGGGGGAAACCTCCAATACATTACATGAATGAACAATTCTTGGATGATACAAATGAAAAAACCTCCTTTATATATATAAGAGTCCATGGGGCCACAATGTAATCCTAGTGGGGCCACAATGTAATCCTAGCCAACCTAACAATAATATTGTAAGGGCACAATAATAAAAATATGGGGGTTACAGGGGTACAACAATAACAGTAATGGGGAATACACTAACATAATAAGGGACTACACTATTAATATAGGGGCTTAACACACCCCTCTCCTTCAAACAAGTGTTGTCCTCAACGCTTGATTATTTCTTGATGCTTCTGTATAAAATTCTCATCCTCCCATGTGGAATATTCTATAGGAAAGTTCTTCCACTTGCTGATATAATCTGAAATTAATCATACTTATCGAGTTCTTGTTTCTGTGACTGCTTCAGAACTTCTTTCGATGTGATGTTGATCTTCCTGTTGTTTCATTAGATTCTGCACCAAAGTTAGGTTATCCTTTGAGAGTTGGAGAACTTGTTGATGCTCGATGTGATCTTCCACTAATTTATAATCCATATTAGCTATTATTTGATCCATCAAACCATCCAACTTAGCCTCCATTTATGCTTTTAAACCATCTATGTCATCTTCGGTTGCTCTTCGTAAGATCAAAATTTGTTGCACTTGGTACCGTAATTTTGATATCTCATACTGCAATTCTTCCTCTTCATGCGTCATAGTATATCTTTTTGAGGGCTTAATGGGTATGGAATTATTTTTTGGAGGCATTATAGAACCCAATAATGATAAAAATTCTAAAATATTCCCTTGGAATCACTTCAAACTGATTTTTAAAACAAACGTTATGCAATTTTAAAAACCAACTACACACCTTTTTCTTTCTTTTGAGGAGCTCGATATTGAAACTGAATTATCCCTGTGATTTCGGATTTTCAATATCTGAAATTTGGCATTGAGGTATACCTCTGAATCCTCTTTCGAATGCCAGAGGTCTGACCTGATTTGGATTCTTGAAGACAAAATTATGTCCAATCTCCCACAATGACCTAATTATGGACTAGTTTAGTAGAGCGAACTTGTATGACTTTCCACGTGTCACTGTTTTCTCCTTTGGCTCTGAAATTTATAGAAAGGAAACTACAATCCATGTACTTCTAGTCACTTTTTACAGAATTCCAATCCGATGCTCAGAGAGAGAGAGCTATGAATATATTCCCACGATCACCTCATTGAGATGAAATTCGGGAGCCTGAAATAGACCTAACTTCCCCAGATCATATCTCCCAAAATATTGCGAACCAAGATTTGAAATTTTTTGACGATGTTCTTTAGGATTTCAGATTCGCACTCTAAAAATCTTCTGAACCTTTGTAGAAAAAAATTTATAGCGAAAATTCCACGATTGACTTGTTTGGAGCAGCGAAAACCCTAGAATCTAAAGCTCTGATACCAAATGTTGTGAAACTAGCTCCAAAAATAGAAGAAAAGAGATATCAACACCTTAGAAATAAGCCACTTTGAGGGGGAAACCTCCAACACATTACATGAATGAAAAATTATTGGATGATAGAAATGACAAAACCTCCTTTCTATATATAGGAGTCCATGGGGCCACAATGTAATCCTAGTGGGGCCACAATGTAATCCTAGCCGACCTAACAATAATAATGTAAGGGCACAATAATAAAAATATGGGGGTTATAGGGGTACAACAATAAAAATAAGGGGGGCTACACTAACATAATAAGGGATTGCACTATTAATATAGGGGCTTAACATCCAAATTTTGGATCCCCATCCGAAATCATAATTTAAGATCAGAAGTTGAACAATCTTCTCCAAAATCCCCTTTTGTATCTGAGAGATTACTTTCTTCAGACTATAAATATGAATCACCAGAAGTTCAAACTCTAATAGAGAATTTAGAACAAATCTCTATTTCAGCTGAAAAGCATACAATATCACAACCATCTGAAGAAAGTGTTTCATCTGCGTTACAACCTAGAAGAAGCTTGACTCATTCTCTAAGTGAGAAAATTGCAGTTCCTCCTTTGGAATTTCCCATTACTTATTCCCGAAAGATTACCAAGAAATCTAAATCACAAACATCTATTAGTGAGATTTTGTCTAATTCATCATCTCAAATCCATTCACTTCCTCCACACGTTACAACAACTCTCAGTCATACTATAGGTGCTAGTTCTTCTAGTTTAGGTAGTCAACCTGCTTCTTCTTCCACTCACATCCCATTCATATCTTCATCCACCCAAACTCCTACAATCATGGGAGGACAACAACCATCACTGCGTGTACAACCATGGAATAATCCAGGTGTTGTAGAAATGGCAGCTCCTCTTCACCCACTTCCTAAATATCCTGAAAGATGGTTGACCAAATTTAATCCCGATGATGGTCTACCAATAGAAGAACATCTTCACAATTATATGTCAGCCATAAATTTAAAAGAGGTAACCGAATAAGACTTTGTGGTTAGATTATTCCCATATACTCTTACAAGATCTGCAGGATCCTGGTATTTTTCATTACCTGCTCGCTCTATAACTAGTTGGGATATGTTTGAAGAACAATTATTAGCCAAGTTTGGAGATTATAGGACCATTGCATTGCTTATCAAATATCAAGGCTAAAACAAGAGAGAAAATCAAATACTTCAATTCTTGATTCAATAAATTACTCAATAAAATCCCTACTATGTCAGTTCTTGGCGATGATGTGAAAATTGAGTGGTATATCTCTTCTCTTCCCTCTAATATAGCCATTTTTGTAGATAGAGAGAAATTAGCTATATTAGCAGAAAACATGAAAGAATCTTTGTTTGTAGAGAAACATATAATTGATCTCAAAAAGAAAAGCTCTCAAGAAGATAGAAAATCCAAGAAATTTTCTTTCAAAGATGATTGAAAGAAAAAGCCATCAAAAGATCCTTTTGATGTAGAAGACCTTCAGAAAGTACTGAAAACCATAACAAATGAAATGGTAGATATCAAAAAACAAGTTGTTGAAAACTCCAATGCTAAGAAAAATTTCATATCTTTCAAGATAAATTAGTCTTATAGTTCTCAGCCACCAAACACTGTATCTAATGCTGAGTCTGACCTAGAAACAAAAGATGAAGAAACTGAGAAAGAAGAAACTGTAGAAGAGGAATTAGTTGAACTTAATGGCATGTGGGAATTTATCCCTCCAAATTAAGAACAACAAGAAGCTTTTCATGTTACTAATAGAAGCAAAGGACCCACTGAAGTAAGCCAGCCAAGTCAAAAGCAGAAAAAATCAACATCAACTTCAAAGGATAAATCAACTAATAAGAAATCTGCTTATAAGGTTTCACAATCTAGTTTTCCTTCAACAAATTCTCCATCTACATCAAAAATATTGGTAGTATCCGACACCATGGAATATAATATTGTTGAATATATGAAGAAAGTAAAGGAAAACATCTCACTTCATGAACTTACCAAATTGAAACAACAACAAAAGATATTGCTTAGAGAATTGAATGCAATTCCTGCTTCACCACTACCTACTGCTATTATATCTCAAGCTGCAAAAACTTTAGGAAAACCTCCTACTTCTTCAAATAAGGCTTATCCTTCAGATGCAATCCTTATAGGTGATAGATATAATTCACATACACCTCCTTTTCTTTGAACATATGAAATTTACAATAGGAATCTTCACAATTGTTTGATTGACTGAGGAGCTTCTTCTAATATAATACCAACAAAATTTTGTGCTAAGTTGAATATCACTCCTCAAAAATCTGTTGTTCACATAGTACAACTTGATAGAACCAAAGTCGAAGTCCTATGTAGTATTCCCAAATGGGGAAGCATCAATATATGAACACAATAATGGAAAGAACAATGAATAAATCAACACACCATGATATGAGACAAATGTACAACCATATTATTAAACATATCAACAAATAATAGGCATAAGATCTTGAGGATCTAATCAGTCAAGCAATACAAAACAAGCCTCCATAAGAAAATATGTCAATATAAGAGAAATAGATGCCATACAAATTCCCTGAGCTATGACAACACAGTTTTAGGGCATAAATTGCTACATAAATATGGATCAATGTAGATCTACTGTTATATAGCTCAAATAATGCCAGGAGTGAATATCTAGCCTCCTAGACACCTTTCCAAGAGAACCCGGGAAGGGTTTTTGGAAATACACCCAAATACAAATGGTGATCTATAGCCCTAGGGCTGAAGAATCACTGCAACTGAAGCCCCTGGAATACAAGACTGAAATAATATGAATCTGATATAGATCTCCTTCAAAGTTAACCTCCAATGAAAGGATGAACCCTTCACCTCCAAGAAAACACTCTAAAAGAGCCAATAGATCCTCTTCTGAATCTGCCCTCCAAAATAACGCAATTCCAGTGGGATTCCTGACCGGGAACACCCTGTGCTAAACAACACAAGAAATCTTAGCTAAATAGTTGAAGAGAGCACAAGTATAAAAAAACATATCAAAATAATAATTATAACATGACCCCATATGGCTGCCATCCTCTTCCTTATAAAAACTGTGAGCCTTCTCACCTTGGGTCCCACTCAATAGGGTTTCCACCATCATGCAATCAATCTCCCTCCAAAACTGCGCTGTCCCACCATTAATGCCACTCTTCCATGACAATGCTATTTGATTTGGTCAAATTTGACCTATTCAACATGCTCCAACCCCTTTTCATACCTAAGGGTCTTCAATCCAGCTTTTAGATGACCTCCATTCACATTAGGAGTGTCTCTTATTCCTACTAAGGAGATTTATGGGTCTCCATACCATCTTATTCCTCTATCTATGAGAAAAAAAAATAAAAATATTCCAATTAGCATGTGTGCTAATTTAGGAATATTACAGTCCTCGCCTCGAAAATTTTTCTTGTCCTCAAGCAACTACAAGGATAGAACTGAAGAGCCTCTCCTCTTCCTCCTGTAGCATCTCCATGTGATAAGCTCCTCCAGTGAAAAAGATGATGTCTCATCAATAAGTCTCCAAGTTGCTCCTCCCAAGTGTGTAAGTATCCCTTGGTGAAAATTCCAAATGGCTCTCATCATGAACAAGTGGAATATCCATGGAAGCAACTATGTGTGGTCTATATGCCTTTTTGAGGCATGGAATTTGAAATATATTGGAAACTATCATTCCCATGTGAAGCCTCGATCGCCAAGCTATCATCCACAAAAAGTGAGTCACCCTCCAACATGGCAACTCATGAAACATCTCCTCCACCTTAAGCTCCTGCAAAGAAGTTGGGCTGCATAGCTGAACATGATGGATCAAATTTTCCATCCCACACTGTCTCTCTCTCCACTTATGATAAGTGTAGAGCTATTGCTGAATTTGGGTTGCAATAATGTTGCCTTCATGAAGCAAAAAGGAAATTGGATCCTCAAAGACCCACTCTTTGATTCTTGCCCAGGTCATTCCATATATAAGGAATATGACATTATCATCATATAGAATCCAAATGAGATAAGTACTGAAGGTTTTACATAGTGTTGGAAGGTACCAACAGTTTCTCAAGTAGTCATAGCGCAGTTTTTCTAACCGCTGTTTCAAAAAATAAGATGGCAAGCTGTCCCCTAACAAATTGCTAGTTGTGCATGTCATCAAATCTACTAGTAAATAGTAAATGGAATTATATATCAACTGATCATAGAGGAAATGGTAGAAAAATTTCCCAAATCCATACAAGAAATGGCTCTCTCCATCATAGATGTTGGTCCCAAAATTACCTTGAATCCCAAATAGAGGCTTTCCCTCTTGTGGAGCAATGCATTGTATAGAGATGGTAAGAAAATGCAAATACTGTGTTAGATAATCAATAAGTACAACAACACAATTCTTACCATGTACTGAGAGTAGGATGATAATAAGATCCATGAATGAGCCCTCCATAGTGGTATGACATACTCCCATGAAGCCTGAATGAACTATGGGTTGTATGAAGATCTCTTCTTATGCTTGGAAATCCAAGTCAAGAAGATCATATCATGGTAATAGATGTCTCCATCCACTACTCCATCACTCTCATCTCCTACTTGTCCATCAAGTGCATCATCTGTGAAGTAATCTTGGGAACACTCCATCAATAAACCCAAGCTCCCAAGTGACAGCGCTATTGGCCTTTGCAATAAGGATCCTGTCATCTCATAGCTCCATTCTTTGACATACCAAATGTTAAAGTCATATACCATAATGCTTCTATATATGGGAGATTCCTTCCAAAATGAAAGTACCTCCTGATCCTCCAAGGCTAAGGAGTAGCCCCTTTGCACCATGAGGGTGCCATCACCTACTCCTGCAACATTATAAAGCATGGGAGAAACTCATCCCATACTCTCCCAAGAACTTCCAAAGCAACAATAACTCTTGTTGTCTCCCCACACCATCACCATATAAACTATGGAGCAACAAAATTATGGTTGACATGAGAGATATCAGATCACCCCAATACACCCAAAATCCTTGCTACCATATGATGCAAGTGCCATGCCAAGTTCCATCCACCAACATACCCTTTGAAGAAGGATATGTCACATGATGGCCAAACTCTTTCAAGAGTAGCCAATGCAACCTTGCCTCCTGCTGTCCTGTGTCATAGATCTGCAAGTGGCTTTCCAGCCTCTTACTCATGAACATCACCCACCCAACCAATGGTGAGTGTCTATCATCATGCTCAAAATTGGTGTTTCTCCAATGTAAAATACCATCCTCACAAATCAGATTCCCATCTTTGCATTTCATGGGATGTTGAAATGCAATGTCTTGGAGATCTCCAAATGAAGACCACTCCTCAATGACCAAGTTGAATCCATAAGGATCCAAATAAGATGTAGGCAGAAAATTCCCATCATGATGTGAAATGCTCATCAAGAAGTACCCATCATAATAATGGAAGATGTCATCCCTCATAAGATACCCTCCATCAATCATTTGCTTGTCCTATGTTATTCATGTGGAAAGGTCATTAGAATGCTCCAATAATGGTTGGGTCCCCAACTCATCACTGCTGCTCAATGACAATGCTGTTGATCTCCATAATGGTGCAATTGTTGTCTCAAGATCATGGCCAAGGCTGAACACATAATTCTGCATTACATGGTTTAGGACAATACTCATCCCATCCTCCAAGAATCTACACTCCAATCCCAAGAGTTGTGTGCAACTCAGCAATGATACACAAGGATGACTGTCTATCTCCTCCTTGAAAAAATCAAGGCTACTCAGCGCAGTGATAGTCTGCTGCTCCAAATCAACAATGTACTTTGACCCTAGGTCATGCAATGGTACATTCCCACAATCCTCCATATGATGTGATGAAGTAACAAAAAATGGAAACATGTGCATACCTTGGTCAAGCTTGGGAACATCTTGTAATGCTACAAGGGTTCCTCCTTCCGGTGTGATGGCTTCCCCAACTACTGATGATGGTGGTTTCTTTTCTAAGGCTGCATCAGCGCCAGTACAAGTCTCCTCCTCCTCATGCATCTCTAGAATAGTGCATGGGACTATAACTGTAAAGAGATCAAGACTACTTTGCAAAAGTGCAAGTGTTCTTTCTCCTGATGTAATTTCTCCTACAGCAAGTGGTGGTGAAGGCCTCTCCCCCTTTGATTTCTTCTTGTCAAACTTCTTGATCAACCTTTGAGTAAAATCTGCATATGCAGTCACTTTTGTGTGACTCAAATGGCTGAACCACCAAATGTTTGCTTCACCCTCAAGGTGCAACGCTGCAATCTCAACAAATTATTTCTCTACTACTTGATGTAGTAGGAAAAATGCATCCAAACTCATTCCCCAAGTCCTTGCTGTGCATGAGGATGACCCATCAAAGGTAGACAATAGAAATATTTTTCCATTTATTCTTCTATTGTTGCAAGGTCTCCTTTCTTCTTTGAGTTGAATGAACTGTGGGAGAGTTAGATTCTCCTTGAAAGCTCTAGGTTGAGAATTATATTATGCAAGATACTCACTTAGAATCTCATGATCTAAGTGTCCTCCATCTCCATGCCTCTTGTCTTCTTCTTCAAAAGAAAAAGGCATAAGATTTTTCTTTGGATCTCTATGCAATACCGGTTCTTCTTTTTGTTGATAGGAAGTACATGGACCTTCCTCATCCTGAAACCCTAGTGTGGTTTCATAGCTTTTCTCCATTTTTCTTTGCTTGACCTCCTTGGTGAGGTCCCTCTTAGATCTAAAAAGAGATGAGATAAAACTCATTCCATCCATAATTTTTATCTCTTTCTCCTTCTTCTTAATCTCTTGATAGCATAATGGCCGAGATCCACAGGCTGAGCCAAGATTATGCTCTGATACCACTGTAGTATTCCCAAATGGGGAAGAAACAATATATGAACACAATAATGGAAAGACCAATGAATAAATCAACACACCATGATATGAGACAAATGTACAACCATCTTATTAAACATATCAGCAAATAATAGGCATAAGATCTTGAATATCTAGTCACTCAAGCAATACAAAACAAGCCTCAACAAGAAAATATGTTAATACATGAGAAATAGCTACCATACAAATGCCCTAAGATATGACATCGCAGTTTTAGGGCATAAAATGATGTATAAATATGGATCAATGTAGATTTGATGTTATATAGCTCAAATAATTCTAGGAGTGAAGATCTAGCCTCCTAGACACCTTTCCAAGAGAACCTGAGAAGGGTTTCTGGAAATACACCCAAATAAAAATGGTGATCTATAGCCCTAGGGCTGAAGAATCACTGCAACTGAAGCCCCTGAAATAGAAGGCTGAAATAATATGGATATGATATATATCTCCTCCAAAGGTAACCTCCAATGAAAGGCTGAACCCTTCACCTCCAAGAAAACACTCTAAAAGAGCCAATAGATCCTCTTTCGAAGCTACCCTCCAAACTAACGCAATTCCAGACTGAAACTGTGTTGTAAATGATGGGAATGGGTTGGAATGGTGCCAAATATCGGAAATGTGCTCAAGAACCCTCCTTTCTGATCTCCCAAGAGAAGGAATCCTTCCTCCTATGAAAAACTAGCTCAGAAAGTGAGTTTCTCAACCCTCCACTGCAACACCCTGCAACGCAACACAAATCTGAACAGAAACTATGCTGTAGCTGAAGACTAAAGCTTGGCTAGAATGCCAGATGTGTGGAAATGATAGATCAATACTCTCCCAAGAGGCCTCTCAAGGAAAGAGGTGGGATTCCTGACTGGGAACACCCTATGCTAAACAACACAAGCAATCTTAGCTAAACATCTGAAGAGAGCACAAGTCTAAACAAACATATCAAAATAATAATTATAACATGACCCCATATGGCTGCCATCCTCTTCCTTATAAACAATGTGAGCCTTCTCACCTTGGGTCCCACTCATTAGGGTTTCCACCATCATGCAATCAATCTCCCTCCAAAATTGTGCTATCCCACCATTAATGCCACTCTTCCATAACAACGCTGTTTGATTTGGTCAAAGTTGACCTATTCAACATGCTCCAACCCCTTTTCACACCTAAGGGTCTTCAATATAGCTTTTAGATGACCTTGATTCACACTATCAGTGTCTCTTATTCCTACTAAGGAGATTTATGGGTCTCCATACCCTCTTATTCCTCTATCTATGAGCAAAATCAAAATTTAATATTCCAATTAGCATGTGTGCTAATTTAGGAATATTACATCCTAGGGGAATAAATTCGGTCAATATCTGACTTTCTTCGAATCCCAAAGTTAGTCAAATTATTGATATTTTAGTGGCTGATATTCTAGAATTCTATGGCTTAATTTTGAGTAGAGATTGGCCTGAAAAACTCCATGGATATTTTGCTACAGATTGGTCTCACATGTGGTTACCTTATAATGGAAAATCAAATCAGATTCGAGTTGATCATGAAAAACACATGAAACATATAGTAACTGAATATGAAGGTGACAATGAGCCAGTAAAATTTACCAACAATATTATCGTAAATTACTAAAGTGAATCATTTTTAGGAAATTTCAATGCTAAAAAATATCCCTTCTTGGACAATGCCGTGATTTCACAAATTGAAAACTTCTCACAAATTTTTTTTCCAAATGTACAAATTTTGTAAATAAACCAATAGTCAAAACTCTGTTTTGGACTTTGTACTTTGATGGTTCCAAATCTAACGATGGTGGAGGAGCTGGTTGTATTCTAATTAACCCAAAAGGAGAGAAGATCATGTTATCTTGCATATTACAATTCAAGTGTACAAATAATAATGCAGAATACAAATCATTGATACAAGGATTGTATAAAGCAATTAGTCTTAATGTGAAATATTTGCAGGTATTTAGAGACTCAGAAATCATTATTAAACATGTAAGAAACACTATCCACTACCTTTTTGGACATCTTAAACACTATCAAACATTAGTTCAAGATATCACAAATCATTTTTTAGCATTCAATATTTCCCTTATTCCCAGATTGAAAAATGCTAGAGCTGATCTATTAGCTAATGTCGCATCAAAAATAATACCATCTAAATATTTTAGCCCTGACATATTCTCCATTGAATTGATTTTTATACCAGCCATTCTTGACAATGTCACCAATTGTCGAGTCTTTAATAACGATTGTGATATTGTTGATTTCTTGACATCATAAGGGTCATATGACGATCAAATCTTAGATGAAAATGAGAATGACCTTCAGTTAAAGCAAAACATTGACGAAAATCCAATACCCAAATCTGTGGTTAAGCTAGAAGATATTTATGATCTCAAGGATAGATTTAAGAAGATAAATAATGCCAAAATTCAAAGTTCATCTTCGAATTTTGAATTAGTAAATCTCGGTACTGATGACAAACCGCATAACATCAACCTTGGTCTTGGTTTACCTTCTCATGAAAGATCATCATTCATTTAGTTGCTAAAGAAATGCAAAGGAATATTCGCCTGGGATTATATTGATCTCAAGACTTATGATACTTCTGTCATTCAACACACCATACCTATGATCTTAAATCATAAACGGGTGCAATAGAAATTGAGGAAAATCCAACCGAACCTTAAAAGCCAGATAAAATATCAACTAATTTTTTTTATCAAGGCTAAGATCATTTTTCCTATTAGACATTCAAAATGGGTTTCCAATCTAGTACATGCTAGAAAGAAGAATGGTGATATTCACATATGCATATATTTTAGAAATCTAAACAAAGCTTATCTGAAGGATAATTTCCCACTTCCAACCATGGAAAAAGTACTACAATCAATAGCCGGTTCTAAACTTATGTCTTTTCTTGATGGATTTTCAGGATGTAACCAAATCCTAGTACATCCAGATGATAGATTAAAGACTACGCTTAGAACGAAATGGGGAACTTATGCTTATCAAAAATTCCTTTTAGTTTGATTAATGCAGGTGCCACCATTTCAAAGAGCTATGGATATAGCCTTTAAAAGACTCATTAACAAATGTGTTGTAATTTACTTGGATGATATCACTGTTTATTCCAAGAAAAGAAGCAACCATTTGAATGACCTTAAACATATCTTTGAAAGATGTATGAAATATGGGATTTCATTAAATCCAAAGAAGTTTTATTTTGCTTTGAGAAAAGGTAAGCTTTTAGGATTTGTCGCATCAAAAAAGGGTATTTATATTGATCCAGAAAGGATTAGAGAAATGGAGAAAATCCCTTTTCCCCACAACAAGAAATCAATGCAGTCTTTCTTAGGTAAAATAAATTTTGTAAAAATATTTTTTCCTGACTTTTCACAAATAGTTTTACCTTTACAATCCATGATCAAGATAAAATCAAATTTTAAATGGGGTCACATTGAAAGGGAATCATTTAAATTAATCAAGGAAGCTATCATTAATGCTCCTTCTTTGGTCACTTTTGAATTTTTAAAACATTTTATATTATATACATTTGCCTCAGAAACATCACATGCAACTGTTTTAACATAGCTTAATGAAGAAAAAATTGAAGCACCTATTGCTTTCTTGAGTTCAAATTTACAAGGTGCTGAATTGAACTATTTTGCTGTTGAAAAATAGACAGTTGCTGTCTTCAAAGAAGTAAAACATTTTAGGCCATTTCTCCTGAAAACTCACAGTAAAATCATAGTTCCATTTTCAGCAGTAAGACAATTATTGATGCAAAGGGAAGTGGGAGAAAAAGGGCCAACTAGGTAACTTCTTTACAAGAACATGATGTAGAAATTAGGCCAGATAAAATTGTTAGAGGTCAAGGTTTTTTTTCGAATGTTAACTGGAGCATATGATTCACCAATAGAAGAAGATCCTTGTAATGATATAAATATTTCTGAGATAAGCCTCAACGATACATAATCTCAATACAATGATCTCATCTTTCACTTAAAAAATGGATATTCTCCTATGCATCTCAATTACAAAAAGAAAAGAGACTTGAGATTAAAAGAAAAACAATATTAGATCATGAATGATGTCTTACTCAGAAAATATATGACTCTATCCTATTAAGATGTCTAGAAAAATCTAATTTAGAAAAGGTTTTGCAGGAACTCCATGACGGCTTAGCTGGTGGACACTTTGGAGGAGATATAACAGCACACAAAATTCTGCATGCTGGCTATTACTGGCCAACTTTGTTTAATGATGCACATCAATATGTAAGAAAATGTAAAACCTATCAAACTGCTAATGGAAGGCAAAGGAAACCTGCACTACCATTACAACCAGTCAACATTGAACAACCATTCTAACAATGGGGACCTGACATAATAGGTGACATCGTTCCTCACTCTTCAAAGCAACATAGATATATTCTTACAACAACAGATTATTTTACAAAATGGGTGGAAGCAATTCCACTAAAGGTGACTAACTCTGAGAACATCATTGAATTCATTGACCAATTTATTGTTACCAGATTTGGTTTACCAACTGCCTTAATGTTTGATAATGCATATTATTTCTCAGGTAATGCAATGACAAAATTTTCTCTTAAAAGAGGTTTCAAACTTAAAAATTCTGCCAACTATTATCCCCAGGGAAATGGTTTAACATAATCAACCAACAAAAATCTCATTAGAATTATAAAAAAATCTGTTGATCAGAGTCAGAATAATTGGCATAAATCTTTGATATTTTCTCTATGGGCAGACCATATTACACAGAAAGCCTCAATAGGCACTTCTCCATTTAGTCTAGTTTATGGGAAAGAAGCTGTTCTTCCCACAAACATAGCTATTCCTTATCTAGCCCCAGTCCAGTTTATCGAAGAAACTCCTTCTTCCTTGAAATTAAGGCAAGCACAGATTCTCAAACTGGAAGAAGAAAGAAATAAATCCAAAATAACACATGCTCACCATCAATAGTTAGTTAAGGCTTCCTTTGATGCACATTCTGTTAGCCCAAAATCATTTCAACTAGGAGACCTAGTATTAAAGTGGGACAAAACACATGAGGAAAAGGGTAAGCATACCAAATTCCAAAGAATGTGGCTTGGACCATTTCAAATTTCTGATTTAACCGGCCCATAAATATTTTTATTGCAATATTTATTAGGTAGGAGAGAATCCTTACCTATAAATGAGCATATTTTGAAGAAATAATTTTCATGGAAGATAACCTCTTCTATCCCTTGTAAATTATTTCTTTTACTTTTCATAGGAAAATAAAGTTGAAATAACATAAATATTGACTTCAAAAATAAATTTTCTTTGAATATTTTTATTATTTCTACTTTTATAAATAATGAGTGTTAAAGAAATATTTATAACATTTGAAAAATAAAAAGGTTTTGGATCTATGAAAAAATTCTTGTTTTTCACAAAGTTGTTTGTTCTTTGAGAACCCTCCATCTTTATAAAATAATTTTGATTTATTATCAGTGAAGAAAAGTATCTTTAACCAAGTAAAGGACTCTTTGTAGATAGGCATTTTTAACTCTAAAATTGTCATCCAGAAACTCTTAAGGAGTCAATGATTCTCCCCATCCAATAAATTTTTCTCTTTTTAAGTTCTATCTTATGAAATAAATTTTCGAAGAAGCTTAAAAGGTAAGAGGTATCATCACGAGCCTGATTACCATATTCATAGGGGAATAACTAACCGGCATTACCAAAACTTCATACCAAAACAAGGTAATGGCTTAATATTATTTTAAATAAAAGACAAGGGGTCTCATCACGAGCCAAATTGTTTAGTTAAGTTACAACCAATGAATGAAATTGCTATTATTTGGCCACCAAACCAAGAAAATGAATTTAGAGTAGCAAAAAATAAATAAAATAGGAAAGAAGAATAAATATATGACTTGGGATTTATCTTTAAAAACTAAATTCTTATTTGGATGGGATACTGAATCATTGACTGGTTAAAAGGTAACCCTGTCAAAGTTTATTAATACCTAATCGCAGCAGAGGCTCTACCTATGACGAATGAGGATATTTTAAACTAATATGCAAAGAGAACATGCTACTTTATCTTTTAACCCAATAAAGACTGATTTAGAGAAAAGAATTTTCATCTTTAAGAGGATATCAAGTGGAAGTGATTTTATTTTTATGGCTCAGAGGAATACTACTTATTTTAAATTTCATGTTATTTACATCTATTCAACTATTTTTATTTTGAAAAAGACATAAATTTTAAAATTATTAGAGATAACTAGTTCTTCGAGTGAATCGCCAATTGTTGTGCTATGAAACAACCCCCCCATTTATTTGAACATTGATTAAGGTTGTGAATAATAAATGGGGACCATGTAAAAAACAAATAGAGATTAGGAAACATTACTTTGCTTTACTTTAAAGTTTTAAAAATTTAGGAATAAAAGGCATGAACCTTTGTTCGCTTTGATTTTATTCCGCTTAGTGCAAACCAAAAAACTGCCAAGCTAACAAAGTTGGAATGCATATATAACTTGTGAAATTGCGATAGCACTAAGACCTTTTAGAGTTATATGAAAATTCCCGTTAAAAAGGTGAGAAACCCTTATAACTATAAATCTAAATGATCCTCCCTAAAAGACAAACAAATAGAGATATAATTCGAAAATAAAATGCGATGAGGTCAAAACCAATAGAATAATAAAAAAATGTTGAAACATATCAGAAAATCTGATAAAGCACAATGCTTTGAATTTTAGTGCTCATCGCATCTTGCAGCATCAACCTGAATGAAAGTCACACCCACTTTGATAAAGTGTGATGTGAAATTTGTGTAGATCGCATTTCGCATACAATCGCGGTCATGATATCTAATATGGATGCTTGTACAATGTGCGATTTGAGATATATAATTTATTACTAAAGCGCTTGAAACGATACCTAATAAATTGGTTCGTTAAAAAATATATAACGATATAAATATCCTGATGACATATATGGTAAAACACATAAAATATTTGATAATTGTTTAAAAGAGATATTAACGACATTTAATGGTTTCGAGACACGAAAATATTGATATATTTGTAAAGCATGTTTCAAATAAATGCGCCAGGTTTATGATTTATAATAATTAAAATCTGTTTCTCCTTTCCTTTCGCTCTTCATCTCAACTTTGATTTCCTTGTTTTCTTGGATTCAGGAAGTTACCCAAGAAAGCAATATCAACATAAATAGCAAAGAAAAATAAATCAGTTGCCCAATCATCCACCTCTGAAGTTACATATATGCCTCCACTCTTCTCAGATACTACTTGCAATAAGGACAGTGGAACTTCTTCCTGGGAAGAAATGTATAATTTTTTTGAAGGAGAGAATCCAAGGGAATTGAAGAAAGCAGCAACATTGGATGCATTTGACTCATCAGAGCCTTCCTATTTTGAAGCTGCATGTTCATTTTTAAATAGGATAGATGCAAGACCAAAGATATTACCATATGATGACATGGTAAGATGTGTCATCGACAATCTCAATGTCGCAGACATGACTTTGAAGAATTCGAGACAGGAAGACATGGGTTCATTCACCCCGAAGATTTGCGTGCAACGTACCATTTTCCAATGCCACAGAAGGCTTATGATAAATATTTCCTTGAAAAGTTTTAAAAATAAAATCAAGACCCGATGAAGGTAGTGAAAGAATGGAAGGCTGATCAAGGAAAATTAAAGCAGGACAAACTTGGTATGTATTCAATTGCACAATTACCATCGCCCCACTGTTTTGTAGCAACAATGATGTGTAGGTTGTTTTCCAAACATGATACCACAAAATTTTCCATTGAATGGGTTCCCTTAATAGACGCCGCCATCAATTCTACCATTATGAATCGGGCCATTATCTTATCCAATAATTTGGCCAAAAATATTATGGAATACAAAACAAATAGGGTATTTTCTACTAGAACAATCCCTCCTTTTTACATGAGTGCATACATTATGGACACCATATGTTTTTGCTCAAATTTTCCTGTTATAGGTTGGAAATGGCCAAGTCAAGACCCTAGTCCTATTCATGTTTATCACAATGCCTTGTGGGAGTCTTAATTTTGTTCCCATTTTTATAAGATTTTCCATGGAGTCATGTTTCCCATCCACCAAACCATTTTTAATGAGATAGCCCCTAAAATTTCTAAAGAGGTCAATGAAGATATTATGCCTGTGGCCAGATGGTTTGGAGATGAGAATTTTACTTGTGTTATAGTTTTTCGGGAGACTTGCGACTCCTCGTGTTTTTCCCTATTATGTCCAAGACAAACTTTTGGACAGGGAGATTGCATACCAAACACTTGGAAATGGTATAACCAAGCATCTCAGAGATTCAAAGAAAGCTATTTGGCCTATATTTCCTGTACAGCGTGGTACCTTTTCTCTTTTTGATATAAGTCTTAAAACAAAGGAAATCCCAAATATTACCTCTTTGAATCTGGGTTTTATTCGAGGAAGACACTATGATCCCAAAAATGTGGTTCAGGATTTTACTACTACTCTTAAAATTAAACCATTCATGCATGAAAAATATGATTTTGATGATTTGTTTTAAGGAACAGAGAAATTTACAGATGTATTAAATATGGCATCCAATAAACTTAGTGTAGCAAACATCAAATCATTTCATGAGTACATAAATAAGAGATTTGAAACAATCCCATTGGACTCGTTACGAATAGAAGAAGTCAGAGAGCCAACTCCTAGTATTAGCTTAGATGATGATGCAAAATATATGTCTAAAGATGAGTCCCAGGAAAGATCAATTCAGGATTAAGAACATTCACAACATAAGTCCCAAGATTCAGACCATTCTGAAAATGAATCTGAAAGTAAAGATGAAAGCCCTGATAAAATAATTAAAGATGTAATCAAAGGAATTGATACACATGCTGAGGAAGGAACTGATGAAGCTGAATTATTAAAGGCATGTTCTAAAGAACTTCAGCAAGTTCAAACTACACCTGAGCAGACAAAAAAAATCAAGTAGAGCATTTGGGAAAAGAATGGAAAAAATTTACTAAAAAACTTCAGACACCACTTAATCTTAATCCTGAAGGATCAAAAAGATTTCACACTACTGAACAAACTCAGAAGCTACCAGAAAAAAAAAATCACTTCAACAAACCCTAGGTGTTCAATATCAAAAAATCATCCCGGCCTTCCCCACTGAAGAAATTATTTTATATATTGAAGAGACACATCCATTGGACATTTTATACAGTCCAAATCATAAAGATGTAGCAAAGAGGATGAAAAGAAGAAGAATTGATGAAACAGTGAAAACCCTTAGTAATGAATCAATGGATATTGTTTGGAAAGACACTTTTGTCAACCGAACTGAATATCTTACCAAAATTTCATAGTTTGCAGGAGCATATGCAAATGCTACGATTGATAAAGCAGCAGAAGTGAAACCTCTGCTTAGACAAAAAGAATAAAGAGTCCAAGCGCTGGAAAGACAACTGGAACAAGTGAAACAAAATGCCAATTAACAGGCTAAAATGCAAATGGCACAGTTCCAGAAGGAAATTGAAAGGTTGAAATTGCAACATCAAGTGCACATCTCTGAAAAATATGCACATATAGAAGCAACGATGGAAAAGCTCAAGAGTCAACCTCAAATAGAAAATTTCATAAAAGAAGCACTTGAATGGAATTCATAGTTGAAACAACAACAAGAGAGTTTCTGCCAACAAATCTCTGCTACTTATTCATATTGTGAAATAAGTAAAATCTTGACTCAACAGGTGGCAAATAGAAGGTTGGAAGTGAAAGGATTCTTAAGAAAATTTATAAATTTATTTTATGGCAAGAATCTGAGAAAAGGAAGAAGGCTGATTTCCCAAAGATTGACAAATTTCATAAAGATATTTTTATTCAAATACTGGGAGATGCAATTAAAACAAGCAGAGAAAGCGGCTTCAAAGGTAGCCAACTTAGCAAAAAAAATCATCGAGTCTGTCAATGAACAACTTTAGAATGCCATACTTATTAAAGAATGTACAACTGAAGCAATTCCAGAGGTAAAGAAATTGGAGACACAATGGAAAGAAAGCAATGAGACACAAACATAATATATCAAGCAAGTATCTAAATTGGATCAAGAAAATTACTGGAATTTCTTGATCAAACCACATCACTAGTGCATGAATCTATAATCTTTAACTGATTCCACAATAAAGGTCTTGCCATCACTTTCAAATTTCATATTCAAAGGACAAGTGAGATCCGAGATCACTCAGCCGAGTCAACTGAAGCCAATGATGGATATTTTCCAGCCTAAAGATCAAGTGACGAAAGGAAATCAATCCAACTAAGTAGTTTTGTTAACTTTAATTTCTATATTGTAGTTTAGTTTACTTATTATGAGGAAGGTTGTTTGAAACCTCCTCAACTTTTTGTGTAGTAATCTATTTTTGACTTATTTAGTTTAGTACTTAAACCCCTCTGATACATTTAGAGAAGGGTCCAGAATTTTATCAAAAAATAATTTTTGAAAGCTTTAAATTCTGTACTTTTGATAAAATATATGGAAAAAGATCTAATTTTTGGAAAATTGGAGTAAGCTTTACTGAAATTGCACTTTTTTACTCTTAAAGTATATTTGGATTCAGAAGAAGCAGGTCAATATTGTAGATTTCATGAGCATAACTGATCATATATGGTACTATTATCTTTAAGATTAAGTCTTGATTATGAGTTCATAGTAATTTCTCTTTATATTGTGATATGTATGCAATTTGATTTACAATTTATCACTCATGCAATTTTGTATAATGTTTTAGCTGAAATTCCTTACCAAATACATAAAGCAATCAATATATGCGATACATTTCGCATAATTATTTTGATTAAATATTTATTAAAAATAATCATTTTACATAATTTTCATCTCTTTCAGTAATTGAATGATATTTATTACCTTTTACTGTAAGATATCTTTCTATATCGAATTATTGGTAATTCTGCTCGGGTTATAGATTAAGTTAAATAATTAGATTAAATAGACGCATGTGTTTTATTACTTAGATAGATTATTTCCATTAATTTAAAATCATTCTTCATTCCACCTTGTATCAAACCCATCATTATCATATCAATTTATTTGCTGGGGAACTGGTCCCGTTATCCACAGTCAGAGCCACCACACCAAATGGAAAAGGAGCTACTTTAAGGTCCGAACCGGGTGGTTATCCCCCATGTTGTTGCAACAGAATTTTGTGGCTTCAATAGGTTATTAATCTGATTTATTTTAAATGAAGTTGGAGGTCTGTAGCTAGAGAGACGCTGACAAAGGACTCTATTTCTTGAGAATAATAGAGCGGCCTTTTATTCCACTCGAATACTAAAAGATATGGATGGACTATGAAGGTGTTGTGTGAAAATAATTGCAAGATAGGGAGGGGATCAAAAAATCTGAGTGTGCCATAGGCCCGAATGTGCATAAAAAGGGAAAGGCTGGAGAGAAGTGGTGATAGAGAGAAGGGGGAGGGCTCCTTTTCAAAAAAATGCGGGGAGAAGTGCGTTGTCTAGGAGCAACATCTACTGTGTAAGGAGGAAGGAACACAAAGCTTGTTGTTTTCAAGGTATCTAAGACAAGGCTTGTGAAGACGACTGAGTGAAAGAAAGTGGACACAGAGCTTACTGAGAGCAAAGGGACCAAGGCAGGGATGGAAAAAGTGGAAACAAAAACATGATATACACAGGATAAACGAGAAATCTTGGCTTTCAGATGGATTGAGAAGGTTAGCACTGGGGGAGATAAATAAGAGAAAGGAGCCCGAGGGTTGTGGACTCACAAGCAAGAGGTAGATTGGACTTGTGATCCAAAGAAGATTTGAATTGATCCTGTGCTGATGGCCGGATTTGATCATTTTAGTACTTGAAGAGATTCTAATCACGTTATTGACAGAGGAGTACCATACTTTGAGAAGCCTTACCACATTTTTGTTTGATTTATGAAATATTTTATTCCTCATGGGATTGGTATCATGATGACATCTTCATCAATACTTTTGTGTCCCATTATTCTGTCAACTGCCTTGTTGGCCTGAATATTTGCGTTTTTGTTGTTTTTCCTTAGGATGTGATAGTAATAAATTTTCCCTACCTAATTGGCATATTTTTTGACTCTTTCCAAGATATGACGGAGCGCTACATTTTTTAATCTATTTTCACTTGCCATTGCTTGTATTATAATTGATGAATATCCAAATTTTTTTGGGTTCAATATTTTTCTTTCTTTCAATATTTTGATCCCTAGGAGGAGACCATAAGCTTCTTATTTGTTTTTTTTCATTATACCCATGCCCCAATAATACTGAATGATGCTTGCCCTGTCACTTTTGACTATGATTCCTCCCGCCCCAGCTTTACCTGGGTTTCTTTTCAAGGCCCCATCAAAGAAGAGGCATGGAATATTGAGCGATCTGAGCTAATTATTGGAATATTCTTCAGATAGCCTTATTTTCCATTTGTCTTTTCCCTTTAGGAATAGTCACTACCTTGGAGATAGGCCCGTTGAATGTGAACCTCACCCAATTTATCTCTTCTGCTTGAAGCTGTACCAAATCGATTCCTGTTGCTCCTCTTGCGGTGAATAATTCAGTGAATTTCCCCCAAGTTTTGGAGATTACTCTTTCCACTGATGGTTTTTTGTTTTTAAAGACCTTGTTGTTTCTAGAAAGCTAGATCTCCCAAGAAGGAAATGAAGGAATGCTGGACCAATATCTTTGCACTGTTATTTTATTCTTGAGAGGATAGGGGTAGCTGTTCTTCCATTTGGATAAGAATACGGTGAGAGAAGTGTTGTAATTTAAACAATGCTTCTATTGGGGAGAAAATTCCCATTCAACAGTCTTTGGAAAATTTTCAATCTAAGAATAGGTGTTGTATGCTTTCCTCCTCTTGTAAGCACATAGGCCATTGAGATGGCCCAGAGATTCCTCTTTTTTTTTTTTTTTTTAATTCTCACCTGTAAGAATTTTTCTGTGAAGGAGAGCCCATATGAAAATTTTGATCTTTGGTAAACTTTCTACCTTACAAGAAAATTTCCAGAATTTCCATTATTTCTACCCTTGCTGATCTTGGAGCGAAGCATAAATAGATTTGACGGTATATTCTCCTCTTGTAGGGATCCATTTATGTTCATCTTGTGTGCTCTTCTCTAAGGGGGCTGCACCTTTTAGAAAGGAAATCAAGACACTCCACTGCTCCTTTAGTTCCAGTGACATACTGGGTTTTTCCCATTGTTTCCATGTTCCATCAACGTCCCACTTTGAAATTTTCCCTAAATTGGAGAAACCTTTTGTGGACCTACAGTTATTTAAACCTTGAATTTCTAGATTATTTCTTAAAGGGTGGCTTCCCATGATACTGTTTGTCCATAAGTTAGTGTTTTTCCCATTCCCCAGATTTATTGTAATATTGTTTTTGATCAATGGTATCACCTTGATGACAAGTTTCCAGATTTGAGTACAAGGTCTTAGAGGAGTATTTCCGTCTAGGATGGAGATCCTTGGGGCACTTAGATATTTTGATTCTGAAGCATGTTTCCACCAACTTATTTTCCTAGTGATGAACCTCCATGCAATCTTAGTTCCAAGTGCTAAGTTCATCAAATCGGGAATTTTGATCGAAAGGCATGCATTCTTGTATTGGGTAGTTACTTGACTCCATTTGACAAGGTTGAATTTCATGGTTTCTATTTTTCCTCCATGCCATAGAAATCCTCTGATAATGATTTCTATTTGCTTATGGATGCTGGCTGGAGCCAAGGTTAATGAAAAATGATAGAGGTAAGGGCAGAGAGAATGGATTTTATGAGGATGGCTCTGCCCCCCTCGTTTAACCAAATCATTCCCCATAATTGGATCTTACTTTTCATCTTCTCTGCATACTTATTCCAAATCTCAGTCTTCATATTTTTCTTGGTAATTTGCAACCCAATGTATTGGAATTGGTTCCAGTTGGATTGGAAGGGGATTTATAAAAATTGATACATTCTTTGTAGAGTTCTATGAGGTGTGTCCAACCATATTTTTAGATTTTTTCATTGTTCACCAATCCTCTAGAAACATCCATAAAATTGTCAAGGAATGATTTGAATATTCTAGCAGTAACACATGTGGCTCCCCCCATAAGAAGCATGTCATCCGCAAACAACAAGTGATTAACACTTTTGACCCCTCTACTTATTGAAAAACCTATCAAAGTGGAATTCTTTGACAGTGCTCCAAACTTCCTACTCAAGGAATATACCATCAGAATATAAATAAAAGGAGACAAGGGACAACCCTGCCTGAGCCCTCTTGAGCACTGGAAAAAATTGCATGATCTTCCATTGACAAGAGGAGCGATCCAAGGGCCGTTAGTACAAGCTTTGATAGTATCAATAAATATACCGATAAGCCAAATTTTTTTAGGACAAATTATAAAAAATATAGATTTACTTCATCAAAAGCGTTAGCCATATCCATTTTCAATATGAAGCCTTGTTCTTTGCAGGCGATGCTGGAGTGGAGAGCCTCTTGTACTAGGATTATGTTATCAAAAATTTGTCTACAAGGAATGAAGCCTCCTTGGTTTTCGGAGATAAGGAGATGAAGAAGGGGCTTGCGTCAACCAGCCAAAATTTTTGAGATGATTTTGTAAGAGGCATTGCAAAGGGATATAGGTAAAAATATACTGAGGGAGGAAGGGTGGGAGTCTTTGGGGACGGGGGAAGGTAAGTAGAGTTTGTGAAACCTCCCATATTTTTCTTCTTTAGGACATATCTGATCATCTTTGGTAAGTCCTTTTTTATTAATTTCTAGAAGGTGTGATAAAATGAGATGGAAAATCCATCAGGGCTTGGAGCCTTATCCAGATGGAGACTCCATATGGCTACCATTAATTCTTATTCTGTTACTTCTTTGGATAACTCTTTATTTTTTTCTTCATCTATGATGTGCAAAATGTGCTTTAAGAATTCCTCTGCATCTATGTGGCCATCTCCTACTATTAGCAATGTTTTGAAATGGATGAACACCTATTTTTTAATGCCTTCTTGTCCTTTAATCTCAACCCCTCCTTCTCTTGTGATTTTTTCTATGTTATTTCTTATCATTCTGGTCTTTAATGAGTGATGGAAGAAGGTTGTATTCTTTTCCCCTGCTTGAATCCAAAGATGTTTGGATTTTAGTCTCCAAGATTCTTCTCCTTGCCTATTATTCATGTATATCTTCCAGTGTATCTCTTTCTCCCTCATCTGATTTTATTTTGTGTCCTCCATAGTTTCTAGTTTCTCTTGGATTTTTTCCAATTCTTTTTGCATCTCTTTTAATTTTTGTGGTTCTTTGTAGATTTTTTTGGCCCAATCCTTGAGACTTTCTTTGACACTCTTTAGTTCAGATTCCCAAATATAACTGGGAGAGATATTTATTTTCTTCTTCCATGATTTTATTACTTCTTGTTTTGCCTCTTCAATGCTGCTCCATAGCTGATTGTGCATGAATGGGAGAGGCCCCTAGTTTTCTAAGGATCCAAGCTCAATGGCTACTGGTTTATGATCAGAGGCCGTTGAGGGGATAATCTTGGAGGATACCATAATATAGCAAGCCACTATGTTGTCCTTAATTAGAATTCTATCCAGCCTTTCCTTTATGTAATCCTTTCCTACCCTCTTATTTTCCTAAGTGTACTTCCCGTTTTTGGGAGGTATATCCAATAAGTTGCATATCTCTATGAGCTCTTCAAGTGTATCTCGCGAAGGATATGGATGGAATTAACCTCCTCTTTTTCCTCAGCTTTGAGAACTAGATTCATATATCCTTCGAGAATTAGATTATCCTCTTTTTCTACTAGAATTGTTTCTTTCAACGTTCTCCAGCAAGTTTCATTATCTTTGTAGTGGTTTGGAGAGTAGACATTGTATAGGCTGATTTGTCTATCCAAAATTTTACTTTTTTAGCTATGTATTTACCCAATGTGCTTCCATTTTATGATTATGTAGTTCCCACTTTTCTTTGTGCCAAATTGTGTTGATCCCTCCAGAAGCCCTAATGGCGGACATCATTGTTCCTTCATAATTTTTTATTTTTTGGATGATATTTCCCATTTCTTTACTGTTGATTTTGGTCTCCTTGATCTTTAGGATGTCCAATTTTTCCCCTTTGATAAGATCTTTTATGATCTTTATTTCGGAGGGGTGCCCTAGTCCTCTGCAATTCCAAGAGACCATTATCATTATTTATTTTGATTTGTTGTCGAGGGACCTTTCCCTCGAAGAGTCTGATGGATTTTCTCTTTTCTTTTGATTCCTTTTTCAAGATAAATTTCCATTGGTTGTTGGGTTCCTAGAGTGATATCCTTTGCTGCAACCTCATCTCTAAGTTCCTTGTTTGATTTTCTTCCAGCTTTCTTATTATTGTCAACAGATACCAAGGACTCATTTGATTAATTTCTGGTGAGGATCCTATCAGATGAGGGAGGAGGAGGACTAGGTAAGAAGGGGGGAGTGTCCAAGAGAGGGGGGTCGGAGGAGGAAAAACCCAAAGGGGAAGAGGAATGAGGGGGTGTAGAGTAGTGTCCGGGGGCCAATGGAGATGAAAAGGAAGGGGTAAGGGAAGTGAGGGGATGGTCAATGGGGATGATAAGAGGGTCGAAGGGGTTTAAACCCAGGAGGGTTGAGGAGTCTGGGATGGAAGGGGAGGGGTGAATGGGATTCCTATGAGAAGGGGTGGGGGGAGGGGTTGAAGTTGTTGGAGGGATGGTACTTGCAAATTTTTATTTGCTGTCTTTTTCTTTTTGAATTGCTCCCATTTTTGTTCTTGATTTTCCTCAGTTTTTTTGTCTTCGTATTTTTTGCTACATCTATTTGCAAAGTTCCCGTATTCATGACATACCTTGCATTTGAAAGGTATTTTATCATAATCCAGTTGCTCAATGTGCATCCAATTGTCTACTTTGAGCTTGATGGCTGCTGGAAGCCCTTCTCCTAAATCAACTTCAACGCAGATCCTCGCACATACCTGCATGTTGTCTTTTGGTTTGCTCCTGTCAATGTATTTTTCGAATTTTCCTATTTCTCTAACAAAGTCATCTCCCCAATAATGAAATGGTAGATGCAGAAGCCTCACCCAAACTGGGACAACATTTGGAACATCTAGTTCTAGATCAAATTCAGGTGTCCATCTGTTTAGGTAGAGTCCTCTTGTGTCCATAAAATACAGGCCACTTCTGAAGATTAAATCCCTGTATTCCTAAGATTCAAAATGGAAGGTGAAGTATCCCATTCCACAAAATCTAATGGCTATCTTCCCTTGCGTCACTTGAGACCAGTTTCACTCCACCCATTTTTGAACAGTTTAAGGAGAAGGCTATAAGCCTGTGAATTGACCAACTAAACCTTTTTCTGATAAGGAGAGAGCAGCTCTGCGAGGGAGGTTAGGAGGCAGATTAATATTAGGTATTCCTTTAAGCTTTTTGATGAATTTTTTGAATTCATGATGATTTCGCTGTGGTCCCATTGAGGATACCAAAGAGGCAAATGCAATCACAACAACATCTGGAGGGGGCTGTGAGTTGTTGATTGGAGGATCGAAGAGCGTAACCCACCCAGATCAGTCTTCAAGAGGGCCATAACGTTAGGAGGCCGAGGCAGAGGCACAGTCACGGGCACCAGCAACAGGAGGCTAGGTCAAGCATGCAAATTCGTGACTTTGACTACATAGTATTCTTAATGGGTAGTATGTCAAACTTTTAATACGATAGGAAATATTTACTCTAGTAGGTCTATCGCACTATTTCTAGTTGTTATGATTCGCGAATCCTAACAAATAAAGTTATAAAACATTTTTTTTGCCTCTATAAAAAATTCGTTCTTGGGAAGAAGAGAAATTGTCATTGTATAATTTCAATGTCCTCCCATTAACAAGTTTGTCGAGGGGTTCTCCATTTATTTTTTCCAATTAGATTTCCCTTGCATCTGTGACATAGTGAATAACATATGGATCCAACTAATGTATTTGGAACTTTCTAGGGTGCTTCAAAAATTTACTGTCATATATCAACATGATATTGCTAGCGTAAAACTATTTTTGCTTGACATGACAATTATGCCATGCCTTTTTCCTAGCAATTTTTACATTTTATTAGAATATTACCATAAATAAATCCTCTTCTAGTTGCAATATCTTCACTTGTGTTTGATCTATTATGTCAAAACCTTCCCACCCTATCGTTGTAGCAATTCAGAGACTAAGGATTATGAATTTTATTCGCATTACCACTTCCTATCCACAGACCAGTTGAAAAGGTGTTTGACCCGTACGCTTCTTTGACATGGTCCCTTTAGGCCCATAATACTGTGTTAATTTTAAAATCCCACTCATCTATGTCCACATTACATTCATTCATTAGTGTAGTTTCCAAAATTTTATTGAAGGCCTCAAGGATGTCATTTTCTTATGAATGATATGGCGTGCTCTTTTGATGGTGTACCTAGAAATACTTTGTCATTGCTTCGATAGTTCGGTTCAAAAAATTAGTTCCCTCGTCACTCGTCATCATTTTGGGGCATCCAAAGTGAGTTATGGTGTTATCAAATAAAAATATGGTAGTGTATCTACACTATAATCCTTGGTAGATGTTGCTTTAGCCCACCTAGTCAAATAATCTGTCGTAGTGATAATGTATCAAGCTCCACTCCTTTTCATTGGTGGATTGATTGGTCAAATGAAATTGACGACCCAATTCTAAATGATTGTAAATTTAGTTTTGAATGGAGTGGAATCTCACCATTTGATAAAGGTTTACCCACTCTCTAGCACACATCAAAATTGTGACAAAAGTCCTTCACATCACGGTGAAATGTCGGCCATCACCGACCTGTGCATAATGTTTTTTGCATGGTCACATTACCTACATAATTCATTGACATCCACGCCTTCATGTGCCTCCATCAGTATGGAGTTTATCTCGCGTTCCAATACACATCACTGTAATATTCCATATGTGCCAAATTTGTACAGACATCCCACGATGATTTGTTAGTTCGTGACCTTGACTACTAGTTGCTTTTTCTATGCCACTGTGTACTCATGTGGTGTCATACATGTACTTAGAAATTGGATGATTTTTTCAAAGTAATTTTCCACCATATGCACATGAAATAATTGCATGTATGGTAAGCCATCATTAAAATTTACTGCCTCTCTACCAGAATTAATCCTCGACAAATGGTCTAACCTTGTGTTCAGCTTAAAAAGTTCTACAACTACGTCAAAATCATATTCTTGAAACAACAACAACCATCTGCATATCCTCCCCTCTAACATTGGCTTGTTAATGAGGTAATGTAATGTAGAGTGTTATGGAACCCAACAAATGATATTTAAACCTTTATAGTGAAAACACCATTTCCCTTGCACTTCATGGTGGTGTAGTTTCACTCTATTGAAGATAATTTATTTCTAATAAAATAAATTATATGGTATATTTCATCTTCTTCCAGTTATGCCAATACCGCTCTTAGTGCTATTGTTGATGCATCCACATGGACACGAAATTCCTTACTCCAATTGGGAAACACTAGGATCAACGTACATACTATTTTTTACTTCAATGTATCTAAAACGTGCTTAAACTCTTCAATCCATTCAAATTTGACATCCTTATTTAGTAGCCTCTCCAATGGTGTAGTCATCTATGCATAAATTTTCTATAATACCTAGTATGTCCCAGTGTTGCGTGTAGTTGTCACACTAACGTTGGAAGTGGCAGGTTCACTATAACAATGATGTTTTCTAGATGTACTAACAATTTTTTTTTGCAAACCACATGCCCAAGAATAATTCCCATTATGAGCAAAAAATACACTTCATTAGGTTCAGGGAAATCTTCAACTCCTTGCATCTATCTAGCATAAGCTGCAGAAATTCAATGTGCTTCTGGAGAAGGCTAAAAACAATCCAATAATCTAGATAAACTTCCAGAAACTTATGAATAAAAACTTTAAAAGATTCCACTATCACTTGGGAAAACACTGTTACTGCATTCTTCAACCTAAAGTGCATGAAAATGTATTGAAACAATCCCCATTCTGTTGTGAATGTTGTCTTGTGAGGATATTCCTCAACAATGTTAATTTGGTGATACCCTAAGAATTTGTCTCTAAATGAATAAGATTCATGCCCTCTAACATTCTCTAATATGTCGTGTATAAAAGGGGTGGGAAATGGATCATGGACATAAGCATCATTTAATTTCTCAATTATACACAAATTTTTATTTTACTCGTCTTTATCAACTATACAACCATCGTAATAATCCACTCTAATTCCTTTATCAACTATGTTATCTCTACTTTCAACATATTGTTGAGCTCCTCCATGAGTTTTTCCTTATAAATGGGGTTGAAGCAGTAGGATATTTGGTGCACTAGCTTCACACCTAGTTTCAAAGTGATTTTCATCTCCCCTAGCTTGCCTAATATACCCTTATTATCTATAAAAGTGTTTGGGAATAAGTCTTGGTATTCACACAGTAAGTTGCAAATTTTTTGAAAATCACTTCATCCTAATAATCTCCAATTACCATGAACTTGGGATTGTCCTTTGTACCAATATTTGTCGAGAATTTGGTAGGGAAATGTTTAATTCAATTATCTTACTTGATAAATACTTGTGTTATAATTATTATTCTTCTATTACTTAGATCTTGTCTTCGTTAGCTTATTATATTCTTCATAAAATCAATTATCAAAACACAAGAGTCACAAAAATTTGGCTCTTCTTCTAGACTTCAACAAAAAAGTAAATTATTCTTCTAGACCTTCAATTGACACGTACCATGACCTTGACTCGGACCCTTGACACCAATATGCCTCCAAGACCTTGTCACTGCTCTTTCTTGGCTCCTTATGTTGATCTCCTTTTTCTGCATCGAGCTGCACTGTACTGCACCGGTACCACACCAGTACTAGGACTGAGCTTGATCTTTAGTGAATACCTCCTCGGTCTTCTTCTCTCTGATACTCTAAACCGAGACCCCTTGAATTTGCTGTAGATATATTCCGCCTTCCTATAATTGCCTTTATACCTTGCAGACTTGCCTCCCTATATGTTCATTCTCTTGTTGTTGTAGTAGACTTCGATTTCCTTGAACTTGTGTGTTGAAGCCCAATACAGAATAGGAGTTGAATTCTTTCACACTGTGAGTACCTTCCAAAGATATGTGAAGATGGAGTCGACTTTAGGATAGAGATAACATACTTGTATCTAGACCCAATCACAGATTCTTTCGTTGAAATTACTTGTCCTCTTGCACTGGACTTAGATGGACCTTGTACTTCACACTTTTTCACAGAAATTGAGGTATGTATACCTTTCTTTCCTTCGTATATTAGCCCTTTATCTTTGCTACAATTACAATCCCTATCTCGCACTTTTATATTGCAGACACTTGATCGAATTTATTGCTTGATAATGAGGCTGCAATCCTCCTTATCTCAGGATTGTCTTCTAGCATGTAGGCCGACATGTCTTCCATGAGGTGATTCGAATTCTTCCAACATATTTTAGGCTGACATGTTCAAAGATATATGAATCAAATTTGAGCTAACTTTCATGAGCATGTTAACAAGGTCTTGGAGCTTATTGTTTACATCAATAACTCTCCTTTACAAGTGTAACACTTCTTCATGTACATTTCTTTTTAATTATATATATGAAAATATGACAAAACCATAAAGACATCAAGAAGAAGTATTGGACATATAATAAAACTCCTTGCTCATGAAACCCATGAAGCAAGCATTTACAAAATATATTTTATTATCTTTGTCTTCTTCATTACATAAATTCATAATTACTAGTCATTATGAAGACCGAAGCTAGTTACACTTTCCAAGGCACCCTCTTAACTAGGGAGGTATTCATAATGGTACATTTTCACTCTCAATATGAAGAATCTCATAAGAAGAATTCGATTGGTAATCAATATGTTATAGCATCATATTATCCAACATTGTCACAGTGCATGGCCTTGAAAAACAACTCCATCTCTCCATGATACCAAGAGCTACAACGCTGGTGAGACCAATGATTATAAAAACCTTCATCATTGTCACCAAGGTACATACTCCATCTAGATGTTCACTGAGTATGACCTTAAAGGACTATTCTTACTGAGATACTTAATCCTCAAATAATATCCATCCTTTCACGACTACTCTTATCAAAACGTCTTATCACATTCTCAAAGAGTATAAAATGCCAGATGATTACCCAATCCTACATTCTGCCTTCCAGGTGAAGGCCATAATGATGTGTCTATTTATCCCTCTTAACTAGCGATGGAATATTCCACAAAGGAATAAAATTATACAAAGAATGTACCTAATATTTCTTGTTGGCTTAGGAATTATGGAGTTTCTTCCAAGTAAGAAAATTATTACCGGGCTTCATCTTAATTAGGGACCTGTAGCATCAATTATGAAAACATACAACTTCTCATGAAGGGCTCCTTTCATTGATGTCATGAATTGAGGAGTCTTCAAATTTGGGATCTCTTCATATGGCACAGATCATCCATAACCTTCATCTATGAGTCATGCCTTCTATTAGAAAGTGATCCATTAGTCTTCTCATTTGATCTAGGTTCATGTTATGCTACTTTCTTTCGAACCATATATCTTCTAAGGATATTTCATCTTTCCATATGGTTATCAACCCATGGAATACATCTACTTCCATTTGGAAACCATGCATAAGCTCATCAAATGCTATTCAATTATAAATATGAATACTTAAATCAAAAGTTACCTCAGTGATGATCTTTCACTTTGACATCCTTCTTGTAGGCATCGACATCCTTTGTTTAATGATTGAAACATATCCTAAAGATATGTATTGTCAAGGGTCTCCATGTTTTCCAGACTTCTATTAGAGTATACATATATTCCTAGGAGATTTTCTAGTCAAGTCTTCTTGGCTTCCTGGGATGTTGACTACCTCTGACTATTGATCTCTTCCTCTTCATTTCTACACACAATATTATTGCATTTATAGGAACTTCCAATGTACAATTCCTTGATAATTTACTGTCATATCATATTCCATATAAGGACATATTATGTCAATTTCATCTGGTGTGGAACATGTCTATTGACAACCTGTGCATCAGAAGAGTTTTTTCTTTCTTTTATCATACTTATTCTATCTGCAACCATATGACTTGTCTATATATCATCTAGTATCAACATATATATATATATATATATATATATATATATATATAAACATACCTCATTCTTTTCCTTTTGAGTCATCCTGCAACATGTTTCCTTAGAATGAAGAGTTTCATTCCCTTGACTTGCTTTAAAAATATGTCATCATATCATAATACTAGAATTCTACAATTTAGAATTTTTGATGAAACCTTTTTCTTTCTTTCTAACCAGTGAATCCAAAGGGGATTCCATTAGAAAATGTCAGCACATGTTTCCATTTTTATTATTGAATGATGACCCTTGATCTAGATGACTACCTTCCATAAGAGTTGCTTTCAGTGAGGTACCTTGGAGCTACTTATCTCATAGCATAGTTTTCACATATGTGTTACAAAAATCCTCCTAGGACGGGTTCTCCTTATTCAATTATTTCATCATGATGCCAATTCTAAAGTTATGTCTAGATGACTACCTTCCATAAGAGTTGCTTTCAGTGAGGTACCTTGGAGCTACTTATCTCATAGCATAGTTTTCACATATGTGTTACAGACATCCTCCTAGGACGGGTTCTCCTTATTCAATTATTTCATCATGATGCCAATTCTAAAGTTATGTATCTATCTTCATAACATACTATTTACAACCAACATATACCTCTTAAAGATGAAGATTATCTCAACCATAGTAGAGATCTTTCACTTCTTTTTTCTTAGGTTTATTTGAATATGTTTCTTTCATTTATTTGGCGACATGGGATTCTTCCTTTTTCCTCTTGTCATCATTATATTTGGGACAATCCTTCTTATAGTGCCCACGTTCATTACATCCATAACATCATATCTTATCCATGTTTCTCCTTGTCTTCTGAGGACCAAAATTACTGAATCTTCCCTTTCTTTTTGACCTGGCAGCATAGGCTTTGTTCTCTTCATTTGATCCTATATCAACTTTAGCTTTTAACCTCATCTCTTTTATCTTGCATAGAGACCATAGATCCTAGGATGATGTTGCCTCTTTCTTCCCATAGATATTTGAAGTGAAGTTTACCCATCCCTCTGGTAGAGAATTCAACACCACTGTAGTCATTTCTATATCAGACATTAATTTCTGTAGTTGATCCCACATTACAAAAATATTCATAAAATATGAAGTGGTTCCTTCCTTTATTGTCAATTTCAACTTGTATAGATCTTGTCTCAGATATATTTTTTTCTCCTATAATACTTCACCAAGAACAACTCCACTAATTTTTCATATATTTCTTTTAAAGATTCTAGTTTTGATACGTAGGAGATGAGAGATTCCTTTATGGATTCTATTGGAATCCTATGGTCTCTTATTTCTCCTTCATGTATTTGGTATGAATTCATTCTCAATAGGATTTAGATCTTTCCTTTTATGCCTTGCAAGAAAGTATGAAACCCTAACCAGTTTTTTGCTTTCTTTGTAAAAATATATTTTGACAGATTCAAATGAAGTCATAAAGATACGTACTTGAATATATGCTTCTCTCCTTCTATTAGATTCCTTTATGATGATTATGTAGATATCAATAGGAGATCCTTATTAGATTGGATTCTCTAGATCACCTTTAATCCTTGATGATGAATGGTGATCAAGGATGGCTTGATGATGTTTTCAACAAACTGATGATTTGGCTTCAATCATGAGATAGCTTTATATTCCTTGAAAATATTACCTCCTTGATCTTTCTTTTCCTCTTGTGTGAGTTCTTTGAGGAAGGTCTCTGATGGCTTGAGGGATTCTCCAATTTCTGAAACTCCTCCTTCTTGAATGAGTGCAGATCTTCCTAGATCTGAATATTGATTATTCAATGTAGATCCTTGAATTTTGCTTTTATGCCTTCTAGAAAAACTAATCTTTGATCTTGTGTGTCTTCTTGTCAAGTAACCCTTTCTTATCTTCAACACCTTAGCTTTGAAACCATGTTGAGAATTTAGTAGGGTAGTGTTAATTCTCTTACTTGATAACTACTTGTGTTATACTTGTTATGCTTCTATTACTTAGATATTGTATTCATTATATTATTATGCTCTTCATCAAGTCAATTATCAAAACACAAGACACAGAATTTTGGTTCTTCAAGCTAGGGCCAAAACCTCTCCTTCTTGGATAGGAAAAAAAGAAAAAGTAAATTATTCTTTTAGACCTTCAATTGAAAAGTACCATGACCTTGACTCAGACCTTTGACACCAATATGCATCCAAGACCTTGTCACTGTTATTTCTTGGCTCCTTATGCTGATCTCCTTTTTCTGCACCGAGATGCATTGTACTGCACCAGTACTAGGATTGAGCTTGACCTTTAGTGAATACCTCCTCGATATTCTTCTCTTTGATACTCTAAACCAAGACCCCTTGAATTTGTTGTAGATATCTTCTGCCTTCCTATAATTTCCTTTATACCTTGCAGACTTGCCTCTCTATACATTCATTCTCTTCTTGCTGTAGTAGACTTATGTTTCCTTGAACTTGTGTATGGTAGCCCAAGATAGAACAAGAGTTGACTTCTTTCACACTATGAGTACCTTCTTGAGATATGCGAAGATGGAGTAGAATTTAAGAAAAAGATAACACACTTGTATATAGACCCAATCATAGATTATTTCGCTAAAATTCCTTGTCCTCTCGCACTGGATTACAGGCCTTGTAGTTCACACTTTTCAAAGTACTTGAGGTATGTATACCTTTATTTCCTTTGCATATTATCCCTTTACCTTCGCTCCAATTACAGTCCCTATCTCACACTTTTATGTTGCAGACACTTGACCGAATTACTTGCTTGATAATGAGGCTGCAATCCTCCTTATATAGGGACTGCCTTCTAGCATGTAGGCTAGCATTTATTCCATGAAGTGAGCCGACTTCTTCCAACATCTCTTAGGACAAATTTTTCAAGGATATATGCATCACATTTGAGCCGACTTTCATGAGCATGTTTACAAGGTATGAGAGCATATTTTTTACATCAATAAATGTCCTTTACAAGGGTAACACTTATTCATGTACATGATTCTTTATATATATATATATGACATGATGAAAAACCCCTAAAGACATCAATAAGAAGTCTTGGACCTATAATAAAAATCTTTGCTCATGAAACTCATGAAGCAAGTATTTACAAAATACATTTTATTATCTTTGTCTTCATCATTACATAAATTCATAATTACTAGTCATTATGAAGGCCAAACCTAGTTACACTTTCCAACAATATTGACCTTGAAAATTTTGATAGGATTCGTATATTATGGTTCAACAAAGTCCAACTGTGGTCCATTCACCTTTCGTTCATCCTTAGACTCTGATATATTCAAATCCGTAGGATCTTCATTGTCATTAACCTTTTTTCCATGCCATAACATTCTATGAGTTTCCTGGTATTATGAAAACTTTGGTGATACACAAAAAATGTCACCTCCTTTATCACAACCCTCGGTTCCGTTGCAAAGATTTTATCCTTGATGCTACACAATTCCTTTTGTATTAGTGGATCATTTGATTCAAATTGAAAGGTCAATACAAAAATATTTACCATGGTTTCCCAATCTGCAGTATTTTGTCACAACTCTAGCCCTGTGTACCACTTATGAGGAAAAATTTCTAACGTGTGCACAAAGTGGACCACCCACTCAACCTTTGTGATGCAGGCCAAATTCAGGCCTACTTAAAGTCTTGATTTCGAAACCCAAAGTTCCCAAATTTTTTCTCAAAAGGTGTACAATCACCTTATGGGATATAAATCCATTTTATAAATAAATCACAGTGGGAGGATTTAAATAAACAATGGGAGGATCTAGAAGGTTACTCTTAAAAATCAACACAAGCTCCTTTATAACATTTCAACCCTTTTATCAAATTGCAGGCTTGCTTCTTTTCCAACCTCGACCCTTTATATTAACTTGGAGGTGCACTACCCTATTTAGACATATGCCCTTTATAAATCACTCGACCCCTTTATATTCCTTCCTCACATCTCTTAATAACTATCACTGTCATATATATATATATATATATATATATATATATATATATATATATATATATATATATAGTTTCATATTCGTCCGGAAAGTTAACCAAAGATTTTACTTTGGAGGACATACCCCTCCACTTAGTCACTTTATACTCTCCTAAGATTTACACAATGGAGATTTTATCGGAATCCCATGATACCAGTCACACTCACTGTCAGGTGACTAGACATGAAATACTACTCATCATGCTTCTTTACAAAGATCCTCTTAGTCGCTTGGATATCCATACTTATCACTGTCACTTGAGTAATACAAATGTTGTGAACTTGGTGACAAATGTTCTTCTGCATGAGGTGGCATGATATTATAGCACAAAAAGAAAAGAGATCCATATATATATATATGGGAAAATTTTAGGGGCTAATATTCGCAGGTGGGCTAATTTTCCATGTTTTTTCTAAAGATTCGCCAATTTCCATTTTTTTCTAAAATGAATCGCCCATATTTTATAGTAAACCATTATTTAACCTTAAGAATTTCCAAAATATTATATCGACTAATATAAAATCATTGGAAATCTAAATATTTCCACAAAAATATCACCAAAATTTTTACAATTTGCATATGAAGGACTAGAAATATTTGCGAGGGTTTCTAAACATTAAGATAAAATTTCATCATTAAAATTTTCCCTGATATAAATGAGCTGGACTTACCTTTTTTAATTATCACAAATCCTTTCTATACATTGTGCGCAGATAGAACCTCCGCTTCAACAAAGATATTAAGGTGCTCAACCCAATAAATTATGTAATTGTGTAATTTTTGAACCTTCAGGGCTAATGCTGTTTCGAGGCTGACACCTGAAATCTCCACCCTGTCAATTACCATGCAAGCCCTATCATGTAAACACCTAATCCCGCTGAAATTTTCATAGGCACTTCTTATATCTCTGGGCTACCCCACTAGACCTCAATATTTGTTAATGCCATGTGAGTCCACTTGTAATAGCCGACCCGATAGATAAAGGAATTATGGAAGCCTCCAACCCTCTCACAATGTCCTGACATGATGGGAAAAAGGTAAAAAAAAAAACCTCTGGGTCATTCACAATTGCTCGACTCAATGGACAAATGGATTAAAAAAAATTATGGGAGGGACCCACTTAACTGGTTCCAGTCTAATGATAAGCCGTCTAGAGAATAAATTTGTTAAGTCCCGTGTGTGCTCATTCTTATGAATATTCAGATCCTTTGTATGCTCTCAGATCCTCTACCCCCCTTATGCTTTACAACCCCTTCTGCAAGCCTCCTCTAAATGGATTTACTTAATGGATCTCCCACTCGACCCTGTCATAAATTAAAGATGGAATTGGAATTTTTGAGGTTATAGTTATATACTGTTTATATATATATATATATATATATATATATATATATATATATATATATATATATGAGATTGCAGAAGGATTGGTTCTTGGGGAAAAATCTCGCTTCAACCATCTGCCATGCACTCTAATCACTTCCCTTACACTACTATGATTATGTCAAATCATTGATCCTTTATTGATCAATTATCAACATCTATCTTTCTTGAGCTAAATTTACTATTGATCAATGATCATTAATGTCTATCTTTCCTGAGCTAAATTTACATTTTCAATGCATCTAATCCAACACAATCACAAGAATCAATCCCACACAATAACACGATTTACTCAAATTGAGTAATTTCCTATTAAGGTGCACATATAATAGTTACAAAGGCCCTCTTAGCTAGATTTACAAATAAAATTCCTCTCTTGGCCTTATGGCACTTCTTGACCCTCAAATTCTCTTGAACATCTCTATTTACACAACTCTACACACATACCTCCCATTGTCCTATGATTACATACTTTTATGAAAATAAGATACTGAAACAAATTCAAATTCCTTTCAACAAACCCCTATCTTAAGACTTATTAGATCCATAAATATTTCTGGGGATCTAACTAGCCTACAATCTTTCTAACTCTCTAAAATACTCTAAAGATCTCTCATTTAAAATAGATCTAGTTACAATATTCCTCATTTTCATCACTTATACACTTCACATGAAATCATAAGAAATTAATAAAAATAATTAAATAATTGCAATCAATTACGAAACCAATCCCCTTGGTAAATGAAAACCCCTAGATCTAGTAAAAATAAATTTTGACTTGGAAGTGAGATCCTCTTGAAACACTTTAGAATTCCTTTCTCTCTCCATCTTGCGACAAAATTTTCCAGTTGGACAGATGGGGATTCATCACCAATATGCCATTCTTCGTACTCCCCAACATCCAAACTAAATACAATCTGCAACAAGTGCCTACATTGCTGCCATGTATCCATGTGTGCCTTGTGAATTTCCCACCAACGTGAAGGAGTGACTTTGAGAGCAATGTATAGCCCGAGAAACCTAAGATGGTATGTTACTTGCATTTCAAATTATTTGACGAAAGTAACGACATATGTCAACTCGTCGAAATGGGGAGGTTCCCAAAATTTCGTCCCGATCCACATATTCTTGTGGAAACCTCATTGAGGCGTTGTTGCTAGTTATCCAATTCCTCATACGAGTTTAACAAACATGAATTAATTCTTCTCTAGATCACTGTACCATATGCAGTCGGGTTAACATAATCGTTTCACCAATTTTTTATATTATAAATGTTATCGAGGTTAACTACGTCAAGGTCCTCTCTCATAGGTTCAACATAGTGGCTCCCCTCCTTAGGATCCACTAGTTCGACTACCCATAGATATATAGAATCAAAAATTATTTGGGGTTTCTTCAAGTTAGTAATGGCTTGATTATCGACCACTATGTTAATACCAAGCAATGCTGGGTAACGACCTGTATCACACACAATTTTCATAGCTTCAAATTCTATTAGATTCTTTAATCCATTAATATTAAATTCAACATCTGCTAACCATCCAATAGGGAATATCCAATATTTATGGGCAAGGAACAAATGAATTGGTAACTATACAAGCTTGGAATTTCCCATAAACTTCCAAGTCTTCTTTGGTAAAATATTGACATCAAAACCCAAATATAGTATATTTATATTTCCCATATCACAATTCACTATCTGGGCTTTAAACCTGAATTCCTAGTTTGTGTGCCTTTTGTGCAACACATGCCTTATTATCCTTGACAGTACCTACACATAATTGTATTCCCTGTCCTGCACACAATGATCAATGATTTCCTACACACAATGATAAATCATCTTGTGCAAGCTCTACATTTTTAATTCATTTTTCATCATATTTAAATAACTCCTGAATTTTTTTTAGATGGGGAATACTCCCCTTGGAGTTACTTTAGGCAGAGAACTAATAAAAATTGACCCAATTTTCAACAACCTTTTGTTGTTCTTGTGACTACGTTTCATCACTATAATGACAAAAGTAGGTTTTACTAAACTGTATGAACATGGTAGAATCACAATATCAACATTTTCCAAATTCATCATAATTCTGATGCCCCTCACAGGTCGATAAATCAATGAAAGGACTATTTTCTGTTTGGAGACTTATGTGGTTGGTATTTGAAGAGTGAAGTTCTAGAAATAAATCCACAATCACCATTTTAAAGTCTACATTTCAAGTCACAAACATGACTCATCATCATGACGTGTTTGTTGAGATAAGGAATAGGAAGACAAATGATTAAAGATAAATGCAAGAAATAAAGGAGAGAAGAAAGATAGGTGAGTCGACATAACAATATAAACAATTTCCCAAGTGATGGCATGCCTATTACTATTCTGAATTCCCATCTTGGAATTTTTAATAATATCCAAGACCGTTAATATCCATGTGCAAATAATCAACAAGATTTGTGATCATATGCATAGGCTTCAAATTTGCTAGGAGGACTTATAAAAATCCTTATAAAGTTTTTCTTCATCTAAAAGTCTCGATTATAGTAAGATTGTTGAATTTACATGCCAATGGAATTAATATTTTCTTTTGATTCCACATATAAATGAAATCTATTTTTTTTATTGGACTTCATAATGGAAATGCCTCCTGTGATATAAAAATCACGAGATCTTCTGTAAAAAATAACAAGCCCTATGATTTCAAGGATGATAAATAAATTTCCTAGGGAAAGTGCCATATCAACTCAATTTGCAATGAGGATAATGATGGAAAGTGGCTTTGTAAAATTCACCACTAAACCCATCCATCTTAGGAGCTTATCATTTTCCATTGATTTGATTTTCACTAAATTCACCTACAGTAAGTTACAATCGATGAATGAGATTTATAGAAGCATCAAGTTTCTCGTAGAGTGCTTGTTGATTGGTTTGTATGGTTAGTTTATTCTATGGTTTTGTTTCTTAGGATATATTTGCAATAATTTTTTCTTCATATATAGAAGGATGTAGGTAAGAAATCAAATCCATGGCTTGAAAAATGTATGGTTGTGTTGCATGTTGACATTTATGTCTTGAACATGACAAAAGAGATAAATGTAGGTGGTGTTCCTCACACTTTACACAAAAAGAAACAATGAAAATTAAATTTATAGTATATGGTTCCGTTGAGAACAAACATGGGGTCTCTCAAACTATATTTTATAAGGTGAACACACAAAAAACAATACCAACGCCTAAAACAAATTTCCAATTAGGTTGTGGATACCAACAAATGACTTAATTATATAAGAGATAAAGCTATAGGTAAAAATAGTTATCTAATTATATGATGAAATGAGCTATAGGTACCCTATATGAATTGTGTAGGTAGTTAACAAAGAGCACCAACAATAAATTATAACTAGTGGTCATGCAATTTGTTAATATAGCTAGCAATAAGATCAGTCTCAGTGTTATGAGAGTTGATTAGATATTAAATTCATGGGTGCTAAATTAATTAGAACCATAACTAAAAAAAAAAGAATGAGAACCACAATCACACAATGATCACACATCATAAACAAAAACATTACATTGGAGCAAACCCAAAGGAGAAACTCTTGCATTGAATGCCTATTCTTCGTGTTTACTTTTTAGCAATTGTAGAATTACAATGGTGTTTTGGATTTTTGAAGCAATATATATTATAATCATAGGAATTTTATGCACCATCCCTCATTTTACCAAATAAATCCTTCACAAAAAAATTGAATGAGTTTATAGGAAATTCTAAAGTACTAGGATAAGATGGAAGGTCAAGCATCCCCGACTCTTTAGGGATATTTTTCTCCATTTTTATTTTGTAGGAAATGTTTATATGCAAGTTTACTTTGTTACTTGTATTTATACTCTTTATTATTTTAATTCTTAGTAATTCAAAAGGAATAATTGCATATTGGAGGAGAGTTATAGATTATTTAACAAGTGTGGGGACCTTCACACCATAAATTGCATCATTTACCTCATCATCAACTTATAGCCTCAACCATCAACCATTTTCTTAGTTTTTCATTGAGTTGATATATTAAACCATTTGATGCTTGTGAAAATGTATTTTAGATCACACCTTCCCATTAGGAGCATTTTGGCCTCCAAAAGATAATTTGTCAATGTGATGGATGCACAAGGCCTCCAATTGTCTCCCCAAGTCCATTACTTCATCAAATATGATGGAACCTACTACTTGTTTTGTCTTAATCAAGCTAATTTATACCCTTTTTTTCTACTATCAGAGATGTTCTTGATTTATTTTTGAAAAGGTAGGCCTTACCACCTTTAACCAAGTGTTATTTATTCTATTTCATATAGAAAGGTTCATCTATATCCTATAAGTATGGGATACTAAATATCATTTCACATGTGTCTAGTGGAAAAACTCCACTTTCTACTTCATTAGAATAATTGATATTAATGGGAACCTTGGTCTTGCATATCATGTTGATTCTCATGACCTATATATTTTGGATCCAACCACGATCTAGATTGGATTATTATATTGTTTTTCATCCATCTCGATGCATTTGGAGTGGAAAAAATGGAGGAATCAACTCACGAGACTGTTTTTACCAGTGGGATCCAATTTGGGAAAACGAGGTCTCAAACCTTTCGGGAGTGTTTTAAGGCATCAAACTACATTTTTTGGGGGGTAAAACTCTATAATTTTAGCACATAATCATCTCATGCTATTCTACCCAAAAATATATTTCCAAAAGTGCAAGAAGTGCGTCAATCAGAGTATGTATGCAAAAGTTATGCCACTCAAATGTTGACCATCTTGTTTTCACACCTATAGTTCGGTAGGATGCAGTGTCAACCCCCATTATTCATGGAAAAGGGGCTAGCCACGTGATTATGATGTAAAATAATCTATAATATTCTATATTGTAACTATAGTTAAGATTTGATGTAGTCAAAATTAACCATTAGTAGGCTATCGGGTTGTGTTATAACTAGGCCACTAGGAGGAAGAGGCATTGCATTATTTCGAGAGAAATTTGTTGCAAAGATGAGAAAAGATAGCCATGAGAGATAGGAGGTAGAGCACACAGAGAGGAACTATGCACTGTAGTGGCCCACATGCCACATGAATTACTTCTTTGTACCTACAACCATATTTCCAAACAAAGAGAGAGAGCAAAGTGACCTCACCTTCCAACTGGGTTTTCTTCCTAAAGGGTTTCCCAAAGAGAAAATTATGTGTCTTATGTGTTTTTATGAGATTATTTTGTCTTTCTCTACTTTTCTAAATAATTTCCATTCACATACATGTACTAATCACAATTAAATCTACAAATACAAAAATTTTAATAAAACTATAATAGTGTAAAATTTCAGTATTTTAAAATATTATTATCAACTCTGTTGTGACGAACTATCTAGTGGAATATCCATGACAGTTTACGGATCAAACCAAATGAACATGGATATACTAGATCATAAGTTTCTAGATCAAGTTCATCAACTAAGGCTTCAAAAATAAAATTACATTGAGAAAAACTATGAAACAAAGTATTTATCTTTCAATTTTTTACCTAAATTTGATTTGGAATAGTGCACTTTTTTCTCCACCTGGCCTTGGTTGTTGCAATGTTGTACATACAAGTGAATTTTTTCTTGGAAAAAAATCAAAATTTTTAGTTAGGTCAAGTACTCACTTCATACTTCACCATGAAATTGCCACTTGCCAAGGCTTGCCCTTGCTTGCTAGACTTGCCAAGACTTTCCCTTACTATACTTTTTTTTTTTATGTCCACTCGAAGGAGGATTTGGGGTTTCTTGTGCAATATGTTGGGGTTAAGACCATTTCCAACTAAAAATCAACAAAATAATTAATGTAAATTAAAACAAATTTCTATTTTAATGAAAACTATATAGACATAGGAAGAGATATTTTTTATTTTTCAACATTGTATAATAAATTAGAAACCTCACACTCTCTTAAGAACCATCCAATATGTGTTCCTAATATCCATTTGGTGTTTGGATACTATATATAAATCCTTTTTATATTGGGAATTAAACCAAGGGATTTTATTCGACTACATACTCATTTACCATAAACTCAAGTTTTGGAAACCTCCTAGGTGTAGCACTCTTCAAATTTGATCATAGTCAAGCCTTGAGGACCTACAAGTAGTTTTTATCCACCATTTTTCCTAAAGAAAAATGCTTGGGCTTTTGGTGTTATGTACTTGCCCTGTAATTATAACATAATGGAAGAAATATGAAACAATATTGTCATAAACGCAAAAATATCACATGAATTGAGACAAGATGGAAAGGTATTTTATTATTCAGAATTATAAGACAATTTTTACTTGCCTCTTCGAGGGAGAAACCTCCAAAAAAGCAGAGATCAATCAAATTAAAACTAGATGATTCTTCCCTTGCTATATAAGACTACTTAAAAATTTATGACATCCAAAAACCTAACTACTAGTCGTCCCTTGCATAATACAGGTTAACCACTTTATTTATTAACTATGGCCTCTTTATAACTAATTGTGGTCCCTTTTCTATAATGCAGGTCAACCACTTACAATTATTATTAATGCACATAACTGCTTATGAGATTTATTGAATAAACTAAATAACTATGACTCTGACGAGGCCCCTTGGGATTATTACATAAATAAAGGGTTTAGGGTTGGACCTTAACATGCCCCCCCCATCAAAAATAGCCTTTTCCTCAAGGCTGAAGCTGCGGAAACTGCTGAAGAAAATTTGTTGGTTCCCATGTTGCATATTTTGGAGATATGTCTTTCCACTTGATGAGAATTTCCTTGATCATGTGACTGCAGATATTTCTTTCACGAGTATCGAGGACCTGTTCAGGTCTAAGCCAAAGTGAACCTTCCTCATGCAATTATGGCAGAATTGTTTGAACCCTACAATTTATCCCCACAACTTTCTTGAGGTAGGATAGCCGGAAGATTGGGTGGATTTTTGAAGTAGTCAGCAGGGCTAGTTTGTAAGTAACTTCTCTTATATAATGAAGTACCTAATAAGGCCCATATAATTTTGTGGCTAGTTTCTAGTAGCCATTTTCTTTGAGAGATTTCTGCTTATAAGGTTGGAGTCACAGGAACACTTGGTCACCAACTTGAAATGACCTCTTTGAATGGTGTTGGTCGACTTGTTGCTTCATTTGATTCTAAGCTTGACGTAGATGATCTTTGAGATGAGCGATCATCGTGACACCATTCTACAAGAGCTTATAAAGTTCATATACTTTTGAAGATATAGGAATATAAGAAGCTGGTGAATGTTGGAGTTGGCCATACATCGCTTCACATGGCGTCATATTGGTGGCTTCATGATAGTTAGTATTATACCACTATTCATCTAAACAAAACCACTCTACCCATTGATGCTTCTTGTATGAAGTGAAGCATCACAGATAGGTATCTAAACATTTTTTGACTGATTTTTTTTTACCATCAGTTTGGGGATGCTAAGTTGTACTCAATTGGAGTTGCGTTCCCTGTAGTTTGAAATGTTTCTGCTAAAAAATATTGGTGAAAGTGGGGTCTCGATCAGACATAATGGAAGATGATATGCCATGAAGTTTGAATATTTGGTCCATGAAAACCCGAGCCACAAATTTTGGGGTAAATGGGTGCGGTAGAGCTAAAAAATGAGCATATTTGGAAATTATGTCAACAAACACCATGATGAATGATTTGTTGCCTGAATTTGGGAGACCTGTAATGAAATCCATGGAAACATCTTTCCAGATAGAAGTAGGGAGTGGAAAGGATTGTAAGGTTCCCAGTGGTTTGATGGTTTTCCCTTTGTTGCGCTGTCATTCTTCGTATTCATATACAAAAGTAAAATTTTAGTGCTTCATGCCTGTCCAAAAGAAAGAGCGGCATGCTCATGCATAAGTCTTCTGAAAGCGCGAATGTCCTGAAACTAGAGAGGAGTGAAACTCTTCCAAGATGCGGGTTTTAAGGGTGGAGGTTGGGGATAAACCTACCCGATCCTTATAGTGAAGAACCTCATCCTTGTAATATTAATCCTTTGAGGAATTAGGATATGCTCATAAGTTTCTAATGAGCTAGGAGAAAGAGGGGTGGGAGAACCATTCATGATAGGCTTCTTCAATCCAATCTGGTATGGGTAGAGAGAGGGAGAAAAGGGTGCCCTCTTCCTCAATTTGGTGCAAAAAGGCATTGACCACTACATTGTCACACCCCTTCTTTAAAATTACCTCATAGTCATATCCCAACATTTTTGTGAGCCATTTATTTTACCGTGGAGACGATAGACACAACTCTAGGAAATATTTTAGGCTATGATGGTCATTGTGGATTTGGAAATAATGCCCCAATAACTATGTTCGCAAAGTTTCTACTGCATGTAAGATGGCCATCATTTCTTTCTCATATGTAGATTTACCCAAATTATTGCCACTAAGTTGTTGAATGGTGAAAGCCAATGGTCTACCTTCCTACATTAGTTCTGCGTCAATTCCTGTACCTGAAGCATCACATTTAATCACAAAATGTTTTGTGAAGTCTAGTATGGAAAATAATGGAGTGGAGCACATGGTCTATTTGAGATCTAAGAAGTCCTGCTGAGCTATTCCAATTGAGAGAAATGAAATTTTCTTGAGAATATTGGTGAGGGGTCGAGAAATGCCTCCATAATCTCTGAAAAAATTGCGATAATAGCTTGTGACACCTAAGAATCCCCTTGAAATATTCAAGGTTTTTGGTTGGGGCTAATATTACATTGCCTAAATATTTTTCGGATCAACCCTCACTCCTTCACGACCCACAATGTGTCCAAAATACTATACTTATTCTATGCCAAAGGAACACTTGGATAATTTGACAAATAATTTGTGATCTTGGAGAAGTTGCAATACCTTGTCAACATGTTGAAGGTGTGTGTCCCATGTTATGCTATAGATGAGAATGTCATAAAAGAAATACCAGGATGGATTTTATGAGATATGGTTTCAAAAGGTGGTTTATGAGGCTCTGAAAAGTGGATGGGGCATTATAGAGACTAGATGGCATGACTAGGAATTCATAATGGCCTTCATGAGTTCAAAATGTTGTCTTAGGAATGTCAAATTACTTCATTCGTATTAAGTGATAGCCCGAGTGGAGTTCCAACTTGGTAAAAAATTTGACACCATGTAGTTCATCAAGAAAATCATCAACTACTGGAATAGGAAAATTTTTCCTTGATAGTGAGTTTGTTAAGGGCCCTAAATTCTGGACACATGCGCCATTCACTGTATTTATTTAAAACCATGACCACTAGAGATGAATAAGGGATGGTGATAGGATGAATAACACTAGATTCGAGGAGTTCCTTGATGATTTTTTTAATTTCATTCTTTTGTGCAAAAGGATATCAATAAGGGCGAACATTTGGAAGCTGGGTACCTAGGAGCAAAAGGGATGTTATCATATTGTTCACCCATAGAGGGTGGGATCTCCTTAGGTTTGTCAAACAACAATTGTCAATTATTTAATACTTGTTGCATATTGGCATGAATGTTAGGAGAAGTGGATTGAATGGAATGAATGACATTAAATTGTGCTACTATCCCATGATGGCCCTTTTTTAAAATCTTCTCCATTCAATGCGAGCTAATGATAGTAGGAGAACCTGCCTTGAGTCCCCACAATTTATGAGTGTTGTCGTTTTGATTAAAGCTCATATATAACTCCTGTAAGTCCATAATGATAGGGAATAGTGTGTGGAGCCATTCAACACTAAAGATAATGTCACAACCTCCCATTTCAATGGAAAACAAGTGGGTTTTGAGGTGATAATCCCCCATATGAAGCTTAATATTTTTACACCGTCCTGCACATTTTATGGTCCCCCATCAAAAATAAGGACTTAGAAATTAGATACCACCTTGAAAAAACAATGAATGAATTCTACTACTCTCTTACGGACAAAGTTATGTGTGTTTCCACTATCAATTAACACCACTACTGGCCAATGTTTAATAAAAACCTCAATTTTTGAGAGTATGGGGAGAAGAAATGCCGACCAAGGCGTGGAGTGAGATAACAAAATCACTTGGCATAACTGTAGTATCATTTTATGGGCTATTTAGGGTTCACCATCTTCCTCTTTGGGTACTTTAGTGGATGGAGCTATTTTCAGTAGCGTCGATTTGAAATAATTTTAGTTCCTTGCATTTATGTCCCGGGGAGTATTTGTCATCACAGTAGTAGCAGAGTCCTTGTTTCCTTCTTTAGGAGATTTTTGCCGGTGACACCTTTTGAATCTTGTGTGTTTGGGTGGGGCCCATAGCCAGGGTGGGACGTGCCCATGTGACGAAATTTAGACATCTGGATTAGGAATTTAAAGCGACTTCTTCATCTCACTACAAGGAAAAGACCCTCTAGTGGATGTTTTTGAGGAACCCCTTATAAAAATACCCTAGACATCTATTTCTAGCGGAGGTTACTAGAGGAGGTTGGCGGGCAGAGGTTTTTGCGGATGTTTTTCGTCCGACGCGCTTATCATTGTAAATCGCACCAGTGCGTTCAATAAGAGAAAGCACCAGTGTGCACAAAAAATTGGCACACCGGACACCGTGCGCTCCGTACACACCCACCTGGTGCGTCGTATCACTGTAGCGCACTGGTGCTTTACAACTCTTCCGCACCAGTGCCTCATAAAAAAGTGCGCCAAAACAGAAACCGCCTAGTGTGGTATTAAGAAACTACATTGGTGCACCCATAAAAAACCCGCACACTGGTACAGGGTTAAATAAAAAAAAATTACCGCCAAAAAACTGCATTTTTCACTTTTCTCATTGCTCCAGAGCTCTCAAGCACCAGTGCAATTTATCCTTGTCTGAACCGCCCTGACATCGGTGCTCCCATTGCACCCATTGCATGCACTGATGCTAAGCATTTCCCACCAATCTCTAGCTTGAATTTTGCAAAATGGTGGGCAAATTTTCTTTTACAAATTCCACAGCCAATATGCCTCCTCGACGGCCAAATGTACATGTATTTTTATTGATTTTCCATAATTAAGCCTTTTAGCGGATTAGAATTTCAAATAACTTTAAAATTAACCATTTAAAAGAATTTTTTTTTTTTTGTGCAGTGTGCTCGAGCCATTTAGCTTGCACCGGTTCGCGGTGCTGCATGTAAATTTACAGGCTACACTGCAACCAGTGCTAATGGTATCCGCACCGATTCCAGGGTGGTACCGATAGACACCCTGTGTTATTTTAAAATTTTTAAAAAAGTGCGGTGCCGTTGTTTACCCGACTGCACCCTTAACCATGTGGAATAGCGGTAATGCGGTGCGTTGACCGAAATATATGCCTCGGTGCGGGTAATGTTGTTAGTGCACCACATTCTGCATTTCGACAGGGTCAATGGTGTGGCCTGGTAAACCAATGCTAACAGTATCCACACTAGTTCCGGGGCGGTACCGAAGGCGCACTGTGTTATTTTAAAATTTAAAAAAAAATGCAGTGCGGTCGGTTACCTGGTCGCACCGTTGACCTAGTGGAATAGCGGCAACCCGGTGTGTTGACTAAAATATCCGTCCCAAGACAGGTATTTTTGTCTGCGCACCCCTTTTCGTATTTCGACAGGGTCAACGGTGTGACCTGGTAAAATACCGCACCATTGATTATGTAATGATGGCAGGAGGTCGGTCCGCTGACTTAACTATACGCCTCAGGGTGTAGAGTTTAGTCAGCACACCGCACTCCTGACACCATACATAGTCAACAGTGCGCTACAAATTTTCAGGAGTGCCGTTGCCGGTGTGTTGAATATTATCTGGTGCATCGTTGCCAGTGTGCTCCATAAAAAGACGCACTGGGACTGGTGCATGATTGTTTTTTTTGCCGCACCGACTGTTTTTTTTTTTCCAAAAAAAATTATATATGTATATTTCTAAATAAATGTCTCATTTAATAAAAAAAATGTATTTAATATGTCAATCATTTAGAGATGTGAAAGGAGAGAAGAGGGGGAACAACAACAACAACATGTGGACCAGTATAACATGGTTCACCTATGGGAGGCATGAGAGAGGAAGAGAGATGCGTACCCTCACCCTATTATATCAACTACCTAAGGGCTCCTAAGGCAGGTAGGCCTCCTCAAGTTCTATGAGGAGACTACTTCCCTAAAGGGCCATGGTTTGTTTTTGAGACATCTTATCCATAGGTGGAATGCCCACCTACAGGCTTTCCGAGTTGGTCGTAACCAGTGGTATAGGCCCACTGAGGAGGATATATAATTCATTACAGGGCTATCGAGCAAAGGGGTGGATTTCCCCTCATTCCGAGAGGTTCCAGTAGGCTATGTAGCAGGTAGTCAGTTAGTGTACTCCCAGAGATACATTGGAGCATCAATACTGTCTCCTTCAGATTTTCAAGTCGCTGGAGGTCAATTACGTATTGGTGAATTTGGTAGTGAGGAGGTGAGGTGCCTCTCACTTCTCATTTCGACCATTTCACACAACACCATTGACAGGAAACACATTAGTTGCTTGCTTCTATATTATGTTGAATATTTAGTACAGGAGACACGAATTGTTGAGTGGTCTGCCATTTTTTTGCGCCAGTTATGTACAGCCTTAGATAGATGTCGTGCTCATGCACAAGGGAGGGTCAACTTCCATTTTGCTTCAGAGATTTTTTTGTTTATTTTTTGAGAGGTTTCCACAGACGAGGCTTGCAATCCTCGTTATGTTAGGAGAAGTGGATTGAATGGAATGGATGACATTAAATTGTGCTACTATCCCATGATGGCCCTTTTTAAAAATCTTCTCCATTCAATGTGAGCTAATGATAGTAGGAGAATCTGCCTTGAGTCCCCACAATTTATGAGTGTGGTCGTTTTGATTAAAGCTCATATATAACTCCTGTAAGTCCATAATGATAGGGCATAGTGTGTGGAGAAATTCAACACCAAAGATAATGTCACAACCTCCCATTTCAATGGAAAACAAGTGGGTTTTGAGGTGATAATCCCCCATCTGAAGCCTACTATTTTTACACCGTCCTGCACTTTTTATGGTCCCCCATAAAAAATAACGACTTGGAAATTAGATACCACCTTGAAAAAACAATGAATGAATTCTACTACTCTCTTATGGACAAAGTTATGTGTGTTTCCACTATCAATTAACACCACTACTGGCCAATGTTTAATAAAAACCTCAAATTTTGAGAGTATGGGGAGAAGAAATGCCGACCAAGGTGTGGAGTGAGATAACCAAATCACTTGGCATAGCTATAGTATCATTTTATGGGCTATTTAGGGTTCACCATCTTCCTCTTTGGGTACTTTAGTGGATGGAGCTATTTTCAGTAGCGTCGATTTGAAAGAATTTTAGTTCCTTGCATTTATGTCTCGGAGAGTATTTTTCATCACAGTAGTAGCAGAGTCCTTGTTTCCTTCTTTAGGAGATTTTTGCCGGTGACACCTTTTGAATCTTGTGTGTTTGGGTGGGGTCCATAGCCAGGGTGGGACGTGCCCATGTGACGAAATTTAGACATTTGGATTAGGAATTTAAAGTGACTTCTTCATCTCACTACAAGGAAAAGACCCTCTAGTGGATGTTTTTAAGGAACCCCTTATAAAAATACCCTAGACATATATTTATGCCGGAGGTTACTAGAGGAGGTTGGCGGGCAGAGGTTTTTGCGGATGTTTTTCGTCCGACGCGCTTATCATTGTAAATCTCACCAGTGCGTTCAATAAGAGAAAGCACTGGTGCGCACAAAACATTGGCACACCGGACACCGTGCGCTCTGTACACACCCACCTGGTGCGTCGTATTACTGTAGCGCACCCGTGCTTTACAACTCTTCCGCACCGGTGCGTCATAAAAAAGTGTGCCAAAACAGAAACCCCTGGTGCGGGATTAAGAAACTACATTGGTGCGCCCATAAAAACCCCGCACAATGGTACAGGGTTAAATAAAAAAAAATTACCGCCAAAAAACTGCATTTTTCACTTTTCTCAGTGCTCCAGAGCTCTCAAGCACCAGTGCAATTTATCCTTGTTTGAGCCGCCCTGACATCAGTGCTCCCATTACTCCCATTGCATGCACTGCTGCTATGCATTGCCCACCAATCTCCAGCTTGAATTTTGAAAAATGGTGGGCAAATTTTCTTTTGCAAATTCTACAGCCAATATGCCTCCTCGACAACCAAATGTACATGTATTTTTATTGATTTTCCATAATTAAGCCTTTTATCAGATTAGAATTTCAAATAACTTTAAAATTAACCATTTAAAAGAAAAAAAAAAAATTGTCGTGCGGTGTGCTCGAGCCATTTACCTTGCATCGGTTCGCGGTGCTGCATGTAAATTTACAGGATGCACCGCAACCTGTGCCAATGGTATCCGCACCGATTCCAGGGTGGTACCGATAGACACACTGTGTTATTTTAAAATTTCTAAAAAAGTGCGGTGTCGTTGTTTACTCGACTACACCATTAACCATGTGGAATAGCGGCAATGCGGTGCGTTGACCGAAATATACGCCTCGGTGCGGGTAATGTTGTTAGTGCACCACATTCCACATTTTGACAGGGTCAATGGTGCGGCTTGGTAAATTGATGCTAACGGTATCCAAACCAGTTCCGGGGCGGTATCGAAGGCGCACCGTGTTATTTTAAATTTTTTTAAAAAGTGTAGTGCGGTCGGTTACCCGGCCGCACCGTTGACCTAGTGGAATAACGGCAACCTGGTGCATTGACTAAAATATCCGTCCCAAGACAGGTATTTTTGTCTGCGCTCCACTTTTCGTATTTCAACAGGGTCAACGGTGCGACCTGGTAAAATACCGCACCGTTGATTATGTAATGATGGCAGGAGGTCGGTTCGCTGACTTAACTATATGCCTCGGGGTGTAGAGTTTAGTCATCACACTGCACTCCTGACACCATACATAGTCAACAGTGCGCTACAAATTTTCAGGAGTGCCGTTTCCAGTGTGTTGAATATTATCTGGTCCACCGTCACCGGTGCGCTCCATAAAAAGACGCACCGGGACTGGTGCATGATTGTTTTTTTTTTGCTACACCGACTATTTTTTTTTTTCCAAAAAAAATTATATATGTATATTTCTAAATAAATGTCTCATTTAATAAAAAAAATGTATTTAATATGTCAATCATTCAGAGATGTGAAAGGAGAGAAGAGGGGGAACAACAAAAACAACAGGTGGACCAGTATAACATGGTTTTCCTGTGGGAGGCATGAGAGAGGAATAGAGATGCGTACCCTTACCCTATTATATCAACTATCTAAGGGCTCCTAAGGCAGGTAGGCCTCCTCAAGTTCTATGAGGAGAGTACTTCCCTAAAGGGCCATGGTTTGTTTTTGAGACATCTTATCCATAGGTGGAATGCCCACCTACAGGCTTTCTGAGTTGGTCGTAACCAGTGGTATAGGCCCACTAAGGAGGATATATATTTCATTACAGGGCTACCGAGAAGAGGGGTGGATTTCTCCTCATTATAAGAGGTTCCAGTTGGCTATGTAGCAGGTAGTCAGTTAGTGTACTCCCAGAGATACATTGGAGCATCAGTACTGTCTCCTTCAGATTTTCAGGTCGCTGGAGGTCAGTTACGTATTGGTGCATTTGGTAGTGAGGAGGTGAGGTGCCTCTCACTTCTCATTTCGACCATTTCACACAACACCAGTGACGGGAAACACATTAGTTGCTTGCTTCTATATTATGTTGATTCTTTAGTACAAGAGCCACGACTTGTTGAGTAGTCTGCCATTTTTTTGCGCCAGTTCTGTACAACCTTAGATAGATTTCGTGCTCATGCACAAGCGAGGGTCAACTTCCCTTTTGCTTCAGAGCATTTTTGTTTATTTTTTGAGAGGTTTCCAAAGATGAGGCCTAATTTTGTTCGACAGCCTCGTAGGCCAATGTTCGAGGCACAGATGCACATGTAGGGGCAGATGATGCCCAAGAGGGGCGAGACTGTGTTTCCAAAGAGGATATCAAATGATGCACTGGAGTTGCTAGCCAGTGTTGACGAACATCCATTCAATATGGTCCCTTGTCCTTATGCGGGTTTGGATTGGCGAGGGTGTACCAAAATCCTCTTCACAACTGATGAGCCGCCGGATGATAGAGGTAATATTAATGTTTTATTTAAATTTATTCTAACATGTTCTTTAACTTGTTTTTATTAAATTTTGTAATGATAATTTATAATTATTGTTGTGTACTTGTATATATTTTGCAGACATTGGGTCTTTTGATGGCGAGGACATGCCAACACCACCACATGATCACTCTTGGTTCTCATGATCACCCTCATTATCTTCCAGCTCGCATGGCATGATAACACTATTGTTCTAAAAAATATGCTTTGATCTAGGGTCACGTGTTATTACGAATCACCAATCCCTATCCAACACATCTGGGTAAAAAAAACCTGGTTGCAGTGTTTGGGGAAAACATAGGGATCCTTAGCTTCATCCCACATCTTTCTATAGTTGATACATATCAGCCTACTATCGCGATCTTCCTTTACATTATTCTGATCAAAGATGTCCCACCACTTGCACCTAAAAATAACACATTGGAAAGAAGAGAAATCCACTTCAATGGTCTCTTGTATCTTTCCGATGTAACCTAACGTCCTTCGTACTAGGTTTTGATCACGGTGGCTAGATCGAATAGATTGATTAAACTCGACTTCCACTCCACAGTCTTGTGTGATGTTTCCAGCATCGACATTTTCTGTGCAAAGATGGTGTCCATATGCCCACATAGATGGGAACAAATCCACCTATTGTAAAAAAGTTAAAAAAGCATAGTGTCATGTGTCTTATAATAACCCAACAGTTAAAATATGAAATATAGATGTCTTATAAGTTTCAAATTTGCATATAAATTAAAAATATTATTACCAAGTTGCTGCACCCAATCCCTATGTTTAGCGCATCCTCTTCAGGATGCGGGTAACGACCGGTTGCACTGTATTTCTCTTTGACTTGGTCAGCAACCCAACCGTTGGGGCATATTTTTGGCATATTTTCTTTTAAATGATCGGGATAAGGCACACTTATACCATTCAATCGCCTGAATTCTTTCCTATCACTATCCCATTTCATCCTCTTTTGTTCGTACAATGTGACCCACGGTTGTGTCGCTTCAGAATTGTAAAGAACAAATTTATTAATTGCTTCAATTTCTGCATTCGCTGATGAAATCAAACCGACATTATATAGTACTTAGAGATAAAAATATACATTATATCGAAGTTCAACATGAATAGTAACTTTGTGTAAATTTGAAAAATTATAATTCACTTACTCTTTATCAAGCACTTTTTTCCACTCGTTTGGAGCAACTCCCCTTCTCTTTTGTCTCCATCCCTTTCATCGTCCCAAATCACTGCACCTGATTTGTTGTCGATCTGCTTGATGTACTCACTGGATAATAGAAAGACTCATACAACATGTACCCCTCTGCCATAGACCCCTCGGGTTTTTCCCTTTGTCGAACAAATGGAGATCAACTCAGTGCCTTACAAATGGACTTCTTGTTATTGGTGCTAATGTATATATCACCACACCGGTGCATTTTTATTACTGCGCACCAGTGTTGTTTTATAAACAGACGCACCAACATTGTGCTATTAAGTGACGCACCAGTGACAAATAATTGGAAATAAAAAAAGAGCAAATCTATTTCTTTAAGTGAAAAAAAAAGCGGTAAATTGAAAAATGGGCGGTAAAATATTTTCTAAAATATAATTTCATAAAACATTTCTTTAAATACTAAACACTTTTCATTATTTCACTATTTTTGCAAAAATTTTCAGCCAGAGATTTGCAGGAGACATATTTGGAGCAAAAAGAGCATGAGATCACTGTGGAGCAGGGAAATACGTTCGAACAAAAGTATTCAGACAATCAAAATTCCAAACCTCTGGTGATTCAAACCTTGTAGCATAGAATTTCAAACGCTCTCGTGATTAATGTTTATTGTTTTTTTTACTTTTCTTCTGTAGTTTTTTTACGCATTAAAAGAAAAAAATCAATGTTTATAGTTTTTTTTACTTTTTTTCTGCAGTTTTCAAAAACAAAATAAAAAAAAATCCATTTTTAGAAACAAACCCTAAATTATTTTTGTTTCTGCCCTTTCTTCTCCCTCTTTCTGTGATTTCAGAATTAGGGCTTTTCAATTTAGATTTATAGGGTTTGTATTGCTAAATATAGGCGTAAGACATCCAACCCATGGGACGACTTTCATATTCGGATCCCAATCCATGTCGGCCCTTGCGTGAATTAAAAAAAAAACAGATTTTTTTTCATCGGTGCGCCCAGCATAAACTAGTGCACCGATGTGCTGTATTATCCCAGCGCACCGCGAAAGTACTGTGATAAAAAATAAAAATAAAAAAAAACAAAATATTTTTTTATTAGTGCACCATATGTAAAATATGGCACCGGTGTGCTATTTCATTATGGTGCATTGCGAAAGTGTTGTTTCACAAAAAAAAAAAAAAAATCCATTTTAGAAACAAACCCTACATTCTTTTTGTTTCTGCCCTTTCTTCTCCCTCTTTCTGTGATTTAAGAATTAGGGGTTTTCAATTTAGATTTATAGGGTTTTTATTGCTAAAAATAGGCCTAAGACATCCAACCAACGGGATGACTTGCATAGTCGGATCCCAATCCATGTCGGCCCTTGCGTGTTAAAAAAAATAGATTGTTTTTCATCGGTGCGCTCGGTGTAACCTAGTGCACTGGTGCGTTGTATTATCTCAACGCACCGCGAAAGTACTGTGATAAGAAAATAAATTTTTTTTTTTTTTTTTATCAGTGCTCCATATGTAAAATATGGCACTGGTGCGCTATTTCATTATGGTGCACCGCGAATGTACTATTTCGCACAAAAAAAAAATCCATTTTAGAAACAAACCCTACATACTTTTTGTTTCTACCCTTTTTTCTCCCTCTTTTTGTGATTTCAGAATTAGGGATTTTTAATTTAGATTTATAGGGTTTGTATTGCTAAATATAGGCCTAAGAAATCCAACCCATGGGACGACTTGCATTATCGAATCCAAATCCATGTCGGTCCTTACATGAATTAAAAAAAAACAGATTTTTTTTTCATCAGTGGGCCCGACGTAACCTAGCGCACCGGTGCGTTGTATTATCCCAGCGCACCACGAAAGTACTGTGATAAAAAACTAAAAAAAATATTTTTTTCTTAGTGCGCCATATGTAAAATATGCCACTGATGTGCTATTTCATTATGGTGCACCGCGAACGTGCTGTTTCGCACAAAAAAAAATCCATGTTAGAAACAAACCCTACATTCTTTTTGTTTCTGCCCTTTCTTCTCCCTCTTTCTGTGATTTCAATATTAGGGCTTTTCATTTTAGATTTATAGGGTTTTTATTGCTAAATATAGGCCTAAGACATCCGACCCACGAGACGACTTGCATAGTCGGATCCCAATCCATCTTGGCCCTTGCGTGAATTTAAAAAAAAAAAAAAAAAGATTTTTTTTTCATTGGTACGCCCGACGTAACCTAGCGCACTGGTGCACTGTATTGTCCAAGCTCACCGCGAAAGTACTGTGATAAAAAAAAAAGAAAAAAAAAAGAAAAGAAAAGAAGAAAAGAAAAAAAGAAAAAAGAAAAAAGAAAAAAAAGAAAAAGAAAAAGAAAAAGAAAAAAGAAAAAAAGAAAAAAAGAAAAAGAAAAAACACACACACACACACACACACACACACACACACACACACACACACACATATATATATATATATATTTTAATCAGTGTGCCATATGTAAAATATGGCATCGGTTGATGCTACAAAAACTAACACTTGACGATTTTTATTATTTTCTCTGTGTTAATCGGTGCGGTGGTTAACATGTAACACACTAGTGATCCTTGTTGACATAGAGCGTCGTATGTCCTATTATACTGTTTGTGCAGTGTGTTTATAATACCTCCACGCACCGACGTCGGTGTGTACAGAATGAATGGCGTACCTAGTTCTTGAGATTTTTTTTTACCTGAAAAGTTGACAATTTATTTATAAATATATTAATGAATGATATGGTACATGTTTCAGATTGATAAAGAAATGACTGACAAGAGATCAAGTAACAAAAATACTGATAACACATCAAGAAAAGAAAAAAATGCATGTTCTTTGTAAATTCTTTATAAAAAATATTATTTTTGAACTATATGTAAGTTTAACTAATATGTATTGTTTACTGTGTATCATGCAGAGCCACAAAATAACGACGCTCGATAAGATTATTTCTGATCTAGGACCAGAAGAGTGTAAAATCTTGATGGAAAAATTGCAAAAGGATGAATCATGGGAATGAAAAATACTATCGATCTAATATGAGTTTCTTTTTTTAATTTTCATTAAAAATATACTTAAAATTATTAGATAACATGTGTCAAACAATCTATTAATTCACACCCATTTAATGTTCTACAGGGACCAATAACTTAGAAAAGGAATTTTGTTCTAAGAAAATAAAAAAATAGAACATGTAAATGAAAATGAATTGCTCCTTAGCTCATCTGGAGTGGTGCTGGAGGTTAACGAAAGGGGGAAAAACTTTTACAGAAGTTTGAGGGATCTAGTGGAACAAATGTATAGACGTTCTTTCCACTTACAATACAAAAACCAATCCAATGATTCCAAGAACCAAATTTTATCTAAACTACATGAAGAGTTTCCAGAGAATTGGTCAATGAGACATGTCAGACTTTTAATAGCAAGAACGTACAATGACAAAAAAGGAGGAATAAAAAAGTAATATTCCTTTAAATGTTTGTCTATAATTATTTATAAATATCACTTTTGTTATATTTACTTTTCATATATCAATAGAAAAATTAAATAGTTTATTGTGATGTTACATTTTCAAGAAGATTATGAAAATCTCAAAAGATGAATGAGCTGATATCAGAAATATGCCAGTAGGAATGTCGAAAAAAGTGTACAAGGAGATGGTCAAAGAAATGGACAAAATTGCATCGCAGGAAGAGCCATCTCAACAATAATGTGCGTCAAATGTAATATGTAATCATTGAATTTGTCGATCATTAGGTACAATAAATAAACAATTTAGCATTAAATATTAATTTTCAAGTATTTTATTGCAGAAAAGAAAAGAAAATGCAACCCATTCAATACATAAAACAGACCAACAAGGAAGAAAAGGGTTGATATCTAAGTTTGTGAGTAATTGTTACTTCCTTATAACAACTTAACTAGATTTTATTTTTGTATTTTTTGAGTTGTTTTACAAAAATCATCATTGAATGTCTCCAAACAGGTGCTAACATACAAATAAGAACCATAAGAGGAATTTACTGAAATTGGGTTAAATATGGGTTGTGAGTACATGTTGGCATATCAGAAATTAATTGTGGAATTTATAAGCATCTATCAATATTGTTTTACTTAGCTATGTCTATAATTAATAGAACAAAAAATCTTTTATTTAAAATATATGATTTTTTATGGGGTATAAAACTTGCAGGAAACAAAGTATGGAACTGCGCCAACAGATGAAATCTTGAAAGATGGCTTATTGTTACATGGTTTTGAAACAATGTGTATAGTTTATGAGTCAATTTTTGCAATGGTACGACATTTCTTTTCGATTTACATTGATGTATATTATTTAATATTGCAATTTTCATTATTCTCACCAATGTATATACACTCATTACAGTTTATTTTTATGTTTGTAGATGGAAGGTGAAGAAGAAGAAAACAATCAACGCCATGAACAAAACCTTCCTGAAAATAACCCAAGTCATCGAAGTAGCTCTAGCAGTGACAACAGTTCAAGCGAAGAATGATGATCACTATGTTTGGATATCAAAGCAAGGCATTCTATTCTTTGAAATATTATCCTGTGAAATCAGACATTTTGTTTAATGTAATGGACATAGTGTCCTGATTGAAAGACAAAGGATTACCAATAACTGTCCCATTTTGTATGACAAAGTCTGTCTTATTCATATATATATATATATAATAAAATATGTTTTAATTTATTCTATTGCGTTCTCCATTGTCGATGTGAAATGTAACACCACTGATTAAATTTATGGATGATTAAATATTATAATGAAGAGATGTGAAATTTGATGATATGATATAAAAAATTAATCCAAACATATAAAAATTTAATTCATATGAATGCTGTTATAAGATATATATGTGTCGACTTTTGATGAATAATGAATTTTAAAAAATCACAATAATTATGATATGATATAACAAATTAATCTGAACATCACATTCAAATGCATTAATAAAAATTTAATTAATATGAATACTGTTATAAGATGTGTCGACTTTTGATGAATAATGAATTTTAAAAAATCACAATAATTGCACTATCACAGGTCGATGTTTCTAAAAAATACAAAATGAAAACCAATGCGTGTCAGTTACTATACACCCATGCGTTTGTATTCTAAAGCACAGTGGTGCGTTTCTATGACCTATGGGCACCGCACAAATACTAAAACCAATTAAAAATATTGGTGCATTTATCTGGAATTATGCACCGGTGCATTTGTACGACCTTTGAGTACCGCACAAATACCGATACCAATTATAAATCTCGGTGCGTTTGCGTGATACTGTGCATCGGTGCGTTTATGTGTCTCTACGCACCGGTGCATTTGTACGACCTATGGGCACTGTACAAATACCGATACCAATTATAAATCTCCGTGCATTTGTGTGATATTGCGCACCGGTGCGTTTCCATAAGTCCCAGTGTGTTGAGACGACTTGTGGGCACCACATAAATCCCAAGACCAATTAGAACGGCCTTGTGTGTTGTATCACCAAAACTGCGTCCGGTGCAATTTTATACCTTGATGGCCCAGTGCATTCTCCTTCGACCAGCGTGAGCCACCTTCTAGATGTACGCACCGGTGCGTTCAAGCCCGAGTAGCGCACCGATGAAAAAAACATCCGTAATAACCTCCGACTGCCCATTTTTTTTTGTTGTGTTGAATTTCTGCTAAAAGCTCCACCAAAACCTCCGTAACCATAAATGGATGTTGTAGAAAATGTTTTTTTGACAATTTTAGCCAATTTTATAACACTAAAAACCTCCTTTATAACCTCCGCTAGAGGGTCTTTTCCTTGTAGTGTCTAAGGCCTTGAGACATGCTTCCAACCAAGTAGCTGGGCAATGGATTCGAACATGAGATTGGATGGCTTCCTTTAGGACACTAATGAAATATTCCAAGTAAAAAGCTTCTCTTATTCCTTCAGTCTGGATGGCCAATTGTTCAAAGGCTGCAATGTAGTCTTGTGCTGTACCCTTTTTCCTGAGCTTAGTGAGATGACCCAGAAAGTGAAATTCCTGATCAAAGTGGTCACAAATGGATTTTGAGAAAATGTTCCAAGTTGGCCTCCCTGGATAGAATTTTTTATGCCACTTCCACCACTACCATCACTATTTGTCCAAGTAAAGAGGTCCCACATGTATTTTAGTGTCATCATACTAAATATTGTTAAGGTGGAAATATTGTTCCATTTGTGCCACCTATATTGTTAGGTTAGAGCCATCAAATATGTACATGTCCAACTTGGGTGTCTAGTGGCCCGAATATTGGTGACCTCCATGCAAATGAATGTGATGGTTGGATTTTCCTTCTATGTGTGCATAAACACTATTTTCTTCCCTCATGGGTTCGCAAGAATTGCTTATGGATTCTAGTACTACTATTGTTATTTTGTCATTAAATGACACCCAGAAGTCACTAATTTTTTTTGAAGGGCTTAGAATTTCTTTGCAGCCATACCTTTAGAGATGGTACTGTGCATACACTAGCCCCGATCAAATTTTGATCTTACTTCAAAGTAATATGGTTGGAAAGAGGGCAACCTTAGGATTCTAGTGATGTGGCTCACTTGAATTCATCTTGGGAAACTTTTTGGAGCACATGAAAAATGGTGGGTTTACAGATGAATGGTACCATTACGATCAAATTGCCATCCTAAATCTTATGGTCTAGGTCTCTTGCAGGTGTCCTAATTATTATTGGATTGTTTTTTTTTCTTTTTAATTTTGAAAGGAGTTTTACTCCCAACTGATCAATATTGTGGTGGGAGAAATCCAAAATGCTTGATATTGCCAAATATCCTGCAAAAATCAGGGCTGAAATGTAGTAGCAGAAACCTCAAAGTCTTGGCATTGAAAAATGTTCTGTGCCAATCTGATCTGGCATATAACGACCCGAACCCTCACTACAAAAAGAGTTTGATCTATGCTGTGAAAACCCCAGCTACTGAATCTGATATGTATGGTGGTGACAAAACCTCAATTTCTTGATTTGATTTGTACAATGACAACCAAACCCAAATAACTGGATCTGATTTGGACAAAAAGGTGGTAGGGAAATCTTCAAATAACTAAGGGAACTGCAACCACAAAGGAGTGTCAGGTGCTATAGATCGTGATAAACGTAGGGGTCCAAAAATAATATTCAGCCTGAATACCCTTATGTACATGCGAGTAATCTCCTCGAGTGCTATTCTCAATGTACAATAACAGCAAGATGGCTGACAACTTGTCTAAGGTTCGGTTTCACGTTATCATAGGGGGGTTTCTGATATACCCAACGGTACGTGGAAGTGAATTTCATTCATGGTTATGTCTAATGCACTAATACTTGAAGGGGTACCCACATGGGTTACAAGGGAGTCCAATAAGCGTGACCACATCTTGTAGTTTATGTGCTCAATGACAAATCCCATGGTTTAAAGATGCCATAACACATCTCTAGGCTAATTTTTTTTTATAGCCAAAATTGGAGGTACAACTAGCCTTAGAAAGTGCTTTGATACCACTTGTTATACACTTGACCCGTGAGAATAAAAAAAGTCCAGAAATATGAAAAATTGTTTCCAGAAACATAGAAATATCACATGAATTTAGACAATTTGCGAAGAAATTTTATTATTTAGAAGTAGAATATAATGTTCACTCGTCTCTTCGAGGGGGAAAACCCCAACAGAGTAGAGCTCAATTACAATAAAACTCGATGATTATTTCCTTGCTATCTAAGGCTATTTATAACTTTATGACATCCAAAACCCTAACCTATGTCACAAGGTTTATCGAACTTTCACCTTGAGGTTTGAATTTTGGTGAACCTTGAATTTATTTTGAGGTTCGACGAACCTCATAGCCATTGACCAAGTCCATAGATCAAAACTCATAACTTCATGTCACAACTCAAGCTTGTAATTTATCTTTGTAATTCGCATGTCTGTAATAGCATTTTTGATGTTTAATGATGTTGATTTCTTACTATTTTATGTTATAATTCATTATATATATATATATATATATATATATATATATATATATATATATATATATATATATATATATAAACAAACCTGATATGAACCTCATCAAAAAATTTGAACTCAAACCGATACTAATCATTGTTGAACCGAACCATGTGACATTGACCCTAACTACTAGTGGTCCCTTGCATAATATAGGTTAACCACTTTATTTATTAATTATGGTCTGTTTATATATATATATATATATATATATAATGTTATAATTCATGATATATTTTATGTTATAATTCACTTGCCTCTTCGAGCGGGAAACCTCCAACAGAGCAGAGCTCAATTACAATAAAACTCGATTATTATTTCCTTGATATATAAGACTATTTATAGCTTTATGACATCCAAAACCCTAACCTATGTCACAAGGTTCATCGAACTTTAACCTTGATGTTTGAATTTTGGTGAACCTTAAATTTTTTTTGAGGTTTGACGAACCTCATCTAACCTCATAGCGTTAGGTCCCTATATTACTAGTGTAGTCCCTTATTGTTGTTAGTGTAGCCCCCTTATTGTTATTTTTGTACCCCTGTAACCCCAATATTGTTATTATTGTGCCCTTACATTATTATTGTTAGGTCGGCTAGGATTATATTGTGACCCCATGGACTCCTATATATAGAAGGATGTTTTGTCATTTGTATCATCCAAGAATTTTTCATTTATGTAATTTAAAGGAGGTTTCCCCCTCGAAGTTGCTTATTTCTAAGGCATTGATCTCTCTTTTCTTCTATTTTTGGAGCTGGTTTCATAACATTTTGTATCAGAGCTTTGGATTTTAGGGTTTCACTGCTCCAAACAGGCCATCGTGGAATTTTCGCTATAACATTTTTTCTACGAAGGTTCAGAAGCTGAAATTTTTTTAGAGTGAATCCGAAATCCTTAGGAACATTGTGTAAATATTTCAGATCTTGGTTCGCAATATTTTCATAGATATGATCTGTGGAAGTTAGGGTTTGTTCAAGCTCCTGAATTTCACCTAAACATGTCATCGTGGAATTTTATCTATAAATTTTTTCTAAAAAGTTTCAAAAGATGAAAGTTTTACAAAGAAAATATGCCATACTTAGGAACATCTTGTATAAATTTCAGATCTTAGTTCACAATATTTGCGGAAATATGATCTGTGGAAGTTAGGGTATTTTCAGGCTCCCAAATTTCATCTTAAAGAGGTGACCGTGGGAAAATTTTCATAAATCTCTCTTTGTGCATTGGATTGGAATTCTGTAAAAAGTGGCGGAAAACACACAGAATTTAGTTTCTTGTTTATCAATTTCATAGCCAAATGAGGAAACAATGACACGTGGCATACCATAAAATTTCACTCTACTAAACCAGTCCATAATTAGGTCATTGTGGGAGATTGGACATAACTTTTCCTTAAAGAATCCAAATCAGGTCAGACCTGTGGCATTAGAAAGAAGATTTAGAGGGCTACTACAACACCGAATTTCAGATATTTAAGATCGTAAATTACAAAGTTAATTCGATTTCAATATCGAGCTTTGCAAAAGCAAGAAAAATGTGTGTATTTTTTTCTTCTAATTGCATAAGCCTTGTTTGAAGAATCAGTTTGAATTAATTCCAAGGGCATATTGTAGAATATATATCAGTGTTGGGTTCTAAAGTTCCCCCTAAAAATAATTCAACACCCACTAAGCCTTTATAATTTTCTACTATGACTCATGAAGATGAAGAAGTACAACATGACATATCAAAATTACACGAGCAAGTGCACCAAATTTCGCTCTCGCAAAGAGCGACAAAAAATGAAATGGAAGTTTTGAAGAAAGGTGTGGAAGCTAAGATGGATGGTTTGAAGAAAGGCATGGAATTTTTAAAGAATTGCATGGAATCTAAGATGGATGGCATGGAAGCTGGCATGGAAGCTAAGATGGATGACATGGAAGCTAAGATCGATGAAAAAATGGAAAATATGAAGAATGATCTAAAAGTAGACATGGCAGGTTTGATAAAGTTGATACAATAAATATTTCCTAATGGTGAAAAGATAGTAGAGGAAACTCATGATGAGAAAAAAATAAATGTTAATCGTGATTTCATAAATTCTAATGTTGAATGGAAGACCCACCATATTCCAAAGATTGATATGAGGAAGTTTGATGGCAAGGATCCCGTAACATGGATACTACAGATGGAGAAATATTTTGATCTCAATAATGTGAAAAATAAACAAAAATTACACATTGCAACTTTATATTTAGAAAAAAATACATTTGTATGGTATTGATGGCTTTTCTCCCATAAAAAAATTGTCACTTGGTCAATTTTTACGGAGGAAATGATAGCACATTATGAGGATACAAAGATAAACACTTTTTTTAGCCAATTGATAACTCTCAAAGAAAAGGGTTCAGTGGTGGAGCACATTGAGGACTTCCAAAAATTGAATATAAGGGTAACTGATATTCTAGAGGAACACAAGATTTATGTCTTCATAGGGACTTTAAACGATAACATCCAACATGAGGTTAGCGTTAGGGAACCTGATTCATTGGAGAAGACATTCAGGTTAGTAAGAAAAATTGAATGTAAAATTATGGTGACAAGGAAGCCTAACACTCACATCTATAAAGATGGAAGTGTTACTACTCCTAGACTTCCACAACCTACAAGGTTGACACCACAACAATTGGAAGAAAAAATAGCAAAAGGGCTTTGCTACAGTTGTGATAGCAAATACACTAAAGGTCATAAGTTTGTTGAGAAGAAATTATTTTACATAGATTGTGAAGAGGAGGAAGAAAATGAACAAGAAGCTTCAAAATAAGAAGTTATACACCAGGAACCAACTCTAGAAGAAGAAGAAATGAGTCCGAACATATCATGTAATGCATTGGCAAGAATTACCACTCCTCAAACTCTCAATATAGAACGACATATCAAGAAGAAAAAGGTAATAGTGTTGATTGATTCAGGTAGTACCCATAATTTTATTCATTGTAAGGTAGCCAAGGATTTGAATGGTTTCCTATACCCAACACTAGAATGTCAAGTGATGGTTGCAAATTGAGGAACTATAAATTGATCTGTTAAATGCCATAATATCAAGCTAACCATGGGGAAATATGTGTTCGAATAGTCCAATGCTTTCCATTCCAATGGAAGGTGCTGATGTTGTACTAGGAGTACAATGGTTACAATCTTTGGGGACGGTAGCTTTTAATTTTCAAGAACTTTTCTTGAATTTTTTTTTTTCGGAAGGAAAGGAAGTTGAATTATAGGGTATCACAGGGAAGCCAAGAAAGATAATAAGCTCTAATTTCATGACAAAGATTCTGAAGAAAGAACAATGAGGTGTAATTGCACAATTATGCTCACTAGAAGTTCTAACATCAAAATCATCTATTTCTCCAGATCTCCAAAAATTCTTGGACAATCATGCCAAGGTGTTTGAAACTCCCAAAGGACTCCCACTTATTCGTGATTATGATCATGCTATTCATTTGATTCCAGGAAGTGTACCTCCAAACATCAGGCCTTATATATATCCTTATGTCCAAAAGAGCGAAATTGAACGTATGATTGCAGAAATGTTAGAGGCTGGTATAATTCAACCTAGTCAAAGTTCTTTCTCTGCTCTAATAGTATTGGTGCACAAGAAGGATGGATAATGGCACACATGTTCAGATTATAGGGAGCTCAATAAGCTCACTATTAAATATAAATTTCTCATTCTTGTGATTGATGAATTATTGGATGAATTACATGGAGAAATTTATTTTACCAAGTTGGATCTTTGTTCAGGATATCATCAAATTAGAACGAAGACCGAAGATATTCTGAAAACAACATTTCAAACTCATGAGGGTCATTATGAATTTTTGGTCATTCCTTTTGGCCTTACCAATGCACCTTCTACATTTCAAGGGTTGATGAATTCTATTTTAAAACCCTTCCTTAGAAAATTCGTGCTAGTATTTTTTGATGATATACTAATCTACAACAGGTCTTGGAAGGATCATGCTCAACATGTTGATAGGGTGCTCAAACTATAGGCGGAGAAATAATTATATGCAAAAACATCCAAATGTTTCTTTGGCGTACAAGAGGTGGAATATTTGGGTCATGTTGTGTCTCACGAGGGTGTTAAGGTAGACCCTAACAAAAATAAAGCCATTAAGGAATGGAAAGTCCCCACAACCATAAAGCAGTTGCGAGGATTTCTCGGGTTAATAGGGTATTATCGCAAGTTTTTTAAGAATTATGGGAGAATAGAAACACCTCTAACAACATTATTGAATAATTATGCATTTTCATGGACTCTTGAAGCAACTAAGGCCTTTGAACATCTTAAAGATGCAATGTTCCTAGCACAGGTCTTAGCTACGTCAGACTTCACAAAAACCTTTATTGTGGAATGTGACACCCCAGGAAATGGAATTGGTGTTGTTTTAATGCAAGAAGGAATATCCATTGCTTTTGAAAGTCATCCAATCAAAGGAAAGTATTTACAGAAAGCTATTTATGAGAAGGAAGTGTTGGCAATACTACATGCACTAAAGAATTGATGACCTTACCTAATGGGAAGACACTTCAAGGTAAAACCCGATCATGATAGTCTTAAACACTTTTTGGAACAAAGAATATCTTTAGAAGAGCAGCAAAAATGGGTCACAAAGATGTTGGGTTATGACTTTGAAATAATCTACAAAAAAATGGAAGATAAATGTTGTTGTAGATGCGCTCTCAAGAAATAATGAAGAGGTGGAAGCATTTCTTTGTGCCATTTCTATTATCCAACCAGATTGGATAACCGAAGCAAGGGATGAATGGAAGAAGGACGAAGAAGTGTGGGCACTCTTTCAAAAGTTGCAACAAGATCCTAGTACATATGATACATTTAGTTGGAAAAATGGTTCCTTATGGTACAAAGGTTGCTTATATCTTTGTAAGAATTTCCAAATAAAACAAAAGATTCTTTTGGAATTGCACACTTCTCCTTTAGGAGTACACTCGGGATTTTTAAAAACTTACCACAGGGTGAAGAAAGATTTTTTTTGGGATCGCCTTAAATATGATATTCAAAAGTTTGTGGCAGAATGTTTGGTTTTCCAGAAAAATAAAGTTGAGACAATTAAGACCCCAGGTCTTCTACAAACTTTATCCATTCCAAGTCAGCATTGGGAGGATATTTCAATGGATTTTATCATAGGTTTACCTAAGTTCGAAGGAAAGAGTGTGATCATGGTGGTAGTTGATAGAATTACCAAGTATACACACTTTTGTGCATTATCTCATCCATTTAAAGCATGTACAATTGCTACTACATTTATGGAAACAATTCAAAAGCTACATGGATCCCCAAAGATTATTGTAAGCGACATCAATCCCATTTTTACTGGAAATTTTTGGATGGAATTATTTTCTTGTTTGGGTACTACTGAAATAGCTCATAGCTCATCTTATCATCCTCAATCCAATGGTCAAACTTAGATAGTGAAGAAATGTTTGGAAGGATTTCTTCTTTGTTTTGTATGTGATAAAAAAACACAATGGGTCAAGTGGTTACCTCTCGCTGAATGGTGGTATAACACTTCCTTCCATACTACAACAAAAATGACCCCATTTATGACACTTTGTGGATATCATCCACCTTCCATCACATCATCTTTAAGAGAAAATTCTAAGGTTAAAGTAATGGAAGATCACATCGAGCATCAACAAGAAGTTATCCAACTCTTAAAGGATAACCTAAATTTGGCACAAAATCGAATGAAACAATAGGTAGATCAACATCGCAGCGAGAGAATTTTTGATGTAGGAGACTGGGTATTTTTATGACTACAACCATACAAAAAAAATGTCCCTCAAGCAAGATAAGAAGGATAATAAATTATCGCCAAAGTACTATGGTCCTTACAAGGTGTTGCAAAAGATTGGTACTATGGCATACAAATTCAAGCTTCCTCCTTCTTCGCGAGTGCATCCGGTTTTCCATGTTTCATGCTTGAAGAAGGTTATAGGTGAAATAATTCCAGTTCAAACGATATTTCCAAGACATGATGAGGAAGGAAAAATCACATTGAAACTTGAAGCAATCACGAAAACAAGAACTCGACACCTACAAAATCGATCAATTTTAGAGTATCTTATCAAGTGGAAGAACTTACCCACTAAAGATTCTACATGAGAGGATGAGAATTTTATAAAGAAGCACCTAGAGCTACTCAAGCATTGAGGACAACACTTTTTTGAAGGAGAGGGGAATGTTAGGTCCCTATATTACTAGTGTAGTCCCTTATTGTTGTTAGTGTAGCCCCCTTATTGTTATTGTTGTACCCCTGTAACCCCAATATTGTTATTATTTTTCCCTTACATTATTATTGTTAGGTCAACTAGGATTATATTGTGACCCAATGGACTCCTATATATAGAAGGAGGTTTTGTGATTTGTATCATCCAAGAATTGTTCATTTATGTAATGTAAAGGAGGTTTCCCCCTCAAAGTGGCTTATTTCTAAGGCGTTGATCTCTCTTTTCTTCTATTTTTGGAGCTGGTTTCATAACACATAGCCATTGACCAAGTCCATATATCAAAACTCATAACTTCATGTCACAACTCTAGCTTATAATTTATCTTTGCAATTTCCATGTCCATAATAGCATTTTTTATGATTACTGATGTTGATTTCTTACTATTTTATGTTATAATTCATTATATATATATATATATATATATATATGTAAACGAACCTAATACAAACCTCATCAAAAAAATTGAACTCAAACCGAACCTTATCATTGTTGAACCCAAGCCATGTGACATTGATCCTAACTACTAGTGGTCCCTCGCATAATACAGGTTAACCACTTTATTTATTAATTATGTTATGCTTATAACTAATTGTGGTACATTTTTTATAATGCGGGTCAACCACTTACAATTATTATTAATGTGGATAACTTCTTACAGGATTTATCGACTCAAATAACTAACTATGACTCTGACGAGGCCCCTTGGGCTTATTACATAAATAAAGGGTTTAGGTTGGACCTTGACATTTGGAGGCGTCATTTGGAAAGAAGCGTAACTTTTTAATGGAAATGATAGCTATAGGGTGGTTTCAAGATATTGATGGATTGGAACTAGCATAAAAATATCAACTCAATGGTTGTAGTTTGTGGTGGTTTCTTCAAAGGATACTATGCTGGAGGTGATAGGTAAGGAATAATTTGTTGTCATTACATTGTTCCTTCAAAAACTACAATAGATATTCTCTTTTAATGATGAATTTAGGAAATGCATTTGAAGAGGCTCTTGCTTCTAGAATTTAAACTAAGGATTTGTTTTTGTACAATATCTATTTGTGGATACTTGAATGAAGAGATATTTAGGACTGTAGTGTTGTCCAAACCCCTTTTACACTAGCATACAAATTTTCCCTTGGTGTTTTTTAAGGCAGTTAAGGAACCATAAAATGAGGATGCATGGCCTTAGGGTTACATGTCTGTTTCAACCATCTTGCAAAGGAATATTATAGGTAGTTTTTACAAACATGAAAACACTCATTAATGTTAGTTTGGAGGGAATATTTAAGGGTGATTGTATTCTTTTAGTAATAATGTAATGGTGTGCAATTAATAGGGTTACATTACCTATTTCAAGCACTCTTCATGGACCTATTTTCAACATTAACCTTGAAAATTTTAAAGAATATTTCTTGGAGAATCCTATTGACAATATTAATCCCTCCATACAACAATTATATTTTAGAAATATAAATTCAAAATCATCAATGATCATTCACAATTCATGAAGAAAATAAAGGACTTGGAGGGGTTGTTGTGTTTATTTCTCACAATAAATTTGCATTCCTTAAAAAGTCATAACCTAGTACTGATAAAAACTCAAAATTAAGGTACATGTGGATGCTATTTACAATAGGGGATCATGATTGAGGACCTCCACACTTAATTCATGAAATATATTTTCTAGCTTTCAGATATGTCCAAGGCACTCATTGAGTAGGTAATGAATGCATGGAGCACTAGTTTGAGGGTGCATAAATAATTGTATTGCATATATGACAAGAAAGTGTTTGTCATCCATGTATGGGAAATTTATAATACCTACAACCACAGTTTGACTAGGTAGAAGCATAAATTTCATAATAGAATGATAAATAATGTGCCTAGTTTTGGGGATAAATTATGACCCACGCTCTCTCACTCTCTCTCTCTCTCTCACAATATTATGCAATATTAAATCAAGACTTAATTATTTCCAACCTATATGCATGGCCACATTTAAATAGTGTTTTTGAGTTGACCTATGCAAGGTATAAGGCCAATCCTACAAATTTTAATATTGTGAATAAGGAATGATGATGAGCTGACTTACACATTTAGATAAAGGGGGGATGAATTGTACCTTTGAAGCAACCCTTTTGAAGGGCGTTAGAGGTGGGAATTCACTTGTTCAGGTTTTTTACCATGGACTCTTGGGAGCTATACTGATTTTCAACCTTTATGTCCACTTGAAGGCGGATTTAGGTTGCTTGTGCAATATTTTGGGGTGAAGACACTTTCCAATCCAAAATTAACAAAATAATGAATGCAAAAGAACATAAATTTATATTTCAATGAAAATTATATAGAGGGAGGAAGAGATATATTTTATTTTTCAAACTTGTATAATAACATAACAACCTAACAATCTCCAATATCCATCCAATGTGTGCCACAACAATTATTATGTAAACCATTCCTACTTCTTCTGGTTCAGGCTCATCTCGTAATATTCAGCCTGAGGCAATTAATGAGTCAATTCCGTGGGCTTATTTTGATGGGGCTTCTGCTGTTAATGATCTTTGTGGTGCTGGTCTTATCATTCATCTTTCTCATGAAAACTCTTTCCGTGCTTCAGTAGGCCTTGGGCAAGGGTCCAATAACTTTGCTGAACTCAAAGCCCTCCACTTGCTTCTTTGCTGGTTGATATCCAAACATATGAGACAGATTCAGATTTTTGGTGATTCTAGAAATTTTGTGAACTGGTTCAATGGGACTCAGCAGTGCAGGAATTTTATTTTGTTACCTTTGCTTAAGGAGATCCGTCGTCTTAAATGATTTTTCTTTGAGATTTCTGTTGTTCACATTTACAGGGAAAGGAAACAGGAAGCAGATCGATTATCTAAAGAAGGTGCTCAGCTTGATCTGGGGTCCTGGACAGTAACTGAGATGGTGAATGGGGTTGTTCATGCTCGGGAACATCCTTCTTTTGTTTAATTTTCTGCTATTTTACTTTTGAATTGTATATATTTGCTTTCAAAAAAATTTAAAACAGCTACTATATTGAGTCCAGAATTGTTTTCCTTATGTAAGGAGGTTCTGGGCTCCATTTTTGGTTTTTCTGATATATTTTCATGGGCTGGGATAGTTTCTACTGCCAGCCCTTTCTCTGTGCTAGTGAAGATATGGGTTTTTTCAGTGCTTTCTTCTCTTTCTGCTCTCATCTCTTTTCTCGGTTTACCGCGAGATGATGAGCTAAAAGAGATGCACTAATGACTACTTTGGATTTTATTTGGCTGGTTTTTTCTGGTTGCTATGCATCTACACAAGTGTATAAGTAGCTATGCCTCCATCTCCTTTTGCAAAAAAGGAATGGCTCTGTTATCGAAATGCTATGCATATGTTCCGAAACTATCTATCTAATAGAAAGTTCGATTTTTTGTTTCTATGGAAAAAAAAACAATTATTATGTAACCCACAAAAGAAGATATTTACAACAAGGAAACTTTTAAAGAGACACTCAAATAATTTTATTCTATATTGCTTCTAATATGCAATTTTTCTCATAGTCTAATAAAGAAAAAAATGTTACAAATCAAACCAACAAACTTATGAAGTTTCAGGTTTGTATGATATTGGTAGAGATATTCACAAGCACACTCCAATGTCTATGCTAGATACGATCACCAAAAACTTCATAAGAAATATACAAGTGGCATGCAAAGATTCTGATCTCAAGCATGAAACAAATGAAACGACTCTACAGGTCACACCTAGATCTATTCAAACTTGCCAAAGGTGTTTCCCAAGTCACTTTTCACCAGATAGCAAGCTCAATCAATCTCAAAAATAAAAAATCACTCTAAGTGAGAAAAACCTCAATTTAAGTTATTAACACACAAAAATATCAAATAAGAGGCCCATCCAAAAGTAAAATCGCGAATAACAAATCAAAAATAGCCTCTCAAACTTAGTGGACAAACATATATGAAAAGAAAGTGGGAAAAAAATCCCAAGAAATCCACAAACATGAGGCAATAACTTATTTTTAGCACAAAAATAGGTGATCAAATAGGGGCATTCACATATTTCCAATGTAATAACATGAAATAAATCACTCTATATCTTAATAAAGGGCATGGTCATGCTTAAAAGTTGAGAAATTCACTTGAATAAATCCCAGATTTGAGAGATTTTAGGGATCTAAACACCTAAATAGTAACTCAAAATGCAAACAAATGCAAAAAACACTCAAAAATAGGAAAGAGAAAAGGATTTTCAATATCTAATGAAGAAACAATAGATCCTTCCCTAATGGAGTTGCCACTTATGTCAAGGATAAACATTCATGTAGACAAGTAAGCACTCCCTTAGATATTACATTGAGCCAAGAAAAAATGCTGGATACACTAAAATATAATTTTCCACCATATTCAAATATGAAATCAATCCTAATACATGCTAAGGGAATGGAGAATATGGTCTAGACCCTTTATTTGATAATTGTCCTTGGATAATCCTAGTTGATATAGCCCTAAAGATCCAACTCCAGCTCTTAGCTCTTGCTTACTACACACAAGAGAACAAGAACCCCAATATAAAACCCTTTCAATCAATAGGAATATTAACTACTATTAGATCTAACCTAATCTACTCAAGGAATATTATATCTACTATTTTTTTCCCATAAAACATCGAATAAAAAAGATAATGAAGGGGAAAATCATATAGATCTATATCCATAACAAGACACACATTACATCAACCAAGTTTTTTTACCTTGTGTCCCAATTGAAGGTCTCATATATTCTTACTCCAATTCCTCCTTGGACCTCACACACAGATGAATTCTTTGATCTCTAAAGGTTGTTGTAGAGATTCAACCAACACTTAAAGAATCAACAAAATAATAAACTAAATTAACATTTTTATGACTAAATAATAATTAAAAATACTTGAGTGCATGAATACCTGAATGAGCTCCTTTTTTTTTGAAGAATTAGTCTAATATTGGAGCAAACCTCCCTCAATTTGATGGAGCAACAACGAAGTCAACATTGACTTTACTTTTTCTCTAATCGATTGAGGGAGGTTTGATCCAACATTATTTGAATCCTAATCTATCCTCTACTGAACATGGGCAACCACATGAAGGTGGAATCTCTTATGAACCCACCCCTAAAACTTGTAACTTCAAAAGAGATAAACAAGCACAAGGAATATCCACATTTCCTTTGTTTTCCTCTTCCTAAAAAATATGACATTCGACCATTGTACCATGTCCACAAGTTTCACTAATGGATTGTGGACATGCTATAATGGTTGAATGTCGTATTTCTTAGGAAGAGGAAAACAAAGGAGATATGGAGATTACCTGTGCCTATTCTAACATTTTGAAGGTACAAGGTTTTAGGGAATAAATAAGAGGATTTTGTGTAAATAATAAACGACAAAGATTCCTACTGGAATCTCCTCCAACAATTATTCTACTGATTCAACCAACACTTAAAGAATCAACAAAATAATAAAATAAATTAACAAACATTTTTATGATTAAATAATAATAAAAAATACTCGAGTGCATGAATAACTGAATGAGCTCCTCTTGGTTTCAAGAATAATTTCTTGGAGTAGTATAATCTTGGAGCAAACCTCCCTTGATTTGACAAAGCAATAACGAATTCAACATTGATCTTGCTATTGCTTTGTTGGATCGAGGGAGGTTTTCTCCAAAATTGTTTGAATCCTAATTATTATATACTGAATAGGTCCAAGCACGTGAAGCTATAAGCTCTTATGGTCCCTTCCCCCTCCACATTACTCTCAATTCCACAGTAGCCAATCTATCTAGTAGAAAATAGTTGAAAGCAACACATTAAGGTTCATGCATAAACAATAGAGAAATAAAAAATTCATAAAGAAACATATGTGGTTTTGTACATAAAGAAACATATAGAAATCATTCATTAACATATAACATTCATTCATTTATTCATTAATCATAGACACAAAATACTTCATCTCAATAAACTTTATCATCAAAAATATGTTTTCGCAATATGGTACATGATGTTTCTAATTATATAACTAGTTTAATGGTTTCTTTTTCATTTTTTTTTTGACATGTATTGAGAAAGGAGGACATGAGGTTATTATTCCCCTTCAGTTGTTTGGCATCTAGAAGTATTCTTGATAACTTGGTTGTGTACTCTCAACATCAAGGTTGTTGCAACATGGGTAAATCATAAATTGCAACAAAAAAAATGTCAAATTGATTTTTTTTGTTATTATTATGATTATAAGTATTTCATTAATCAAAACAGAATTAGAGTTTTATTTACCTGATTTAGTAGAAAATGAATGCATAGTAGTTTCTTGCCTAGCCTCATCCTCTACATGCTCTGGAGTTGAAATAAGAAATGTTATAATTAATGCACCAATTGAATTAAATATTTTTAATTCTAATCCTCTTTCTAAATGAACAAAAGGTGAGGTTACCCAATGATTCAAAGAACTCATTCAAAGGAAATATCATTGAAGTAGTTCATTAATACTAAAAAAGACCATTTCAATATAATTATTTACTTAGTGCACTAGTTAATACCATCAGAATGACTGCGCTGTGCTCCTCTACTGGTAGAGGATCCTCATGTATGATACTCTGCCATTCAAAGAAAAAAAAATTATAAGTACATAATAAAAAATTACCATTGTAAAATTTATAAGCACCATCGTAAAATTATTAATGTGGGCCTCATCTAAAGCAATATCATGGTGCTGCATCCCACTGTCATGGGGTTGCATGGGAGCACCATGTTCTGGTTACACTCCACTATCAAAGACAATCTTGTTGATATTGCTTCTCCCATGCTTTAAAAAAAGAAACACATTAAATTTATGGATGATACAAACATTATTGCATTTTATATGTAATGAAAGGTTATTTTGGATTGGTTTTTATTTACAGTGTCCTTCAAACTGGATCTTTGAGTTTGTCACATTCTTATTTGGTGATAAAAAACATCTTGAAAGATGAACTTGAAACTGAGCCGAAAGTCTTCCTCTATGGCTTAGGTTCCAAAATCATCACCCTCCAATGCATAAGATTATTGATTTTTGTTATTGGCTATAAATGAGGGATTTTGATTTTAATTAAATAACTTACAAAGAAATTAAAAAAATAAACATCCTATGAAAGTGACATAGAGAATCATTTACACGTAAATTAATTAGGGTTTTGAATATAAACCCTAAGGGTGAAACAAAAATAAAATTAATCATCATAAAAATATCACGAAGCCTTAGTCATTGGTTGTTGTGGCTTAAATAAGAACTAGAACCCTCGTTAGAAAAAGAATGAAATGTAGTGAAACAGAAATCCCAATTTTCTAAATGGAAATTCCCAAATGAAATTCACTCTTCTATTAATTAGAGATAAATCACATAAATTTATAGAAATATAGGGATAAGATACACTATTATGTTACTAAATTCAGAAGAACCAAACCTGGTTGGAATGTGACCTAGAAGTAAAAACTACGTGAATAAAATATGCAAGCCAACATAGTGAAAGGTGAAATGAATCATACCAAGAGTTTTATCCAAGCCGATGCCCAGAAAAACATAAAAAATCAACTCTATTTGTGCCCTATACACATTGTGAGGGATTATATTAGTACAAACCCTTGACAAAGGCCCAAAAATTACAATTGAAAATGTTGATAAGAATAATGTTAGAAGCTTACCTTTGGAGGAGAGATGGAAAATCCCCAATTTATTGGTCATGAAAACATAGAGTACCCCATCATTCAAACTAAGTCATTTCCTCTTTTCAATACAACTATTGTATCAAACAAAATTTTTAGTATGACATACATTGAAGAAGGCGAATTGAATATGAATGATTGAGTGATTTATGTAGGATTGAAGGCATACCTTTGTAATTAAAAGTGACGAAGGAATCCCTAGTTGCTACATATGTCTTATTTTGAAATTTACAGGTGTAGTTGAATCCATATGGCCAAGAATAAAGACAAAAACCCATGAAAGTTTGCAAATTAAACAATGCCGCTCTGGATATGCGAGACTGAGAAAATGAGGAACATATGAGGTCATGGGGGTAGTGGTAGTCATTTTGATCAACACTAGTTACCCTCCACCTTTAGATCTAAAAATCCAATCATGTTAGTTAAAAGTGCGTCTGCCAGATGAGCCATGTGACTTCACATGGGAAGTTCTCGCGTGGAATATGGAAAGTGTTGCCATGTGTAATGTATATATCCCACTCTTGATTTATTATATCCCACATAAATCACATAAAAAAATATGACAAATTTTAAATTAAATGAAGGTAGTATTTCACCATGCAAATATATGTTATACTCATGCACCGAGGTTTATCATGGTAAGAAGTATGGATATATTATAATGCATAGAGTATTCAATATATGATATTGTAGATGCAATAAAATTTAAAGATCTATGTTAGGTTTTGACCACGTTGAGTTCCAAAAGGGCGAAAATGATGCTAAGACATATATTGATAACCAATATTTTACCAAGATACGAGTAATGGTTTAATTTAAACCATCTTATAGTCAATTTTGAGGGACATAACTTATTATATGTGTCTATAAACATAGACAAATTAAGTGATTATTACTATAAGCAAAACCTATTCATTCTAGAGTATATTAGATTAAGTGGTCATGAAAAAGGAAGTAATTTCATGAAATAGGAAGTATTGTACAGTGAGATGATCAATATTTCAAACATACTACTAATGAGTTAATGGATATTTACATGTATAGTAAACCAAGAAATGAATTCTTCGAAAGGTACATAATTATTTAGTAAGTTCAATGTCTTTTTTTTGCATATAAATGAGGTATGTTACACTTAGGTCCTATTGTTACTTTGCATAGGATTGCTTGTTTCGTGGCCTTTTGAAAAAAACACTAGAATTTTGGATTGTAGCTAGCTAATCTCGACAAAAAAATTATTTTCTCATTTGCAATAGTTATTTATACAACAATCTACAATGATCTAAGTTGTTACATGAAAACGAAGGTTACTATGATATATATATATATATATATATATATCTCGAAAGAGAAATAGACAGCAATACAAGCATACGACAATATAGAAAATGCCAGAAATAGATCATAAAGCAAATACTCATAAAAATGCCGGGAATGCTAAGCCATTTTATTAATCTGAGAATATAATGAAATACAATAGATGATCAGAATGATAGCACCTATTCTTTCTCAAGGCAAGTGAAGAACTCTCTCAGAAAGAAAGGAAATGGTTGCTATAAGAAACTGCGTCCCAGCTGCTGGAAAACTGCCGTAAAACTGCTGCTACTGGAATGGACTGAAACTAGGGGCTGATCCCCTTGCCGGAATGAGCTGAAAATCTGCAGACCACCTGTACTCACCACCCCGGACAAAACCCAGAAACCATAACAAAAATGGTCAGCCTCCAAAAATCACCAAGGAAACCCTCCTCAAGGAATTACGCTGCCTCTGCAAGGCTCAACGCAGATGCCAAATGAGAATAGCTGAAACTGTGCCACAACCTCCTCAGAAAACTTCCTACTGGAAAGGACTGATCCTCTCCTCTGGATATCAACTGAAACTCCTGCAGAAAACCCCGCAACGGAACACCTCCAAGTAGAACTGCGTCCTCTCTCCTAGGGACTGCGCAGTCACAAGAGAAGCCCAGCTCCTCAGCAAAAAAACCAACCAAACCTCCCGCTAAAGACTGAATAAATGACCTTACCCAAGCAGGCACTCGAAGTCCCCTGGGGCTAAGGGTGAGATCTCTGACCGGAGACACTCAACGCACTAAACAGTGCTGTAGACAGGCTAAACAGCCAGCGTGCTCAAGAAGACAATAATCTAGCTCAAATATCATCAACAACAAGAATGCCAAATGAGAAGGCTCTCCCACCTTTTATAACGCTGGCCTCTCTCCAAAACCCTAACATGCTCCTCCTCAATCTGCGCAGAAGCTCCTAGAGGCTACGTGGGCCCCCTCCTCTATGTGGTGTTGGACCCCCATGGCTCCCCATAAGTTATAACGTTGTGCTACTAGGGAGATACTTTATTTTACTTAAGTGAGTTAGACCCCTCTTCTCACTTTTATTTATTAATAAACTATAGACGGCAAAACTATACAAAAATCGAATATTCCAATTAGCTGTTGCTAATTAGGAATATTACAGTCTCCCCCGGAAAAATGTTGCTTGTCCTCAAGCAACTGAAGTGATGGATGTTGCAGAATCTTCTCATTCTCCCAAGTGGCATCCTCATCCGGAAAAAACTGCTTGTCCTCCAGCAATGCCTGAATAAGCCTCATCTCTAGCTGATGCTCCCCACTAACCCTGCAAAATGTGCCTGGGTCCCAGATGTGCCACTGAACCCTCTCTGACCTCTGCATCACCCTGATATGAAGGGACCTCTCAATTCCAGGATCCCAAACTGATCTCTCACCAATCGATAGTCCTCTCGGATCCCAATGCCACCATGGCCAATCATCGCCCAAGTCCCACGGTTCAGACTGCGCACTATCTCTAGCTATAGCTGATGCTCTAAGAGGTGAAGACAACCAATAAGCATCAATGCTCCTGGGCTCCTGCAGTGTTGTACCTGTAACTGCATATACTGCCCCTCCAACTGCATACCAGCTCATCACCTCTATCCAATCCAAGTCCTGACTCCATCCCATGCTGATCCTGCTCTCCTAAGATCGGGAAGGAGTCCTAAAGTAACAACAACCGGTGCCCTCCTGCCAACTGGGATCTGTAACATCTTCTATGTCCAAGGGCCCCTGCTTCACTGTGCTCCCTACGAAGAATACCATACCATCAAGAGGGTACCAACTCATGATCTCCCGCCAGTCCATCCTGGAAGAAGAGTCCAATGTAGCAACAACCACACATGGATCATGCCCAAGGTGTTGCCACCAGCCCGTGATAAACTCCCACTGCTCTGCCCTGTCTGCCAATGGAAGCTGCCTGTAGAGGGAAGCCCCTCTCTATATAGTGGGCCAAAGTGGGCGAGACATGCCGCAAGCCCCATCGATGTACTCCTGCAGAGTACTACTCACCGAAAGCACTGTAGCTTGGTTGACTGTATGGACATCTACTTGTATCTCATCAATGTGTCGGTCTGAAGATGGATGCTGCACCGTCTCCAACAACTCATCCCTCTCATCGGGAATGTAGAACTCCTGCTGTCCCCCAACTCCCTGTAGAACTATCCCATCGACCTCCAACATCTCTAGAGGATATGAATCTGTAGCTGCTGTCACCATACTCGATGTCAGGGCATCTGACTGCTCCTCCTCAATGGCTGACCCTGCGGTTAGCCGCATATCCATCACAGACTCGATGTGGGTGTCCATCTGGCTCTCTCTCAAAGGAATATCATGCCTAATGTGAGTAGTGTCCTCCTATGTCGACTCAGGCTCCATCACCTACTGCTCCAAGACTATACTGCTGCTTGTCTTCGACCTTTGATTTACCCATTGAAAACTACTCAGAAAATTCTAGGAATTTGGGAAGGTGATCCTTGCGCAAAACCCAGAAAAACTTGAAAAGGGTTTCTTCTAATTCCAAACTTCAAAATTTGACCCTTTTTATTTTGGCCCTTTTCCAATTTCGTTTTTGGTACTGCAACTGCTATTGCTCTCCAAAATCCCAGCAAACCTCTGTATGATCTCTTTCCCAATGTCATAGACCACAGGCTGAGCCAGATCTATGCTCTGATACCACTTTAATATCCCGAAAGAGAAATAGACAACAATACAAGCATACGAAAATATAGAAAATGCCAGAAATAGATCATAAAGCAAATACTCATAAAAATTCCGGGAATGCTAAGCCATTTTATTAATCTGAGAATATAATGAAATACAATAGATGATCAGAATGATAGCACCTATTATTTCTCAAGGCAAGTGAAGAACTCTCTCATAAAGACAGGAAATGGCTGCTATAAGAAACTGCGTCCCAGCTGCTGGAAAACTGCTGTAAAACTGCTGCTGCTGGAATGGACTGAAACTAGGGGCTGATCCCCTTGCCGGAATGAGCTGAAAATCTGCAAACCACCTGTAATCACCACCCCGGACAAAACCCAGAAACCATAACAAAAATGGTCAGCCTCCGAAAATCACCAAGGAAACCCTCCACAAGGAATTACGCTGCCTCTGCAAGGCTCAACGCAGATGCCAAATGAGAATAGCTGAAAATGTGCCACAAACTCCTCAGAAAAATTCCTACTGGAAAGGACTGATCCTCTCCTTCGGATATCAACTGAAACTCCTGCAGAAAACCCCGCAACGGAACACCTCCAAGTAGAACTGCGTCCTCTCTCCTAGGGACTGCGCAGTCAAAAGAGAAGCCCAGCTCCTCAGCAAAACAACCAACCAAACCTCCCGCTAAAGACTGAAGAAATGACCTTACCCGAGTAGGCACTCGAAGTCCCCCAGGGCTAAGGGTGAGATCTCCGACCAGAGACACTCAACGCACTAAACAGTGCTGCAGACAGGCTAAACAGCCAGTGTGCTCAAGAAGACAATAGTCTAGCTCAAATATCATCAACAACAAGAATGCCAAATGAGAAGGCTCTCCCACCTTTTATAATGCTGGCCTCTCTCCAAAACCCTAACGTGCTCCTCCTCAATCTGCGCAGAAGCTCCTAGAGGCTACGTGGGCCCCCTCCTCTATGTGGTGTTGGACCCCCATGGCTCCCCATAAGTTATAACGTTGTGCTACTAGGGAGATACTTTATTTTACTTAAGTGAGTTATACCCCTCTTCTCACTTTTATTTATTAATAAACTATAGTCGGCAAAACTATACAAAAATCGAATATTCCAATTAGCTGTTGCTAATTAGGAATATTACATATATACACATATGTATATATATATACACATATGTATGTATATACACACACACACACACACACACACACACACACACACACACACACATATATATATATATATACACACACACACATATATATATATACACACACACATATATATATATATGTGTGTGTGTGTGTGTGTGTGTGTGTCTATATATATATATATATATGTCTATATATATATATATATATATATCCAATCTGGGTTCTTTTCTCTACACTCATACAATGGTATTATTTTCTATTGAGAAATCCTGAATTATGTCAGAAGCTCTCCCCCATGGAATTCTATCGTGGAAGATGCTTATGTTTTTCTTTAGGCCTTATTAATTTTATAACTATGATTCACATGTCTCTTTTCCAGTTGACATGCTTTTCTTCCTCATCTTGGCCTGAGACATACTAACCGAGGAATCATATTTCACCGTTAGTACCTAATTTTATTAGATTAGTAAATACCAGAACAAGTCTAAAATTAAATCTTCCCCTACCTAGTACCTTTAGTAATTTCAAAGGATTATTCTGCACCTATGACTTAGTTTTTTTTTCTTCTTTTCCTGCAACAAAAAATACAAGGAGACAAAGAACCCATACAGATGGTCCTAGAATATTCATTTCTAGCATTGTTAATCTTGAATAGGCATAGCATTATAATTATTACAAAATTATGACAGTGTTATCTAGACAATCAAATACTTATCTAAGATTTTCTCTAAAAATAAATTAAAGGTTGCCATGTTCCTCCAAACCATGAACTACGTCTCTTAGTAGTTCCCCTCGAGCTCCAATCCTCTTCAGCCAAGAGAGAAACATAGAGATTATTTTTCAGCTTCACCTCCTTAAGCCTTTAACAACGTCATGCTAATTTTTCAGGGTTCAGAACTAGTCTTTCTCTCCCACCGACCTTTCTTAATATAACTACCTTTATCTCCCACAATTTTTTTTACATAGGTTCCATATCATGACATGTACCTCCACTCATGAATATTCTTGGTGGTTTGTCTATGCCAAGAGTTCTACCGATTGGCAAAAAAGATGATTTTTTTCTTCTTTTGATCTTTCCCCTTCTTTTGCATAAGTGATTCTGTTGGAAATACTCAAGGAGAGAACTGGGGGGGGGGGTGAGTCAATATTCCTTTCAATTAGTATTATTATTAATATTTGAGAGCATTAGTTAATCTTCAATTATTATCAGTGTTTGTACAATGATAGCAGTAAACAAAAGGAACACAAATGCACACCGTTTTTAAGGTGGAAACCCTCTTCGGGACAAAAACCACCTGAATGATTTTCTAATAATTCTTTAATATTCAACTCCAATTGAAAATAAAGCTCCAAATTCCTAGAATTTAGAAAATCCTGAGATTCTTCAATAGTCAACTGAACGGATGCCCCAACACCCAATGAGATACAACTCACCCTAGCACCACCCTAATACCCTGAAGTTTTCACAGGCTTGAACCTATTGGTGAATTCATGCACCAGCCTAGCACCACCCTAACACCCTATAGAAGAATAAAAGAAGAATGGACTCCCGTACCAGGGAAAATTTTCCACTTTACAATGATATAGAATGATGTAGAAGAAGAAGACACACTAGACCATAACCCAAAATATGACACAAATACCTAATGATGAACCTAGACCTCCCGGCACTTCCTCTTCAAGTCTTGGTAGATAAACACTTGTACAAATTTTACAATAATGATATTACAATGACTCAGTATAATGACACCTTTACAATGACTGTACGCAGTGCTTCCCATGTGAAGACTTCATGTGGTGAACTTCTTGCTACTGTTCTGCACCTTGATTGCTGCTCTTGTCATGCTACCCTTACTTAGTATTCAGAAAATTAGATCATGCATTGAGTCTTATCTTGATGAGTATATAATACTTGCAAAATTTCTTCAAGGAAATACCCAAGACATGATAATAGAAAAACTTACCTCATCCTGCAGAGCATATGTCAGTGCTAAACAAAAAAAAATATAATACAAAGAACCTAATGCAATTAAGAGATGAACATGCATATACAAAATATACTTACCCGGAGCTTACCTTTGCTACACCTTTCTTTCCTTTGCTGCCCTAGAAAGTCTGATCCTTTGCAGCCCTTGAAAACACATGATTTAGCTTTTTCTTTCCTTCTAGGATCTCAATATTGAATGGAGTGTATATTTGTTATTTCAGATCCCCAATATGTGATTTTCGGTCATGTAGTAGTCCTTCGAGTCTTCTTTCCAATGCCACATGTCTGACCCAATTTGGATTCTTCAAGATAGAGTTATGTCCAATCTATCACAATGACCTAATTATGGATTGGTTCAGTAGAGCGAACTTGTATGGCGTGCCACGTTTCACTGTTTCTTCATTCAGCTTTGAAATTGATATAGAGAAAACAAAATTACATGCACTATCCGCCACATTTGATAGAATTCCAATCCGATACTCAGAGAGAGATTTATGATGGTTTTCCCAAGGTAACCTCTTTGAGATGAAGTTCAAGAGCCTGCAAAAACCCTAACTTCCACAGATCATATCTCCAAACCTATTGCCCACTATGATCTGAAATTTTTATAGGAGCTTCCTCAGGATTTTGACTTCGTCTCATAAAAATTTCAGCTTCTGAACCTTCATATAAAAACAGTTATAGCTAAAATTACATGATGAACTGTTTCAAGTAGCGAAATCCCTACATGAGGAGGATATGAGGATCACAATTTATATAAATGCTTAGGTTGAGAGGGAATTAAACAAGTGAATGTGGGAGGGATTTTAGAAGTTTAAAAATTATTAATTATTAACTGTTCAATGTCCACAACAAATTATTAGTGTCATGCCACAACCCCATGGGGTTTTAGCCCACTAACTGGGGTTACTAAATTCAAACATGAATATCTCTCAAATCGTGAAGAATTATGTGACGTGACATATATCAACGGAAACATATCAACAAGTAGAAACCATACAAAATATCCTTGACTCGGAATATAGAAATTTGGTAGGTAAAAATTCCCATGCAAGATCAGTGTAGCCCCTAGAGCTTCTTGGGTTGACATCAATGATAACCACTGACCAACAATCTCCCCCTTTGGAATTGATGGTAACACAAGTACTTCCCCTGTGAACATGAAAACTCTTCCCGCAACATTATCTCCCCCTTTGACATCAATGGAAAAGGGTAACTCCCCCTAACACACAACCATCTTGCGAACTTGTACACACTTCCACTCCCCCTTTATATTTTGAATAAGGAAAATCTAATGAGAACTTGGAAGAATCCCAAGCTTCTGGTGAAGATATTCAAATCCTTCATGAGGTAAAGGTTTAGTGAAGATATCAACGATTTCTCCTTTTGTACCAACATATTCAAGTTTGATATTATTTTCAGCGACTTGTTCTCTAACAAAATGATATTTGATTGGAATGTGTATTGTTTTTGAATTCATGACAAGATTATTGGAGATGCTAATGGCACTGGTGTTATTACAGAATATGGGAATAGGCTCACTGAATTGTACTTGAATATCTTTCAAAGTTTGTTTCATCCAAAGGAATTGAGTACAAAAAGTTGTCGCTGCAATGTATTCTTCTTCCATTGTAGAGAACGAGATTGAGGTTTTCTTTTTGCTCAACCATGATACAAGACAACCACTTAGATAGAATGCTACTCCACTAGTACTCTTATGATCATCAACGCTTCCTACCTAATCTACATCTGTAAAGGCTTGAAATTGAGATTGTTACCCTTGGGATACCACAAGCCATATTCTGTTGTGCTCTTTAGATATCGAATAATTCTTTTGACGACAATAATATGTGATTATTTTGGTGTTGCTTGGAATCTTGCTACTTGTCCAACTGCTTGCATAACATCTGGCTGGGAGGCTATTACATATAGAAGACTACCATTAATAGATCTGTACAACCTCTGATCCACATCCTTAGATGAGTCATCTATGCTCAGTTTGCAACCTGTTACCATCAGAGTAAGGACGGGTTTGCAATATTCCATTTTGAATTTCTTGAGAATTTCCTTGATGCACTTGGCTTGAAATATAAATATTCCTTTCTCTTGCTGAGATATTTGAATCCCTAAGAAGTATGTCAGCTCACCAAGTAAAGGCATCTTGAACTCACTTTGGATCTTTGTAGCAAAGTTCTTACTTAGTCGATCATCATTGCTATCAAATATTATAGCATCCACATATACCTCAACGATTGTTAAATTATCTTTATCTATTTGTACATAAAGGTTGCTATCAACAGTATCTTTCTTGAAGCCTTGTTGACGTAGATATCCATCAAGATGAGCATACCATGCTCTGGGAGCCTGCTTGAGACCATATAGAGCCTTCTTTAACCTGCAAACATAGTCTTATTTTTCTAATATTAGAAAACCTTCAGGTTGTTCGATGTAAACTTCTTCTTCTAATTCGCCATTCAGAAATGCTGACTTAACATCCATTTGGTAGACTTTTATTTTTATTGAACATGCATAGGCGATAAACATTCATATGGCTTCCATTCTGGAAACTGGTGCAAATGTTTCGTCCAAATCAATTCCTTCCAATTTTGTATAGCATTTGCAAACCAGTCTTTCTTTGTTTCTAGTAACCTGTCCATCTTCATTCAATTTGTTCCTGAACGCCCATTTAGTCCCAATGAAATTTTTATCTTTTGGTCATAGAACTAATTCCCAAGTGTTATTCTTCTCGATTTGATCCAATTCCTCATTCATAGCTACTACCCAATGTTTATTTTGGTTGGCTTCCTCAAAACTACTAGGCTCAAAGGTTGCTAGAAAAGCAATATGAGGTTGTTGTGATGAAAAAAGTTGTCAACCTTCATTTATTTCACCAATGATTTGATTTGATAGATGGTTCTTTTGAATCCATTCTTTTTTTCTCTTTGGAAGACTAGATTTTTCTCTGTGTCTAGATCCTCATCATTATTCGTTAGAACACCATCTTTGTCAAATGTAACATTTATGCTCTCCACTATCTGTTTTTGTCTTAGATTATAACATTTATAGGCCTTTCTTTTGCGTGAGTAACCAAAAATTATACCTTCATCAACACGTGATTCAAACCAAATTTTGATCTTCTCTTTTGATATAACATTTTCTTTCGAAGATTCTGAAATATTTTACATTAGCCAGTTTTCCTTTCCATAATTCATATGGGGTCTTGTTGCAATTATTTCTGAGAAGAATTTGATTGATAATGAAGATTGTGGTATCAATTGCTTGAACGTAGAAATTTTCATCCAATTTTGAGTCCTTCAGCATTGTTCTACCCATTTCATGTACGATTCTGTTATTTCTTTCAGCAACTCCATTTTGCTGAGGTGTTCATGTTGTTGAAAATTTCCTTTTTATTCCATTTTCGTCGCAGTATTTCTGAAATAATTTGGAAGTGAATTCTCTGCCATTATCTGATTTTAGACACTTTATTTTCAAATAAGTTTCATTTTCGACCAACTCCTTATATATCTTAAAGCAGTCAAATGCTTCAGATTTTTTCTTTAGGAAACTGACGACTGTCATCCTGGTATAGTCATATATCATTAACATGAAATATAATTCTCCATCTAAGCCTTTTGTTCTCACAGGACCACATAGATCAGTATGTATCAATTCCAATGGATGTGATGCAAAGTGTTCTTTTGTTTTAAATTTGATTTTTGTCTTCTTTCCGTGCCAACAGGCCTCACATAGTGTCTTGGAAGATTTTGAGATTTTTGGCATTTCTCATACTACTTCCTTTTTGCTTATCCTGACAAGATTTTCAAAGTTTATGTGACCCATTCGTTTGTGCCATAACCAGCTTTCATCTTCTTTAGCTAGTAGACATGCTTTAGTTTCTTCATCCAGAACAAAATATGTCATTTGGAGCTCGACTTGCTATAGCCACAATTTTACCATACCCGTCTTTCCCGATTTCACATTTTGTGAAGTTGAATATCATTGTGTTTCCTTGATCACACATTTTCCCAACACTGAGAAGATTGTGATTCATGTTTTCAACCAATAGAACATTCTTGGCTAGAACATATTTGCTTCCGAGAGTGATAGTACCCGATCCTATAACATTTGAAGATCCATCATTTCCAAAGGACACGGTTCCATCCTTCTTCTCTTTCAGAGATACAAATTTCTTTCTATCTCTAGTCATATGCGTTGAGCAACCACTATAAAAATACCACACACCTTTGTTGTTTTGAGCCTTGAGAGTGAGAGCAAAATTATCAATCTTCTTCTTCTTCCATGTTCGTTCGTTCTGTGGCTTCGAATATTCTTCTGGAGGATTTTCAAGTTTGTAGTCTCTGGCTATGTGTCCAAAGTTTTGACATTTGTAACATTACATATTATTTCTTAAATGTTCAAATCTATTGATGTTTCGTTGAGCACTGGGAGGTTCATATTTGACAGATTTCCTAGAATTGTATTGGTTCATAGGGTACGTACGACATTCTACAGCTTTATGACCAAATTTTCCACATGAATAACAATAGAAATTAAAAATATGTTGGTACCTGGATGGAAATATTCGTCGAGGAATTTCTTCCAAGGTTGTTCTTGCAAATATTGTCCAATGAAGTCTACATGAATGTCAGATCTCATAGGTTCATTGTATTTTGTTGTAGAAGGTCCGACTTCTTCTTCTTTGTAACCAAGGCCAATTCCGTCATTGTAAGATCGTCGATTGTTTATGAGTTCTTCCAATTCCCTTGATTTGTTGGCATAGTTTTGGATAGTTTTTCCCTTCTTCACTTCCTTACGCAGTGAGACTACTTTGGCTTCTAATGCTTCCCTTTCTTGGTTGCTTTCTTCCAACTTCTTTTGAAGTGACTGTTTAATACATTTGTGTTCTTCAACTTCAATTTTGAGACCTTGAACTTGTCCTTCAAGAGTATTGGAACGAATCTTCTCAACCTTGAGATCTTTTATAAGCCTGCTTGTCTCCTTAGAAACTTATTCTATGGTCAACCATTCTTCTTCGTTGTTTGATACCTCTTATTTATTCTGCTTGGCCATAAAAAATACTCTCTCATTGGCTTCTTCTTCACTGTCACTGTCTTCATCGGATGATGAGCTATCTTCTTTAGAGAGAAAGTTTCTTTTGAATCCTTTCTTTTTGCCTTGCTTGTTGAATTTCTTAAAGCCTTTCTTTCCTTTTGAGTTGCCATCAATTCTGTTTGGAAAATTTTCTATGAAATTCCCAACCTCACCACAGCTGGAACATATCAATGGAATTTTACCTTTGAATTTGCCCTTACCAATTTTTAGTTTTCTCATAAAGTAAGCATATTCTCCATCTGAAATACATTCTTCATCATCTTCCTTTTCTTCACACTTGTAGGTGCAGGTCTTTTCCTTTGAAGGTTGTTTGTCCTTATTGGTTTTCTTAGATGCAACGAATGCAGTTTCTAGATGCGAAGTACCCTTTTCTTCATCAAGTCTCATTTCATATGCTATGAGAATTCCATGTAATTCCTCTTTGCTAAGTTTGTCTAGATTTGCACTGTATTCTAAGACCGATACCTTTGGGTTGAATCTCCCTGGTAACGTTTTAAGAATATTTCGTATAATAGTATTCTCGTCAATAGGCTCTCCCAATCCTTCCAGAGTGTTGGTTATTTCATCAACGTGTTGGAAGTATGCAACAATCTTGCCATATTCTTTCATTCTGAGTTGCTCAAATTTTGCTCTATAGATTTGAAGCTTTGCTTCTTTGACATTTGAGTCACCTACATATATATTATCAAGCTTGTCACATAAATTTTTGATAGTTTACAACCCAACACCTTATGATAAGCAGATTCAATAAGTCCACTGATAATAATATTCTTTGCTTTTGCATCATTTACCAAATTCTTCTTACCATGTTCATCCGCGGTTGGTGTAAAGACATTTTTAACAGTATCCCATAATTCGTAACCTTGTGCCAAGAGATAGACCTCCATTCTTCCTTTCCAGAGTGCATAGTTATTTTCATTGAACAGAGGTACACCAATCTTGGTATGCTCCATGACCTCCTTCCAGCTGTTAAACTGTTATTGAACTAAGCTCTGAAACCAATTGTTGGAAATACTGGGGGGGGGTGAATCAGTATTCCTTTAAATTAGTATTAATATTAATATTTTAGAGTATTAGTTAATCTTCAATTATTATAAGTGTTTGTACAATGATAGCAGTAAACAAAAGGAACACTAATGCACACAATTTTTAAGGTGGAAACCCTCTCCGTGACAAAAACCACCTGAATGATTTTCTATTCATTCTTTAATATTCAACTATAATTGAAAATAAATCTCCAACTTCCTAGAATCTAGAAAAGAATTCTTCTTCAGATTCCACTGGATGGACGCTCCAACGCCCAAGATTCTTCAGTAGTCAACTGAACGGATGCCCCAACACCCAATGAGCTACAAATCACCCTAGCACCACCCTACCACCCTGAAGATTTCACAGGCTTGAACCTATTGGTGAATTCATGCACTGGCCTAGCACCTCCCTACCACCCTATAGAAGAATAAAATAATAATGGACTCTCGTACTAGGGAAAATGGTCCACTTTACAATGATATAGAATGATGTCGAAGAAGAAGACACACTAGACCATAACCCCAACTATGACACAAATAACTAATGATGAACCTAAACCTCTCAACATTGCCTCTTCAATTCTTGATAGATAGACACTTGCACAAATTTTACAATGATGTTATTACAATGACTTAGTAAAATGACACCTTTACAATGACTGTATGCAGTGCTGCCCACATGAAGACTTCATGTGGTGAACTTCTTGCTATTGTTCTACACCTTGATTGCTGCTCTTGTCATGCTACACTTTCTCACTCTTCAGAAAATTAGATCATGCATTGAGTATTATCTTGATGAATATATAATACCTGCAAAAAGTCTTCAAGGAAATACCCATGACATGATAATAAACTTACCTCATCCTGCAGAGCATATGTCAGTGCTAAACAAAAAAAAAATTGAATACAAAGAACCTAATGCAATTAAGAGATGAACATGCATATAAAAAATATAATTAATTGGATCTTGCCTCTGCTACACATTTATTTGCTTTGTTTCCCTAGAAATTCTAGTCCTTTACAACCCTTGACATCACATGATATTTTTTTCCTTCTAGGAGCTCGATATTGAGTCTAGTGTATCTCTATACCTTTAGATCACCAATATGTGATTTTTGGTCTTGTATTAGTCCTCTGAGTCTTCTTTCCAATGCCAAATGTCTGACCTAATTTGGATTATTCAAGGCAAAGTTATGCCAAATATCTCACAATGACCTAATCATGGACTGTTTCAGTAGAGCGAACTTGTACAACATGCCACATGTCATTGTTTCTTCATTCGACTCTGAAATTGATACAAAGAAAAGTAAATTCCATACACTATCTGCCACCTTTTATAGAATTCAAATCCAATACTTAAAGAGAGATTAATAACGAGTTTCCCAAGGATACCTCTTTGAGATGAAGTTCATGAGCCTACAAAAACCCTAACTTCCACAGATCATATCTCTGAAACTATTACGCACCATGATATGAAATTTTTATAGGAGCTTCCTTAGAAGTTAGGCTTCTCCTCATAAAAATTTCAACTTCTTAACATTTGCAGAAAAATAGTTATAGCGAAAATTCCATGATGACCTGTTTCAAGTAGCGAAATCCCTAGAGGAGGATATGAGGATCACAATTTATATAAATGCTTAGGTTGAGAAGGACTTCAACAAGTGAACATGGGAGGGATTTTAGGAGCTTAAAAATGATTAATTATTTATTATTCAATGACCACAACCAATTATTAGTGTCATGCCACAAACCCATGGGTTTTTATCCCACTAACTAGGGTTACTAACTTCAAACATGATTATCTCTCAAACCATGAATATTTACGTGGCATGCCATATATCAACGGAAACATCTCGACAAGTAGAAACCACGAAAAATATCCTTGAATCAGAATATAGAAATTTGGTAGGTCAAAATTCCCATGCAAGATCGGGGTAGCCCCTGGTGTTGCTTGGGTTGACATCAATTACAACCACTGATCAATAGATTTCAATTTTTTTCTTGGAAGTTAGGAGTTTAATCTCACATGATAACCTTTAACATATTTTCAAGAATAATAACACCAAAATTTTTTTTTTATTTGTTTTTTATTAATCAAAATAAATATTTACATTGTCACATAATATCACTTGTCGCATTTTGACATTTCACCCACATGTTCAATATAAAATCCATAACAAAAATAAAATTACCATGGGGTATTACACTACTCTAGCTTAGCCTGGCCTACTCTAGCCTAGCCCATTCAAGCATAACATTGTCTAGCCTAGTGTAGCCTAGTCTACTTTAGCCTAGCCTAGATTACTCTAGCCTACTCTAGATTAACATAGTCTAGCCTAGCCTACTATGGCCTAGCCTATCCTATCCTACTCTAGCCTACCCTACTCTTTCCTAGCATATCCTTGCTTACTCTTTCCTAGCATACCTTAGCCTACTCTAGCCTAGCCTAACATACTCTTTCCTAACCTAAATTCAACTACTCTAAGCTAGCTTATCCTACTCTATCCTAGGCTAGCCTACTCTTCCCTAGCCTACCCTAGCTTAATATATTCCTATCATATCCCTAGATTACCATATTAAAATTTAGCATACCTTACCATACACTATCCTAGCCTAGATTAACTTACCCAATCCAAGCCTACTCTAAAATAACTTATTCTATCTTATCCTAGCCTAGCTTAATCTACTATATCTTAGGCTAACCTAACCTATCTTAGCATACTCTAGCCTCGTCTAGCCAAGGCTAGCCTTCTAGCTTACTCTAGCCTAACTTAGCTTAGCCTAGGATACTCTAGCCTAGTATACTCTAGGTTAGTCTTACCCACTCTAACTTTAGCTTAAATTAGTCTAGCGTAGCCTACTTTAGCCTACTTTAGCTCACTTTAGCCTATTGTAGCCTACACTACCTTACTCTAACCCAATGTAGCTTAACGTAGCCTAGCCTAACCTAGCCTAGCCTAGCATATCCTAGCTTAACAGTGACATCATAATTTAATTTTATAATATATATTTAAATATAAAAAACATAGTCACTTTATAATATATCAATCCAAATATTTTTTCATTATACATTACATTATTTTAATTAAACAAATAGATCATGCTACATTATACTATTAATAAAATATAATTTAAAATTTAATGAAATATTAATTATCTAAATTTTGAAATTAAGAAATTAATATTAACAAAGAAACTATTCTAAAATAAATTAAACTAAATAATAATAATAAAATATTCTATATATTAAAAATGATTTAAAATAAATAATATTTATTAATATCCAATTTAATAGAGAAAACATATTGAGCTTAACCATAATAATAATGTAAAAACAAAATCTAATGGATAAGAATATAAGATATAAATGAAAAAAATATTTATAAAATGTAAAAACACAAGTTAAAGCTATAGAGTTGGACAAATTAAATTTAAAATAAGACATGCAACCATGAAAAAATTGATTTCAAGAGCGACAAGTTATACAAATTAATTTAATAATTAAGAGAGATGAGGTGACAAGCAAAAATAGTCATTTGGATTTTTAGTTTGAATCTAGGATTTACCATTGTAAATGTAGATTTTTATTTAAAAAAATATATAATAAATTCAAATGATTTTTGTCATCATTTCCATGTAAATTTTTATTTAAAAAATATATAATAAATTTAAACATAATCATTTGATTTTAATTTTTTATTTAAAATATATTTAATAATTTTAAATTTAAATGGGAAGTATCATTTATGGAGTGGATGCTATGGTCCATGAATGTTTTCTATATTCTAATTAAATCATTGCAATATTTGTAATGCTCTGATCACGAGAAAACCTCTAGAAAATATGGATTTCATTCGCCCAATCCACTGCATTCCTCACAATTGGGAACCATTCGCAACAAGGATGAATGGAATCTGATATCTTCACATAATCCCTGGGTTAGCATGGAAAATTTCATTTGGGTGGGCAAGGGGGATGGAGGGAAATAACACCTAAATTCATGGGACAATATAGTGACGCCGAAGGAAATGAGCGGATGGGGTCTCTTGGACGCTGACATTTTCGAGAAGGCATGCACTTTTGTTAAAATATCTCTCGAGGGGACTAAATAAACCTGACACATGGCTGGACATTATAAAATATAAATATTTAAAGTAAAAAACCATGGAGGAGTGGTACATACATGGATCACTTGGTAGCACATGTGGATCACAAATTTGGCTGAGCTTCATGAAAATATGGAGTCTCTACGACAAGAGACTATGTTGGTCCTTCGGGGATGGGGATAATATACTCATTTGAATGGGGGCTATTTGTGGCATCGCCGGTGCTGCAAATATGAGGAGGAATCTCATATATGGTTTGCACGCACGAGGTATTTTTTATGTCTGTTAGGTTATTAAATCTTGGAACGAGGGGTATCTAGACTGGATGGAGGCTGCAAATTTGGGCATAAGGGGAGAATGCACAATAGAATGGGACAGTTACAGAAAGTGTCTGAGAAGTGTTGGTTTACATCACACGGATAAGGGTGATTTCCTGACCTGTGGTGGCTTACTTCTGAATAACACAGTACATATAGGGGAGAGATATAGACATGTTTTCCATGCTCTTCGGGGACCAACACAAAAAAATTGGTTTTACATCACGTGGAAAACAAAGGTCCCTATAAAAATCATCATCTTCCCATGGCTTGTTTGGAGGAATAAAAACTTAACGTGGGAGAATTTGATAAAACAGGACACAATGAACCCAATAGGTGCACAATGTGCATGCTGGCTAGGGAAGGCAATGTACCTTTATTTTATCAATGCACAATCTCCAGACACATTTAGGGGATCATATTCGATGGTCTGCAGTTGCAACACTGAAACTTAATCTCTGTTGAGGATTGTGTAAACTGGTGGATGGAGAGGGGGGCACTATTCCGCGCTATTCCATTATTATTTCACTGGACAATGTGGAATACACAAAATAAGCAGATCTTCTAGGGGGGTAACATTTGCCCAGAACTTGTGGCAACTCAGATTGATTAGAGTTGGGGTGGTCTGCGTGCTTGATGCCATCCTCATAGGGATTTATCACAACGCATGTGACCACATCCAATTACATACCCTGTTGGTTTCTTTGATGGTGCCGCACAAAAAAATTATTATGGGTGCGTTGTTTGGCTAATGATGGATCCAAATTGTCATTATAAGATTTTCTAGAATGAGGGATAGGGCACAAACACCTGGGTGAAGCTGTTGGAATTGTGGGGGTTGTTGTGGTTTGCAAAATAACTATATATTGAAACTCTGTTAGTATAGGTAGATTCAAAGATTATTATTGAGCACATGAAGCACAAAAATGCTTTCTCTCCGCCACAACTTACACATTGGATGGATAGAATTTATGAGTTTTGAGATACTTGTTTAGTCAATTTAATGTCTTAAATTGCTATCATAAATTATCAACCAAGGTTAGTAATCTGATGAAGTGTGGTGCACTATATATGCTTAGTTAACCTTCTTCTTACTTCGTTGTGTATGTTTTTATATTGTTTTGGGGGGTTTTACTTCTTATGTCTAAAGGAGTTAATCTTAAGAAATGAGAACTATGAAATTGATCAACTAAATCTAATGAAGTTTAATGTTGAAAACTAGTTTTGAAAGAAGGAAGAAAAGGAAATGTTCTTTAACTATTCTAAATTGCATAAAAATGAATCAAACTTTAAATGGTTAGAATCTGATCTAAAAACAAAGAATTTATTCTAATGAATTTGATCTTATGGAATTAAAGCTAAGTCTATTCTATATTAATCTAATTCTACTCCATGGATTGAAAGCATAAATCCTATGATTAAGAATTGAAAAGAAAATGCTAATATAAATGGAAATAAAGTTCAAAGCAATGGAAAGGAAACTACTGTATGACCAAATATTCAAATATCATTCAATTTTGGAAGAATGACAAAATCATCTTCTTGATATGAATTAACAAGCATTTGATTATACATTTAATTAAAGATTTAATCTAAGAAAGCAACTAAAAAGCATGTAAAGGAGACTAAACTACTGTATGACCAAATACTCAAATTTCATTCAATTTTGGAAGAATGACAAAGTCATATTCTTGATATGATTTAATAAGCATCTGATTACACATTTAAATTTAATCTAGGAAAACAATTAACAAGAATATAATAAAGGAAACTCAACTACTGTATGACCAAGTACTCAAATATCATTCAATTTTGGAAAATGACAAAGTCATTTTCTTGAGATGATTTAGCAAGCATCTGATTATACATTTAATTGAGAATTTAATCTAGGAAAATATTATAAGAACATGTGAAAGAAAATTAAGATAACTGTATGCTCCAATGCTTCAAACAGAATCCAATTTTGGAAAATAGAAACACCACCTTCTTGAGATGCTTTGGTAAGCATAGGATTACACATTTAATTTGAAACTAATTCTAAGAACATGAATTTAACCTATGAAAAAGTAAACAATTTATTCTAAGAATCAACTGTAAAGCAATGTAAATCTAACTACGAATTGACAAAACAAAGCTAATTAAAATTAAACTAAAAACAACTAATGAAACCTCCTTTCTGTGTAAGGGCCCTCTGCAACAGAACGAGTTGAAATCCTAGCAGACTATGCACACATCAAGAAGGATCTGGAACAATGAACATGGTCTTCGTATTATCAAAACAAAGTTTCAAGGCGTACACAACATTCATAATAATTAAGATTGTCTTCCGATTTCAAAACGACTGATATTTAAAAAAATTTCAATGTAACTGTCTTGAGGTATTTCCGCCTACAGATGGAAATTATAACTGAAACATAGAAGAAAAATCTAAGTATCTAGCTCTCGATTTGCTACATCAGAGCAAATCGAGAGTCTTTCGTTCTCGGATCATGTCCTTTGACCGAACTTTGAACACGAGAATAGGCACCTTTTTTCTGTCGAATTGAAATAGGTGGATAGGATGGGATCCATGTGTGGATCATTCCAAATATGCCCATGTGACTCATTCCTTCATTTCCTCCTCAGAACCTATCAAAGCATTAAATTAGCCGTGGAACCAATAATTATCTACATAATAGCATGCGTTCTGTAGTTGAGTTACAAAAATTCATTCAAATAACAAGAAACATCAAAATATAAAAAAGAGACCATTCAAATGCATTCTCTGAGATTAAATATGTCATTTATCATTGATTGGAGTTATGGATTTATGAGAAGGTAGGGAAAAGTGATGAAAAAGGATGTCAGAGAAAGAACAATTTTGAGGTTCAACAATACTTTCAACCATACCACTTTTCACCATGAGTATCGAGAAAATAATATGGAAGTGGATCAACTGTCCAAAAAAGGGCTGAATGGAATCTTCAGATAGATGCACTATGCGTTGTATGATGTTGGAGGAGCATCTGCAAGGGGAAATTTTCCAATTCACTAAAACATATGATGCAATTTTTCTATGGACAGAGGGGGGTTTCTAGGGTACTCTCTTCATACACACTATTTTTGTTTTATGTTTTTCCTCTATCACTGACTACTGGAATATAGACGCTGTTTATGACACTCGGTTTGCTTGTTTCTCTTCAATATGATGTAATTTTTTTAGCAAATTTTTGGAATTTTTGGATACATGTTTTTTTTCCAGAGATAAATATAAATATGAAGAACATAGTATTTATGTATTTTTTTTAGAATGGCTCATTGATATATGCACTGGTATATAATATACACCAAACAATTTTTTTAGATTGAATCCCCGATGCTATTTATTCGCGGTTTTCTTGTGATCAAATCACTACAAATATTGTAATGGTTTAATACATTCACAAAAGGGATACTTTCAACGTAAGAATATTAATAACCTCCATCTCTTGAACAACCATTTCACAGCCAAAACAAAACCCATCCGTCTTTCCACAAGGGAATTAAAATTTAAAATTGATTCATCCCACCCTCCTTAACAAAGCAGGTATATTTGAAAAGCTGGCATGCTTTTCTTTTCTTCCATAATTTCTATTCATGCCTTTTTGTTTCCTTCTTTTACTCCCCGCCTTTTAATTCATCCCTTCTTGTTTTCTTTTCTTTCAATTTTTATTTTTGAGATTATTTGTTAGCCATATTTTAAGGTAAATTTGTGATTTATCCATATTTATTTTAATATTTGCTTTCTGCCATAATTTATTAGCCTTGTTTTAGAGTAAATTTGTGAATTATTCATATTTTTTTTCAAAATTAGACTAAGTTTCCAATAGAAGTTAAAATTAAAATGTTGAAGTAAATTATAACTCAAACCCATTAGTTGCTTTGGTGACTTATGAAGTGTTGTATGACATCTAAGTTTAGGATTTCATTCATTTTCACTTGTATCTTAAACAATAATGGAAGTATTGGGGAAAGAGGAAGTTAACGAATAAAAAATAGAAAAACTAATGCATGTTACTTCTTGGATCACATATGAATTAGTTCAACGTCTAAATCATTGTTGGAGAATTATTGTTTGATGAATCTATGCCCTTTTTCATTGGTAGTGTGAACGTTCTTGTCATGCCACTATCTTGATTCCTTGTGTCTCCTCTCACATCTCTACTTGATCTCAAGTCTTAATATACAGTTGAGTGTGAATTTCACTTTTACAGAATCAATGAATCATTTTTCTATTGGACAAAAATGTAAGTAAAATGAATTTTTCAAATAAAGATATCTGAGATTAGTTGGAAACCCCTTCACATGAAGCTACAAATTTAAAAAAAAAATCTTATTAAAATAGACTTCAATGACATTAGGCATCTCATATGGCTAAATTTATATTTTTTTCGGTAATGTATTCTAATGATGATCATGCTTGTGTATATTTAGGATTTTGAAGAGAATTAGGGATGTGCCCATCAGAGAAATCTCAGTGATATCCATTACTACAAATATTAGGAAGATTTTTTTAACCTAGAATGTGGTTCTTAGATTCTTTTGTGAAGTACAAATTCTTCCTTGGAACATGAAAAACAAACTATAATAAAGAGGCTTACACTGAGAATGAAATTATATGCCAAAATGGTAAGTTATGGGTCGTTCTATAAGAAACAATAAGGATGTTTCTTAAATAAGATGTTTCAAAATACTCTGCAAAGTAATTGTGCATTTTTGTAACTTAGATGAGCTAACATTTGATTTTGTCCCTTGTTTTTTGGCATCGACTTCTAATTTGAGAATCACTATTTTATTTTATTTTATTCCAAGGAAAAACCTTCTAGGGGAACTCAAGGAGTGCTTCTCCATACTTGTGGATAGAATCCTGATTAAAGTTACTGGCGTAACCTAGTGTTCCTAACCTATGTGGATTTAAACCAGACATGTGTTCACACAAATCTAGCCAAAGACCCAATGAAATTGGAAAAAACCAATTGGGTTAACCCCTTAGACTAGTTCCAACACCACTTGACTTGTTCTTGATGATATTTTTCTTAAATTAATCCATTTTATTTCTCTATATCTTTCTTTCGTTGATATGTTGTTTTAGAATTTTGTAGGTTTCTTTTTAGATATTAGATCTTTTCATGCTATTGTTAGCATGTCTATAGGAGATATTGCTGCACTCCTGCTATGCTTTTGCTATGAAATGCACTAGTTCTACTTTTATTCCCATGGAAATATTTTTAAATCATTCATTGTGTTGGGTGTGGAGCCTAATTATCTTGTTTATTTTGTATCACAGCGTTGGACTCTTGTACCTTAATGGGGAGACAATGCCGCCCGTAATTAAACGCTGGATGGGGGGTCTGGGGGGCGGGGGGAGGGGGGGGGACTAAAAACAGATGTAAAATTGCCTTGTAAAACTATAGTAATTTCTTGTTAATATCGGTCATTCATTAGGTGGATGATCTGATAGTAGAAGTTATGTTTAGTTTAGGGTTTTTTGCCCTAGAAGGAAACCCCTCTTTTGTATGAGGGTATTGTATTGTGGTTGTGTATTGTATGTGTATTTTCTGAGTGAGAAACTGATAGAGAGACTATGAAAGAGAATAGAGGATATTACATTGGATTTGCTGTAGGTTATGTCTCTTCATTTTGCTGGATAATAGAAAGGAAGGACTCGCTGTTCGAGGTGGACGTAGCCCAAACTGAGGAACCATGTATATCTGTGTCTATGGTTTTATGTGTTTTGTGTGTTTGTGTTTCGCATATATTTTATTTCTTCCATTTCTTTGTAATATATAATTTTCTAACACATTGGACATTAATAAAATTATCTTAATTTATCTTACTACCTATTAACTATATTTTGTGGATTATTGATAACTATTTTTTATTAGTTTCTATAAAAAATTAGATATTTTAAATGCCATTATCTATTGTTTTGGATAGAATTTCAAAATATTGGTCACTTTTAGCTTTGTACCTGTATTTGCAACAATACATAAGTACGCGTGCCAATTAAAAAGGTTAAAGAAAAAAAATGATCATAAAGGGATGACCAAGGATCTTAAAACTAGGTAATCACTCTGTATACAATGCCAACCATGAACAAATGGTGATTAAAACAACATCTTAAACTAGTTTTAAATAGGATGGGACTTATTGTATGTGTCAAGGCATATATATGCTACAAAAAATGAGGCATTGATATGGAATACATGGCACCCTAGCACCTATACAATGAATAAAAGAATAATGCACTTGTACAAGCATGGTGATGCAAAGAGATTCATGTATCTAAGTCAACTTCTTAGGTCTACATTTTAAGGACAAGCTATAAGCATTGTTGGAGATCTCAATAAGAATTCAACTTTGAGTACTTGTTTCTGAATAAATACATTATATGGATATAATTGTTTAGATATTAATAAGGGATTTCTATTTCCGTGCATCTTGTTGTATGCTTTTATTAAGAAGACAAACATGAAGCTCTTAGAGATGCTTCAATTTAATTTTGACATTTATTAATGTTTTAATGACGTTTTAGCATTTTATTAGTGTAACTTTGAAGGTGGGGTTTGAGTAAAAGATAATTTGTTTTTTATTATTTAATTATTTTTACTTTAATTTGATTTTTTTTCTTCATCTATAATTTCTCCCAAAACAAAACTATGTATTTACCAAAGGAAGTTATAAATGATCACATTCATTGAATCCATACCCCCTCTAATTTGACTGCATTCTCTAAATAGCCTTTTAAACTTTTGTTTTTCTTAGATTGAGATATTATTTCTTGGTAGAGAGGAGACACAAGAAAAAGGGTTTAAGATGAAACTCACCACATATACTATGCCTTTGGACATATGCATTAGAAGGACAAAACAACAAGTGTTGTACAATTGGAAATGTAAATAGGCTTCCTTTAACTAAGCGATTAATACTAACCACCAAGAGGCGGGTGCTTCCGTACACTCTTGAGAGGAGTGTTTGACCACCCATATCAACTTTAATTGTCATGGCATCTTCCACTAATTAGTGGCGTCCTTGAAGAGGTCCATTAGCACATGCGAGACAAACATGGAAAAGTAAATCTATATAAAATATTCTGAGTATTAGTAAGAAAAATAAATTATTAAAATCTCTAACATACTTGTAATAAACCTCTTGATTATGAAGTCAAAAGATTTACTTCCACACAATTGAAATTTATTGGGAAATTATTATGAAAATTTTGGGTGTGTGTTATATTCTTTACATGATTTGTATGTTTCATGAGCAACGGGTCCACATAGTTGGGGGCATATTCCCCCATTTTTTGTGTGGTTTTTACATTTCCTAGGTAAAATATCAATGTTAAATGTGTGTGTAAGCCATTGCATATCTTCTAAATTTAATAAGAATATGTTTGTAGAAAAAAAATTTACAATGTTAAAACCAACAAAAAATTTCAAAGTATGTCTTCACTCTTAAGTAACATTACTCTAGATGTGCATTTTTCTTCTTACTAGTTGCAACTTGCAACATGTTTCCATCTCAAAGTTTAGGTATAGAGTAAGGACTTAGGGACAAGGATGGAATATTTTAGGTATTGTATACACTAATGACAATACAACATATCACTATCTCTCATTTTTTATATGTCAAAGAATATTTATTTTTATCGATGGCATTGGGCATGGGATTTTCTTTTGGGATAGGGATTAAGTTGCGTAGGTAAATTGAATCGGTAAGGTTAAATGAGTAAAAAATGAATTTCTAGCTTGGCTAGTGAATCAAAAATACAAGGTTTGACTTTCATATGGGCCCTTATGTTATGGGGACGATGTCCCTAGTCACTTAGCCAAATGTCACTTAGCTCACCAACATGTTTGGCTTAATCGATAACTATTATTCTTTGGTATAAAGACATGCGAAGGAAAGGAAATGGAGAGGGAGGAATAAAAGGAGACACTTGTCCAAAATAATTTGTCATAACAACTAGTTCATTATACTATCTTCATTCTTGAATAATATCTCAATATTAATAAGAGCCACTAATCTCCTTTAGGAGTTAATGAGAACCATCATAAGCTTTGAAGCAATGTGACTAGTATGTTTGGGATAACGTTTAACTTTTAGCATGATAATTTACTAAGGTTTGGTACAAGAATGGGATATAATGACATTATATTAATGTGCATAGATATATTGATGCTTTTTATGGGTGGCATCATCCTTCCTTAATTGTGAAGGTAATGTTATCCACTAAAAGTGGGCAACCCATGGAATAATTTTTTTTCCCCTTTTTTCAGCCAGCCAACCATTATCCCTATATGATCCACAAATAAATTTACTTCACAGCTCTCCACCTATGCTTTGGTTAATTCTCTCTCCCATTTAGCATAATTCTTGAAGGAAGGTGGTTCATCTATCAAAAATTATACTAACCATTTATGTAATCATATATTTTTATTTAATGTTTAGGGAAGGTTAATTATGAGGGTAATGTTACTACCAAAAGAGGGTCAAGGCTAGGATACATTTTTTCTTCCCTTCAATCATCGAGCCAACCATTATCCCTATGATGATACACAAATATATTTACTTCACATCTTTCCACCTATGCTTTTGTCAATTCTCTATCCCATATAGCATACTTCTTCAAGGAATGTGGGTCATCTATCAAAAGGTATAGTAACCATTTATGTAATCACACGCTTTCACTTAATATTTTTAGAATACTAATATGGATCACATACCAAGCTGAATTATTAATTACTCTTAATCATACTGTTCTTCCCATACTTCACTAATGGGATTGTCCTTTGCCTCTAGTATAGTGTGACCTTCCCTAAGGTGCCTTTCTTCCATTGTTTAGGAGGGGAAATAATAAGAGAAATTAATTTATAATATAACATGCCCAAGGTAATCAATACTTACCACCATCCATCTCTCCTTTATACATAGTTATGCTCAATTGGTTTATTCTCATTTATCATTAGGAAAAGGACCATAAATCCTCCTCTTCGAGTCAGCATAAATTTTTTCCCCTTAAGTGGTTGATGTAGCTAAAAGAACATAAAAGAATATGAAGCCACAAATGAAAGAAAATGAAAAATTCAAAGGATCACAGGGACATGTAATAAACAAACTAGAAAAATCCTATTATGAGCTCTAGCTCCCTCATTAGTTGTCTCCCAGTTCACAAGAATTTCATTGATCTATCTAAATAAAGGAACTAATGAATGTGCCAACCCCGAGAAGAGGTAAACATATATTATTGAATGGGAATTGGAAGTTCATGAAGCAAGATGAGTCACCTATGATATGCAAGAAATAAAGACAATCATTTAAGTAAAACACATATTAAAGGGTTAGAAAAAGAAGGCCAAGGAAATGGGTAACTTATGCCACCAAAATTTTCCCTCCTATCATCATTATAATAAATATTTTTGACATCATTCAAATGGTTCCATGGATATGGCCATCTTCCTTGAAGTATATCTCATTCCATATACACATTTATCATGTGCATATGTGGATTGATGGGGGGATGGAAGAAACTAATAGAGGTAATTGTATGATAAAATAGAAATATTTACCTTAACTCTTCCATTAAAACAAGTGCAAGATTTAACTAATCGAAAATATCGAATATCAAGTAGTAGTTTAAAGGTTTCCAATATGGCCTATATTGGAGTATCGTGTGAGTTTAAATGATTGTCCTATGATGAAAATTCACTATACAATATGACCTAGAGTACATATGAGTGGAATTATTAATTCTATCGGGGATTGTTTGTAGAAAATCTAACAACGAGATTCAAACTGATCTTGTAATTTACTAACACAAGATACTGAATCCTTCTACAATTTGCAGAAACAAAACACGATCACACAATCACATAACAAGTAAGAGAAAGAGACAATAAATCGCACAACACAAGATGTATTTGGGGAATGAACACTCCCTAAAAACCCGCTATTTGTATATTGTATAATGTTAATATAATGAAACAATATAATGCTTTTCTCTCTCAGAGAAATTCCTGCACTCTGCTAACTATCTCAATATGATCTAGGAAAAATCAACCAATTACTTAAAAAATTCTCAGCCCCTGCTCAGCCTGCCTTTCTGACGCATTATTGGAGTAATTATCACTCTATTAAATAGAAATTCCTTCTAATTAATTGCACAATGCATCCTTGACCTCCACATGACTCTATAACTGACTTGTACATCATCCCTTTAACCTCAGTCTCAACTAGGCCTTTCTTATAACTGACATGCAACAACTATTTATAGTGAATTATCAGTTAACTGATTTATCAGTACTTTTGAATTAAATAAGATTTAATTTACTTGACCTCTCACCATCTCATCTCCTAGTTAGAACTAGTTAAACTAATTTTAACTCAATTAATTGAGTTAAATAATTACAACTCACAAATAACTGTAACTAGATGCCCTTAAATCATGAGAACTCTACATGCCTACTCTTTGACCCTCAACTCGAATTTCCTAAGCTAACTCAATCATTCTGACTTAGCTAACTAATACAAGCTGTCATGAGATGAAATTACAATCACAATTTCTCTTCCAATTTAATTAAGGGGAAATTAATTAAGAAGCCTCCTTTGGGTGCCATTTGAACACTCCCTCTAAAAAAGAAAGCGATTATCTTCTACCCCGATCCTTCCTCTGTGGAATTCGATTTTTCTTCTTGCCAGTTCCTTTGTTAAGATGTCTACATATTTATCCTTCCTGTGAATGTATTCTAATGACATAATCTGCCTTTGAACACAATCTCTGAGATGGTGATACCGTATATAAATATGCTTGGACCTGTCATGGAATACTGGATTAACTGAGAGTTTGATGCAACTTTGGTTATCACAATGTATCACCGTCGGATCCATCTGATGACCAAAAAAACCAACAAGTATCTTCCTCATCCAGATGGCCTCGCATGCTTCCTGACTGGCCACCATGTACTCTGTCTTTGATGAACTAAGTGCAATTGATCTCTGTTTCCTGCTGTATCACGAAATTATTGTTGATCCTATGTTGAAGATGCCTCCCGATGTGCTCTTTGGTCAGATGGACTCCCTGCCCAATATGCATCGGTGAAGCCTTGAAGCTTCACTCCCTCTATCCGTTTGTACAATAATCCATACTCTATAGTGCCTCTAAGATATATCAACACATGCTTACCTACCTTTCAAAAGAGCTTGGTTAACTTAACCATATCTTGGCTCAACAGGTTAACTGCGTAGCATATGTCGGGTCGTGTGTTCACCAAATACATGAGTGAAACCACCACGAAACCACAAGCTACCTATAAACAATAACATCCATTACTTCACCTGAGGTAGCATCCTCCTTCTTCCAGTTTCCTACAAGAGGAGTCGTTATGGGTTTGTTGCCCTCCATATGGAACTTCCTCAGAATCTCCTTGGTGTACTTGCCCTGAGATATAAATAGCTCCACCTCTCTTTTCCATATTTCCAATCCAAGGAAATAGTGCAAGAGCCCCATGTCCTTCATCTCAAATTCTCTTGCAAGATCCTCTTTGCAATACTTTATGATCTGCTCATCACCTATCAGTATCATATCATTGCCATATAGTAAAATAATCAAAAGCTTACCATCAACCAAAATATGACACAGGTTTGCATATGATTTACTCTTGGTGAAGCCCAACCCAGTGAAATAGCTGTCAATCCTAGTGCACCAAGCATGAGGTGCTTGATTCAACCCATACAGTGCTCTCTTGAGTCTGCACACATGGGACTCCATATATAAGGTCTCAAAACATTTCGGCTGCTAAATGTACACTTCTTCTTCAATAACTCCATTGAGAAAGGTTTTCTTTACATCCATCTGATGTATATGCCATCCCATCTATGCTAAGAGTGCAAGGATGGATCTAATAGATGAGTACCTTGTGACTAGTGAAAAAGTCTCATCATATTCAATCCCTTCCACCTGAGAGAATGCTCTAGCCACAAATATAGCCTTATGTTTCTCCACACTCCCATCTGCTACCTGCTTCACCTTGTAGACCCACCTGGATCCTACGAGTGACTTCCCCATTGGTCTTGGGACAACTTCTCGTGCATTGTTTCTGATGATGGATTCACACTCCTCAACTATGGCATCAACCCACACTCATTTCTCAACTTCTTCCTAAAAAGAGGATGGTTATATCTCAATAACTTCGCTCATAAGAGACATGTATCCAATGTATCACTCTGGGGACCTTCTCTGCCTGCATTGTGGTGTGGGTGCTCCCACATTATCTCTTGCATCCATCGATAATATGTCACCCTCTCTTGGGCGCTTCCTTCCATCTTTGGTATATGGCTCTACATGAGTGGTTTCTACCACTCTTTCTTCCTCTGCTTGTGGCTTCTCCACATCCTGAGGTTCATCCTTTGGAGCCAAGAGTTCCTCAACTGCATGCAAATTGAGCTCCCTCTCAAGGGACAATCGCATGGCTTTGTCTTCATCAAATTTCACATATATTTTGACCACTGTCAACCCATGTGTTGTAAATTACACCTGATAGTTGTGAGGTGTATCACTGTACCCTAAAAATATCCCCAAATTTGTTGTTATCTCTAGCTTCTTTCTGGCATCTTTGGTCACATGGAAATAAATAGATGAACCAAAAATTTTAAAATACGACACATCCGGTCTCTTACCTGAAAAATCCTCTGGTGTACTCATCCCAAGTATCTGATGAGGAAATATGTTCTACACAAATACTGCTATATTGCATGCTTCCACCCACATATGCAACGGTATGCCCTGATCATGCAACATAGCTCATGCTTCTCCCACAATAGTTATGTTCTTTCTTTCTGCAACCCCATTCCATTGTGGGTTATGAGGTGAAATCAATTCTCTTCGAATTCGTTCTGAGGCATAAAATTTATTGAATTCATTAGAGATGCATTCTCCACCATTATCGCTCCTCAGAGCCTTGACCTTATTCCCTGTGTCTTTCTCGACAAATGCCTTAAACTCACAAAACTTGGAGAACGTCTGATCTTTCTTCTGCATGAATAAAATCCAACACTTTCTTGAAAAATCATCAACAAAATCAAATAATTCTTGTGCTTTTCTTTGGAAGCTATCGAGAAAGGTCCACACATGTCTGAGTGAACTCTCTCAATGATCGCCTTGGCTCATATTTCCTTATCGTGAAAGGTGGCTTTGGTATACTTCCCCATTGTACACCCTTTGCATGTATCTCTCTATGTAAGTGCACCCTTTGGAAGTCCTGTAGAAATATGCTACATGATTCTAAAAGCGCTATGGTGTAGATGGCCCAACCTCCTGTGCCATAACTCACCAATGTCTTGAATCTCTACCTTCTCTACTTTACTGCTCAGTGATGTGTTGTCCTCTAAATCCATTTTATAGAGATTCTTTACTTGAACCCCAATATTTTCACCTGTCCCATGGATTTGTGACGAAAGAATGCCTTTCCTTCACTGAAGATCACATTATAGCCATGATCTTCCAACATAGCAACAAAAACCAAATTATTCTTTAAACTAGGAACATACATGACATATTTTATTGTGAGTGGATTACATGACTCCATCTGAAAGGTAAATGTACCTACACTGGTAGCGCTATACCTCTTGTCATCACCCATATCGATGTGCATTCGGAGATCCTTCTCCTCCAAACTACTGAAGAATTATTTATTGCCATTCATAAGGAATGAAGCTTCACTATCAAAGAACCACCAAAATCCCATCATCGATGACACCATAATTAGGGGAATTTTGAGGTCTAAAATGGGCCTCCTAAGGAAATTATAAAATAATAGTGGAAATAATAAAATAATATTTGATTACATCATCAAATTTTAGAGGGAAAAAATGAAAAACTACTTTTTCAACTCGTATTTTGAACTTATCTCCCTAAGGGTTTACTCAAATTTCAAGCAGGAATACTCATTGGATGCAAAATTTAATTCCTCATCCAAGGAGTACCCATGTTGCATACTTTTGATGGACCCTGCTACAGGAAAAATGAGAAATACATAAAAAATGTGATTGAAATCACATTTTTTTATGTATTTATCATTTTTTGTGTAGCGGGGTCCATCAAAAGTATGCAACATGGGTACTCCTTTGATGAGGAATTAAATTTTGTATCCAACGAGTATTCTCGCTTGAAATTTGAGTAAACCCTTAGGGAGATAAGTTCAAAATATGAGTTGAAAATATAGTTTTATTATTTAATTATATTTTACTATTTTTACTTTTTTACTCCAAAAATGGTGAAAAATTCCCCATGGTTGACATCATCATCTTGAATCCTATTTGTTCTTATAAAGTTTATTTTAGTTGTACATTTTTCTTAGGAGGCCCATTTTAGACCTCAAAATTCCCCTAATGGCATGCGATGAGATTGAATTCCGACTTGAACTGTGAAGCCAATGCTTCACCTAGTGCTCCTTTTGAGGCATTCTTGTTATTCTTCTTTTGCAGACAATTTGTTGCATAATTTCCATGCTCATCACATTTGAAACATTTTACCTTTGACAAGTGTCTCTTCTTTCCTACCTTGCAGGTCTCAGATTTGGAATGGGATGCCTTCCATTTTACTCTCTTTTCCTTGATAGCTAAGGCACAGTTCTCCTCATTATCAGTATTTGATGAGGATCCATCTCTGGTGCTCGTCCAAATTTCTTGTTGTGCCAGATCCGACCATAGTCGCTCCGAATATGGAAGCTTCTCCCTCCCATTAACAGGGTCCTGGTAGCTATGCCAAATCTTGGGAAGGACTAGAAGAGATAGTTTCACCAAATCATTCTAGGAAACAGTGATCCCAAAACTTCCAAGCTCATCTCAACACTGAGTGAACTACTTCAATTATTTTTTGATCATGTCTCCCTTCTCCATTTTGATCTTCCTGAACTTGTCTTTTAGCTCCAACTTCCTATGGTCGCTGTGTAATATTCCCAATTAACTATGAGCTAGTTGGAATATTAATTTTTGCTTTTGCTTCTTTGTTTTCTGAATAAGAGGGTATGGAGACCCATAAATCTACTTAATAGGAATAAAATCACTGCTAATGTGAAAGGAGGACATCTTATAAAATTAATTAAGCACCCTTATGTGTGAAAAGGGGCTGGAGCACATAGACTGGGTCAACTTTGGCCAAATCAACAGTGATGTCATGGAGGAGTGGCATTCATTATGGGACGATGCATTTTTGGAGGGAGACTCCATTCTTGCAAGTAGTGCCTTTAATGAGTAGGGCCAAGGGTGAGGAAGCTCACCACTTATATAAGGAATATGATGGAAGCCATAGATCATTATGTTTATGTATTTGATATTTGGATTTATGGTCTGTTTAGACTTGTTGCTCTCTTCAGTTGTTTAGCTAAGATTGCAGTGTTGTTTAGCACAGGGTGTTCCCGAGTGGGAATCCCACCTTTATCCTTGAGTGACCCCTAAGGAAGAGTATTTTCACTACATTCCACATTTAGGCATCAAGCCAAAGCTTTAGTCTTGTGGTATAACACATTTTCTGTTGAGAGATGTGCTGAGTTGTAGGTTGCAGCAGTGGAGAATACATTTAGGTGATTTTTGATTTGTTTTTCAGTGGAGGAAGGTTTCCTTCCATTGGGAGGCTGGTGAGGAAGGAACTTGAGCCTAATTGCAGCATTTGGCATCAGGCCACACTATCATTTTCCCCTACAATGCAGTTTCTGTCTTGGTCTGCGTTATTTAAGGGAGGAGTTGCAGGGGTGGTTTTAGTACACCATTTGGAGAGGAGGTTTTTTAGTGAAGGGACCAACCTTTCATCTAGAGGATCCATTTGAGGAGGCTAAATTATTTTGTCATATCATATTAGCCACATCTTTCCAGCTATATTGTTGCAGTGAATCTTCAGCCCTAGGGCTTTGGTTCATATCTTGTATATTGGTGTATTTCTGAAAACCCTCTTGGGTTTCTTGTTGGAGGTTGTATAGAGCCTAGATCTTCATTTTTTGTATCTTTTGAGGCATATATCAGCCATTCATATTTTGTGTATTCATTTTCTGTAGCAGTGCTTCTATGACTGCGCTGTAGCAGTTTTCTGGCATTTTGATATAGTAGCAACACCTCATTCTTGAGGGTTTTCTTTATTGGAGGCTTGTTGTATCTTGTTATATGATTTGTGGCCCATTATATTATACATGTTGCTGCTATTATGATAAATAAAGAAGCTCCATATTGGTCTCATACTTTGCTGTAATGTTTTACACTGCTATTTCCAACATTTTGTTATATATTCCTACTTTTCCCATTTGGGAATATTACAGTGGTATCAGAGCATAATCTTGGCTCAGCCCGTGCATCTTAAGCCAATATGTCATTAGAAGAAGGAGATCCTCTCACAGATAGAGAGAGGAGGTATCTCAGAAGAATAAACTGGAAGTTTGACTAAACAGATGATAAGGAAGACAAGGGTAAAACCCCTTTATCAAGAGGAGATGAGGAGAAGGAGTATCCAAAGCTTCTTCTTCTAACTATGCAAGGCATTGCTAGAGAAATAAAGGATATGAATATGGATAGACATAAGGAATCCCCTAAAGGGTTTCTACATGGTGAAGGCTTTGGCATTTCTCATCACTAGAGTGATCAACCAGTGAAGCAAAAACAAGTTTCCCAACGCTCTACAATGCCTACATTATTAGCAGTGGGAAATGGAGGGTTTCAAGAACAAGAAATTCTTGAAGACTATTTCATGGAGTATGAGTCTCAATCTCAGAGATTCAAGGATCATTTGAGTTTTCAAGAATTTTTTCAGATCAAGGACAATAGGAGACCCTGACATCACAATAGAGGTGGAGGATTCATACATAATCATGATCTACACCGAACTATGGGAAAATTTTTCTTACCCAACTTTGATGGGTCATCAAAATGCACTGCCAAATCATGGGTAGAGAATCTAGACATCTACTTCCAGCTGAACCAAGTACCAGAGATGGAGCGCATCAAGGTAGAAGTGCTGCACCTTGAGGATGATGCACATGATTGGTGGTTTCATGGCTTGTCTACATTGGGTCATGCCAATGTGACTACATATTTAGAGTTCACAAGGAGGTTGGTGGAGAGGTTTGACTAAAGAGACCTGGAGGCACATTTCATGGGGCTAGTAAAGCTCAAACAATCAGGTAATCCAGAAACTTATATTTCTGAATTTCTAAAACTTTTTGTTATGGTTCCTGATTTGTCTACAACAATAAGGGTCTATATGTTCATTGATGGGTTAGCAGAACCTCTTCATGGGTTTTTTAAGTCTACCAAGCTCACTACCCTTCAAGATGGCATTGAAAGGGCTATAGATTTACAAGATGCCTTGCCAAAAGAAAAGGAAACATTTCAGCAAAATCCCACTTTTCCATCCAAGGGAAAAGATGAGAAGGCTCCTCTTTCAAAAGAGAGCCAAAAAAAAGTACCTCTCCGTGATTATTTCTAAAGAGACTTGAGGAGAAGGGAGCTTTGCTTCAGATGCCAAGAATCATGGGCACCCGGACATAGATGTGCAACAGGGAAGGCACACTATATAGAGGTATTTTCAGATGATGAGGAGGAAGAAGGAGAGGAACTAGAGGGAGGTCACAACACTGGCATAACAGGATATGATCCACCACCACCAGGAGGTGGGAATCGGGCATTTGCTCCAATTTGAGGGGCCTTGCATCATTGGGAAGAGTACCCAAGTACTTTAACTTGAGGTTCCATCTTAGATCAGAGGGTTTTAGTTTTTATTGATAACGGAGCTACCCACAACTTTATTGATGCCTAACTAGTGTAGAAGAGGAAATACCCACTGATGATTTTGAGGGATTTTCAGTTTTGGTCTGAGGAGCTAGAACTATGAAATGCATGCATTATGTTCCATCTTTATTTGTCACCATGGGGACATATACATTGACTGATCACTTCTTTGTGGTTGACATACCTGACACAAATGTGATATTGGGTGTACAGTGGTTGATTATTTTGGGGAATGTCACCACAGATTGGGAGATTTTGAAGATGGAATGGGTGGATAGAAAAAGTGGAAAAAATCGGATGATTAAGGGCATGCAAACATATCCTTCACAAAAAAATTCCACACAGAAAACAAAGATGGATTTTCATAGTGGAAGCAAGGACCTAACAGTCCCATCTAGTATGCACATGACTTTGGCCCATGAGACATTACTGTTTTGTGGAAAACCACCTGGGAGGCCACTTGATTCGGAGTTGGTGAGGAATGTATCACATCATGGTGCACCACTCATAGATCCAGGAGGAGTGGGGGCATTGGGAGGTCACAGTACAATGTTGAGAGTCTTTGGTAGACTCAAGGAGGAGGGATACATTCTCCCAACATCATCATTACCCACTCTCATCTTAGATCTTGCACTGAGAAAGGAGCAACAAAGGGAGGATATCAACCTTCCAATATGTGACTTTGGCATGAGACATTTCAAAGAGGAGGAAAACCACATGACATATGCTTTATATGATAGATCATCAGCGCTGTCACTTTGGAGGATAGATCCATATTGGAAATCCCAGCTGTTGGTGGATTATTCCAAGGATATTTTTACTCGCATGATACTTGATGACCAGCTACAAGGGGAGGGATATTCAGTCAGAGATGAGGTCATCTACTATCATGGTAGGATATTCTTATCTAGAGCATCCAACCTCAAGGAGAAGTTACTACAAGCAGCACATGAAGATTTTCTCTTGAAAAACACTTATTCCATGAGAGCATACCACACCACCATGGAGGGATATACTTGGGAAGGCTTTGAAGAGGAGATATATCAACATTTGAAGAGATGCATGGATCATGTGGAGATGGAGGAGATACATAAATCTTTTATGGAGTTATCACAACCACCTCTTTCCTCCTTTGGAATGAGAGGGGATCTATCTATGGACCACTCCATTAGTATGATTGAACTATATGGTAAGGATCATGTCTTTATGCATAATGAATTGTTTGATGAATACTTGAAGATATATGTGCAGGCCATTGCTCCAAGTAGGATAATTATTCCTTATAAAATTCATGGCCAACTTGGGGCCATAAACATTGTTGAGCATGGCTACTCCCTAGGAGGATACATGGAGATGATTTACCATTCCGGGTGCACTCCAAAGGCACCAAATATTTCTCACCTTCTCAAAGCATGTGAGAATACTATGGCAGCAAGTAAGTGGAGGGGAAACCACTTACCTCATATATCCCTCAATCTGGCGGATCAAAGAGAGATATCTTTGGCATTAGTTCCACAGGACTATGGTCATCATTTTGCATATAGTTGTTTTGTATATGAGCTGGTGCTGAACCCATACAGCTGATGAAGTAGCCTTATTCTTTTTATAAGATGTTTGGAGGAAGGATGGAAGAATTGGATGTGCCCTTTTTGGGAGAGATTCTCCTTGCTTCTTATGTATATTTCAGGGATAACATTAGACAGCTCACAGTTGCTACATTGGATCTTTTTCTTCTTTATGGGATGTGTCATTTTGTCATGAGAGGTGAGGAGCATGTCATGGAGGGATGGATTGGGAGACACTTGGCTTATGAGGAGATCTTATCACATGGAGGTGTCACCAACAGAGGAGGAGAAGAGTTGCAACACTCACCTTTTCAGTTGCTTTAGGACAAGCAACATTTGGGAGGGGAGGACTGTAATATTCCCAATTATCCATGAGTTAGTTGGAATATTATTTTTTGTTTTTGCTTCCCTGTTTGATGAATAAGAGGGTATGGAGACCCATAAATCTTTTTAATAGGAATAAAATCACTGCTAATGTGAAAGGAGGACATATTAGCAACTTAATTAAGCACCCTTGTGTGTGAAAAGGGGTTGGATCACATAGACTGTGTCAACTTTGAACAAATCAACAACGTTGTCATGGAGGAGTGGCGTTTATTATGGGACAACGTAGTTTCGGAGGGAGACTCCATGCATGGAAGTAGTGCCTTTAATGAGTGGGGCTAAGGGTGAGGAAGCTCACCACTTATATAAGGAAGAGGATGGAAACCATAGATCATTACGTTATGTTTTGATATTTTGAATTTATGGTATGTTTAGAGTTGTTTCTCTCTTCAAATGTTTAGCTAAGATTGCAGCGTTGTTTAGCACATGGTGTTCCCAAGCGAGAATCCCCTCTATCCTTGAGTGACCTCTAAGGAAAGTATTACTACTACAATCCACATTCAAGCATTAGGACAAAGCTTTATTCTTGTGTTACAAGCGCGGTTTTGTTGGGAAGTGTGTAGTTGTGACACGGTAGTGGAGGAATACATTCGGGTGATTTTTGATCTGTTTTTCAGTGGAGGAAGGTTTTCGTCCATTGGGAGGAAGGTGAGGAAGGCCCTTGAATGAAAAGGACAGGGTAGATCAACCTACCTATATTCCAACGCTATCGTCGCTGTAGTGGTGGTGGCCTCTTGATCTCTGTCTCAACGGGTCACAATCCTTCTGCACCAGTGCTCAGATACCTGCACAAATATCAGCAAACAAGAGCTTCATACAAAGCAATTATTTCATTCATAATCAACTAACCAGTCAAGGAAGGTTAAGAATATTGCATTAAATAAAACAAATTAACGCAATATGAGAACCAGATAATAGGCATGTGTATATATAAATAAAATAAAGTGTTACAACCGGAGCCTTGACGTCACAGCCTCCTCCAGCAGGGTTCAGTCGAAGCGCGTCTCGAAGAATCGTTGGGGAATTCAAACGAGGTGAGGACACAAGCCTAAGCTCTCTTAACAAAGCTCTCTTTCCATTCTATCTTTCTAGTGAAAAGTTCAGGAATTCTCTTCAGCCTTTCAGCTATAATATGTTTAGCTAGCTCATCAATGGAAGATGGCTTTATTTATAGAGGGAGAGGAGGAAGTTGGGATCCCTACAATGGTGGAAGGGATGCCTTATACCTTGGGAGGTTTCGAAAAAAGGTGGAAACAAGAGGCCAAAGGAGGGGGGCCATGGTTATTCTGTCGAACCACTCTAGATGACTCACCCATGAAGTTGTTAGGATAGAAACTTCGCCTCTATATTTAAAAAAAATTCCATAAAAATGTTGGCACGGGTAGCTTACTAGGATAGAGCACCAATGGGCATGGGGCCGAGTGTTAATCTTCCTCATTGGCGCGAGGGAATAACGGTCTACTAGCGCCAAGGAAAAAACACGTGTTTCTGATGGCCTGATCAGGAAATTTTCAACAGAAGGAATGTTGTCCTCATGGAAAGGGATGTAATGATGGTCTTTGCAAGGCATGACACTTATTATTAGTCATAGAAATGATCCTCCAATGTGCGAGATGGGGATTTCAGGGACAGTGACAAAATGCTGTGTAACAGATGCTCCCTAAAGTATGAGGTCCGAGAGAGAGGGAGGGGAGAAATGCTTTATGAGAACGAGTTCGAACCAATCACCGCTGTCGGAAGACCTACAAGTACAAATACAACTGATATCTCTGATACATGAACATGTGGCATGGGAGGAGCCATCCATAATAGAATACATATATAAACTGAGATCCGAGGTATGGATGCAACCATCTAGCAGTAAGGATCAACAAATAGACTCAGGTATGGTCGCAGCCATCCAATCTAAAGAGTCATGCATAAAGTCATGATAAACAAAAATATCCACAAACCTAGATCTTATCAGAAAAAACCCAGGGTCTTGCGCTCCATCTCGACCTAAACAAGTACAAATTCAAGCATGCGAATATGTGAGCTGAAGTTGAACATGAAAGAAAATCACCTGATTACCAGCCAATGATGAAAGGTGTTAACAGGCATGAGAGAAACCACCAATAATGAAAATGTCTCTCAACGTACAATAGGTACAACCCATGGAATGTGAACAGTGATCTGGCGTCGAACACCCATAGAATCAATCGATCGAAGGCCAATGATGTGGACCTATCGTCGAATGCGAAGAACCTGCCATTGAGGCATGCAGGCTCCAAGGTACCAAAAGGGAGTATCTAGATCAACTTCCTGGAAAATGAGCTAAAGTAGATAGGAAGTGACCCGGTCGAAGGAGGGCCATAATGTTTCCCACATCATTGACACGAGACAAAGGAACATGATGATAGTGAATTAGGACCGAACAGAGGATCAGAGGAAGGTTGAAAAATGAAAAGGAAAAATTATCTTGAACATATCAGTGACACGACTTTGGGTTTGGCAGTATTTGACATCAAGAGATCTGAGGTCATGATGATGTGGCAAAGAGCAGATGAGAGGCTAGAACAGATTACCCAAACCCATGGAGGCAAAAATAACGAAATGAGATTTTCCCAACCCGACACAAATGAAAATGAGTGTCCTGTTCAAGAGCGACATACTGCTGACACAGCTAAAAAATGGTTCCATTTTCCCCCACCATTTCTGGCGAGTACCCCAATTATTTTTGAAAAACAAGCTTGAAGGGGATAGCATATGCTTGCAATGTAAGTTTGTCCTTCGGACAAATCCATCCTAGTACATTTTACGAGCCCTAGGAAGGAGGAACTCAATGAACATCATGGTGACGATGTCCGATGTCATCAGGGTTTAACGAGTCTGACAAAGGAAGAACTCAACATATTTTCATGTTTTAGAGAGTTTGAAAAAGGAGAAGAAAAGAAAACTCCAACAAGTCCCTTTTTTTAAATAGTCCTTCAGATCCGAAAAGGTAGAAAACAATATATGTAAGAACCTCTTAGTCGTGATAGGCTAAGGTATTCCTTTTTCATAAATAATCCATCCCAGCCTAAAAAAGGGGTAAACGTATACTAGGTAGATATCATTTCGCAACCATTTAACAAGTTCAAAAAGACAAGAGGCTCGTAAATATTTTCAATTTTTAAGAGTCAGAAAAGAGGTGAAAGATGACTCCTCCTGGAGGAACGAGTGGCATTAAGGGTAGCAACTAGTTCCGATAATGGTGGAACTGCTCAGAACAAGTAAAGGTTAAGAGGTAGACTAACAAGACCACTCATTGCAATTGTTCCTCAGGAATGGGTAAAACAATCAAGTGAAGGCATATGATCGGCCAAGAAGTAGTGACGATGGAATGAGAACACCAAGGTTCATCTAGCAAAATAGGCTGATAAAATGGCAATCACGAGAGGTAAAATAAGAATGGTTTCATTTTTACACAAGCTTGAAAACATGGGAAACTCTTCTTGGAGTTGGTTTCATTTTTACACAAGCTTGAAAAAAAGATAAACTGTGCTTGAATTTGGTTTCATTTTTACACAAGCTTGAAACGGAAACAAACTATGCTTGAAATTTGGTTTCATTTTTACATAAGCTTGAAACAAAGATAAAATATGCTTGAAAAACAGGGAAAAATGGGCATGCCCCAGCATGGTGACTCAATTCGAGTTACAGGCCCCCCAAGCTTCAGTCCATATGAAAGGCATATGGAGTGAAGGTTCAGATTACGAGATCAAGAGAAAGACTTCGACTGGATTTACGAGATCGTATCAAAGAGTCCTCGAATTGAACAGAAAATGTTTCATTGTTTTAACAAGGTTGACACATTAAAAGAAATATCCTCATTGCTGGAAATATTGTCATTGATAGCAATGAATTGGCGTATGAAAGAACAGATGAAGCAAGAGAAATTGAGACAAAGCAAGATAATTGAATTAAGGGTTTAACATGTTGGTTTAATACGCTTTGGTAAAGGAGATGATATGGGAGAACTGGTTAGGAAGAGATAAGGGAATAAGATTGAAGGAAAAATTGAATATCCGGCCAAGATTTGTATATGGTAACGAAGAACTCGGCTTAGTTTGATATTTGGCATTGTGGAACTACTCGATTGAATCATATGAGGGGGATCCTCAGGCATTCAAAGGTATCCATCAAGAACTTAATGCTGGCCGAGATATGAGGTTTTTGGATTGCGGGCTGTGTAGAAGTAGAACCGTGACAGATATAACTCGAAATGGAAGATTGATATGAAGAATGACAATGTTTGTAAAGAAACCATTTTAAGAGAACTACATTTGTTTGTTGATTATTGGAAATCCCGCCAAAGATAGACCAGAGTTATAGCGCAAACCTGCAATAACCCTTTGAATCATGAATGAACTCGAGCAAAGGACGAACCACGAAGGAGGAACAATGAAGTAGTTATGTTTTCTATCGCACCGTTTCAACCCGGCAAGCGGTATTCAAGAGGTGGGGAGCGATTCCATAGAATGGGCGACACGCGTCCCCGCGTACGCATTTTACAAACCACTTTTCACTATGCGCCATCGCGCTGCTATAGTTCGACCCAGATGCCCAAAGGATATCGTTGAGCGTCGTTGATCCGGGGAAGGGGTCATCTCCGACGGTTGTCATTTGTTGAAGGTGCGCTAACATTTTCAACAGTGACGGCGGGCCATCGCACGTTAATCACGACTCCCAGACGGAGGTCGAGCGTATATGCATATACGCCGTTGATCTCGGGAAGCTTGCTAATCTAATCTGATCGGACGCCGGATCATGCGGCTTACCTATGGTACCATGCGCGTATTTTGGCTATTGACTATATTTGTGGGCCCGGGGTCAAAGGTTTACCATATTATTTGGAAAGGTTAAAATGCGAAGGGTTATCTTTAATCCTAAAGTTCTAAATTGTTAATATATTTATTTATCAATTTCTTCAAATTGATAACAAAAATTAAAAGAGATCAAAAGCCCCTGCGGGATAAGGAATACCGCCGAGGAATACCATTAGCGGTTCGTGGTTTTGACTCATGGTTTTAATAAAGGCAAAACTATATAAGGAAAAGAAAAATAGAGAACGATGTGTAATTGTAAGGGTGGTGAATAAAATTTTCTAAAAAGAATATCCGTATGGGTGAGCTCTATTCTTAACTAATAAATTTGAAAAATATGATGCACCCATGAATATAATGATGAATATCTCGGTGTGAATGACGGACGAAAATCATGAGGAATCGTGAGTATACAGAAAATAAATAAATCGGTGACCTAAGAAGGTATGTCGATGGAAACTCTGTGGATCTTAGTATGAAAGTTGATGAAACGTGGTCCGCGCTGGTGCCGAGGGTTGTAGCTCCTCCTTCCAAAGTGGTAGTCAAACGAGATGTGGGCAGTAGCTCCCTTCTAGGAGAGGCCGGTAAAATGAGAGAAGGTTGAAGCCTTCCGCAGTGGGTGCCCGCGTGCCGGTATAAGTCCGCACCAACATATATTGTAAGAAGTTTTCTCTATAATAAAGATTGAAGACCGAGATTAAGGAAGAATATAGTTTTCTCTCGAATCGGGTTTCCACCTTAAACTCGGTGTTCATATGTGTCGTTTTGTTTGATGGTTTGTTTCTATTATTTCTCGTTCATGCTTAATGCTTATCCGATGCAATACTCTAAGAAAAGACATAATAAGATATATGGACATACATATTTGATGCAAAGATCGTAAATAACATATGGTTTTAAGAGAAAGCAAAGAAAAATTGTTCACTCCCTAAATACCGATCGAATTTCCTCGCATTTTTCCCAACACTATGATATTAATTCATTTTTTAACGAGGTTGACATAGAAGACGAAGTATCCTCAAAACCTAATTCATTTTTTTAACGAGGTTGACATAGAAGATGAACTATCCTCGTATGAGCTTGTTTCATTTTTTAAGGAGCTTGACACAAGAAAACGAACTGTGCTCCGACAACCTTGTTTCATTTTTTAAGGAGCTTGACACAAGAAAACGAACTGTGCTCCGACAACCTTGTTTCATTTTTTAAGGAGATTGACACAAGAAAATGAACTCTGCTCGAATGACCTTGTTTCATTTTTTAAGTAGCTTGACACAAGAAAATGAACTATGCTCCGACAACCTTGTTTCATTTTTTAAGGAGCTTGACACAAGAAAACGAACTGTGCTCCAACAACCTTGTTTCATTTTTTAAGGAGCTTGACATAAGAAAACGAACTATGCCCTGACGACCTTGTTTCATTTTTTAAGGAGCTTGACATAATAAAATGAACTGTGCTCCGACGACCTATTACCATAACGAATAAGAGGCCATGGCTTCCAAGAGGTTCGCATCTGATGGGAGAACAACATCTTGGAAATCACCATCGAATACCCCCAGTAGATGGTACTTGATGGCACTATCACTAGATGAGGGCAACGAACAAGCGGCCACATAATTCACCCATAGCAGGGAAGATACAACTGGTGGATAAAGCTACGGCAGGGATGATGGTGGGCCAGATGCCACCTCCAGACCAAAGAAGGAAAGTTGATCAATGGTCATGATCCAACCTTCATGTGGAAAACAGATCACACGAAAGAGGAAGGAGACAAGTGCACCCATGGCATAAGCATAGTCGCGCCCCAAGAGTAATTTGAAATCCAAGGGGACTGGAACAACCATCATGTCTATACAGACAGTTTTCCCTCCCAAAGTAATCGACAACTTTGGAAATATCCCTAACAATTGACTGGTTCCTTTGTTAAATGCCAACATATTTTGCGTAACAGGCACAAGCGGTGGAGAACCAAAATCTTGCCAAGTAGTTGAAGATAGAACACTAACAGACACACCTTCATCTATAATTGTGCTAGGTATGGCCACATCAAAGGTCTGTACCGTGATCTCAAAAGGAACATAAGAAGGAAGGCGGTATCCTGCAAATCGACTCCAATCGAAGGAAGTGACCAAACTACTTGGAGGGGGTACCATGGAACTGAGATGGTCATCCCCTGGTGTTACCAGAGCAAGAGGAGCATCCTCCTAGACCTCCATCATGGGAGCAGGAGGAGTATCTTCTTGAACTACAGGGACGAGAGAATATTTCTCCAAGTCTGAGGAATCTGAAGAAACGAGAAGAATGTGAGGGGGATGAGATCCACTCTCGACGAAAATTACCTGATGAACCACAGGCGGGATTAGATCGACTGATTCCATGACCTATGATTGGTTGGGAATGGATTCTTGAATTTGAATTTCCGAGGGAGTGGGATCGACCAAGGATGACTCTTGACCAAACGTGGTATCAACTAGTGGAGGACTCGAAGAAAACTTCTTGTAGCCAACCGAAAGGCAGGGTGAAGAAACAACAAGGTTGTCCAACACTCTCATGGCTTCATCCATGTATGGAAAAAGGTGAATGGGATGATGCCCTTCACATAACTTACAGGGATTGGTAATATTACCCTGTTTCTTATGAGTCTTATCATGGCTAGTTGAAGATGTGCCACCAATATGACTTCCAAAAGCCAAAGGCAACGGTGGACGGTCGTCGGACCATGTGTTAAGTACCTTGGGAATACCAGGTCAGTTTCAAAGAGGATGGTAACCTTTTCACAAAATACAAGGGAATTTGAATTTTCGAGGAAGGTTGGATAGTTTAATAGTGGAAGGTGGATGAGGTGCAATAGTCGCAGAGCTGGTCTCTCGCTTATCTGACTTATTCTTCTTTGTCTTATTCTTCTTCTTCTTAGCCACCTGATTACTAGAATCCAAACTTTTACCATGCGAAGTAGAATATGAGGACGAAGAGACAGGCGAAGAAGGGGAGAGGTCCACGTGAGAATCAACATGATGTTTTCCAGGTGGAGGGGATGGTTGTATACCGAGCGGAATAGTCAAGACCACATAGGTTGAGAATAACCAAACATGCAACCCAACAGTTAACCCAGGTAGGGACAATGTTGCCATATAAGGAGCACCAACATTCCCAAAAGTGGGAAAAGAACCAGTATTCCCTTTGGAGGGGATTCCTTGGTTGGTAAACTACAGGAAATTTTCCATCAGAAACAACCGTAAAACAAAAAAATAAGGAAGATAAATTTAACCAGGAATATTTCGTGGGCAGTTAATATTTTAATAAACTGAAACAAAACCCTGCCGTTTCATATTTTAAGAGTCGAGGAACAGGAAAAAGGTGACTCTAGTTGCTTTCAGTTTGAAACGAGCGTGAAAGGACAAGCGCTCGATGATATTTTCACTTTTTAGAGAGCCATGAAAAGACCAAAATGACTACTCAAGTAATCTAGGCAAGAGGGTGTACCAATTTTCCGTGAACTGCCATATACACCTTGGTGATCAAATGAAAGAGAAATGACCAAGGACTTAACGTACGTGCAGGTACTCTCCCCGAATGTTGTGTTTGGTGTATCATGGTTACAGGGCGGGTGACTTGGCTTTCTATGGATAAAGGATTTGAACCTATGAGGGTATCCCTTTATATACATGACGATACAGGGAGCACTAGTCCGTACTAGTGTTGTCTAAAGCGAGGTGGCAAACGATAGTTACTAGGTTTAACGACACTGAAACACGTCACTATCCTATACCTCTAAAAAATGTTTGTGTTAGGTTCCAATGCTTCCTTAGGTTAATTGAATAAATTTTACAGTTGATCTTGAATTCATGTTTCAATTTCAAGGCCCTACCGAATTTGATCTCAAATTTCCTAAATGCAAGCTACATGCAATAGAACAACATTTTCCATTTGATGAATGCTAACTAAGAGAAGGATAGAGATCTTTTAGAAAGCAACAAAAAATGAAATCATACGAAGAAGTCCCCTAATGCATCTAATACAATCAAAACGAGAAACGAAAAACTCTTTCCTAGATGCAAGCGCTAGTTATGTAAAATAAATTTTCATTCTCGATGCAAACGAAAGGATGCGATTTTTGTTTTTTGAATGAATAAAGCACACAATGCACTAATTACATTAAAAATAAAATCAAACACTAGTTTAGAGCAGTATGAATGTAGAGATCTCAAAACAAACAATCTGAAAGAAATATAGACATAAAACGTACTCAAACCAATGATGCACTCTTTCAATCAAAGAGAAATATTTCAAAATGACCCAAACGAGCAATGTGATCTATGCTCGAAAATGAAGAGATGGAGATTCAAACAAACACAAAAGCAATCGTTCAACAAACCAAAAACTCAAAGGATCAAGAAAGACTAAAGCAACCGATTAGGGAATCGAACTGATAAGAAAAAAAAATACTCGAACTTCAATCATAAGGCTCAGTGAGCGAAAGACACCTAGAACCCTAGGGCTATGAATTGCATCGATAAGAAAATATACAAACAACTGAGAAGAGAAAGCCTAAAGTGGTCAAAAAAACTCTAAAAATTCCAATTGAAAATCAAGAAAAAATCTAGAGTCAAGCACAACTGACCAAAAAATCAGCAAAAGGGTCAAACCAAATCCTACAGGATTCAGTGCGACTGTGAGGTGGTAATCCGTGCCAAACAGGGGTTGGCGCTACTACAACAAAAGAAACTAGCGCCAATTGGCGTGACTGTTCAAACAAAACTCGTGCCAAGCCGGATAACTATGGGAGGAGGAAAGAACCAGTGAGAAGAGGTCAATCTTGACACTCTAGAGCTGAACAAGAGGATTCCAGACAATCAAACAAGCCAAAAAAGACAGACAAGCAAACAAACGACCGAAGTCAACTTGACAAGGCAAATTCTTAAAAGGAAATGAAACGAAAAACTCACACTGATCCCCAACGGAGTCACCCATTTGTTGGGAAGGTAAATCCTCTCTTCGGAGAGAGATGATCCCTCTAGCCCTAGAGTGGGTCTAGCAATAAAGTGACAAGCTAAAGTGTAGGTTCCTAATTAATGAATGAAAAGGACAGGGTAGATCGACCTACTTGGAGTCCAACGCTGTCATCGCTGAAGTGGTGTTGGCCTCTTGATCTGTCTCAACGGGTCATAATCCTTTTGCACCAGTTCTCGGATACCTGCATGAATATAAAAAAACAAGAGCAACATACAAAACAATGATTTCATTCATAATAAACTAACCAATCAAGGAAGGTTAAGAATATTGCATCAAATAAAACACATTAATGCAAGATGAGAACCAGACAATAGTCATGTGTATATATAAATAGAAGAGAGAGTTAAAATCAGAGCCTTGATGTCACAGCCTCCTCTAGCGGGGTTCATTCGAAGCATGTATTGAATAATCGTCGAGGAATTTGGAAGAGGTGAGGACACAAGCCTAAGCTCTCTCGATAAAGGTCTCTTTCCGTTCTATCTTTCTAGTAAAAAGTTCAAGAACTATCTTCAACCTTTAAGCTATAATATGTTCAGCTAGCTCATTAATGGAAGATGTCTTTATTTATAAAGGGAGAGGAGGAGGTTGGGATCCCCAAAATGGTGGAAGGGAGGCCTTATCCCTTGGGAGGTTTCCCAAAAGGTGGAAACAAGAGGCTAAAGGAGGGGGGCCATGGTTATTCAGTCGAACCACTCCAGATGACTCGCCCACGAATTTTTTAGGATAGAAACTTCACCTATATATTGAAAAAACATTCCATAAATAGGTTGGTGTGGGTAGCTCACTGGGACAAAGCTCCAATGAGCATGCGGCCCAATGTTAATCTTCCTCATCGGCGCGAGGGCATAATAGTCTACTAGCACCAAGGCAAAAACATGTGTTTCTGATGGTCTTCTCAGGAAATTGTCAACAGAAGGAATGGTGTCCTCATGGAAAGGGATGCAATGATGGTATTTGCAAGGCATGACACTTCTTATTAGTCACATAAATGATCCTCCAATGTGTGGGATGGGGATTGCAAGGATAGTGACAAAATGCTGTGTAACACTTGGACTGCATTATTTTAGGGTGGAGTTGCACGGGTGGTTTCAGTACACCATTTGGAGAGGAGGTTTTCTAGTGAAGGGATCAACCTTTCATCTAGAGGATCCATTGGAGGAGGCTACATTATTTTTTCATACCAGATCAGCCACATCTTTCCAGCTGTATTGTTGCAGTGAACCTTAAGCCCTAGGGCTTTGGTTCATATCTTATATATTGGTGTATTTCTGAAAACCCTCTTGGGTTTCTTGTTGGAGGTTGTATAGAGCCTAGATCTTCATTTGTTGTATCTTTTGAGGAATATATCAGCCATTCATATTTTGTGTATTAATTTGCTGTAGCAGTGCTTCTATGACTGTGCTATAGTATTCTTCCGACATTTTGATATAGTAGCAGCACCTCATTCTTGAGGGTTTTCTTTATTGGAGTCTTGTTGTGGGTGAAAATGTGAATATGGGTAACAATTTTGTGAGAATTTGGGGCGGAAATTTTTTTTCCTCCCTAGTTCGGCCAAACTCTTGTCATAGTTCGGCTGAACTATTCTGGAGTTCGGCCGAACTATTGAATTTAGTTCGGCCAAAATTTGTTTGTCATTTACATTGATGGCGTACTGATGGAAATGGAAAACAGATTTTTCGCCTGATTTTGGAAAACTGACAAACGAAGTTCGATCGAACTATTACAAAGTTTGGCAGAACTATTATTTTATAAATATATTGCCCGCAAACTGTTTCGGGTTTCTCTTCACATTTATCCCGCGCGCTCATTTATGTCTCGTTGATTCACTGTTGTCCCGCGCGAATTTATTTGATTCGTTGTTGTTCCGTGTGAATTTAGCTCATTTTCTGTTGCGCCGCGGGAGTTTTGTTGATTTGCATCGTGATGAGGAGAGTTTTGTTGATTTGCGCCGCACTGAGGAGGTAAGTTAATCCAAATTTTAAATTTCTTTAATTTTTTTCTTGTTGTTTTTTTAATTTGGTTTTAATCTGATTTTTTTGGTCGCAGAGGTCTTCCACAACGTCTTCAGGGATCGTTGTCTTTAGCGTCTTCAGGGATCGTTGTCTTCAGCGTCTTCAGCATCCTCTGCTTCGACTTTCCAGGTAAATTTAACATTATCCCTGTTATCCTGTCCCAACTGTCTCAAATCTTGAACTGAGCTGAAATATAATGCTTCATTTAGATTTAGGATTTGTTATATTTAAAAAAAAAATTAACAAAACAACTTTAACATAAAATTTTCATGGAAAACCCGCAATCCAGAAACCTAACATATGTTAAATAGTTGACATTCCATCCTCGTCTGATAATTTCAATTATTTTTAAATATAAAGTCAAGGAATATTTTATTTTACTGTTAAAAATAAATGGTAGGGGTAATTTCTTTGCATTTTTTATTTGTTAAATTTTCATACTATGTTTTGAAAGGATATAGTTTTGTTGAGACATCGGTATAGTTTGAGGAACTTTTAGTTTCTCTATAAAACTTTGGATGCCTATTTATTTAACCAAAATATAAGATGGAATATAATGTTGTAATAAAACATGTAGGGAATTTATGCAGAAGAGAAATCATGTTCTGAACAAACACATATACTATAGTTTGTATTGGTTACCTCTCTATACAACAATTAACCTAAAAAAGGAATGGCTTTACTTTCACCAATTTTTTTTTTTTTTTGGTCAGTGTTTCTTTTGTGTGGCTTTTTTTTTTCATTTTTCCCTTGGCATATAAATTTTTGTTTTTCTGTACCTTTTACATATCTTTGAAACAAATACATCACAACTCATTGTTGTTTAACAACATATTTGACTTCTACCTCAAGGGTTACCCCAGTCTAGTGTCACATAGTTTGTGAACCATTCTTTTATAAAATTTTGTAATAACAATTGTGGCCTATTCTAAATTAATGTAAACTTACCCCAAAAATCCCCAAAAGCATAAAATTTTGGTTTTGTTCACATATCAATGAATTAAGGAACATGCAAAGAACCAATGAATTAGTCTAACTGTATACACTTTTTTGGCTCTCTGCTTTTTGGAAATGTGTTGATAAGACTGTCAATTACTACAGCTTTGTAATAGAGTTTAATAAGGATAAGACTGTCAATTACTACAACTTTGTAATAGAGTTTAATAAGGATAAGATTGTCTATTACTACTATCTCTTTAAACTGTATACGCTTTTTTAGCTCTCTGCTTTTTGGAAATGTGTTGATAAGACTGTAAATTACTTACAAACAAGTAATAGGTTTTTCAATATGATAAGATTGTCAATTATTGGTGATTTGTAATAGAGTTTAACAAGGATAAGATCACAATTACTACTATCTCTTTAAACCGTATACACTTTTGGCTCTTTTCTTTTGGAAATGTGTTGATAAGACTCGTCAATTACTACAACTTTGTAATAGAGTTTAATAAGGATATAATCATTAATACCACAACATTACTACAATTTTGTACGAGTCAATGTGATAAGATTGTCAATTACTACTATCTTTTTATTACTATTGATTGTATACATCTCTTTTATGAAACCGAAGATGATCGGTGCTTACTTGTCTTCAACTTATGTAACCTCTTTATCTGGTCAGTTATAACATCATACCGCCATACTTAACCAGTATGATCAATGATGCTTACTTGTTCACAGCTTATGTAACCCTTATCTAATATTTATAACATCATACATCAGTTATACTTATGGTATTTTATCTATGTAATCACTAGTTCTAAGAAGTTAGTTCTGAGCAGTTAAAGCAAGCAAGTTCATAATATTTCTTGAACTTACTTCATGATATATATGGTTGCTCACCTTCATTCAATATTGGGTAAAAGGTCATGGTCTTACCTTAATTTCTATTCTAATTCCCTTTCCTAACTTTGATTTTCATTTAATATTTCTTATCATAATATTTATTTATGAACTTCCTTCATAATATATATGGTTCTTGGCTTATGTAACCCTTATCTACTAGGTATAACATCATACATTAGTTATACTTATGGTATTTTATCTATGTAATCACTAGTTCTAAGCAGTTAAAGCAAGCAAGTTCATAATATTTCTTGAACTTCCTTCATGATATATATGGTTGCTCACCTTTGTTCAATATTGGGTAAAAGTTCATGGTATTACCTTAATTTCTATTCTAATTCCCTTTCCTAACTTTCATTTTCCTTTTGACCTTGGAGATAAACCGAATCATTATATTGGGTAAAAGGTCATGATCTTACCTTAATTTCTATTCTAATTCCCTTTCCTAAGTTCCTAACTTTGATTTTCATTTAATATTTCTTATCATAATATTTCTTGAACTTCCTTCATGATATATATGGTTGCTCACCTTTTTTCAATATTGGGTAAAAGGTCACGGTCTTACCTTAATTTCTATTTTAATTCCCTTTCCTAACTTTGCCTTTTTTCAATATTGGGTAAAAGGTCATGGTATTACCTTAATTTCTATTCTAATTCCCTTTCCTAACTTCCTAACTTTGATTTTCATTTAATATTTATTATATCATAATATTTCTTCCTTTGACCAAGTAGGTATGTGATTAATTATGGTAATTACTATGTACCAAATCACGCAAGTTGATTTGCCCTAGTCAGTAACGTAACATTTACATGGCTCAGTTGATTACTACGAATACGTACATATCTCTCCATGGTGTTATAACTAGGAGATCACTTAAAGCTTATGATATCCATACGCATGTAAAGTAGTACTATGATCCCCATATTAGCTAGTATGGTACTGGTAGTCTTTGATAAACTATATGTGTATAATAACAATGGTAGTCATAGTAATCATAAAATAGTCATAAACATGAGCATATTGTAAACACTAAGCTATTAGGGATAATACGTATTCTATTATTCCCATGATATCACTATAACTAAGCATGTACGAGTAAATGAATCACACTAGTTTATTGATATGACCTATTTCAATAGAGGGATTTGTAATGATGTACTAGCTTTCCATATATATTGCTATCATTAATATCAGAGCCCCAACCCTTGGATATGAATCACACTCAGTAATTAGGTAGATATTGTGATCATTTTTCATAGTAAAACGTATTAGTGTGTAAGCTTATCCTAATAAAACTAAGCTTTATTCCCATTGTTCAACATGATTACACTGGTTATGATTCCTCCTTGTATCTATTATCCATAAGACGTATGAGTTTATACATCTAGTAAGATGAGGTATTCCACTTGGTTCATATGTAAGAGCTTGTAGTTAAGCTAACCGTTATATCGTCTCAATAAATGTCAATTTAATAATAATTATATATATATATTATAAATAATAATCTCATGCCTAATTATATGATACACATGATTATAACTTACAGTAAAACTCCTGGAAAAAATATATTATGAATATGATGTCACAATTCTTCATGATTAATGCCTCTTAAACCGTTTATTAATAATGTATTTATACCTTTTAACTTAAAATATTATATGTATGGAAATGCATATTTAACTTCATGATTAATGCTTCTAGAAACAAAACATAATAAATGTATTAGGACAGTTCTTTAAATTGCAAATATTATGGTCAAAATGTGACTGATCTCATTACTTCATGATTAATGTTTTTAGAAACCAAACATTTAATGTATTAGGACATAATTTAATGTATTAGGACATGCTCCTTTACGCTTGGTGGAATTACCTTTGTTTTTTATTTATCTGTCACACACATATATATATGCATGAACACATCTCATTTTCTTTTTTATTCTTAGATCAAATGTCATTTAAATACAAGATTTATCATAATGTACAATGGTTCATTCAATATTATTGATATATCAAATGTCATTTAAATACAAGATTTATCATAATGTACAATCATTCATTCCATATTATTCATAGATCAAATGTCATTTAAGTACAAGATTTATTATAATGTACAATGAATCATTCCATATTCATTTTTAGATTCAGGAGGAGCTTTTGAGAATGTTATGATAATGCCAATAAAGAATGAGCTAGACTCATCTTCAACATCTGTTAATTAGATATGAAAATTTATAACACTACTGTGTACATTTGAGAATATTTTGGAACATGTTTATATAAATTATATATACATATGTACTTTTTTTTTTCATAAATATTTTCATTAATAAATGAACACTTTAAATGATGAACCTAGTTAATGTTGCTTCTTCATGAAGAAGACTATTTGATCTTTCAATTTGAATTTGATGATGGTCCTTTGTTATGCTTCTTGACTACTTCAAATTATTGACACAATCATATTCTTCTCGTTACTCTTTTTATTTCTTCCTTATATTGTATTCTCCCCCTTAGATATTGTGTACTCTCCCACATAGATATTGCACTAAATTTCATAGGCTGTTCTTTTGAAGTCAAATAAGTGACAATAATTTACAAGAACTATCCCTATTTTGTTTCTCACATATTCAAATGGTTCTCTAACAAGATAATTTACAAGAACTATCCCTAATTTGTTTCTCACATATTCAAATGGTTCTCTAACAAGATAATTTACAAGAACTATCCCTAATTTGTTTCTCACATATTCAAATGCTTCTCTAACAAGAGGCTTTGTGGGTATGTGTGAGGAAGTGGTACTTTATGATGATATGTTTAGTGATTGAAGGAAGTAGAATATTTTATTTTTGAAATTACTATTACACTTGTATTGAAACACTTAATAGATATATAGGTTCACTGAAATTTACCTTAATATCTTGTAGAGCCCATTTCATCCAACACACTAAAAAATAAGTAACTATTATGTATTCCACTTCTACTCTAGATAGAGAAAGTAATGACTCTTTCTTTCTTAACCGTTAAACCAAAGACTCTTCCTAAGTAGAATTATACATTGTCCACTTGTACTTTTCATGTCATTCACACAAGCCTAGTTGAATCTCTATATGTTGTCAATGTAAATTTCTCACCTTTTGGGTACTATAGTCCATTGTTTGTAGTCTCTTTCAAGTATCTTAATATCTGTTTGTTGGTAATATATGACTTTCTCACCTTTTGTGTACTATAGTCCATTGTTTGTAGTCTCTTTCAAGTATCTTAATATCTATTTGTTGGTAATAGATGACTCTTTTTAGTTGTTGATTGAAATATTCCAACTAATATAAATTTCAAAACTATATCTAGTATAAACCTTGTTATGTATATCAAGCTTCCTATCATATAGATGTAAAGGTTATGATCAACATCACCTCATTCATCATCCATCATCTACGCATAACTTGCATCCAATTGATATGGAGATTCACTTAGGTCATTCATCATCCATCATCTGCACATAACTTGAATTCCAAAATTATATCTAGTATAAACCTTGTTATGTATATCAAGCTTCCTATCATAAATATGTAAAGGTTATGATCAACATCACCTCATTCATCAACCATCATTTGCACTTGCATCCAATTGATATGGAGATTCACTTAGGTCATTCATCATCCATCATCTGCACATAACTTGAATTCCAAAATTATATCTAGTCTAAACCTTGTTATGTATATCAAGCTTCCTATTGTATAGATGTAAAGGTTATGATCAACATCACCTCATTCATCATCCATCATTGCACATAACTTGCATCCAATTGATATGGATATTCACTTAGGTCATTCATTATCCATCATCTGCACATAACTTGCATGTTATGTGCATCCAATTGATACAGAGATTAACTTAGGTTTATAGTATTCCTTTAAAACTTTTCAACATATCTTTTAGGTATTTATATTGAGAAATGGATATGCCTATTGAATTTTTTATAATTTATAGCTTGTAGTCCTAGGTAAAAGATAAGTTCTCCAATCATTCACATCTCGAATTCAAATTTCATCTCTTCACCAAAATATTTTACTAGATGATTTTTATTGATTCTAAACATAATATAATCCACATACACAAACACAATTAGTAATTCATCACCATGAGCCTTTATCCATAGATTATTATTAGCCCCTTGAAACACAAAATATTTTACTAGATGATTTTTATTGATTCTAAACATAATATAATCCACATACACAAACACAATTAGTAATTCATCACCATGAGCCTTTATCCATAGATTATTATTAGCCCCTTGAAACACATTTTTTTAAGGTACTTGTCTAGCTTAAAGACTACCATGTTTTTGGTGGTTGTTTAAGTCCATATAGTTCCTTATTTAGCCTACAAAAATATTTAGGATTATCTACCTCCTCAAGTTATTTTTCTTACCAAGTATATCTTCATCAAACTTTAAAGTAGTTTGAGTGATTCCACGAGTCCTCTACACCCTTCAGAGGGTATAATTGGGACATGTAGTGTTAACTTCTACAAGTTCTATAGGCATAGTCTGTAAAGGTCTAGGTAGCCTCTGGATCTCATCTTTTATGAAAGGTGACATATCTAGTAACTGCCCCTATAGTCAATCTCTAGAATAGATCTAAATGCCCCTACAGTAAATGCTTCTACAGTCAACATGTATATAGTATTTAGAAACAAAAAGTAATTTGTTACAAAACATAGGTTTTAACCAAGTATATAGATTTTCATTTTCATATCCATGGTCTCAAATAATGAGAGAGAAAAAGCCTTTTATATTCAACATGTAAAACACAAATTAGCCATAAAAGTTTTCCATTGAAACTAAAAGTGATTTGATACAAAACATAAGTTTTAACCTAATCTAGTAAATGCCCCTACATTCTATCTCTAGAATATATCTAATTAGAATTTTTTCATTTTCATATCCATGGTAGTTCTATAGGCAGAGTCTGTAAAGGGCCAGGTAGCCTTTGGATCTCATCTTTTATGAAAGGTGACATATCTAGTAAATGCCTCTACAGTCAATCTCTGGAATAGATCTAAATGCCCCTATAGTAAATGCCCCTACAGTCAACATGTATATAGTATTTAGAAACAAAAATTAATTTGATACAAAACATATGTTTTAACCAAGTATATAGATTTTGATTTTCATATCCATGGTCTCAAACAGTGAGAGAGAAAAAAACCTTTTATATTCAACATGTAAAACACAAATTAGCCATAAAAATTTTCCATTGAAACCAAAAGTGATTTGATACAAAACATAGGTTTTAACCTAATCTAGTAAATGCCCCTACATTCAATTTCTAGAATAGATCTAATTAGAAGTTTTTCATTTTCATATCCATGGTAGTTCTATAGGAAGAGTCTGTAAAGGGCTAGGTAGCCTCTGGATCTCATCTTTTATGAAAGGTGACATATCTAGTAAATGCGCCTACAGTCAATCTTTGGAATAGATCTAAATGCCCCTACAGTAAATGCCCCTACAGTCAACATGTATATAGTATTTAGAAACAAAAAGTAATTTGATACAAAACATAGGTTTTAACTAAGTATATACTTTTTCGTTTTCATATCCATGGTCTCAAACAATGAGAGAGAAAAAACCTTAAATATATTCAACATGTAAAACAAAAATTAGCCATAAAATTTTGCCATTGAAACCAAAAGTGATTTGATACAAAACATATAGGTTTTAAATGGAGTTTCACTTCTTTTTTAATGACAATGTATTTTTTTCAATTTTATACCAAGTGTGCTCCCACCATGTAAAACACAATTTGGTGAAATTATCATTTTTATAACTTTTTTTTGCTTAAATTGAGTTTCACACATCAATTAGTGCTTTGAAAGTTGCGTTTTACATAATTTGTTTACACTAAATTACATTAATATTTTGAAATTTATTTTGAATTTAATTTAAATTAGTTATTTAAAAAAATGATTGTAAATGTCCACCATAGATATATATATCATGGAGGATGAACGACGAAGATCAACAGAATCCCATATCTCTATGAGAGGGGGGGATCAGGGATCGAGAGCTATTCATTGTAAATTTAAATATAATCTTAAATCTCCATACATGTGTGTACATATGGAATTGATTTTTGATCAACTTTGTGAGTTAAATTAGTTGTTAATAAGTTTCATTTTTTATTTTTTAGGAGCTAACAAGAAGAGAAGGGTCTCTACTCCATCCATAGATGCCCATGTTTCACCCAGTTGTGGTATGGTTTTAACACAATTTAATCAATGAATATGTACACGTGTATTTATATGTACATGCACGTATTTTTCAATTGATTATAAATTCGTATTTGTTTATGAAGCTTCTCTCTCCTATCGAGAGGTTGGTGTGTAGAAATTTGAATAACTGTTAAATTATTCACCGAGATTATCCTGATCACACACTATTTGAGCTTCATGCATAATACATAACCTCTTCTACTATTGATCATCAATTTGCGGAAATATAAACAATCGCATGCGCACATTAAAACCATAAACAATCAAACATATAAACACAGTATTTATGGGAAAGCTTAAAGCTGAAAACCCCCAACTATCTATATATTATAATGATAGAGATCATATAACAATCATTGTACAAAAATCCTCACAATCTCTCAGTACAATCTCCAATTGTTACACACTACACAAGCTCAGATCATACAAAACACATGCTCCAATCTGGTCCACCTGTTAGCCTACCTCTACTGCGCAATCCAATATGGATAATACCAAGATCCAGGTTCGAATATCACTAGTATGTACTGCACAATCCTCATTGGCATCTCCATAAATGTGTGTGCAAATCTCATGCACCAGTATAGTCACAACTGATAGTCACCCTGCTCTTTCACCTACCTCTCCACTGGTCTCCACTGAAACTGTCCATGCACTGCAGTTAACTAATGTATTATTTAGTTGATTTATGAGTTAATAATTAGTGAATTAATTAATAATTAATTCACACCACTCTCACTAATTGTATCAATCAGTTAGACTAGATACAACTAGCTCAACTAAGTTAAGCTGAACACAACTCCATTAACTGTCTCATCAACTCCACCAAACTCTGTCACATGAGTTCTAACTGAAGTCAACCATGCAATAGCTCCACTAAACCCTAGGAATAGCGTAATTCCTTCTGTCAGCTACATGTGCCACATCCATGACTCGAACTGAAGTGCTCCAAGAGGATAAGATAATGTTTAGAGTCCAAATATTATTAAGAGCTAATAATATTCGACATATCTATTTTTAGACTGGCAATCTAAAAATAGATTCCGCCCAATATGTCTAAAAATAGAAGTCCATATATTTTTCCCAACTTGACCAACCATCCACAAATAGCATCCTGCAACTCATAGAATATGATCGACATGTCTAAAAATAGACATAGTCTAAAAATAGACTATGTGCCAAAAATAGCCTGTGAGCCCACTTAGTGAAGGCGGGCCCACTTAGTGAAGGCGACTTCATTTCACTAAGCTCCATCATCTTGCTGCATTCTCAACACTCCCTCTCAGCAAGATATGGATTATCTGCAATCCCTATCCTGCCTCTGTGGAATTCGAACTTGCTTCTGGTGAGCGCCTTCGTCAGGATGTCGGCATCCTGATCCTCCGTGGGAACATATGAAAGCATCATGATTCTCCGCTGAACACAATCTCTGATATGATGGTACCTGATGTCGATGTGTTTGGATCTATCATGAAATACTGGATTAGCAGAGAGTTTAATGCAACTCTGGTTATCACAGTAAATCACTGTAGGCTCCAAATGCAACCCGAACAATCCAACGAGGATCTTCCTCATCCAAATAGCCTCGCATGCAGCCAAGCTTGCTGCCATGTACTCGGCCTCTGCTGAACTGAGTGCCACGGATCTCTACTTCCTGCTGTACCAGGAAACTGCTGTCGACCCAATGCTGAAAACTCCTCCAGAAGTGCTCTTCCGGTCCGTTGGACTCCCTGCCCAATCTGCATCAGTGAAGCCAGAAAGCTTCGCTCCATCCTCCTATCTGTACCATAGACCATATCCCGATGTGCCTCCGATATAGCGCAATACATGCTTGCCTACCTTCCAAAAGAGCTTGGTAGGCTTAACCATAGCTTACGAAAGCTGGTTAACTGCATGGCGTATATCGGGTCGTGTATTGACCGGATACATAAGCGACCCCACCAACTGTCGATAGACAGTGGCATCCACTACCTCCGCTGAAGTAGCATCCTCCTTCCTCCAACCACCAGGAAGAGGAGTGTCAACAGGCTTGCAGCCTTGCATGTTGAACCTCTCCAGAATCTCCAGGGCATACTTGCCCTGAGAAACAAACAGTCCTCCACTGCGCTGCCAAATCTCCAATCCCGGGAAATAATGAAGGATGCCCAGGTCCTTCATCTCAAACTCTCGTGCAAGATCCTCCTTGCATGAAAGTATCAACTGCTCGTCGCCAGTCAAAATCAGATCATCTACATACAGTACGATGATCAACAGCTTCCCCTCCACCACAATCTGGTACAGGTTTGGATCCGCCTCACTCTTGGAGAATCCAGGCCCGGTGAAGTAGCTGTCTATCCGAGTGTACCAAGCACGAGGTGCTTGCTTCAGCCCGTACAGTGCTCTCTTGAGTCGGCACACATGCGACTCACTGCTGAAGATCTCGAAACCTTCAGGCTGCTCTATGTACACCTCCTCCTCAATAACTCTGTTGAGGAACGCAGTCTTCACATCCATCTGATGAATGTGCCACCCCATCTGCGCTGAGAGAGCAAGAATCGTCCGTATGGAAGAATACCTTGCGACAGGTGCAAAGGTCTCCTCATAATTGATCCCCTCTATCTGTGAAAAGCCTCGGGCAAAAAATCTTGCCTTGTACTTCTCCACACTCCCATCAGCTGCCTGCTTCACTTTGTATATCCATCTTGAACCCACCACTGATTTCCCTTCCGACCTTGGGACAATCTCCCATGCACTGTTTCTGACAATCGAATCATACTCTTCCACCATGGCATCTACCCATGCGGGATCCTCCACAGCTTCCTCGAAAGAGTGGCTCATCCACGATACACTTGCTCCACAAGGCTCATGTATCAATATCGTCCCGGTGGCTGTCTGTCTGCTTATTTGTGATGTAGGTGCTCCTACAACCTTCTCTGCATCTTGAGCCAGTCACTCAGCTTCTGTAGTGCGCTTCTGCCCTCTGATGGTTGGCGCTGCATGAGTGGTCTCTTCCAATTCATGAACCTCCTCTTGTGGCTGATCCACATCCTGAGGCTCATCCTTAGGAACTAATAGCTCCTCCTCTGCATGCAAGTGTAGCTTCCTCTCAAGTGAACACTTCATGGCTTTCTCCTCCTGAAATTCGATATCCCATCACACAATAGTCTTGCGACTGTCTGGAAAATACACACGATAGTTGTGGGGCATATCAGTGTACCCCACAAATATCCCAACCTCTGCGGTCGGCTCCAGCTTCTTCCTGGAATCCTTCGTCACATGAATGTAAACAGGTGAACCAAAAATCCTCAAATGGGAAATATCAGGCTTCTTACCAGAAAACGCCTCCTCGGGTGTACTCATGCCAAGTATCTTGTGAGGACAACGGTTCTGCACATATACTGCAATATTGCATGCCTCCGCCCACAAGTGAATGGGTAGGCCCTGATCATGCAACATCACCCGTGCAGCACCCACGATCGTTCTGTTCTTCCGCTCAGTAACCCCGTTCTGCTGTGGGTTATGAGGTGCTATGAGCTCTATCTGAATTCCTTCTGTGCTACAAAAGTCCTTGAATTCGCCAGAGATGAATTCACCACCATTGTCGCTCCTAAGAGCCTTCACCTGCTTCCTCGATTCCTTCTCAACCAGTGCCTTGAACTCACAGAACTTTGAGTATGTCTTGCTCTTCTTCTGCATGAAGAAGATCCAGCACTTCCGAGAATAATCATCAACAAAGATCACATAGTACCTGTGCTTTGCTGTCGAAGCTACTGAGAAAGGTCCACACACGTCTGTGTGAATTCTCTCAAGGATCGTCGTGGCACGACTATCCTTCTCGTGAAAGGTGGCTTTCACAAATTTTTCCAAGGTACACCCCTTGCACTGATCTGACTGCGCAAGAGTGCCTTTAGGAAGCCCAGTAGAAATCTACTACAGTATCTTCAAAGCTCCATGGTGAAGGTGGCCCAATCTCCGATGCCACAACTTGCCATCATCCCGACTCACCACTCCTTCTGCCTTGCCTGCCATTGCTGCGCAGCCATCTACCTGCAATTGATAAAGGTTATTAACTCGAACCCCTATCCTCTGGGTCTCACCAGTTGCCTTACTGCGCAGGAAATCCTTTCCCTCGCTAAAGACAACATCATATCCCTTGTCTTCTAACATCGCCACAAAGATAAGATTCTTCTTCAATCCTGGAACATGCATCACTTCCTTCAATCTGAAGGGTTTACCAGACTCCCTCTCAAAAGAAATGGTACCGATACTGGTCGCACTGTATCTACCATCATCGCCCATCTCGATGTGCACTCCAAGATCTTTCTCATCCAGATCAGTAAACAAATCTCGATCTCCTGTCATTTGAAAAGACGCACCACTGTCCAGAAACCATACTGATCCTGCCACACTTGACACCAAGCATGCGATCATCGAAAAATCCAGCTCAAACTGCGAGGCTAAGGCCTCTCTAGCTGCAGATCCAGCAGCCTGCTTATTTTTCTTCTTCTGCGGAAAATTTGTGGCATAATGTCCGTGTTGGTGACAGTGAAAGCACTTCACCTTGGACATGTTTTGCTTCTTGCCTTTCGCACCGGGATGAAAAGCTTTCTTTCTCTTCCCCTTCTTTGCTTTGGCAGCCAAAGTGCAATTCTCTTCATCAGAGTTCTTTGATGACGATCTGTTCCTGGTACTCCGCCTTATCTCCTCTTGCACAAGATCCGACCAAAGTCGCTCCCATCCTGGAAATTTCTCCCGACCATTGACAGAGTCCTGATAGGAATGCCAACTCATCGAAAGCCCAAGGAGAGCCAAGCTCACCAAGTCCTCATCATCTACAGTCACCCCCACACTTCCCAGCTCATCCATACATTGGGTGAACTTTGTGAGGTACTTGGGCATACTGTTGCCTTTCTCCATCTTTATGTTTCTGAGTTTATCCTTGAGTGCCAAATTCCTCTGGTCGCTCTTGCTTTGGAATAAATCTGTCAAGGCTTTCCACATCAAGTATGGAGAAGCCTTACCATGCAGGCTAGACACTATGTGATCCTTCACGCCCTCCAACAGAATCCTTCGACACTTTGCTGTCTTCTTTTTCCAAGCCTCAATTACGGTAGCATCGCTAGAAGTAGGCTTTAGGACTTCAGCATCTATGAACTCCTTCAACCCATTGTCATCTAACACCGCCTCCATCTTGTCCTTCCATGCAATATAATTCGAGTTTCCCTCAAGGGCATACTCCAATCGCAATCCGTTGAAAGACATCTCAGCTTCGACACCAAGAAAACACTGCTGCAAATTTGAATTCCACCAGCACAAAACTCAACCGCTTCAATGTTCTGCAATTGCTCCAATGATCAATATCGCTTCGATACCATGTAGAAATTTGAATAAATGTTAAATTATTCACCGAGATTATCCTGATCACACACTATTTGAGCTTCATGCATAATACATAACCTCTTCTACTATTGATCATCAATTTGCGGAAATATAAACAATCGCATGCACATATTAAAACCATAAACAATCACACATATAAACACAGTGTTTATGGGAAAGCTTAAAGCTAAAAACCCCCAACTATCTGTGTATTATAATGATAGAGATCATGTAACAATCATTGTACAAAACTCCTCACAAGCTCTCAGTACAATCTCCAATTTTTACACACTACACAAGCTCAGATCATACAAAACACATGCTCCAATCTGCTCCACCTGTTAGCCTGCCTCTACTGCGCAATCCAATATGGATGATACCAAGATCTAGGTTCGAATCTCACTAGTATGTACTGTGCAATCCTCATTGGCATCTCCATCAATGTGTGTGCAAATCTCATGCATCAGTATAGTCACAACTGATAGTCACACTGCTCTTTCACCTACCTCTCCACTGGTCTCCATTGAAACTGTCCATGCACTGCAGTTAACTGATGTATTCTTTAGTTGATTTATGAGTTAATAATTAGTAAATTAATTAATAATTAATTCACACCACTCTCACTAATTGTATCAATCAGTTAGACTAGATACAACTAGCTCAACTAAGTTAAACTGAACACAACTCCATTAACTGTCTCATCAACTCCACCAAACTCTGTCACATGAGTTCTAACTGAAGTCAACCATACAATAGCTCCACTAAACCTTAGGAATAGCGTAATTCCTTTTTTCAGCTGCATGTGCCACATCCAGGCATCAAACTGAAGTGCTCCAAGAGGATAAGATAATGTTTAGAGTCCAAATATTATTAAGAGCTAATAATATTCGACATATCTATTTTTAGACTGGCAATCTAAAAATAGATTCCGCCTAGTATGTCTAAAAATAGAAGTCCATCTATTTTCTCCGACTTGACCAACCATCCACAAATAGCATCCTGCAACTCATATAACATGATCCATATGTCTAAAAATAGACATAGTCTAAAAATAGACTTTGCGCCAAAAATAGCATGCGGGCCCACTTAGTGAAGGCGACTTCTTTCCACTAAGCTCCTCATCTTGTTGCAATCTCAAAATGGTGGTGGTTCAAATCCCCTTAGAGGACCATCAATAAGTGGTAGAAGGTTGCATGAAGGTGGTCATATTTATTCTCCTGGAGGCCAATCAACGACTGGTGGTGCTGGTTCTCAGCAGGGTCGTTCTGGTTCTCAACAGTTTCAGGGTGGAGAAGATGCTAGCCAACCGCGTCGAGGTTGCCATCAATTTTAATATTTTTTTCTTTGAATTTGTACAAATTTGTTTACATGTGTTTTTTCTAATATACAAAATTATATATATATATTTATGCAGACACTAAAAATGTTCCAAATATTGGTCAAAATAGACACAGGGCAGAATGCTACATTCAAGAAGAAGGTTGTCTACCCACCACAACTTATCCGGCCGACATTTCTGATATACCATGGGAAAGAAACATGGCGCAATGCACCTTAGAAAGGTGTAAAAAAATTCATGCAAAATTGCAGAGAGATCTCGTAGCTTTGACTCTACCTGCTGAGAGTTAACAAAGCCTCGAAATAGTTACACATTCATTGGGCGAACTAGTAAATGTGTACAAAAATCTTGGGCCAATGACTGATACATTTGTAGAAGTCATGAGAAAGAGAAAGGAAACAGTAATGGGTCCCGATAAATAGGAGGATGTAAAACAAAGAGTTACAAAATATATGGCGAAGTCAATGTTTAATTTCAAGGAAGGGCCAAAAAAAAAAATGTTGAAGTTGCAATATTTCAAGCACCCTGATATAGCTCACTATTTGTATGATAGGCACCTTGCGGCCTATGGAAGGCTCCCATGGAACGATGAGGTTCCTGTTTATTTTGCAAAATTGTTTTACACAAATTTTTTTTGGAAATGAAACCTAATTACAATGACCTTCCGTCAGAATTTTTTGGTCCGGGGAAAGGTCGATTGTGTGACCATAAGGGCGCTAGGCGAGATGTGGAGTTGCCTCGCCCCGAGCCGCCATTGGTGAGTCGACCTTTTCAGGTTGAAACTCTGCGGTCAGAGATGGATGCGACTTCTCAAATAAGTTGAGAAGCAAGGGATGTCATCATCGACAATGTTCACAGCGGATTGGGTGGAGTCGATGTTTGTCTAAATCGACAAAGAGCACGTGATAATGCACGTGCCAATTTTGTGTATTGTACAGATGAAGATATTGACAAAATGAATGTTGAAGATCTCCGAATATATGCAAAGAATTGTCGCAATGGTTGGCAAGACCTAATTCTTCATGAAGAAGAGGGCACGGGAACGGTATGTGTTAATGACCTTAGGGTTCAATTATTTTAACATATACATGTGTACAATTTGTAATAAATACATGTGTATGTACATGTATACATTTATTTGTATGTACATTAATCTAACAAAAATGTATCATTATATGTTAAAACACCATTTGCAGTTGTCACGCATGATGAATGACGAAAATGTTAATATCACGTTCGGGGCTTTTGGTTCAAACAGTGAAGATGGGTCTCACCATCAAGATATGTTGACAAATGCTAGTGTTTTTTAAGTGATATTTTTAAAATAAATAATTGTGCACACATGTACATGTGCATATATAATAATAAAATGTTTTAACAGATTCTGATTCCGTCCGATGTTTTTGGGATGGCGGTACCTTCTTCTTCCTTGGGAGATGTACCTTCTACTTCCTTAAGAGATGTGCCACATCCACAACAAGTATGGACAATTTTTCACTTTTAAAATTTATGTTTAAGTTATATATATATTCCACCTCAAAAATTTCCATTAAAAATTGAGATATATATATCTATATCTTGAGTTATTTTAAATTTTTTGAATTTTAGGTTTTTGGAGATTTTCTTTTGGAGCCTCTCTTAGGAGATGTCCCAAATTCACTTGCAGAAGTATTCAATTTTTCACTTTTAAATAAATAAATAAATATATATATATATGTGTGTGTGTGTGTGTGCGTGTGTGTGTGTGTGTGTGTTTTTAAAAGTTATAATTTATAAATTGAAGTTTATTTAAGTTTTATTATAAATTGAGATCTTGATCTTGAGTTATTTTATACTTTTAAAATTTTGAATTTTAGGTTTCTATAGAAGATTTCTTTAATCCACGGACTCTAGCGACGGAGATAGGAACATCCACACCATTTCAACCATTTGAAAAAGTTGTATAACTTTTTTTTAATATTATTGAAAATAAGTTTATATATACATGCATTTTTATCTGAAATTTTTTAATATATATATATATATATAATTGTACATGTATATTGTACAGTTACTGTTGGAGATGTTCCCATGGGGGAAGTTGTAGCAGGCAAGCAACAAATGGAGAGGAAACCTCATGAGGTATTGCATGATTTTTTTTATATTTTGTTTTTTACATGAAGTTCTATATATTCTCACTCATTGTTAAAATATCAAATTTTAATGTTTGTACGTGCATTGTGTACAGGTTCCCCATGCTTTGCAAGATAGCTCGCGGATTGAGATTCTGCTAGGAAAGACACTACATCCATCTATATTTGATGGACATGATTTGTAGATTTGATTGAGATTTCTAGTCTTAAATTTACTTTTTTATATATTATCTAAATGCACAGTCATATATATATATATATACTTGATACTTATGAGATTTACAATTTTTGAACATATTTTATTGTGTTAAGATAATTTGTTTTGTTTTTAAAAGTTAAGTTTTGGATGGTTGAAGTACTTTTGGCATGTGCATGTGAAGTAATGTTATATAATTTGTTTGGTTTTTAAAACTTAAGTTTTGGATAGTTGAACTACTAGTAATGTTGTGATCTATAAATTAATGTTTTTCTTTTGAACTACATTTGGCATGTGAAGTAATTTTGGGTTATAATTTGTTTTTTTTTAACTTAAGTTTTGGATGGTTGAAGTACATTTGACATGTGAAGTAATGTTGTGATCTATAATTTTTTGTTAAATTAAAGGTTAAGTTTTGGATGGTTGATCTACATTTGGCATGTGATATAATGTTAAATGTTTTTATTGGATAGTTGAACTACAATTGGCATGGCATGTGAAGTAATGTTGTGATATAATCAAAAAAAAATTAAAACTCAAGTTTTGGATGGTTGAAGTACATTTGGCATGTGAAGTAATGTTGTGATCTATAATTTTTTGTTAAATTAAAGGTTAAGTTTTGGATGGTTTCAATCTACATTTGGCATGTGATATAATGTTAAATGTTTTAATTGGATAGTTGAACTACAATTGGCATAACATGTGAAGTAATTTGTTTTGATAGAATCAAAAAGTTTTTAAAATTCAAGTTTTGGAAGTACATTTGGTAAGTTTTTAATTTTTTTTTTTCACTCAAACAATAGTATGTAGTATGTGAAGATCAAAAAAAATCTTAAGATTACTTTTAAGTACAATCAAGTGTTCTTGAAACATTTTCCCACATGATGATACCTTCATTGACCTATGAACTAAAGTAGTTCATAGGCTATATGTTCTTCCTCTTTCCCATATAAATCCTTTTAATTTTGATTGGAAATATAAGAAGTAGATATATGTTTGTTGAATTGAGGTCAATGTCATTAATGCACTCAACTAGGTAGCCTTGTTGATTTATAAATTGGTAAATTGATGGTCCATTCAGTTTTAATTTCATTCTAGAATATATATATTCAATACGTGAAACATTTTTCATCAATGCACATGGGAAAACTACTTGAACAATTAATTGCATTCTAGAACATATATATATATCCAATACGTGCACAACATTTTTCATCAATGCACATAGAACATATTCGACCATTGGACAGACAAATTTTGTACTAGATTTTCAATCAGGAATAGAGATGTGGGTCAAATCCCACCAAAAGTCGAAGAAGTGCTTCGAGTCTCTTGTTTGAAAGGAATCTTCGTACAAAATTATACTTCGGATGATTTATTTACATTGTGGATGCTTTTTACCAAAAAATCCCACAAGAAAAACTGGGTGTGCATTAAGTTTGTGTATATATCCATTACATGCAACATTTTTCATCAACGCACATAGAAAAACTACTTTCAGTTAATTGCATTCTAGAACATATATATTGAGTACATGAAACATTTTTCATCAATGCACATAGTAAAACTACTTGAACAGTTAATTTCATTCTAGAACATATATATATCCAATATGTATGCAACATTTTTCATCAATGCATGTATAGAAAAGCTACTTTCAGTTGATATTAGAGTGTGCATGTACCAAAACAATTTGTACATGTGCAAACACTTGCACAGATAACATAACAAGGTAGCTCAATTTTTAATTGAGTACTGGAAGTTTTAGAACATATAATCCAAAGAGAATAAATTGTTGGGCAGTTCAATCAAAAAAATTCCAATGGAATGTCATCTTCAATAATCCGTTCATGATCGGATTTTGACATTTTCCATTTCTTGATATTCGTTTTTTCTTTGATTGAACCGCGATCAACTTTATGCGTGCTGAACACACCAAGTGACTATATTGACAACTTATGAAATCAGGTTCACAGTCTTCAAAGTAAAAAAAAAATTCCCACTTTGATTAGTTTGTCTGAAAAAATAACCTTTCAGTATAATAGATCCTATTTCATATGGAAATCCGTGATCATTATAGTCTTCTAATAATTTCATTTTTCTTTCAGTGCAACGCATCAAATAATACTTCACATTTTCATCATTGTCAGTAGGTGCAATTACAACAAAAACATCTCCTATACAATAAAACAAACTTGACAAAATTATACATATTCAAATTTATTTCTAGATCTTTATCATTAGAAAGCAATTCAAATGTTACCTTCTCTAACAAGATCAGAAACTCGATCACCATCGGATGATATTGCAGTCTCCTATGATTGAATTTCTTCAAACATTTCAATGGACATTTTTCACTTTGTATTTAGCTCTATATGTTTCCAATCTTTTACATACATTTTATTTTCACAAATGTCATTGGATTTTGTGTTTTCTATGCAAACATGACTAAAACAAGAATATTTTATTTTATCCAATGCAAACACATTTCTGGACGACTTTGTTTTAATTGAATGTAATTTTCGAGTCCCTTTTATTGTTTCAACGTCATTTCCAATTGATCTATCTACGTCTTTGATCCGAATATGCCAAAAAAACCTTTATATGGAAAATTTAAAGAAGAATGTAAATATGATATCTAAATACAATCAAAGATAATCATTGTGATAAATGTACATTGTTTAAAATTAGATATCCAATAAAAATTAAATAGAATGTACCTTCGCACTTCCCTTGATCGGTTAGTCTCATGGCTTAGAGTAGTGATGCACCATTGAACAACTTCTTTCGCGTCCACAAGTCGGCTTGCAGAGGGGTTCATTTGATATCTTTGAAGTGTTCGTTTTATGCATTCCCCTGAACTGTCATGTTCTCCTTTTCCATGGCCAGTCTCAAAGAAATTCCAACAATGTTTAATGCAGGTTTTCTTATGAAGACAACACAACCAAAAGAATTATTATGAAAATTTGAATTGTCCTATGCATCCGTCTGACCATATCCAATGTTCATTGAATGTTATTCCACGATTTTTCAAGGAATCATAAATTTTTCCAAAACAATGTTGTACAAAATATGTATCATGTGTACGATCGCCACTGATATAAAAGTGATATTCTTTAATAATATGTCGATTTTCACTGGTGCTTTCTATATGATCGATGTTTTGTTCAGCATGTCTATATAGAATATGGACGAGCATGGAGACTTGGTCAGAATGATAGTATTCACTCTGAATTTCTTTTTGTGGAACAAATGTGTAGTTTTCTACAAAATCAATTACTGACAAAATGGTCCCTGGTGGAAAAATTTCACGGGATTTTTTGAATTGCAAGTCTTGCCATTGAGCTCTATGGGAATGCTTGGTGTATTTGTAAATTTTTGCCTCAAAATTTCTCAAAATTTCTATCACAAAAATTTCTTCTTCTCGTAATTCAATTCTTTTAACACTATTTGCACCTTGAATCGATGTATGGATATATTCATATCTCTTCCATTTCACTTTCACGTTGGAAAATGATTGAGCATTTATATCAGTACGATATTTGTTTTTAAATTTAGTCAAATTTCCACAATCATCACATTTTTTACCACCAACACATTTCTTCTCTTAAAATAGTTCATCACTTTCTCTTTCATATAGAATTTGAGATATGAAATCACGGATAGTGGAAGGAGGAGGTGAATCCTTCCAAAATGTTCTACCAAAATCAAGGAATGTGTCATAATATAACTCAAATTCCACATGATAATGGCAACAACAAGTGTCACGTACAGTGATAGGTTTTACATACCATGGTTTTTGTTGAACAAAAGCACTGATTGAAACATGAATTTCATGATTCTCTTCTTTGAACTTGTTGAACAACTCTATCTGAGTGGTTTCCAAGAAATGTTTTTCATGTTCTTCAAACTGATTTCGTGTTATTCTTCTTCGCATCACATGCCTTGCAGTTGGCGAAACACGTGAATTGTTCTTCCAATATTCATATATTATTTTTTTCAACATTTTCTCCAAGTCTATATTTGTATGGTTGCCTACAAATAGCTCTCTAACAAGCAAGTTCATCATTTACATCTATTTGCAACCGAAATTTTCGATGTTTGTGCAAATTTTTCCGCGAGGTTCCTAATGCTCGTGCCATAGATTTTACCAAGCGATTCTCTCTAGTACTTGATGAAACCACTTCCATATGTATTTCTCTACGTACAACTGAAACATTTTTCCGTCTAGATCTTTTAATTGAATTTATAGCACTATTTATATTTTGTATCACATTTTCCTTCATTTTTTATCTTTGGTTGATTTTTGAATACCCAATAAAGTCGTAGCTTCTTTTAATTTCCTTAATGATAGGAGACCTTTCAACATTTGGGCTTGAACTGTCACATTTTCCTTTATGAAATACTTCTAAAAAATGTGGTTAACACGATATCGTATATAATGGTTAGCTTTTTAATCTCCATATGTGTGAGTGTCAACATTTTCTAACATCTCGTCATCAACATTGATTTCATCTATACATATTTGAATGAATAGTACATAATAAATTTACATATTCAATAAATAACTAAATTAATAAATATATGTGTGCATGTGTTCAACATATATATATATATATACCTTGTGATTCAATTTCTTCACTTGAATTTCTTTCATCATTTTCACCATCTTCAATCATTGGTTCAATATCTCTTTCACTTTCTCTTTCAAAATTTTGTATCTCATCATCAATGTTTTGAGGAATATCTCTCTCTGTTTACATTGAAAAATAGTTTTCAAATTAGTTCATCAAATAAAAATTAAGCTTCACATTTTACAATAGAAAAATTTTAAATATATCAAAATCATATTATTTACATTTACATACTTGTTTCAACTTCTAGTTGAGGTTGATTTTCCCCTTCAATATTTGAGAGTGCTTCTATCTTTCTTTTGCGAGATTGTCTCGTCTCTTCTCTACGTTCCTCAAGGTCTCTTTTTCGATCATATTTTCTCATACAATTTCTTTGATTTCCCATGATAATAGAGTATGAAGTTAAAAAAAATTCCTTCAAAAATTTAGACAAAAACTCAATTAAAAAAAACATCACAAAAGATTTAATTTAAAAAAAACTCATTTTAAATTTTTTTCAAAAAATACATACTCCAATCCAAAACACTTACTTTAAAAAATTCAAGAAAAAAATGTCTTATAAAAATGAAACGAAGTTCAAAATATTTCCTTCCAAGTCCTACAAAAAAATTTCATTTAAAAAGTTACACAAAAACTCATTTTAAAAAATCATTATAAAAGATTTACTTCAACCCAAAACCAAAAAATTTCCTTTCGAAATTAAGCCCAAATCCATACTTTAAAAAAATGAAGCCCAAAAAACTATATCACATACCTTCAAGAAATGTCTTTTGAATGTACCTCCAAGAAATTTTGAATGTAGCTCCAAGAAAATTCTTTAAACCCAAAAAAATTCCTTGCAAAATCAGATCAAATGTACAAAAATAATGTGTCTCAAAGAAAAGTCATTTGAATGTACCTCCAAGAAAAGTCCTTAAACCCAAAACAATTCTTTAAGACTTTTGTAAAATCAGACAAAATGAGCGAAAATATGCGAAAATAATGAATGGTTTCGCGACAATTTATATTGCTGAGAAATGTTTTTTTGGAGGGGCTCGGCGGTACTTTCCGGCCGACAGAAAGATAAGTCAAAGTTCGGCCGAACTTCTAATAAATAGTTCGGCCGAACTACTTTGTCGTTTGATTTAACGTGCCGTCGGCGCAAAAAACAGTTCGACCGAACTTTGTTTAAGAGTTCGGCTGAACTAACGCGTCACCAGTTACGCAGAGCCAAGCCCTGAATACATTTCTGCAACTTTGGACTGATTAAACTCCATGAAACATTCTGAATTAACTGTCGGAACCAAGACAAGCATTTTCAGAATTGAATCTACTTTCAGGAAATATAACTTTCATGGAATTTCATAAATATTTACTAATTTTAATTAATTTTGTAATAAAACGGATGCAAACAATTTCTGAAGGTCATTGTGATTCAGTGAAATCAAAATTCTGTATCTTCCAAAATACATTGTAAAAAAAATTGAAAAAATTATGGTACATTACATTGGTCCATCGTCTCTAATGGGTAGCTTTTAGATTTTTAGTTTATAACTTATATGTTAAGAAATTTCTTGTGTCACGAAACATATTCAAAATATGCAGTTTGTCATATTGGACCAGTTCAAAAATTTCTAGTAATTATGATATGCATCCATTGGCTTTGTAAATATGACGAAACTAAAGTAGACTATGTCTATATTGTTGTAACACATTTTGTTTCTCAAAAACACAAATCTTCAAAGAATACAACATTGCGTATTAACATGACTTCTTATAAATCCGTTGATTGTTAAAAAACACACACTCAAAGAAACGCTAAGTTGACATATCAAATGTGTACAAAAAAATTCTAAAAAATAAGTAATAGAAAGCTAACAAAATTTTTGACAACTTTTATTTTTATTGCAAAGTGGAATTCTAAACAAAAAAATTGTTTTAGCTTGAAGAAAGTTGAAGAACCGAAAAAAATGAAAGTTTTTTCTCAAAAAAGGGCAAAAAGTGTAACCCAACTTCACATTTTCACCCGCTTTGTCTCCCATTATCTTATACATGTTGTTGTTGTTATGATAAATAAAGAAGCCCCATATTGGTCTCATACTTTGCTGTAATGTTTTACACTACTATTTCCATCATTTTGTTCTATATTCCTGCTTTTCCCATTTGGGAATATTACACGTTGCTATTCTGATACAGATCTGTCAAGGATTTTCACATTGCATATGGAGTCACCTTCTCATGGAGACTCGAGACAATATGATCTCGTACTCCCTCTAATATGATCCTTCTCACCTTTTCTACCTTCTTCTTCCATGCATCAAGAAGTTGAAAATCATTGCTGCAGGCTCTGAGACATCAGTTTCTATGAAAGGCTTCAGTTCGTTTCCCTTTAGCATTGCCTCCATCCTGTCCTTCCATGCAATTTAATTCTAATTTACCCTGAGTGCATATTTGAGTCTCAAGCCATTGAAATACATCTTGATCTACTGCTGGATCCTGAAGAATAAATCTACAAATTTCAACCTAATAAAAACAAACTCTGTTCTTCTCTTCTTATTTTGATTCCTGATGCTTTGATACCACATAGAAAATATAATAAGGGGGTTCAAACTGATCTTGTAATGTACTAAAATAAGATACTAAATCCTTCTACAATTTGCGGAAACAAAGCATGATCACACAATAACATAACAAGTAAGAGAAAGAGATAATAAATCACAAAACAAAAGATGTATCTAGGGAAAGAAAACTGCCTAAAACCCCGCTATATGTATATTTTATAAAGTAAATATCATGAAACAATACAAATATTTTCTCTTGGAGAAATTCTTGCATTCTGCGAACTGTCTCACTTTGATCTAGGAAAAATTAGCCAATTACTTAACCAATTCTCAGCCTCTTCTTATCATTCCTTGCTCACACATTCCTGGAGGAATTTTCACCTTATTAATATGAAATTCCTTCTAATTGATTGCGCAATACATCCTTGGCCTCCACATGAATTTATAACTGGCCTATACAATTTTCTAATTATAAAAATGATAGTTATCATCCATTTAACCTCAGTCTCAAATGGGCCTTTCTTAGATGACATGCAAAAACCATTTATAGCGAATTATCAGTTAAATTATTGATCACTACTTGTAAATTAAATCATATTTATTTGACTTGACCTCTCACTAGCTCATCTCTCAGTTAGAACTTGTTAAACTGATTTTAACTCAATTAATTGAGTTAACTAATTGCAACTCACAAATAACTGTAACTCGCCCCCTTAAATCGTGGGAGAACTCTACATGCCTACTCTTTGACCCTAAACTTGAAATTCCTAAGCTAACTTAGTCATTCTAACTTAGTTAACTAATATAAGTTGTCATGAGATGAAATTACAATTTCTCTTCCAATTTAATTAAGGGAAAATTAAATCAGAAGCCCCCTTTGGGTGCCATTTCTTGGTGCCATTTCAACAGTGTTGGGACATTTGGTACTTTGATTTTTATTTTGCAACCATCATAAAATTGTTAATTCCATTATGGAATCAAATGTTTGGGATGGTGTGATTCGTTGCTGGTCCAAAATGTGAAATGTATGATAAAATGTTGTTAATTTATTTGATAAAAAGTCCAACAAGTGCTAAAAAGATATACTAGGATTTGTTTATACATAAATAAGAAAAATACCTCGATATGAAAAGGTTAGTCTAAAACTAGTTATTGGGGTATCACACTTTTGAGCTTACAAATAGTTGAATCAATAAAAGGTTATTTATTTGTTCACAACTTATCCAATAGTGAGAATATTGTCTTTGAAGGATTGAATTCATGTTCCCATGTCAACATTTCCAGAATAATTATCGTGTGTAACATATTAGAGATGATTTTGAAATATGTGATGGATTCCACTTGGGGGTATTTTCTCAATGACCTTAAGGAGTATCACCTCGTTGGAAACTCTAAAGGTAGGATTAAGGTGCCTGTAACAAATTACATAGCCTGAATTAGTACAAGGGGGTGGGAAGGAGCATTAAAAAATGTAGAAAATCCACGTAGATTCATCTGATAATTTTAATATGCTAAGACAATTTACTTGAATCTACTCTACCAATTGCGGAAACCAATTTAGATCTTGAAATAAAAAATCATTAAAGAGAAATAATCTCAATCACACAACACAAAGGTTTTCCTGGAAAAGCCTCAACTAAAAACCCTGCTATTTGTGTATTGCATAAGTCAGAAAATATGAGAATATTACAATGCTTTTCTCCAAGCCGAGAAACCTATGCACTATTTCTATCCGTCTCATTGATTCCTAGATAATATTGGTTCAATACTTAACCTATTTTATGCCCTCCAAGATCCTTATTTCCTTGGGTAATTAGGCCCTATTAATTAGGGAAATTATTAATCCATATTGTGCAATCCATTAGGGAAATTCCTCTACTACATGCACCACCTGTACAATTTGGATGATTATACAAATGAAGTACAATGCCCTTAAACTCCTATCTCAACTAGGTCTTTATTAGAAATGACATGTATGAGTTATTTATGAGTGAATTATCCATTATCTGATTGATCACTAGATGTAGTTCAACTCCAAGTTCCACTCTTTGACTTCTCACTAGTTCCTCCATCAGTTAGAACTAGTTAAATTGATTTCAACTTAGGTAAACCAAGTTAATTAATTACAACTAAAAATAAACTGAACTGGGGATCCTATAATGTAGGAGACACTCTACATGCCTCTAATTTGACCCTCAACTTGAATTAACTGTACCAAATAAGTCATCTTAACTTAGTTAACCCATACAAGCTATCATGTGATGTGGAATTACAATTTTATTCTAATTTAATTCAAGGGAAAATTAAATTAGAACCCTTTCTTGGTTCCATTTTCAACACTCCCTCTCAACAAGAAAGGGATTGTCTGATACCCTAATCCTGCCTCTATGGAACTCGAATTTTCCTCTTGATAGTGCCTTCATCAAGATGTCTACATCATGTTCCTCTATAGGAGTGTACTCTAGCATCATGATCCACCTCTGCACACAATCTTTAAGATGGTGATACTAGATGTCGATATGCTTGGACCTATGATGAAAAACTCTATTAACCGAGAGTTTGATGCAACTCTGGTTGTCACAATAAATCATCTTCGGATCCATATGTTGAATAAATAACCCAACAAGGATCTTTCTCATCCAAATAGTCTCACAATATGCTTGACTAGAAACCATGTACTCTACTTCTGTTGAACTGAGTGCAACTGAAATCTGCTTCTTGTTGTACCAAGAAATTGTTGCTGACCCAATACTAAAGATGCCCCCTGATGTGCTCTTCCTATCAGATGGACTCCCTGCCCAATCTGCATCTGTGAATCCTTGTCGATTCACTCCCTCTTTTTGTCTATACCAAAGACCAAACTGAGTGGTGCCTCTGAGGTATCTCAACACATGTTTCACTGCCTTCCAATAGAGCTTGGTTGGCTTAACCATTTCTTGACTAAGCTGGTTAACCACATAACACATGTCTGGTCGTGTGTTCACCAAGTACATGAGTGAACCCACAAGCTTCCTGTAAATGGTAGCTATTACCACTTCACCAAAAGTAGCATATTCCTTCCTCCAATTACCTGCTAGAGGAGTCTCCATGGGTTTTCTGCTGTCCATGTGAAACTTCTTCAATATCTCATTGGCATAGTTTCCCTGAGAGACAAATAGTTCCCCATCTCTTTGCAAAATTTCCAAACCAAGGAATAATGCAAGAGCCCCATGTATTTCATCTCAAATTATATTTCCAAATATTCTTTGTAGAAATGATATAATTCTCATCACCTGTTAGAATTAAATCATCGACATATAATACTATAATCAATAATTTAATTTCAACCACAATATGGTAAAGCTTCGAATCTGCTTCACTTTTGGTGAAGCCCAACCTAGTGAAATAGTTTTCAATCCTAATGCACCAAGCACGAGGTTCTTGTTTCAGTCCATACAATGCTTGCTTGAGTTTTCACACATGCGACTCTCTGTCGAAGATCTCAATTCCTTTCGGCTGCTCTATGTACACCACTCCCTCAATCACTCAATTGAGGAAAGCTGTATTTACATCCATTTGATGTATTTTCCATCCCATTTGCATTGAAAGTGCAAGAATAGATATTTTTGAAGAATACCTTGCTAGTGGAGAAAATGTCTTCTCGTAATCTATTCCCTCCACCTGAGAGAAAACCTTGGCCAAAAATCTGGATTTGTGTTTCTCGACACTCCCATTTTCTGTTTTCTTCACCGTGTAGATCCACCTGGATCCTACAATTGATTTGTCCTCTGGTCTTGGGATATATTCCCATGCATTTTTTTTTATAATGGAGTCATACTCCTCAAGCATGGCATCAACCAATACTAGTTTCTACACTTCTTCCTCAAATGAGGATGACCCAATCTCTAAAATCTCTCTCATAAGATCCATGTAGCCAGTGTACTGATCTGGGGACCTTCTCTACCTGCGTTATGATGTGGAGTGCTCCCAAATTATCTATAGCATCATGCATAAACATGTTAGACTCTTTGGTGTGCTTCCTTCCATCTCTGGATGTCTCTACATGAGTGGGTGCTTCCACTCTCTGCTCCTCTTCTTATGGTTGCTCCACATCTTGAGATTATTCTTTTGGAGTTAAGATATCCTCATCTGCATGCATCTGAAGCTCCCTCTCAAGGCAAATTCACATGACCTTGCCTTCATTGAATTTAACATCTCTACGAACCACTGTCATCTTATGATATGGTAGGTATACCCGATAGTTGTGAGGTGTATTAGTGTACTCCACAAATATGCCCAACTCAGTTTTTGGTTCTAGTGTTTTTCATGCATATTTGGTAACATGAAAATAAACAGATGAACCAAAAATTCTAAAGTGCGAAACATCTAGTTTCTTATCGAAAAAGGCTTCTTCTGGTGTACTCATCCCAAGGATCTGATGAGGACTTCTGTTCTGCACATGCATACATGTGTTGCATGCTTATGCCCACAAGTGTAACGGTAGGCCCTGATCATGTAACATCACCCATGAAACTCCCACAATGCTTCTGGGATTCATTTCTGCAACCCCATTCTATTGTGGGTTATGTGGTGTTATCAACTCTCATTGAATGCATTCTGATGCACAAATGTTCTTGAATTCATTTGACACATATTCTCCACCGTTTTCGATCCTGAGAGCCTTCACCTTCTTGCCCGTGTATTTTTCAACAAGTGCTTTGAACTCACAAAATTTTTAGAACATCTGATCTTTATTTTGCATGAAGAATATCCAACACTTGCGTGAAAAATCATATACAAAATTTAGATAATACTTGTGCTTGGCCGTGGAGGCTGTAGATAACGGTCCACTCACATCTGAGTGAACTCTTTCAAGGATCACTTTCACTTAATTTTCCTTATCATGAAGGTTGGCCTTGGTGTACTTCCCCAATGTACACCCTTTGCATGTATCACACTCCTCAAGTGCACCCTTTGGAAGTCCCGTAGAAATGTACTGCATGATCTTCAAAGATTTTTACACTAAAATTTGTCACCATAACGTTTTAGTACTCCCTTAGAAGTCTACAACATCAAAGTTCCTAAAATCAAGCCTTGAAATTGAGAGAAAATCTCATAAAAGTCTTAAAAACACTTGTACCGCACTTTCTCTTAACATTGCCTGCGGTGCCGCACCTTTTTGTTCTAAAGCATGCGGAGCTAAATGCACTTTTTCTTCATTAAGGGTGCGGACCCCTGTAAAAGGTGAAACAAAGGCAGAAAGTAACATTTAGAAGCCCAACAGTCAAATCTGGAAGCTTCTGGAAGCAATTATCCGATCGAAGGTCCGCTCCTATCATGTATGTTCATTCCTCCATTATGGGAGCCTACCCCTTGATTTATGGAGCTAAATTCCTTCAAAAGAGCATTCTATCCCTTCTTATGTGGAGCTGTAACCTCCTCTCTTTTCCTATAAATTGAAGCCATAGTGCAGCTTCAAAGGGGGTTAGACTTTCAGGAATTTTTACGAGAAATGTTGTAGAGACTCAAACTCTCTTAACTGATCACTATGTGGGAATGATTACACACCCATGTGCATTTTAGCTGAGAGAGTGCAAATCTTGTCAGAGTAAAGGAAACGCCTGTTCCGGACCCCAAGAAGACCTGTACGACATCAAGGCAGACACGGTTGTAAGGCTCTTTCTTCATCAAAGATAATACGAATGAATATCATTTTCTCAATGAGTTCTTTAATTAAGTAGCTTGTTTATCATGTTTTATCAATGAGTTATTTAATTAATTAGCTTGTTTCTTGAATTCCTTGATCATCTTGATAGATATATGATTCGTGAATTAGTTTATACTATGCAGGTGCTATTGATTTTTTCCATGTTTGTGATTGCAAATCTTTGAAGACGACTCTTTCAAGCGACTGGAAAGAAGATCATTACGAACAACGCTGGAATACAGGTAGGTCTTCAAAACCCCTGTTGTAGCTAATTCTGAATCAAATATTATCTAGAGAAAATAGTTTTTGTTTGGCTGTTTGTTGCTAGCTGTCTGTAGGACACTTGGGAGGTATGTCTTGTCCACAAGAACGACTTATCTGTCCAACAAAATGGGGACAACACTGGGGAAGAAACTTTGAAATTTGATTTCTTTTATTTTTGACTTGTGTATTTATTTTTTCTGATTTTGATTGATTTATACTGGCTTGGGTAGTTTATCCCTGTAGAATCACTGAGAAATTTTTTAGAATTTTTTATTTTTTATTTTATTTTTCTTTTAGTTTTTGGTATCCGCTCTTTTCTTTTAGAAACAGTGCGGGCATCTCCACTCTTTTCTTGTATAAACAATGCGGGACCGCACTTGTTTACACTGAAGCCTGTGGACCTTATGAGTTTTTTTAGAAAACCTTAAAATTCTCTTTTCTGGATTAGTTTTTTGAATTCTCAGTGTATACCCAGACTTCTATTTTCTATTAGAAAGTTTTGGTTGAGAGTTTGCTTCAGCATTTTTAAGTTTTGAATGATTTTCTGAAATATCTGCATGTTATAGTGATTTTTTCTTTGTCTTTATCCCACTCAAATATTAGAACCTTTGGTATACCATTAGATCACTGGTATTTCCTTGCTTTCTTGCTGAGTTTGACTTCATAGCAGACATTATTTTATGAGATTTAGATCCCATTTTCTCATTTGCAAATCTTTAAAAAACTTTTGTTGATAAGTTTGGAATTTCACTTAAAAAACCATAATTGGATGTTTTTTGTGTTCTTGCTGATCCAAGCAAATAATTTCTTAGTTAGATAACAAGCTAAGAAAAAAATCCTCAAAATATTTAAAGTTTTAATTCAGGTTTAGTCTTTAGAGTTTTTAGATCTCAAAATTAGTGTTTTTTAGTTTTGAGTGTTATTTCTAGAAATTGTAGTCTTCTTTTGGAGCAAAATTTTGTTTGTAGTTTCGATCTTGAATGATAAAGGGATTTATTTTGAGAAATTGATCATTTTGAGTTTTCATGAAATTAGATTTCTTTTCATTTATTCTTGTTTGAAGGAAAGAATTTTTTTAAAAAGATTGCATTTCTCAACTCTTTCTTTTAGATAGAATTCATTGAAAGGAAAGGAATTGTTTCTCATAATAGATGCATTTTTAGTGTGTTTTGAGTCGAGTCACTACACATCATCAGTTTCAATTTCGCACCTATTGTCCTAAGAAACAACCTATTAAAATCAACGCTTAAATTAAAATCAATCTAGTAATTTTTATATTTCTAGGGCTCTTTTCACCAACATAGCTTAGGCTAGTGTCTTGGGGTAGGGATTAATTAACTCTCCAAGACAATTAAAACAAACAAGTAGTCGATATTGCGGTAGGAAAAATCCAATAGTCACTTTTATGCTCTAGGAAGCTCCTCTTCAAGGAGTCAAGCATGAGGTCATAGCTGAACCAGTGGGATAATCAATTCTATCTCATTGGGAATGATAGAATATGTGCGCGTATTAACAATGGTAAACCTCAGATAGACCATTGTCGAGGAGCCTGGGGTCACTTGTCGGTATACCTTGGATTATGTCAAGGAGCCTTCAAGGGGATTGAGCTTTGTTACTCTTCCCTTGCGCGTATGTCGGATTGTAGACTGTTCCCCTAAGTATATTAGTTCCTGTTGGTAACCTTAGTGGCCATAATATTTACGGTTTTTTCCTAAGGTGACGGTGGAGGAAAGATCCCACTGTACCTGGAGCAGACATCGACTAGACTCAGTTGGACTCTCTGGAGGGTTATCTTCACTCGAGATGGTTTAAGTGGAGAAACTTGCACCGGTCTGTTTCATTAAGCAGGTTGTTGGGGTAACTATTCCAACCGCCCTTTCTACATTAAAATACTACGATGTTGGATTTCATCACCAACTAGTGTTTTTAGTGTGGGAAGTTACTGTTTGTGTGTGATTTGATCTTCTATATTTTTAGACACGTGATTCATTTGTTTGTTTCCTTAGTGACTCTAGGAGTTTTCATTGAAATTTTCTTTTCTTGCGTGTGATTAATCGTTTTTAATCGTGGCTGAATTACCAAGACAATCGCATAGACTCTAGGGGAAACCCCCTGAGTATACACCAAGCCAACTTGAAGGACTCTGAGATTTGGTACCACCTAGTGTCAGTAGAGTTAGATCAACAGAACCAGGAGAATCATCTATAGTTATTCATCCTGATTATCAATCACAAATAGCAGAATATATTCAAGAGCCAATTTCAATTTCTGAAATTACTGGTATTATTTATCCAGCCAATGAATTAGTTGACGAACCTAAAATTTCTGAGCCTGAAACTGAACCTACTGTGTTGGAACCAACTTCAAGACTTGTTACTCCAACTTCTAGTGATCCTGATTCACCTAGGGTAAGACATCGCATTACTAAAAACCTTCCTTCTGATCTCATATGTATTGAATAACTTGTTGGTCCAGACGAAGACATATTTCTTTCCGAAAACCAAGAAACTTTGAATCTTAGGGAATGTGAATCAACATTCTACAGTCCTTTTAGAACTGATGCTTGGTATTTATCATTGATAGATTATTTACAAAACGTAGGTCTTACTTATTCACCACCCCGAATTCCTTTTCACCCTACACCGAGAGGCTATCATCCTTCATCAGCTATGTCGGGTGAATCATCTATGTTTTCTCAATCTCCAAAAACATTTTTATATGGTGGTCCGTCTGTTCCTTCGGGATACCAGTCACTTTCTAGTACTTTCCCGGGGGCAGCTCCTCAACCAATTGAACAAATGTTATCATCTAGTACAAATGGAATGAACACTGAAACGTTGAACACATAACAAATTTATATGATGTCTGGAAATATTCCAAATCCTCAACCTCAAGGAAGTCAGTTACCGCCTGGGGGGCAACCTCAAGGTATTCAGTTACCGCCTGGGGGGCAACCTCAAGGTAGTCAATTACCGCTCGGAGGGCAACCTCAGGGTAATTTTTTACCAGGTCAAACTGTAGGACAATATTATCTTCCTGGGGAAAAACCTCAAGGACAGTACATACCTCAAGGTCAATATCAACCTCAGGGACAATACATTCCTCAGGGTCAACCCTAGAGTCAATTGATTCCTCAGGGTCCACCCCAGAGTCAGTTTATTCCTTAGGGTCAATACCAACCCCAGATTCAGTACGCGCCTCAAGGTTATCAACCTCAAGGTCAATACCCAGCTCAAGGTTTTCAACCTCCTTCAGGTCAACCATTGTTACAAGGAACTGGAACTCTGCCAGTTAATTATCAAACTTATGTTCAACTTGGTTATGGTCCTTCATATGCAAAACCTTCTATGGGTCAATACCCCAGAATTAATATGGCGTGGGATCCATCTCAAATTCAACAGACTTTGCAACCCAATGTGTAGTTACCTAATCAACCTGGACAACCCATAGGTTCTGGTCCAACCCAACAACCTGTCCAGCCTACCGTTCAATTTTTTGCACTTGGTTCTATTCAACAGCCTGGGCCTAGTACACCTCAGACTCCACCACAAACTTCTGCTATTGCTGCAACTTCTGTTCAACCTACCACACCTATTTCTGGATTATCTGTAGCTCCTATTTCTACTACCCCTGTATTAGTGCAAATTCCTCAAGTATCTGTGCCACAGTCATGACCTACAATTCAGACTACGGTCCAGATGCCTACAGGACAAGCTGGTACAAGTACGATTCTTACTAGTCAACCACAATTTACTTATCAACTGTACCAGGGACAGTATCAATTTGGACATGCTACACAAAATCCAGTATATCAGTATCAACCGTACCCTGGGTATACTTATCAAGTACCTCAACAACCCCAGTATGGTCCGGTTAATCCTGGTTATCCAGGAGGTTTCACGATTCCCAATGTGCATCCAGTTCCAGGATATCCTGGATATCCTCATCCTGGAACTGGTTTGATCACACAAAGTTATCAAGACCCTAGCCATCGGTTACCGTTTATAGAAACTTTAGATTTACCTGATCTATCACGCCTTACGAACGATCCTATATTTTATCTTCCATATTGGCTGTCGATGCCTAACAAGTTGCCCAGTGATATTCCAAAGTTTGAGGGAAATTCAAGAGAGGACCCATCTAATCATGTTATGAATTATCACCTCTGGTGTGCATCCAATTCACTAATCGATAATTCGATTCGACTGCATTTTTTTCAGAGATATCTCATTAGTATAGCTGCCAAATGATACATTGAGTTACCACGAGGCTCTTTTAATAATTTTAATGCACTAGCTACTGCTTTCTTAACCCATTTTCAGTTGCCTGTCAGATACGACAATGGCACGAAATTGCTGACTTCATTAAAACAATCTACGTCTACGTACATTTCCGATCACATTCATGAATGGAGACGTAGAAGGCGTTTAATGAAGGTCTTTATTCCGGATCAAATTTTGGCTAAATGGTTTATTAAATCGTTATTGCCCAAAATTACTGAAGATGTGGCCAAAGGAGGCGTTGTTACAGAAGAGCAAGTCATTGCTCAAGCTCCATACCTTGACCTTGTATATACCCAGACAGGTACTCTGTATGATAAAATCCCTGATTTACCAAGACCTGGTCAATTAACTACAACTCCTTCCAGTTCTCATGCCACTGATGGTGTAATTGGTTCTGTTAGCACTGGTAAAAGTAAGAAGAAATCTTCCAAGACAACTTCTCCTATTATCACTTTACCCGATTCACCGAAAGGAGATTTTTCCGTTGAAACTTCCGCCGATATTCATGTTGTAGAATCATCTACAACCAAACCTAAAACTGGTGGTAAGAAGAAAGGTAAGAATAAAAAAGAAAAAATCTTCAAAAGATAAAAACGATAAAACTGAACCAACTGACGAAAAACGAAAACCTCGTTATCCTTGTCTGATCTGTGATGAGGATCATTTTACAAAAGAGTGTCCACGTAGAGCCGAGGTATCAGAATTCGTTAAGGGTTCACCCATACCTGCTGTCTTGAAGGATCCATTTCCTACTCAAGATAGTAATATGATTGGATCTTCCTCAGATACGCTAGAGGATATTTTCATGGTTGCGACGCGATCGCAAGATTATGGTAGTAAAAATCCTAGTAAAGAAGCAGAAACATCTAATTAAGCATCGACTACATTTCCGTCAGTTTTTGATCCGTTACAGATCGAGAAACAAAATCCAAAATTAGTAATCAAACCGCCTGTTAAAGGTGTACTTCGTAAATCAGCTTTCAATCCACATGCAAGAGCTGCTCAGAATTACAATATTGTTGAAGACTTGGCAATTTCCCCTTCAGCAATGTCGGCTTTGCAAGTGCTGCAATCATGCTCAGCCCAAAGAAAATTACTATTGTCAGCCTTAGGAGCCGTAGACCTCCAGGATTTGAACCTCATGATCTTCGATTTAGAGAATTTTACACCTCGCTTGCCCCATCAAATGGCTTTTCAAATTCCGGTAATAGTAAAAAACAAATGTACCTTTCGTACTGTTGTTGATGAAGGGGCTTCTACGTGTATTATGTCATTAAAATTTTGGAAATCCCTTGGTTCTCCGACAATTAATCAATCGCTGACTATCCTCAAATCTTTTGATGGAAGAGGTTTTCAGCCGTATGGTATTTTACAGGATCTACCAATAGAGGTCGAAGGAAAAACCGTTAATCTGGATGTGGAAGTGGTTGATGCCCCTCTGGATTACAACCTTCTCCTGGGTTGCAGTTGGTCTTACGCCATGACTTTTGTTGTATCATCGATCTTTCGTCTCATCATGTTTCCTCATAAAGGAAAGATCATTAAAATATATCAGCTCTCATATTATTCATCCGACCCAGCCTCTACTAATAGCATCTAGCATATCGGAAAATCGACTATCCCTTATAAGGATGTCGGAGTAGGTTTGCTTAAAGATTCAGCTTTACTGGGAACTTTTTCCCTGCCTGCTCCCAACATACAACCTCCTATTGCTAACATAAATATGATTACATCAAGTACTATTTCCTTTGATGATCCTTGGATAGTACCTTCAGAATCAGAACCGGACTCTTTCGATGGCGCGATGCCTTTGAGTCCTTTTGAGTTAACATATCAAGCCGTACAGTCATTTTCTGATACTCCTTCAACTGAATCTGATCCAGTGAATGTGATCAATGAGGAGTCACTTTCAATATCAAGCTCAGCTTTGACATCAATTCCGGATCTTGATCAACATGTATTTAATATTGATGAACATATTTGTGAATTTTTGTCTGTCGATGAATTACCATGGGAAGATCTGCATCATAGGTCTTCGTTTTTACCTGATCTCGATCATTTTGAGAATGATTTTTCCTCCATTTTTACTACTGATTACGTCAAAGAAGCCCAGAATCCTCTCTCATTTTTTGATTCTGAATTGAATTTAGAAAAAATTTCTACAATGGTTCCCATTGACATTTCAGTAAAACTCGGAATTGTTGAAAACATTCATATAGGTGCTTCTTGTACAACTGATGAAATCCAAGCATATAAAGCCCTATTTCAGGAATTCCATGAAATTTTCGCTTGGTCATATGAAGAAATGCCAGGAATAAATCCCTCGATTGTTGTTCATGAAATTAAGACATACCCGGATGCTAAACCTGTTAGACAGAGATTACGTCATATACATCCGTGAAAAGCTGCCACTATCAAAGCAGAAGTTGAAAAATTACTTCGTGCAGGTTTTATTTATCCGATTCCGTTAATGGATTGGGTATCTAATATAGTTCCTGTCAATAAAAAACAAGGAACAATACGAGTATGTATCGATTATAGGGATATAAATCGAGCTTTTCCAAAAGACAATTATCCAACCCCTTATATCGATCAAATTATTGACGATTGTGCTGGAAGTGAAATGTTTTCGTTCAGGGATGGATTTTCCGGCTACAATAAAATCAACATACTCCCTACAGATCAACCTAAAACAACTTTCATTTGTCCATGGGGGAATTTTGCTTATCGCAAATTACCTTTTGGACTTAAGAATGCTGGTGCCACTTTTCAAAATGAAATATCTTATGCATTTCATGACATTAAACACATTGTGCAACCCTACCTCGATGATTTTCCTGCTCATTCCTCGCGCAGAGCAGATCATATCATTCATTTACGAGCCATTTTTATATGATGTAGGCATTATAATATTCGTCTAAATCCTCACAAATTTGTTTTTTGTGTACAATCCGGACGATTGTTTGGATTTATTGTCTCAAAGGTAGGCATTCATGTCGATCCATCGAAGGTTGAGGCTATCATCAATTTACCTCCTCCTTCTACTCTTTGCCAACTCCAAAGTTTGCAAGGGAAAGCAAACTTTTTACGTCGATTCATACCTAACTACGTTGAGTTAACGAAAGGTTTCAACAGGTTAGCTGTTGAAAAATAGAATATTCCTTTCTTTGGGATGAGATTGCTAATCAATCTTTTGATGCTCTTAAAAATGCGTTGACCCATGCACCATCGCATCCTCCCACCTACAACCAGGATTACTTTTTGTACCTCGTCGCTTTCCGATTCCACGATAGGAATGGTTCTAGTTCGTGAAGATGAATTCGATGAGAACATGATTTACTATCTTAGTTGAAATTTGCATCCGACCGAAACTTCTGTTTCAAATATTCACATGTGGAGAAATTGGCTCCTCATGTACCATTCACGTGTCCAACATTTTCGTCATTACATACTTACGCGAAACAACAAGTGATTTCTAATTGTAACCCTATGATGTATATCTTGACCAAAAAAATTGCTAGGGGGAAAATACTCCCAAATGGATTGTTATCCCACAGAGTTTAACTTGGAATTTGAAAAATCCAAATCGAAGAAATCATTGATATTTCCTGAACTTATGTGTGACTTCCCACGTACTGATACAGAAACTGTGGTGGAACAACCAATCGAGGACAAATCCTTGTTTCTTATTAGTACCATTGATCCTTGGTATGGAGATATCATTTTTTATCTTCAGACCCAATCTTTTCGGCCTGAAATTTCACGGTCACAATGACGTAAAATCCATTTCCAGTCTCAACAATATCATATTGTTGGCGACACACTATACCTTCGTGATGCTAACTCTTTTTTTCGACGTTGTCTCACTCAGAAGAAGCTGAAAAGGTTTTAAATGACTGTCACTCTGGAGCATGTGGCAATCATATGTTTGGGTATGCCACAGCCCAAAATATATTGCGCACTGGTTATTTTTGGCCGTCCTTATTCAAATATTGTATTTATGCGGTCCTAAAATGCCATAATTTTCAAATCTTTGATCGAAATATGTGTACACCACCCGCTCCTCTTCACCCTATAATTGCTGTCAATCCTTTTGAAAAATGGGGCATTGACTTCATTACATGTAACCCTCACTCGGCCGGGGGGCATGGGTATATTATTCTAGCAGTAGATTATTTTACCAAATGGGCCGAGGTGATGCCTACATTTGCGGCAGATGTTGGCGAGAGAAAAATTCTCGCAGAGAAGACCCGGGTTCAGGTTTAAGGGCCAACAAGGTTTTCCGCCATAGTCTAGTTTCATGCCGGCATTTTCACTCTGCTCCAAAGGGTAGAGAGTATCACCCAAGGCATGATGTGACCTTACTGTGATAGGGAGTAGATCGGTATCATCCTGAAAACATCCATACAGTTGAATCAAAGCTAAACTAAAGTCTTAAACAACCATAACACAACATTCCACAACATATGCCACACGGGAAAGAGTTCAGACTTACAGTAAATAAAATTTTAAAAGGTGCTTGTAACATCATTCATTCAAAACTATAATAGATACTTAGAACAACACTCCTGAATATATTAATCAACATCCATCAGTGGTGAACTATTACAAGGCTCAGCTACATGAGCATAAATAGAGCAGAATATAATACGTCTTATTGGACAGAGAGAAAATGTAGAAACACAGAGGAATGGAGAATAGAGCAACACCGACAGAGCTCTCCTGTGGCTCCATGTTGCTTATTCCCACCTACGAAAACCTTCCTATCCACTGGCTGGCTGCCTATTTGTTCTACTACCAGTGTGACTGACAGTTCCTCCTTTCTTCTTGCTCGACTGTATTTTTTTTCTTTCTGTTCATCGGGAGTTCACTGCTTGTTTCCTTTCGCTCTCTTCGCCATCTATGCTTGCTCCCGCAACAGTCGTGACACCTGTCCTCTACTCCTTCGCAACCTTGACACATTTCTACCTACCGAGGTTGCGTTCTGCCACGTAATCGCCGCAACTCAAAATCTGTTGAATTTCAAAACAAGGGCCCCAACAGGCCCTGACCACATCCTATTGACTCGCCCTGAGTCAATTGTCCTGTGCTGTCTCTACTTCCATGGGTCTGCTCGACCCTGTGCCCTGTTCTGGTTGCGCGCCTCATCCTGGTTGTCCAAACAAGGGCCCCAACTCTGGGACCTTGGTTAGAGCTAAAGCTTTGAGCTCTTGGAAGGTTGACATGGCCTGTTGCCACCCTTGCATAAACTCTTCAATCTCAGCTGTGATTTTTGTGACAACTTCCTCCCCTGAATTCGGTGGCAAGGCACCGAACACTGTGTTGATCTGAGTGTCGGCCTTAGAGGCCAATTGCTGCATCGTTTGTGCGCTGAGTTTTATGGGTTTTCGAAGCTCCCAGATGGCCTGCTTGGCCGCTGTTGAATTCTCCTCTATTTTTTGTATTTGGACCTCTAACACATCCACCTGGGCGTAGACACTACAAGAAAAAAGCACATTGGTGAGGGTCATGCTTGTGACAGACCTTTAAGGTCCATCACCAATGTCACATATGGTGACAGTCCTTAAAAAATCATCACTGTAAGTGTATATAGTGATGGTCCTTTATGGTCTGTCACCAAAGAAATTTTCAATGACACTTTTGGTGAGGGTTGTTAAAGGCCCATCACTAATTCTCTCTTTGGTGACACTTCTAGTGACGAACTGTTAATGACCCTCACCAATGCTCTTTTTGTTACTTTTAGTGACGGTCAAAAAATGACCGTCATCATTGATCATTAAAAAACTGTCACTGTAAGTGTATATAGTGATGGTCCTTTATGGTCCATCACCAAAGAAATTTTCAATGACACTTTTGGTGAGGGTCGTTAAAGGCCCATCACTAATTCTCTCTTTGGTGACACTTCTAGTGACGAACTTTTAATGACCCTCACCAATGCTCTTTTTGTTACTTTTGGTGACGATCAAAAAATGTCTGTCATCATTGATCATTCCAATGAGTTTTTGATGACGCTATGTGCCTGTTAATATATTTTTTGTCAAAAGATAACGATTTAATACCATTATTGTGGAGCATTTTTTATAATATTTCCAAGGCCATAGTGGTTAGGGTCAGTCAATTTTTTAAGAAGTAATAAGCGTGTATCATTTCCCTCAAGTAATGACTAGTCGAATAGAGATTTCCTATGAGTCAACACATGATTCATATCTATTAAGTTTACTATCTAGCAAATTCCCTTTAGTAAAGTTCCACTACTGTGTGTAGGAAATATATTATTTAATACATAATCAAGCTCTGACAATTCTATTAATAAGAAAGACCTAACAATCCTCAACAATCTGGGCACACCTTAAATTAATGCTTTGGCACACACTAACATTTCTTAGCACCCCACATGTCTTGGAACATATTTGTACCTAGAACATATTGTGATGACACTGACGCCCAAGCACATGGTGGCATGCACTAGCACAACATGGAACTCTCCTAGCATGTGTTGGCATGCTACATATAGTCCCTAGCATGCCCTGGAACACCTTGGTCGAATGCATTGACATACATTAGCACTTGGCACACAATGCCACTTGGCATGTATTGGGACCTATTATTAGTGTGCCTAGCATGCCCCTTTTCAAAAAGATAAAGTCCCGACTTATTAACCCTCTTATTGGTTCTTCCTTTTGTTGCCTTGACACATATTGACATACCCTAGTCCCCTGCACCACATCCTTAGCACCCAGCATGTATTGGCATATCTTGGCACTATTAATTGGCACATGATATAATTAGCACACCCTGGAACTCCCAAGCACACTTTGGGAATTCTTGACATGCCTTGATATTCCCTAGCATGCCTTACCAATGCTTAGCATGCCTTGTCACTCCCTCCTTAGCATGACAACTAACACTCATTAACACTAGTCTCTGGCAGTACACATTCCTCATATTCATTAACTTCCATGATTTTTTCCTAGTACTCCTTAACACTCATCAACATGCATTATAACTCCGTAGCACACCTTAGCACCCTTCAACATTCCCTTCCACTTCATAACATGCATAACATTAGTCCCTGACACATATTGGTGCTTGGCACATGTTGGCGCTTGTAAAGTCTTAGCATGCATGGAATACGTTGAGATGCCTTGGTATGATTTGGCATGGTTTAATATTAAATTTATTTGTCATGATCAATTGTTGGAAAGTAGATGAGAAGAAACAAAGGAATACTTGGCACTTAGAATGCACTAAGACCTTTTCACTTGGCACCTATTGCCACCTAGTGTTGGTGTGCCTAGCATGCCCCTCTTGGAAAAGGTAAATTGATGACTTATTAACCCTTTTATGTGTTCATTTCCTTGTAGTTTAACTTTTTTCTCCCTTTTGTTGTCTTGACAGTCCCTGACACGCATTGACACACCCTTGCACATCTTGGCATGCCTTATCACTTGGCACATCTTAGCATGTTTGACATGTATTCCCACTATCCGGCACATCAAGGGGGTGAAGAGAGATGTAGTCCTAAAGTAGGTCGAGTATGAGGGCCAAGTAAGGGTTGCTAAAGGGAGGTCATGATCATCCTCCAAGAGCAAGATCATCATGTGAGGGTTCAAAAGAATGTTGCATACCTTAATGGTTGGTTTGCGCTAGGAAGTAGGATGGCATATTGTTGCTTCTCTTCTGGCATATCAAGCTTAAGGTAGGTTTCTCATGAGAATCTGGGCATGTGATTTCAATGGTGTCTTTGTGTGAAGGCTGCATAAAATTCTGAAATGTTGAAATTTGCAATAAGAAACAGTGAGATTGGAAACCAGAAAGGACAAAAAAAAATTGCACCCACGCTGGTGAGGAATTTTGATGCACTAGGAGTGAGGAATGTGGGGCGTCTAAATTATTTTTCCCTTAAATAAATTGGACAATAAATTGTAATTTCATCTCATAACAACTTGTGTCAGTTAATTAATTCATGAGGACCGAGTTAGCTCAAGAAATTCGAGTTGAGGGTCTAAGATGAAGCATATAGAGGGATTCTAATATTTTTGGGGTCCAGTTGAAGTTGATGCATTAGTGGGGTGAAAGTGTAATTAACTCAATTAAATGAGTTAAAATCAGTTTAACTAGTTCTAACTGAGTGATGAGCTAGTGAGAGGTCTAGTGAATTAAATTAGATTTAATTCACAATGAGTGATCAATCAGATAACTGATAATTCGCTATTAATAGTTGCATGCATGTCAGTTTCGAGGAATACCCAGTTGAGACAGAGGTTAAAGGGAACATAACTATCAGTTGTATTCAGAGAAAATTTCCCATGTGCAATTATAAAGTCATTGGGATGCCATGATGGATTGCGTAATCAAGGAAGACTGATTTTCCTAATTAATAAGGAGTTAATTCCCTAGGAATTGCATGAGCAAGGCAGGCTGAAGTAAGGATGAGAATTGGCTAAGTACGAGACCGAGTTTGCCTAGATCAATGGGAGACAATTGATAGAGTGCTAGAGAATCTCATGAGAGATTAAGAATTGTATTGTTTCATGATTCCTTGACTTAATACACAATAGAGATAGAGGGGTTTTGATTAGTTGCTTTCCCCAAATACATCATGTTGTTGTGCGATTGATAATTTATTTCTCTTACTTATATATGATTGTGCGATCGTGTTTTGTTTCCGTAAATTGTAGGAAGGATTCAATATCTTGTTTTAGTAGATTACAAGATCAGATTGAATCTTGTTGGTTATATTTTCTACATGGTATCAGAGCAGGAATTTTTTGGGCGGCAAGTTTGTAGAGAATCTTTGAATATTTTGGTGTAAAATTTTCGAAAACAAATAGAATATTTGGATTCCTTGCGAAAATCTACCCAAATGGAAAAATAATTGGTCAAATCGGAGCTCGGATGAGGGAGATATCATCGATTTAAAATCAACTCTTTTTTAGAAACTTTTTGTAACTTCGGGACAATTACACTGTGCGCAAGTCAAGAACCTATATGCACTTGAGGTACCAGATGCATGCAAATCTTTGAGGAGAAAGGCAGAAGTTAGAGACTTGGTGGTTTAGAGGGAGCATAAATTACCTCTCAACATGCATCCTCATGAGAAGCAGTCTCAGAAGGTTGTGGAGTAGCTGCCACAATTGGAGAAGCAGAGAGGAGACCAAGTGGAAGCGTCCACTCAAGCAGAGACCTCCATGAGGGGGAAATTTCGAGCCAGATGGGAAGAGGGAGCAACCATACCTCGAGGTGTAAGGTGGGGTGATGTGTAGACATAATTCCAAGAGAAGAAATTTTGGCAAGGTCCATTGAGATGGTGTGTCTCATGGATCGAACCTAGCTATGAGGAGCCCACAGTACAGTAGTAGTACGAAGATCAGTTAGATTGATGTAGTCAGATGTCAGCAAGACAGAAATCAGAGTGCCATATGTCAAATACTAGAGCACAAATCAGAGTTAGCAACAGTTCAAAGGGCACGGATGCAGATGTCAGTAGCAGTGCAGAGAATCCAGTACTATGTAGGTGCAGTAGCTAGCAATAGTCAGAAGACTCTAATGACAGATGCATTATATTGATTCAGTTGTTCGGAGGCTATTCAGTTTCAAGATTTGCAGGTGCAAACAACACTAGAGAAGTGTAGCATGCAAAACATTCCAAAGGTACCGGATGGGGATAGATTGAATTCCTTTCTTGTTGAGAAGGTGTGTTGAAATTTGCAACAAGAAACAGTGAAATTGGCAACTAGAAAGAAAAAAAAAATGCACCCACACTGGTGAGGAATTTTGATGTACCAGGAGTGAGGAATACATGTGAGGCCTCTAATTTATTTTTCCCTTAAATAAATTGGACAATAAATTGTAATTTTGTCTCATAACAACTTGTGTCAGTTAACTAAGTCATGATGATTGAGTTAGCTCAAGAAATTCGATTTAAGGTGATCGAGGTGGATATTGGTGGCCACCCGCCTATTCCACTTGGGCCCTTGCCATTGTCTCTTTCATTTTTTCAGTTTCCTTAATTATAGCACAATTTACTATTTTTGTCTGTTTTTCGGGTCTTGAACTTTCGAAGCCGTTTTGAGGCCCCAAATGATGATTTTTGGGCATGAAAGGTTTGGTGATTTCATAGAAATCATATTAGTAGTTGTAGTCCTCGGAGAGATCTTTCTAACGAGGTATCATGTGCGTCAAACGAAGATCATATGACCAAGTTATGACCCCAAGAAGTTGGCTGCCCAACTAACCCCAACGGGGCCCATAAACTCTTGGTGTTACATCTCCTCAGGATAGGGTTTTGGTTGTTTAGGGTTTTATCTTATTTTAAATAATAAAAAGACCCTTGATCCTTATTGTAACATAGTTCAGAGGAACATAACTATCAGTTAGAAAAATTCCCATGTGCAATTATAAAGTCATTGGGATGCCATGATGGATTGCGCAATCAAGGAAGGTTGATTTTCCTAGTTAATATGGAGATAATTCCATAGGAATTGTGTGAGCAAGGCAGGCTGAAGGAAGGCTAAGAATTGGCTAAGTACTAGACCGATTTTTCCTAGATTAGCAGGAGACAATTGGCAAAGTGCTGGAGAATCTCAAGAGAGATTAAGCATTGTGTTGTTTCATGATTCCTTGACTTAATACAAAATAGAGATAGAGGGTTTTGAGCAGTTGCTTCCCCAGATACATCTTGTGTTGTGCAATTGATAACTTGTTTCTCTTACTTATATGTGATTGTGCGATCGTGTGTTGTTTCCACAAATTGTAGGAAGGATTCAATATCTTGTTTTAGTACATTACAAGATTAGATTGAATCCCATTGGTTAGATTTTATACATGAAATAGAAGAGAGGGTTGATACCATCTTTCCTTGTGGTGGTTAGTAGGCTGCAAGGTCTATGATAAAGACCAACATAAATGGAGGAGGGCTTGCACTGTAATTTAGAGCCATAACAGAAGTCGACACAGGTGTAATATTGACTGATTTAACCCTAGTTTGAGGGTCGACATTGAGATCTAAAGTTCATGTCAAGATTCAGTCAAAGAAATGCCCAAAATCTATGGATCCATATGAGCTAGGTCGAGTCTCTTATGGAGGCAAGAGTCATGTTTTTTCTATGTGTGGATAGGGTTTGTTCTACAACAATTAGAAGTACATAAGTATAATGCCCTAGTTAGGACAGTTTCCTAGCATGTTTAGTTCATAAGGTATGACCTTAAGACTGTGAGAAATTTGCGTAGAAGAAGATGGGTTGTAACCCTTAGAGCGAGGTTTATTTCTGCAATAAAGATCGCAGATCTGGAAGATGGTTTGCAGATTCAGTATGTGTGGAGACAACAAATCCAAAGGAGGGTGGAACCTGAGCAGAATATTGAGCATGCAGAATAAATGTGCCATATGAAGAATGGATTGATATGTAGAGGAGTTGATTTTGGTGGACTTTCCATAGAGTTTTAGACAAAGACTTGAAGAAACCTATAAAAAATTAGTAAATGGACTGTTAGACGTAGCTGATTTGTGACCCTAGTTCAGTCATCTACAAATTGTTAGAAGTATGATAAGAGGAGTAGTTCATATTTGTTCATAGATTGGACAACAAAGATCAAATTTTCGATACACAAGAACAATGATCTTGAGAGGACTCAAACCATTGTTAGGTGGCAGATTTGAAGAGCCCTAGATGAAGAAAATATTGTGGGCCCTAGATCAGTAAAAAGAATTGACTGTGGTTGGGCAGATTGATGGTAGTCCAAGTACAGTTGGAGGGTTGTTAGGTTATTGTCAAAGAAGAGCCCTGACTCTTGTTCTGGTGAAGGACAACAAAATTGGTAGAAGGGTAGGTGTATAGGGCCTAAGGATGTGCAGACTTTGAAGGACTAAAGTAACATTCAAGTGGGCCAACCAACTAGCCCTAGTTCACTATATTGTAGAGGATTGATTCAGTGAGAAGAAGGGCAACCTCCATAGCCCTGGACTTCTCATCTTGGAGCCGTAGTATGGCAAAAGTGGGCATACCAAAGAGTTGTTCACAAATGGAATTGTGAACAACTTGTTACCACTCAAACTAGTCGTCGACCTAAAAGGGGTTCCTAAGAGGGCAACTACTAGGACAAGGGAAATGATGGAGGCTTAGCCCATTGTCACCACAGATAAGGCTCCTTGCTCTTCACGGACTTTCACCGATGGGTGGAGTCCCGGTAGTTTAGGAAGTCACTTGTAGAGTATAGGTCAATGAATAGGTG